>OZ014533.1:85857258-86457258 GCA_963966105.1 Volucella zonaria
TATGTGAATGCATGGCTGTAAGTGCCTTAAGGAGACGATACTTTCTTAGAGAAATTTTAATCCCTGGGAAAATTCCCAAAATCTCCACCATGGGGATTCTCAATTTCATCAAAAGAATTGAGCCGCTGTTGGCTCTTTTAGGTCGCAATGCTCCCGCAATTGGCGGATTAAATCTATTAAAAAAAATAAGAGAGAGGAATTGAGGACATACGCTCACCACGGTTTCTATTGTATGAACTGCATTGATCTGGAAATGTAGTCAATAAAAGTTTCATATTGTAATGTTTCCAGTCAATTTAATCATTTTAAGAAAATTAAATATAACGAATTTTTGTAACGCCATCTAGTTGTAGGCATTGAAGTATTGTATTATACTAGAACAAACTTCACTCAGTGATGGAAGGGTTACTGACTTCCGTTTTTGAGGTTGACAAGTGCGAGAAAATAAAGAAAGAAAATCATTTAACAATATGGTACATTGGCTCGATCACATCAAATCATACAAACAATTCGAAGATGCCTTAATTTACTCATAGATAAATTCTTTAAAAGTTCAATGACGTCCTTAAATAATAGGACTTAATATTAGGTCTTGAAATCTATGATGTTTTATGTTGACGAAAAGGTAAGGTACGAGAGACAGCGTCTTCAGAAATGTGCTATTTTTATTTTTGGTGTTCGGAATACATGTCTACGAGTATATAATCTTACATAAAGATGACTCGGTGAAAATCTCACGATTGACAGCGGAAGTTTTGAAATACTGATAGTAAAACAAAAAACACCTCATTCAATCTAGCTCGAAATAAATCCGAGTTGCTACATTGTTTCAAAAATAAGACCCACTCCTACATGAGCTCTTTTAAAACTGGATCAAGTAATTTTTGCTTGACCTTCAGTCGCTTTATCCTATTAATGGTGGTTGCCGAGAAAAATACAGCATCAAACTGAAGCGGATGTAAGTACAAACGTACTCCAATAAAGTGTCCAATTTCATTTTAAAGTGCTGCTTTACGGTCTGCGTAAAATAAATCTTACAGGTACATCGACATACATCCATATGTATGTGTATATGCCAAAGAGATTTATGATATTTGTTATTCATTAGATGTTTGCAATTTTCAAATTTAAAAAAAATATAAAAAAATATACTCGTTCATCTGTTAAGGCAAGAAGTACCTCCAAGATTCAATTTAGTGAGACAAAATAAGAGTGTGAACACTTATGAATAATGAATATCATGAGTCACATGAAATAAGGTTTTTAACCCCATACGAGTACATCTGAATTGTAAATCTAAAATTAAAGATCTGTGGGATTATGCCATTGGTACCTACGCTCTTTTGCCAAAAACGTTGCAGATTCCTTTATTGAGTACTCAAAGAAAGTGTTGATTTGTTTGTGAAAGTTATATGGCATTCGCAGTTGAAGCACTTTGTTTCCCCTGTGGTATGAGCAAAGGAAATAAGAAAAATATCATTTTACTTATAAGCAACCAATAAATATATTGACATATGGTATGTGTATACGAGTATATGGATGCTTACCGCAATGAAAAAAATAAATGCGTATGCCAATCGTAAACATGTATACAAATCTTGAAAACGTTATTCTATGGCTGACTGAACTACCAGTCATCGTATCTTTCAAATGAAAACGATGTTCCATTTTGGATGCCTACTTGCCATCTGTCAGCTGTTAAGGAAATGGACTAACTACTACACCATCAATAAAAATGGAGCTGTACACGCTTCAGTAAAACACTGAAAATGTCAAAATTTTCTACAAAAATGAGGATAATTCAACTGAAACAGTTGGAAAAGTTCAAAGTTTACTTAATCGTGATGAGTAATGTGACAAACCGAAATCATACCCGTCGCGTCAGAACAACTGGGAATAATGCTTCTGTAGATCGAAGTATGGCCGAAAGCCCAAGTTTGTCAATTCCAATACGATCTCAGCAATTCGGCATATCAGAAAGAACACTCCACCGTATTTTCGCATAAAGACTTGAACATAACGCCTATAAAGTTAAATTAATACAGTGACTTAAGCCTGCCCATCATCAGCACCATCATTGTTGAAAATACATAAAATTGGTCAAGAATTTAAGCCAAAAATTATTTAACGTGATGAGGCACTTTCCATCTATAAGCCTTTGTTAATAAGAAGAATTGACGAATTTGGTGCTCAGAAAATCCAAGAATGGTTGTCAGAAACCTGTTTATCCACAACGTGCAACTGTTTAGTGCAGTTTTGGCTCATAAGGCATCATTAGACTTTATTTTTCGAAAATGAATCAGGTGTGGCTGTGACTCTGAATGGATTGCTCTATTGAACCATAGTCAATGAATTTGTATGGCCGAAACTTAATAACATGGACTTAGGCAATGCTCAGTTTCAACAGGACGACACCATGTGTCAAACAAGGAGGAAAATTATTGCTTTTTTACGAGAAAAATATCATGACAACATCATGGTGATCGAAATTGGGCGCCGAGATCATGTAATTTAACACCGTGCGTTTTCTTTCTGTAGGGTCATGTGAAACAGAAGGTTTATGCCAACACTCCCCAGTTAATTGAAGAACTCAAGTCAATATCCGTCCTGTAATAGATGAAATATAAGCCCAAATGTCCTAAAATGTAAGCAGACATGTGGTATGCTTTTTTAAGCACTGTCTTGTAAAATCCCCTTTTCTAGTCATCGTACGAGAGAGCCAATAGCCGCCTTATGTTGACCCTGTTCTTTAATCATGAAGTGAAGCTAATTTTGCATACTATGAAAATATATGACGGAGTCTCAACAGCACAATATTATCAAATTCCACAACAGTCAATGCGGCTTTTTAGTAGGCAGCCAGCGATACAAAGCTTATGGAAAACGATGGAGAAACATTGCAATGATTTGAAAGATTTGCATATGGTCTCCATCAATTTGAAAAAAAGGATTTAGAGAGTTCTCATAAATCTAATATTAGTCTTGTTTTATTCAAAAGTGCTTAGCCACTTTTCCACACGAAAGGAAAACAAAACCAAAAGTGGGGATAATTTAGTTCACTTTCAGAAGTGAGGATAGATTTACGAAAGATTTGAACTATAGATGTCGCAACATACAACTAGAGGCATTTATTCGTTACCTGATGGTGGCAGCATCCCGTTTCTCCCTATTCTGGGATGTGTTCGTGGATCAACTTATGTTTTGAAAGAGCAAGTCAATAATGAACGTTCTTTTGGGCTTTTACACTTGGAAAAAATAGTTATTTTTCTTCTACCCAAAAAGGAACTTGGACCTTTTTTAAAATTAGTGTGTGCGAAGGTGCTTATTTTGCTTTCAAAACTGCTTTCAAAATGCCACCAAATATCCAGTTTATCGGAGAAAATATTAAGGAAAAAGCAACTAAATGCCTTTGCTTTTGATTTCTATTGGGTTAACTGGGTTGGGTTAATTTAATTTAATTAATTTCCTTATGGCTTAAAATTTAATCTTTAAAACTAAAATCTTTATATAAAACTGAAGCAAACGCACTAAATGAAATTTAAAATACGATTGAATTCGCCCAATGGAAAGCCACTCAAAGCGACTTTGAAACCAACACTGCGAACGTAGCCGCGAGATTTTCTGAAACATCAAAAGTGAGTATAAAAGTGAATTGGAGCGTTTTTTGGAAAAGTGGATATGCACTTTTCAATAAAACACGACTATTGATGACTGAGATTTCAAAACGTACCCTATATACACATCATATAAGAATAGTATGCCGTGTGTACGATGACGTTAAGAGAAACGTTAGATGCACAGTAGGTATTACCGGAGAATTCGAAGAGCACGTTGGAGTACATCAAGTCAGTGTTAAAAACCTCTTTGATTTTTTATTGAAGCAGCTCATCCACAAGTCCGAAGTCAGTTCTTTCCACCTCATGACGTGACACTCCTTCAGGCGCTTCTAAATAATTTACTACAGAGGTAAGAAAGTAATGGGTTCTGAATCAGCGGCACTAAAAACGAATACCTTTCTTGAGGGTTTTTCAAACCCGTAGATCCAACTCCTGTAAGTTCAAAAGGAGTCATCGTACCGAAGGATGAAAATTCAACTACCTAGACGTTATCGTAAACCATCAGGGAAACTTAAATGACGCACATAAAGTTGGCATGTGGTGGATCAAATAATATTGAAATTTCGCAGTATTTTATGACAAAAAAGGGTGTATAAACTTCAAAATTTGTTCTATACGGCCGGCAGTCGTTCGTCCAGGTTTAACAAATGCATCGCAATTGGTTTTTCCGTGATCAACGAAGATCATCGGAAAATCCGATCTAAAAAGTAACAGATTTTCAAATTCCAGCTGAGGATTGAAGAAGAGAAAGAAAGAAAAATAGTTGAATCACTAACTGCAAAATCATTAGCAAAATTTTGACCTCAGATGTTTTAAAGTGCCTGTGGAATGATCCGCAATTTTAGTCAACCCCACTACAGGCGCACTAACAATGCAGGTGAAGTATAAAACAATGTTTGTATTTATATGCGCCTGCTATTTCGAAAGTTAATTGGAGAAGAAGGCAGACCCTTCAAGCGACTTCACTGAATAGGTGATCTCAATGCCCAAACACGAAAGGCGACACCTCTGCTGTATAAAAACGAATTTTACTTGAAAATTTCCTGCGATTAACATATAAACACATAATCCTGAAATAATTGGAAATTGTTACTCCGTTTCAAACTATGGGGTCGAAGTACTTTTGAAATTTCTGGAATAGAACGCTACCAGTAAACTATTTGGCAAGTTTACTTACGAATATCAACCAGAACCACGCTCTGTGTATTTTATTTTTATTTATTTATTTATTTGTTTGTAATGCTTATACACTTTAAGATACAATATCTTATAAGATAGTGAAAAGCTAATTAAGAACAAAACGTAACGTATTGTGCTATTAAAAGCCACATTGAGCTTTCTTCTACTGATCGAGTCACAGCTACAAAATATTTCACATCCGTAGAATAAAATAGGAATAACCAGCGATTTAGCTAACATCAAGCGCGTTTTAGTTGGAATAAAAGACTGTGCTACCCATAAATTACGTAACACCCCATATACCTTTCCAACGGCAGCACTGATGTGATTCTCCTAAGTTAACTTGCTATTAAAAGTGACCCCAAGATTCTTTGCAGTCTCAACATAATCTATTGCGGAGCTTTTCAACAAAATAGGCGGAAAATACGAAAGATCCAGTAGTTTCTTCGATATGACCAGGCACTTCGATTTCTTAGCGTTTAAAGAAAATCCGTTAAGTTCAGACCAACGTGAAATTTCCTCAAGATCTTCATTGATAGAGCAAACTCCGTTCTCAATTAAACCAAGTGGACAGCTCATATGCATTTGAACATCACCAGCATACATATGTGACGAACAGTTATTTATAATGGATGGAAGCTCATTTACATATAATGAGAACAATAAGGGGCCAAGTATAGAACTTTGAGGGACACCACTAACAGTTGAAAGAAACTCGGATATATTGTCATTGAGCTAAACTGATTGCATTCTGTTGTTTAAGTAGGATGTAAGCAGCTTTACTGCACCTGATGAAAAGATATATTGTCGAATGAGTTTTTTACATAAGATATTGTGACCAACCATGTCAAATGCCTTGGAAAAGTCTAGGAGCACCAAGAAAATTACCTTTCTTCATCTAATGCGTGTCGTATATCGTCAGTAACACTCAACACGGCGGTAATACAGCTGTGTTTCGCACGAAAACCAGATTGCTTTTGTGTGAACATGTTATTATTTTTACATGTGCTCATCTGTTTTTTTGCAAAATGCGTTCAAAAGCCTTGGACAGAAAGGGCAGAATTGAAATTCGTCTAATCTCATCGGCTTTAGCACTTTTGGGAATAGGCATAATTTTCGCCAACTTCCACTTACTCGTAGTAGGGTGTCAAAATAGTGTTGAAAATGAAGGTGATAAAACGCATTATGATTGGTAAGAGTAGCTTTAGAAATATAGAGTGCATTTTGTCTAACCCAATGGTATTTGACTTTATCGAGAGTATACTTTCTACCACACCGATCTAAAACCAAAACTATTAACATTTTGATGATTAACAGCCAGGCTAGCCAACAACTCAGTCACACCTAACGCGGACGAGAAGGGCCGAGACAAGAAATTCCGGTTTAGGGAATTGCAATCAATGCTGTCATTACTATCTGCCAAATTACACTTTGCCTTACCAATACCTATGCCGGATTGCTTGCATACACACAAGATTTGGCGGAACGGATCTTCGTAACAACTTTGTTGCGAGGTAATCAGTACATTGGCCGAAGTTCTGGAAGTCGATATCGCTTCCAACTGTTGCAAGCTCTATCGCGCTGCTGAATTAAGGAACGTATTTGACTGGTAAAGCATGGATTGCTTTTGTCCTCGATGGTCTTCCTTCTCAAGGCTATGTGTGTGTCATAGAGATTTAAAATATTTGCATTTAAGAATTCCACTTGCTCACTGGATGACGACATGTAGAAAATGTTATCCCAACATATGTTTCTACTATGCGCTACCAACAGGTTTTTATCTATATGTCGAAAATCTCGATTGATGTTAAAATTAAAAATTAAAAAAATTAAATCATGTTTTGAAAAACAGGCGCAGAAAGTTGGTCGTATATATATTATATATTTCCTCCAAAGGAGTTAGAAAGTGAGACAAGTTAATATATTAGCTGGGCCTATATATTGGACCTATTAACATTTTACCTTCATCACATATTAAATCAACGAATGAATAATCTATATCACTGTCTGATGAGGATGAACACCTCGGCTTACACTTGATTGGATTCCGGACATAGATTGCAACACCACCACCACTGCAACGCTCTAAAAGAAATCCATGGCATATTAATCAGCACATATATAGAAATCAATCATGCAACCGATAGGTAACTTTAGAATATTAATGGTTTAATTTCGGGAATAAGACCTAGTCCCTGCTCTTATTGCCTTGTTCATTTTGTCATTTTCTGTACAAAGAGACCTACGGTCTCTTACCGTCTCCGCATGGCAAAATAGTGTAGGACTATTTTCTAGGCAGTGTTTCCCATTGCCAGTGACGCCAGAAAATATCATTTTCTCTTTTTGTGTGTTAGTGTTTAATTCGAACCCCGATCTTTTAGCATGGTAGTCGATGAACTTAGCCATTTCTCCTTGCCATCACCAAAATGTACAAATGTTCCTCAAAATCTACGGATTTGAAACACAACCCAAAACATAGAAACCACGTAAAAATGTAGAGAGACATACCATATACTCTTATGTACAATACATACATTACTCCTAATAGGAGTGGTTAACTGTCAATTTTATTGGAAAAGGATCAAATATTACAAAAAAAAAATCCCTTTTTCATGAAAGACAACGGAAGGCATATAACTTTAAATGGCTTGTTAATTTGGCAGTTACATTATACCGATACGACTATATACGGCAACGATAGCCTGTGCTTGGAATTGGATCAGAAGTAGAACACCATAAAAAAAAAGAAAATGTCTCCTGCAATAAAGTAAAAAAACGCCAATCAGCTATCCGAATTGAGGCAAATCACCAAAAGATAGACCGCAAGGCCGCAATGAGAGGGGCAGAGAAGTTGACCCTAAGAGACATGATGCCAGGAATGGAGAGCCAATATGAAATAGAGGACGAAGCATGCAGTATCAAGGAACCTCAAATTCTATTTAGAAAACGCTTCAAACTCCCAGGAAAAATAATCAAAATATTGTATTAAGATCTAAAGTTCATTGTGGTATTGTTTGCACAAAAAAACAAAAGAAATTATAAAATCTGTCAATCAACAGCAGTTGACCATCCAAATGTAGACTCACTCTCCAAGTTTCTACTTGTAATTATGAAAAACGATAAGAGCTCGATAAAAACAGTAAAAAAAAAGTATCTTGTATTAGAAAGGCTACCGAATGCCTCCGTTAGTGTTTCAAATTTTCGTAAAACCTTCGATATCTTAATCCTATATCAAAGTATCTTTTGGAATAGATCAATGCACTATCCTTCCGAGCTATTCTAAGCACCAAAGATAGCGAAATCACCAAACAATCTTTACTTGGGTCGTTTCCTTACTTCAACTTCTCAGAATTATTCAGTGTATGTCTTCAACTTAAACAACGTCAACGAATCACATAGAATCTATACAAGACATTAATATATACTCATTTAAAATAATTATCTTGAAAGTTGATCCACGGTGTCACAAAAAAATTAACATTACTCTCTTTTTAGGTAGTCCGCATCGGGTTTCGTGTTCAACCGCATTGCATGTAGCTAAGATATTTGTTAAATATTTCTGTGGATTTCTTTTTGATTACCCCCTTGACAATTGTAGGCACTTAGTTAAATACTTTCGGTAGCAAAGTCAAGGTTTTTCATTGCGGTAAGAACATCTATTTGTACGTGTGCATTAGCTTAATGAAAACCTTCACTAACAGATTTAAGGTCAGTGACGTCATGACTTAATTCTCATTACTGGTATTCAAGTGCAGAATCCAAGACGTTGTTTCTTTTTTTTATATACAATAGAATATAGTGCTCTCCCGCAAAGCATGACCGTAGAATAATGTCACATCGTAATCAAGTTATGTAAGCTCGGGTAATATTGGTGTACTACACCACAAAGAAAATCGATCCCTAATATTAATTGCTAATAAAATCACACAACCCACTGAGAGAGAACACAACAAGTATCGTCACACCATCTACACTTTATAAGACGACCAACGTCCAAATTGCCCTTCCTCCGATTTCTTATAGACATCCCTCCGTACAGTGCGTAACAAGTATTGATTTATTATTCAGAGATAATGAGTGCGAATATGTGTGGACGGTATGGAACATTGAACTTTAACCTACTCTTAGCTCCTCATTTGTCCAGGACAATCATCAATCTTTAACAAAACTTCTCGTTTGCATGACAACTAAACACACCCTCGAATGTTGTTATTTTTTTTTACCAACTTCCTAGACAATAAATCCTCAACAAGAACTTTTAAAGGAAATTGTATAATAACCACAATCCATGTATCGTGGGCTATGGTAAGAATATCACCGCTGATGGTCACTCACGTATAGCTGGCTTTGCCAAATTGAAAATATGTGGAGTAGGTCATCGCAACGGAACTTATAGCAGGAAACCACGAATATCCGAATAACCGATTGCCCGTACTATTCCAAACGTCTAAGCATGTTCCCACAATTTCCACAAATCGATTATTAAACTCCACCATACGAAACGGATACACCTTAAAAGAATAAAACTTTACCATTGATTAGACAAAGTCATGTAGAAACATAGTGTCGGTATCCGTATCCGATGTAGTCCCATCTGACGATGCACAATTTTTGATTACGAACAAAGTTAGTAACCGCTAGAGATACGCTCTTTTATTAATATGTTAAATAGCACATTTCACTAGTGAGATATTGCGGATAACTAAAATTTGAAAAATAATTGCAACGTTGTGGGCACAAAGTATATACTTGCAGTGAACACTCTTATAACCGTCATGCTGACTATGTTGGTGACTCTGCTTGTGCCTCTACCTTTGCCAGTGCCAAGTTCTGTAAGCTCTTGCATGCTTTTTTATTTTTTATTTTTGTTCTAACAAGAAAAAGCGAACAACACTTGTGCAGTGAAATGTACGAGCAATGTTTCAGAAACCAAGTTATTCCCTTAACTTGTATTGTACTCGTAGATGGTAGGGGATGAACAGTGGTGTTAAAAACGTTTGTGTCCTTTTTTTAAATTAATTTTTGTCATAGTTAAACTTTGAATTTCGTAGCACTTATTACAGTGCAACGCTTAAGGCTAATCGTTACTAGTATTATAAAAACAAATCTAAGACAAGCAATCAAAGATAAATTTGCAAGCATCTGTATATTCCTACTTCCATAAATGCAGATAAGGGCACCACCAAAAACATTTCTTACGAGTCCTTCGAAAAAAAATACAATATAAAAGCTATGTATGCTCTAAAATTAACATTTTAGATTTTAACGATTTTAACGCCAAAGCAACATGATATATTGTCTGGTAACGCAACTGGGCTTTCTGACTATGCCGCAGCAGACACCACAACCATAGCAAGCCTAATGGCGATTTGCGGGTCAATGAATAACCAATTAAATTGACCACACTGCGATAACTGCAAGGTACGCCATGAGTATTTTAAATGCCTGACGCTTTCGAGCGTCCAACATTGACTCGGAAAACTGCATAAAAAAGCTGCAACTACAGGTAACCATCAGAAACTTTACCGTTCACGTACTTCAAAAGCACTTCAAACGCGTTCTGCTGTAGCTTATGCAAATACTAATTCCTACCGGTGGCAATAATATTAAGGGGCTATCTGAAACGCCACAGTTGTTGGTTTTAGTTGAAAACACCATTTCAAAAGCAGGATATGGAAAGAAAATAAGCAAAAGCGATGGGAAGAACCTAGGTTTCTCCAGAAGGAAAGGGTTTCTCACAATCTTACATATGAGAGGGTTGCGTCAAATCAGCGTCGTAAAGTTTGACGTGCAAAAGCAAAATAGTACACGTGCTCAGAACGTTTTGTCATAAGAGTGCTATACGCGTTTTTACAGAGACTTGAAAAATTCATCTCAGCCAAAAAATGGAAGTAATCGTGAACATTTTAGTGCCAGGATTTTTTATGATTTCCAAGTAGAGCTACTACAACAGTGTGTTGATCAACTCGCCTCATCCCTGGCCCCCTTGTTCCGCTGATTTTCTGAATTTAATCGTGGGTTCGCTCCAGGACGTTTTTGTTTTTTTTAAAGAACTTAACACTCAAGTGGGTATGAATACACTTATAATGCCTCAGCATGTGTTAAGTTTGTTGGAAAATGGGAGAGAAAAAGAAAGAAAGATGTTTGGGCTCAGTGGTTATTTCGCTCCATGGATTTCATCCAATATTTAATGGGGAGACTAAATTCTTAGTGGAAGTTGGCTTGATGTTGATTTCTACTCAACTACTTCTCTTAGTTCATTTTCGTTAACTGAAAAAATGAATGAAATATGTTTCGGGCGAGGCTGCGATTCGAAAACCGAACAGTTCGATTTGGAAGCCAGTCCACTACTACTTGAGCCACGTCCACGTGAAGATCGTCCAAAATCGTTTGTTGTGCAAGAAAACATCCATGCTGTTCGGGAACTGATATATTAAGATCGTTAAGTGACCTATGGTGAAATTGAAGCATGCTTGGGCATTTCTCCGCGTTGGATACCGCAGAATTTGATAATCGCCCAAAAAAAGGCTCGCGTCGATTGATCCAAAAAAATGTTGGAAAAAGTCGATCGTGGTGCTTCAAAAGACATCTATTTGATCGTGACAGGCCACGAATCATAGAACTATGCATACGATCCGGAAATTAAACAGCAATCGACTGTACGAGTCTTTCAAGATGAGACAAATTCAGCAAAGGTTGTTCGCATATGAAGCACTTCGAAGCAAATGGTCGCCTGCTTCCTCATTTAATTTAGAGCATTAACATTAGAGCAACGTAGAACGGCCAATTCGTAATAGTACACTACCATTTATTTGCCAATGAATTCTTAATATTCCCGCGCAATAGAAAAAAATTGCGAGGTCAATGTTTTTCGACGCCTGGAATAGCGGTTGATTACTTATTTTTCTCAAAAATTACATAACAATTTTCGTATTAAGTGGTACGAGTACTACATATATTACCATACAAAGAAAGTAGGTACATTTTACCAAAACCTAAAACGATTACATCAAGAAAAGAAATCACCTACATGAGGCTGTAAATATGAAAAAGGCAAGCCTACGAGTATTTTGAAATACACTATCAAAATGCACTGAGAATCCCAAGATACGAGTAGTTCAAAAAACAATTAAAGAAAAATTCTTTAGAATACAAAGAGTGAAAAAGTAGATTTAACACTAGTTACTTAGCTAGCTCATGCTGGATAGAAGATGCCGTTAAATACAAGGTGGCGCAAAATTAATCACCCTATCGGAAGATGGTATAATTTTTGCAAATGGTGTCGTACATCAATCATATTTGACATTTATAAACTAGGCAGCTGCAGTATACAAACAGACAAGCAATGGAGCGCTATACTCCTCAAGACCGTGG
Source organism: Volucella zonaria (assembly GCA_963966105.1). Classification (NCBI taxonomy): domain Eukaryota; kingdom Metazoa; phylum Arthropoda; class Insecta; order Diptera; family Syrphidae; genus Volucella; species Volucella zonaria. The sequence continues at coordinate 85,869,429 of OZ014533.1, forward strand.
AATAATTGTCGATGTTTTTGATCAATAATCGGTCGGTGGAGTTAGCGCAGCGTGAATTTCGACGTCGATTTCCTAATAGTGTCGCGCCAACTGGGCAAACATCTCGGCGCTTAGCTACTCGACTCAAAAAGTGTGGAACAACAGGAGACCATGCAGGGCGTGGCCGCCACCGGACTGGTCGTTCGGCCGAGAATATCGCGGCTGTGACTGCCGATGTCGCTGAGAACGAAGAAACATCAACCAGACGACGGGCCACGCAATTGGCCATCACCAGACGGACTCTACAGCGAATTTTAGTGAAAGTTTTACACATGTTCCCAAGGGGGAGGAGAATTTGTGTCGAAAATCATCTTGAGCGACGAGGCGAATTTCCACTTAAGCGGTTACGTTAATAAGCAAAATCTTCATTTCTGAGGCACTGAAAATTCGCGTGTGATGCACGAAGAGCCATTACATCCACTCAAAGCCACTGTGCGGCGTTCACGGGGGAGGAGTGATTTTGCCGTATTTTTTTGAGGACGCCATCGGCAATCCGGCACTGTTACTGGCGAAGGCTACAGGGCCATGATAAACGACTTCTTATTGCCGGAATTGGATGAGCGGGGCTTGGTGAATATGTGGTTTCAACAAGACGGTGAACCGCACACACAGCACTATTCACAATGGATATTGTGAAGGAAGCGTTTTGGCGATTTAGCATGGCCAGCAAGATCGCCCGACTCAACCACCCCAGCTACTTGAAGTCGCGGGTTAATGTCATCAAGTCTCAGATAATCGCAAGGAGAATATTCGACAGGAATGCGAACAGTTATCACCGGAAATCTTGCGGAAAGTCATGGAAAATACGATGAAACGGGCACAAATGTGTATCCACACTGGCGGCAGCCACTTATGTAGAGTACGCAACTGAAGGTAGTTAGCTCGGTTCGTTCCGAACTGTAGATTGAGTTTTTGTTACTCCAACGACGGTATTAACTAAAAGTAGATACACTAAGGGACTGTTTAAAACAGTTTTATTACCGGCTGTACGATTGTTGTGGGACAATATGTTTGGGACGGCAGGTAAAATACGATTTTGACAAACTGCATCTTGTCAGTCCAATTTTAGCCCATTCTTAAAGAATGGCCAACAATATGCTGAATATTTTTTCCAGTGATCTGAATAATTGTTGGCTTAATAGCATACACCGAAGACCTAGCACAACAAGAAGTAGTAGAATGCCGTCAAATCGAACGATCTGAATGGGAAAGTCACTGGTCTAATTCGCGATGTAATTTCGTGGCTTAATCGAGATTTCAGGCATCGAGATCAGGATAATTATATTTTCGAAGAAATAATCACTGTTCATTTTGAAAAATTAAGGGCCGATGATGTCACCAGCGTGAAACCCACACCAAACAATGCACTTTTGTGCGTTTGCATTAATTAAGTCGCATGGGCCCCACTGGCTTGTTCGCAAAAAAAATAAGCCTCGTGACGTAACACGACTTTTCGAAAAATAAATTTAAACTACGCAAGAGACCAACACGTGTACTCCCCAATCCATCAACGCTTTAGCTAATGCATCAGCTGGACCTTATAGGGGTGTAAGCCAGGATCTTTTTTGAAAATATTCTACATAGTGGACGAGTAAAGGCAAAACTGTTGCATTTGACGTCCAATTGACGAAATCCGGATCTTTTGCCACACTTTCACTCCCAGTGTTTACAGTTCCATCTGTACTTGTTGAACGACGATGTCAATTCTTAGATGGATGGATGTGATGGATAGGGAGCTCAGTTGGTTGATTATGAGGACCAGAAAAACGTCTTATATACGTTTCTCGACTTGATTACTTTTCAAAAAAAAAAAAATTAATAATTCGGAAATAATACACCCTGAATGACTCGAACTGCAACCAACTTCAGACCGATGGTGGCCGTGGTGTAGTGGTACTAGCAACCGCTTTTCACTCGGAGGGTCAAGGTTCGAATCCTACTCACGGCAAGGTTTCATTTGTGTAATTGTAACTCAGTCAGAAAAATCTGCGTGTGAAGGCATAACACTGACATGTAGATTTGACTGTTGTAGGGTTTTCAAGCACAAAACAACCGTTAAAATCCACAACCTCAATCATTCCGAGTGAAGAAAAATCCCTCCGTCCTATTCGGACTCCCAGCCCTGGAGAGTCAATATCGAAACCAAACACACCTGAGTTTCAAACCACTACATCACAACAATGCTTTCCTTTCTCCTCCTTCTATCTTTCCGCCCGCGCCGGGTAACGGTAAAAGGGTATCATAACCCCTTAGGCGCGCGTAAATTATAAAAAAAAAAGACTGCTATAATTTCCAAACCGTTTATGACAGTGAGCTCAAATTTTGACACATGACAGATAATTTTATTATTTACAAGCCTTTTAAACGATTTGCGTCTCAGTTGTGTTGAAAAATTTTTATCCGCGATGGAATTCAAACGTGATAGTGAGATTGCTTTATATTTGGCTGGAAAACCACAAGTAGCTATCGTTAAAGAACTCCAGCACCTCAACGTGAATAAATCACTTGTGTCTCGAACCATAGCTCGTTACCGTGATACTTCCAGCGTTGCAAAACACCATGGAGGTGGTCATAAAAAAACAGTAACATCGACAGAAATGGTTCGGAAAGTGAAGGCTCGAATTGAGCGAAATCCGCGTCGAAGTGGTAGAAAAATGGCTCGTGAGCTCAACATATTATTGGAACGGATACAACACATACTAAAAAATGAGTTTGGGCTCAAGTCATTGAAGTTCCAAAAAGCACACGATCTTAACACCGCAACGGAAAAAAGTTAGAGTCGAAAGAGCGAAGGAGTTGCTACGCTTGCACGAAAGTGGTGAGTTGCTGAATTTGGTTTTTTCCGATGAGTCGCCATTTGTTATCGAGCAATATGTTAACAAACAAAATGACCGAGTTTACTCGCCAGAGAGGTCCTTCGAAAATTTAGACCTTCGGATGGTTTTGGCCACCATAACCGCCGATGATCGCTCTCCGCTCGTATTTTTGGACCGTGGCGTCAAAATTAATGCGATCGTATACCGTGAAACTGTCTTAGAGGCAGTATTGAAGCCTTGGGCAAACAATCATTTCGGTCGGAGACCGTGGACATTTCAACAAGACTCGGCACCGTCTCACAAAGCACGCGTCAACCAAGATTGGTTAAAAAACAATGTTGCACACTTCATTTCTTCGACACAATGGATTGCAAATTCTCCGGATGCAAATCCGTTGGATTTCTCTGTCTTTGGTATTTTGAAGGCGAAGGTTGGCACTAAAAAATACCAAAGTTTGCACCACCTCAAACAAGCACTTCGCCGGGAATGGGCCAAAATACCGCAGAGCCACTTGCGCGCAGCGTGCGATGCTTTCTTCGGCCGTCTCAATTCCATTATTAGCTCCAAAGGTGGACATATTGAAAACTACTGATACAATTTGAAAATTGATGTATTTTCCAGCATTTTTTGCTTTGGCACAATAAAATTTATCAGAAAATAAAAAAATTATAGCATTTTAAAAAGTTGGAGTTCACCTTGTAGAACACTTTAAAAGTTACCCCTATTAGAACACCTATCAGTCTAAAAACAGCCTTTAGCTATAGATATTCAGTTTGGTCCTGCAGATTTGATCTAGAATTGTAGTTTTACGATCTTGGTCTTCTTCTTGCAATAATTAAAAGGGTAAGCCAGCCACATCATGTACAAAGTAAAGTTCCAACTGCGTATAATATATTGTAGATGGGTTAGAAAAGCTTTCCAAGATGTTAAGTCAGGGTTGGGGATGAGCATTTTTCTTACTCATTCTAACAATAACAAGTTTACTGCCCAGCTCCGAACGCCATATTAGAAGAACAGTCGAACAGTTGTACACAATCAGAATGCTGGAGAGTGTGTGGAAATTTGCAATTTTGTGATAGGTTTGATAATCAGATACCTTGAAGCTAACTCTAAACTCTCAGTAGCATGCTTCCTTAGTAAAGGATTTTCTGTACTTACTTATAAACTTGAAGAATAGAAAACTGCATAAACAACGCTTTAATTGGAGTCAAAAATATTTCAAATTAAAGGATAAGACTATCGTTGGGTCAAACTAAAATGATCTACAGTGCGAGCACTATATTCTTGCAGTTGTATGCGCATTTATCATGCAAGTGGACTCCCATAAAACAATTGTAACTTTTTATATCCAGAATATACTTTCGAATTAGTCTATTCATGCTACCAAATCGCCTGTCAAAATAAACAATAAATTGCGTGTCAACAGGTCTGTAAGATTCTCAAGTAATGCTAGTAAAATTGTGGCAAATCGGGTTCGTAATTTATTTCTGATATGTGTAAACTCGTATGTTTCGTCGATGAGGCAAATTCATGAAGACTTAAAAGTACCTTCATATTTTCCGGAGTTTTGTATTCAAAGAAATACGGACTTCACAAACTCTATCAATGATGGGATTTTACCATATCTCGAACCTGTCTTCAAGTCCAATTTTTAATTCGAATATTAAAATACAATAATCGATTAAGAAACTTTTTTGTGCCTTAGCGATTAATTGCGTTTATATACCAGCCAAACTTATGGGCAATGTCACCAGCATAAGGTTAAGATCTTTCTCAACAATTTTAACGCAAAGTTAGTAAGGAATGGCTATTTTTGTAGCACGGACGAAAGGCTTCCCCTGTTAGCGTGCAGTGCACGTTAATTTGAAACAGAAGTTAACGTTCCTCCCATACAAGATGCAAATTGTGCAGGTTCTTAATGAAACTAAAACTTACAAACGAACGCTACTGGAATGTTTTCGAACACAACAGAGCTTGTAAATACGAGTAAACTGTTCAGCAATTTTTCCACATCTATATCTATGTGAATAAAGAGAACAAGTGTTACTGGCATCTCCACAACTAGAAAACGGCAACAAAAACATTTACCTTGTGCAATAACCAAAGTGTGGTGTACGATTCCGATTTGAAAGGTAATTGTATTGTCGAAAGATCAACAAGTTTTTGTTTTCGGCTGTTTCTCGGTTGCAACAACGGGACGCTACGAGTATCTCAGCAACAAGCGGTGCCAGGTTGAGGACAAATTCTCCAAGTAAACTAATTAACGAATACCGCCCGCCAGGCCTTATTTTTGTGGATTTAACTTACAATCTCCGGACGATTCAGACCTTATATGTTAGTTGTACCATTGCACCTACGGTTTGATGTCGCATATTTACGAATATAAATGTCCAGCTGCAGGAATGTGCTGAAAGGAACTGTTTTCACTGAATCAATATTGCCTTTAAAAAAATAAACAATCTCATTGTAAAACATTGTAAAAATTTATGAACATAAATATTAACGTACAAAATACAATATATGTATTTATCATTTAATTTTAAATTTAAAAATTTCTTGCTGTACACAGTATACAGGTCATAAGTAAGGTAGGGTATACACTTTTACACCTACTGTTAAGAGCTCTTCTCACAGATATAATCTATGCAATAAGTAAGTAAATTATAATGTATCTAGTGTGCTATCCTTTACATTGGATTATGAAACGTAAAATAAATTGTGGCAGCAGAAAGAAAGATTTTTGGGTCCAGCGAATATTACGCTGCATATTGTTGGGATCCAACTTATAATGGGGAAATATAATAATATTTTCTTGTAGGCATTTACTTATATAACAGGTTTTTAGCCCCCCGTGTATCGGGGTTGAAGTCTAACCCACATTTCTTCTTGAGAAAGGCCAACCATAAATGCACAAATGCGCAATACTGCCTTTAGCGGCTGACAATATTATTAATGGATTAAATCATATCATCATCTATCTAGAACTGATCTAACAAAGAACGTATAAATCTTATTAAGTTTATGCAGTTGTACCCACACTTACCTAGAAGAGCACATTCAAGTGAATTTTAACCTTCAAGTATGAAAACTGCGCAGGCATTGCTTATCGGCTTGTGCAATTCAGAATTTCTCAATGGAAGGACGTCTCAAATAAATCTGCGGTCAGAACAGACATATCTTATCTTATCAAATATTTGAAACTGAGTTTTATAAAGATTCTTAGATCAAAGTCAAATTTATTGGAGCAGATCTCTGGCACTGGTTCCATGTAATAATATTTAACTTATGTCTGAGACACTAGCATCGAAAATGGATTCCGCTCAAGTTCGATCATGATTTAGAATTTCACGGACTATGGTCTAAGTTGAACAAACGCACTATCTTGGTACTATTAAAAACTATCTTACTGATATTACCGCAAACCAGGAGATAAATAAAACACATCAACTCTACAAAACAAGAAAATCTCGAAATTTGTACAGGTATCAGGAATATTGAGCACATAAGGATGTAAATTCGAATGGGGAATCGACTGCAGTCAAAACATTGAATGATTCTAGTTTTGTAGCTTTAGTAACAAAGTCATTCGGTCTATTAGTCAACCAACATGGTCTACACAACACAACTACAGACAACAACTTCCGACTGGTTGATGTTGCAGTAGCACGCATCACGTTGGTGAATACTACAAGATTTCTTAGAACACGGACCCACACATACGGACTTTCTTCATGCAAGATTTGCCCGAAAGGTAGTGTCAGTGATTTTATTGTAAAACGACTATACGTCGCAGCGCGGTCGGACGCGTTATGTACTACTGTATAGTATACTATAAAAACAGACTAAATTGACCACTTCTAATTGCCAACACTCGAAATTACATACATTCAGAGAGCGGACTTTGGGCCTGACTATCACCATGTAGCAGTCAATTTTAAGGCTCATTTGCTCAAAAGAGAAAACTGTCAACGCCTTAAATATGTAACCAGTGTCGCGATATCCCCGCAAAGGATGCCACAAACAAACGGTAGGACATCACTCGTTCCCAAAGGAGAAGACGTGCCATTATGAGAAGTGTGTTCGCTGCAAAAACGCTTCAGATCATGTACGCATAGTAGAGTTTAGCGAGGAGGGGATTTTACAAGGAAAAATTAAGGTTTACCCAATTTTCTAGCTTAAAGACAAAAAAACTGAAGCCACTACAATACCATTGCACTTGCGGAAGCTGCTTATTGGATAATGAACAAAACGACAGCCGATCTCCAGCCGGCGACAAATCTAATACCCTTCGCAGACCTTTCATGGCTTATGAGTTTAACTTTTTAGACATGGAGATAACATTTTGGTAGATAACATTTTGGAACTATGACCGGTGATGACTGGATTATCGGCTTCAAATGCCTCATCTTCAAGAAAGGCAATTCTTTGTCTTGAAATAATTATCGAAAGATGCCCTTTTTAAATGTGAAGCTCTTCAAACTAATCGGCTCACTATAGTGTGCTTTCTAGCCCCGAACAGATCGACGGTTGACAATCTAATGAATTCTATGTAAGTGCACCTGATCCAACTTTGTTCTGTTACACTGGAAAATGTGCGATGCAACTTCCAATATGGAAGTGGCTCTTTGAAGCCATTTGAAGCATGTGCCGTATTTATTATAAGTCTTGAATAAGTCTTGAATTCGCCCAAGTACTGGGATATAGGTCGGAAATAGGTCTAAGGTGAACGTGGCCAAATCCGAACATACAAACATAAAAATATAGTCCAATCGACTAGAGAAAACGTTACTGTTGACAACATTTAACTGAAATAATTAAGGGGTTGATCTACCTCGAAGTAAATTTTGAAGAAAAATAAGCTTGAAGATATGAAGATATGAAGCCAACCCTTGAAGATCCCCTGCTTTCGTAAGTAAATGCGGAGAAAAAAGTCTTCCACGAATTAAATTGACTTGGAAATCAAGCAACTGTGTGCAACATTTCTGTCTTTTATAAAATAAATATTTTAAACTAAATCTATTGTTTAATAAAATTGTTGCAAAATCCGCCTAACATTGATAAAATAACCGGAAAACAAATTATTTAAAAATAAGGTACTAGAGATTCTGGCTGCAGACAGGTCGCCAAATTATGACCAAATTCGAATATTCTCATAAGCACCGAAAACACATACACCAATTGTTTCCATCAGACCGGTTATTACGATCACTTCGTTTGCTTTAAAATTGTAATATTCATATTTCAGCGGCTGAATAAATTAATCATTATCACATCGTGGTGAGAACTTTCGAGCCCGACTGTAAACACTCAAAGCGAAAAAAATCAATACAATAGCTCTATATACCTATATAATATACGAGAGGGTTTATGGCATCTTATGGTGTAACCAAAGTTGCACTTTTGCCAACAAGACAAGGACGATAACGCCAACGACAAGAAGAACAACAACGACACTTCACTTTATCCACAAACAATACAAGGGCTTGGTAAGTAAATAAACAAATAGATAATTAAAAAAATAAATAAAAAGTAGTCAGCACTCACCATTTTGTGGGAATCCCGTTTCTTAACGCCTGCTGATTTCTCTTCCGTATCCAGTGTTGTGGGCGAAGCGTTTTCCAATTTTCCACCACCACCACCACTATTCTGCTCCATCTCTATTCTACTATTAATTTTATCCAGTTTCTTATTACAATTATTTAAATCTTCCTTTTTAACTTCACCCGATAAGGAAGTGTTTTCTGATTTATCACTAAGACCCAAGGTAGAGTTCCTTTCGTGTTCGACTATGCTCAAAGGCGAACGCGTCGTTTGTACTGCTTTCCTACGAAAACTAAAACCGGTGTGGGTGACGCCAGTATTGTTACCACCATCTGGCACTACTGTTCCATTGCAAATTCGTTCACAACCCTCTAGAATGGGGGTGCTTATGTGTTCCAAAATTCCACAACGAGGTGCATGTAAGTTACTCTTGGTACCGCGCACTCGCAATGATGCACTTCTTCGGAAAAGCTTTGGCTGTCCTGTAAGCACTGACAGCGGATATGGAATTTTAGAATGTGATTGTGTTGGTGGTGTTGTTTGTGACTTTGTAGGAACAACTGTAACTGCTACATTTGTGGCTTCTTCGATGTTGTCCTTTCCGGGGAAAAGACTTTGAAGGTTTGTTGTCGTTTTATCGGTCAGTGGGCCAACATTAATTTCGACTCCCATCGATGTTAATGGTGATGTCATCGTTTATTCTCTCACGCACACTTTAAATTACTTCTGTAGGTCTTGCGTCATAGATTTTTTATATGAATTTAGAAGTTGTATCTTACAAGTATGTATTGTTCCGTATTCAGTATCAGATATCCGGTGCGCCTGCTGCTAACTGCAGCTCCACGAGTACTCACAATCGTAATCCAATTGAATTTATCTATTCAGGTAGCACCGACGATCATCATAGAAAGTGGACCAGAAAAAAATTAAAAAAAAAAAAAAATAAAAGAGAAAATTAGTAATTAAATGCGGAAAAAACATTATAAGAAGTCTTATTGCATGTGAGTATGTATTTTATTTATCTTTTACTTTGTGAGTAAGGTCTACAAGTTCTTTATAATTTCCCTGACACTAGGAGGTCAATTTGTGACGACGCGTTAATGGAGTCATAGAGAAATCACGTTGCCCTAAAATTGGTTTAGGGCACGCAACCGCGGTATTTTCTTTTCAACGGCGGTTATGTTATTTTAAAAAAAAAAAACCCAAACGCCTGCAGGGCACCACTTTAGAGTGCTTAGGAACTATCTATGTATCTTTCGTCTATTTAAGCAATTTTAACTTTGTCTCTATTGTTAAGGATTAGATAAATAAATAAACTTTCTCGTAATTTTTTTTTTCTTTTCTTTTCACTCAAGTGCTTTTGTGTTCGTTTTGCAAAGTCGAGTGATTTTATAATTAATGGCTGCCGTTCGTTAAACTCTTTGAATGGAAAGTTAAAAAACGAAACTATTCATAAAATGGGGGGAAAAATGGGAAAAAAAAATTATGCGCTTAGGTAACCTCTGCTATGAAAAATATAATGCACTTATAATTAATTTAAAAATTGAATGCACGCAGCGGTGGGATACTGAAATATTTGATTTGGAAAAAATAGCTCGTATGTAAATTTTTTGTAACCGACGTGGTTGAAGAAATCGCGTTAAAACATAATATACAATAAAAAAAAACTAAAATACATATGATACCTACTTTGCTAGCAAATTTATATGCAAGCGAATTTTTGTAGACCGATTGCCACAGGTTACTTTTACTTGCTAAATGGATCATCGAATGGTTATTAGTCAAAACCACTGCAAACATATTGCTAAATTTGAATATGTAACAATGGAGTCTTCGGTGCGCTAGAGGTGACCAACTGTTTAATTTATGCATATTTATTGTGAAGTTAAGTCGATTACGGTAAATGAATTATTGAAATGCCACCATTGCTTAAAACTACAATATTTAGTGTCTACGACCTGAAAGACCTTATAAATCTAAATTAAATCTGTATCATAGCAATGTTGTAAAATGTGGCAAAATGATCAAAGAAATTACTAAAATGACCCTACTCTACCAATCACTATCATCCAGAAACTATCAATATGCAGACGAAGTACCGAATGGATAGCTGCGTAAAAAGAAATACGAGTAGTTTTCGGAGTCTCAAAGCTCAAGGACATCGAGAGTCCAAGGACAGAGATGAGGCCAAAAGCTTTTTATAAAAAAAAGCTAAATCAAAGTTTATTTGTATTCATTTTCCATATACTTGCACATTAAGATACATTGTCTTTTAAGGTAGGGCTTAATAAAATAAAGTGAAACTTAAAACAAGGTTAAAATTAGACTTTAATATGCAAATAAACTTATACACATAGAGTATCTAAATGTAAAAAGGCTGTTTATTTCTTTACAAACCCATCAAGGACTTCGTCCGTGTTATGGACATCCTAAATGCCCAACTCAACGCGTCATTCGTCGTGTTGTTACTAGATTTTCCACTAATTTAAACTACATGCCATTAGGCCAACAACGAGAATTAGACTAGAGCGTTCCGAAGAAAAACATTTTTTTTATAATTTGCGGGCGCTCAAGGGATTTGAGGACCCTTAAAATGCTTGCTTGAAAATCAGGGAGAATGGAAAGAGAGGTACCGGTGAACGTTGGTTTTAAATGTTTGAAGGTTATAATGTCTAGGAAATAAAGACCTAGGCAGGGCATTCCATAAGCGGGTTGTACGGCTTAGGAACGAATCACGATATTTTAGAGTACGTCCGGAAGTGGCCTTGAGGATATACTGATGAGCATACATAGCGAGGGGGGTGCTATGGTTAAAAGTTTGAATAGGCGGAATGCCACAGGCGATTTCTACGGAACACTGGTGATGGAAATAGCGCTAAAACAGAGTGAGACACGAAACATTACGTCAGTGTTCGAGGGTGTCTATTGGTATCAGTGTGAGTTTCATCGCACGGTTTTGGATCCTATCTAGCAGGTGCAGAGATGCTTTGGGCGCACCCGACCAGATGTGGGCATTGTACTCCAATTTCGGGCGGGTAAACGCTTTATATATTGAGGCCAGATTAGAGGGCCTGAAATATTTCTTGCATCGCTTGAGGAAACCTAGCAAAGGAAAATATTGGATTAGAAGTAGCAGACAAGAGACCATTGATGAAAATTAAAAATAGTGTCGGAGACCGATCGAAGTCCTGGGGCACACCATCATTTATTTTGTGGGTATCAGATTTGAAACCATCCAAGATAACTTGAATTGAATGTTTCAAAAGGTAAATTCTAAATATAATGGGCCTATAGGAGGAAAGAGAAGAAGATTTGTCGTTTTTAGGGACGGGCTTGGCAAATGCTGCTTTCTGTCTGCTTGGAAAGAGCCCTGAAGGATTGGATTGATGAAATATCTTATGCAGTGGTTTTGCCAGCGTAGCGATTAATCGGGAAATTGCTGAGTATTATATAACTTGGATGAGCCAGCAGTGCAACATTCAAGCTCGTAGCGAAGTGCTTGCTTTACCTCCCAGCGGTGGTCCCCAGTAACGGCATGAGTAAACCCTTAATTATGTAGGCTAAAATGGAATGGGCATCCTCGGAAAATAGCATTATACTGGCCTACGCTGTTAAAAAGCTCACAATCCTATACGGAAGAGATTAAAATATGTGACGAATCAATTGATGGCCTCAGATAAGAATGGACTCACTGTTGACGACCTTAGCAAACGTTTAAAGGACAACGACCTTCGAATCTGAACGTGGAATGTTAAGACCCTGAAGAGGCCAAGTGCAGCCGAACAATTAGCAGAGGCCGTTGACTGCTATCATGCAGATATCGTCGCCATCTAAGAAGAGCGATGGGATGGACCGGACATAAGGAGGATGAAAAACTACGAATATATGTAGTATGGTGATCGCTATAGGGAAAAGAAACAGCTCTTATTTAGCAGACTTAGGCATGAAGCCATGAGCTTCCGGCACATACGCGAGCGTCTTATGACGATCCGCACTACGGCCGAAAGCTCTCAACAACTCCTATGCTGTCAGCAGCAAACACCGAAAAATAGTAGCAAAACTGCCAACGTGCCATCAGAGACGCCACAACTGATGTGCTGGGTTTTTCCCCATCACCACCAATAAATCCCTATTTTAATGAAGAATGCCTGCAAACACATGCTTCGCTGCAACGAAGGACGAGAGCTGCTGGTGCGCTCTGCGACAGAAGAGACGGAAAGAACATCGGCTTCTCCAGAAGAAGAATAAAGAGTACGAGAAGCACGCGACCAAAGATATTGGGATGTACTCGAGGAATGACGTACGGAAGTTTTACCAACAGGGAAAATGAACGTATCAAGGTAAAAAAACCCGTATAAAAGCCTGTAGAGATGAAGGAGGAAACCTTGTAGTAGAGTCGCCAGTCGGTGTTGAAAGTAGAGAACAACTTTTTCTGCAGCTAAACCTCACAGGTAGGCAGAATAGACCATCCAACTTAGCGCCCTTCAACTTGACTAGAATAAAGTAAAGACAGCAACATCTAAAATCCAACAACTTAGCTGGACCTTACGGTTTACTGGCCGAGGAAATAGCTTTGTGGAGAGCACGCATCAATTCATTTCTCAGGCCTGGTCAGAAGAGTATAAGCCTGATGAATGGAATCTCAGCAGTGTATGCCCGATTCACAAAAAACGAGACCCCTCTACAGCGCCAACTGTAGAGCTATAAGTATCCTCAACATCGCATACAAAATTATGTCTGCCATATTATGTGAATATCTGAAACCCCTGATTGGCCCCAATGATTGCGATTTCAAACCAGGAAAGTCCACAATCAACCAAATTTTCACTCTCCGGCAGATCCTGGAAAAAAGCTAAATTTTTTCATCAATTTTAATTCCGCATATGACAGCATTTATAGAGACGAGCCAAACTCGTGCGTCTGTACAGAATGACGATTGAGAACGCTCGAAGCTCCATCAATGTCGGTAATGACTTAACCGAGACCTTCGATGTCGAAAAAGGTTTTAGACAAGGTGAGAAAGAATTGTGCGTAGCTCACAAGTGAACACTGGAGGCGCAATATTTAAAAAGGTTCTGCAACTACAATACTGACGTAAGCTGAGGATATCGGCATAATTGGGACAACTTAGCGGGTTACGTTCGCTACTATTGACACGGAAGCTGCCAAAATGGGTTTAGCGGTAAATAAAGGTGACACCAAGTATATGCTGTCAACAAGAAGGCACACGCGACATCGACGAATTGAACAGAATATTACAATCGACAGCTATAATTTCGAGGTAGTAAAGGATCTTGACTACCTTGGCTCTGTTATAAATTCTGCTAACAAGACCTCAATAGAAATAAAACGAATAGTTACTCTTGCCAATCGCCGTTTTTTTGGGCTAAGTAAGCAATTGAGTAGTAAAGCCCTATCCCGAAAAACTAAGGAGACTCTATATAAGAAATTGATCGTCCCAGTCCAACTTTATGTATGTATATTCCTTTGTTGATGCCATCATATTCTCTGCTATTCATATTTGTTCCTGGAATCACGTCCCTGCTCTTCGACTGTAGAATGGGAACCGCAGCGAATGTTAAGCTCATTAAATTCTGATATTAACAGCATAAATAATTGGGGAACCACTAACAGAGTAGAATTGTTTGCTTCCAAAGTACAATGATGTCTGCTATCGTTAAAGCGAGATTGAAACACACAGCCGTTATCCATGATGACGCGAATATTACACAGTCAATGGACACTCTTGCCTCATTTTGTTCTATCACTTTTTTCACGACCAATGCTCCACCAAAATTACCAATAGCATTCCACCCTTCAAACTATGAATGCTCATGAGTATACCCTCAACCCTACTTTCGGACGTACTCTAGAATGTCGTGATTCTTTTCAAAGCCGTACAGCTCGCTTATGGAATGCCCTGCCGAACTCTCTATTTCCTAGTCATTGTAACTTGCAAACATTTAAGACCAACGTGCATCGGTGCCTCTCTTTTATTCCTCTCTGAGTTTCATTCGTTCGCTCTATGTGCAAACATTTTAAGGGTGCTGATAAACCCTTGAACGCGAGCTAATTATAAAAAAAAAGAAATCATTTCTTCTTGCACTTTTGTGTCAAAGACCAGAACTGATATGGGTTAATATTTTTAAAATAACTGCTCAGCGAATTCGCCAAAGATCAAAAACCAAAATATGGTATGTACAATATAAGACACAAATTCTTTAGTATCAGAAAACAACGAAATCAGTAAAAAAAGCTTTCGGTAGCTTCCCAGAGAGATAACAGACATATGCATGTACAACGTATTTTCTGTTTACGATAACAATATGACCCATAGAGTAATGCTTAAATGACCCAAAATCTTCGCTGTTTTTAAGCACAACGTCCTGCTTCAACACGCGGATCACGATCTTGGACGATGTACCAGAAATATGAGTATAAAGCAGAAATAATGAAAATGAAAATATTACAAATATTCGAGTACGTACGCCTGGCAGAATCGATCCAATAAGAATACGCGCATTCGCAGAAGTTTTCATTTTAAGAAAACGATGGTGGAATAACTTTAGGCTGGTGCATTCTGACTAGGGTCATCAAAAAATCCTACTTCGAATGCAATAGGAGGAGAAGTTTCAGCCGATATTTGAAGAAGAAGCTGAAAGAAGCGAAAAACGTATCACTTAAATCCAAAATCATCAGCAAACTCTCGGGGTTAGTGGCGAAGTAATCCCACAAAACGCGGTTCACGCGGTTATGAAGTCGGTCATATTCCATTTCCGAATGATCAGACGGCTGTTTTTATATGTTGAACAACTGCTTACAGTTCCCAAGCAATTTAAATTAATGGAGCTGTATTAATTTAAGATAGAACAGCAGTCACATATTAATACAGGAATACCCGGATTTAAAGCGATTGATAAAAAACGTCACTTGCTTTCATCAAGCAAGCATTTATCTATAAAAATAACAAAAGCATGGCGTGCAAATCAGTTCCAACAAAACTCATATAGGGATTATATGTTATACTATGTACACTCAGCGAAATTTAATTAAAGACAGATGCACGAACAATTTTTTTTCTTTTGTTTTTGCTTTGTGACTTTTCTTCAACGAATGTTTTGAAAGTACCATTATTCTCGCTCAGATAATTTCAACATCTGTTGTTTTGTCACTAATGATGGTGCGAAATTTAATTAAAAGTAGTCGTGTTTATGCTGAAAAGCTGTGAGTTGGAAACGAAATCAGAGTTTTTTTTTGGTGATTACAATTGAAAATATTTTTTTTACATTTAGAACTTTCCATGCGTATAAGGATACCGGTACATCCAATCGCCAAATTTCCATTAAATTAAATCGATCGTCTTCCGCAATCGACAATGTTATTAAATTAGGAAGTGATTACAACGCGAACCGGGGAAATAAAAACAATCAAACAATTTCACCAAGGCCATTATCCGAGTTGGGTTGCCAAAAAATGCTACCGCTTCTAAAATTATTCCAGATTTAAAGTTGCCGATGTCTAAACGGTGTGCATAACAAACTTTAGCTGGCAGTAATCGACTGGTTTGGAAAAAAATTAAGTCAAAACCAGCTCTTACAGAAGCACATAAAGACTACGCTTTACCAAAGAACACATGACATGGTCTAGATAGTGGAAAACCCTGGCGAACAGTAAGAGTAGCTTTTATACCGAAAGTCGGAAAAGCGGACTACACGCTCAGACTAAGCTTCAGATCTATAAGTCTGACTTCCTTCATGTTGAATAGCAGGGTCGAGATCCATGCGCGCAAAAGTGCTTTGCGAATGCAATCTTTGCCTGAGATGCAGCTCGCCTGGCTACGTGGAAGATCTTGCGAGAGTGAGCTTTAAAATCTGGTAGGCAGCCAATAACAACGACACAGCATAGATGAATTGCTTATTTTGTGGATCAAAGCAATGCTGGTGGTTAGCACACTGATTGCACCAATTACGGTAGTGTATTAACTTATAAATCAGACGGTTCGAGGTTTAATTCTAGCCGTGTCGGAAATACTTTTTTTTCAGGCAACTAAAACTACGTAAGATGAGTGGTTACTTAGAATACAACAACAAATCCAATTACACTAATAATTTAATCTCCCCATTAAATGTTGGTTGTCACCCATGGAGTGAAATACCCACTGCGCGCAAAAATCTTTCTTTCTCTTTCTGTCCCTATTTCCATATAAACTTAACAGGTGCCCAGTTACTTTGAGTGTAGTTATACCCATTTGAGTGTTAAGTTCTTTAAAAAAAAAAAAAAAAACCTTGATCGACTCACTGCTCAACGTGCTCAATAGTTCCGACGTCTATGCACAAGCATACGCGGATGATGTAGCTGTGATGTCTGTTGGATCGTGTCTAGCGACTGCCTGCTCTAAAGCGCATGCAGCCGTAGACGTGATCGACGACTCGTGCACTGGTAATGGGCTTTCAGTCAATCCTCTCAAAACTGAGGTTGTTCTCAATTCCCGAAAGAGGCTAAGTATAATATATGGGCGTCATTCTGGATAACAAACTTCTATGAACTATATGTGTTACGCCGAAATCTTCTAAGACTCTGTCGGCCTTCTGGCAGTGCAAAGCCCTGTCGGTAAAACATGGGGCCTGTCACCGAGAAGGGTCCTTTGGCAAGGCAAATTATATCCTATGCGTCGGTTGTCAAGGAGGACCAACATGCTCTCACGAAAATACGTTATTGCTGCTTTTACCAGGGTCCAAAGAATGGTCTATCTTCGCTGCATTGGCTCTTTCCCTAGCACACCGTGCTCTGCTCTAGACGCTTTGATGAATCTTGATATGAATATCAAGGGCTACAGTCTCAAAGTAATCTTGCCTTTGAATTGATCTTTGGTACAACATGCACTGAATCTTTGATGATCTTGCGCGGGGACTGTCTTATGGACATGCCGCCATTGCATCACACCAGAACTCTTGCTGCGAAGAAAATCCGAAATCCGAATTCCTTGTGCTGAAGACTGGTTTCGGCTAGAATCTGAGGCAGGAAATGAATGTATTCACATATTCACGCATGGCTTCAATATCGATCTAGGACGCGGCGCTGGTGTCTTTCTGGAAGATGGCAACGTTAGTTTCCACTCCTCGTTAGGAAAACTTGCGTCTGTATTCCAAGCTGAAGGCTTCCGAGCTAGTTTGAGAATGCAAGACTTTACTGAACGCAATCGGATGCCTAAATTCCCACAGTCTTGACTGGGTCTTAGGTCACAATGGGATCACGAGAAAAGAAATCACCGAAGAACTAGGTAAGGTTCAGGGGGGAGTTTTCCAAGACCCGAACCTACTCGTGCGTTAGGTCTGCCTGCATCTTCGGTTAGGGCTTCCGTTGATAGTTGGGTTTCATATGAGCACAACGGCAGATGGCATGATCCTCCAGGTTGCCGGCAGACCAAACTAATATTTCCCGACGTCTCTAAGAGGTCAGCGGTCTCCCTGGTGTCCCTCAAAAGGAAAGACTGTAGGCTGCTTAATGGCATCATGACGGGGTACTACACTTTTGCTAAGCACTTAAATGTGCTGGGCGTAAGTGATACAACATCCTGCGACGTTTGCTGTGAAACTGATGACGACACCGCGGAGCACTACTCCTGTGAATATCTCCGGCTTATACTCTCATCAGGCTGAATTGATGTGGTGAGAGCTGGGACTGTATACTATATACAATGGATTAGTTCTTTGACTGAGTGCTTTATTCCGACAAAAAAAAATAAAAATATGCAGCAGAGGAGTTTGCATGAACAATCCTAGTGTTACGCTGTTGCTCGGTGAAAAACCTCCAAAAGATTTTTTTATAGGGGATAAATTTTATTATTGTGTGTTGTTGAGAGATTGATCTTTGAGTCCTAACAGCCAGTAGGAGATGGTTAAGCTTGGCCAGACTTTCTCCATGTTAGGCTTTTTGACTTCTTAATAGCAGAAATGGCTACGAGTTGTTGCGTAAGGATTTGTTGAATGGTTTCCACACCGTTCTCTTCAATTTTTCCAGTTTATTTGTCTACTAGAGGTCCTTGTGAATCTGCCCATATCTTTTCTTTTGGTTTTGCAGATTCATATACGGATTTGATTTGAGAGCTGAGCTTTGAGGCTTCCTTATCAAGAATGGAGAATCTGTATTTGAGCAGGACAGATTATATTCCCTTAAGAGTGTCTGTAAATCGTTTCTTCTTGGTACCACAGGTTTCCTCAGTTAAATGTTGAATCGATCTTGTATGGCACGCTCGCTAGGGATATGGCTCGATAGTTTTTACAGAGCTGGTAGTTTAATCACCTGGGTTTGCATCATCTACCCATATTTAGTTAATAACTTGGACATTCTAAAAAAAACGTTACAATTTTATAAAATAACGTCACTATTATTCGGTTTTCTAAAGTTTGAAAGATATATATATAATAAATATATATATGGTATAGCTGCATATATTGATTAAGCAGTATATGTACATATAATACTGGAGCTGTATTAAGTCAAAATATAGCAATAAGAGGCAATTATTGCTAATTACAATCAAGATAAATAATAATCCACTCATCTATTCGAAAACATTTATCTTTTGAAAAACAAAAGGGAGATCTCAAAATCACTTCCAACAAACCTCGCACACAGAGTTTTGTGTCAGACATACCTACAATATGTTTAGTATATCATAATAAAGAACGATGCTCGGAGTCTACCTGTTACTGCTGATCAGTTGTGTATTTTCCAATATTGTATGGTATTGACAATAAATTGTATTTTTTAAACCCTCACTTTCTTCATTTTAAACTCACAGTCCGAGGTCAAATGTCTAGCTGATCCATTTTACTGCTGCGTGATCCAATCTAATTTGACCATTGAACAAGCCTGGGATTTTGCCAATGGAAATAGTTCTATACCGAATTCCGACCGTAAACTCAAATGCTACAAGCTTTGTATTTTAAATTATTATTTAATCATAGATGACAGCTGTATTCTGTCAAACGAAGCAGGCTTCCTGTGGACGGAAAAAGGTATAGATAGAGACAAAGTCGACAAACTAATAGAAAACTGTATAAATGTAGCAGAAAATATAACTGACCGGTGCGAATGTGGACACCTGATATATGATTGTATTCAAAAAATCATGTTGGAAGTGATTTAGATATTTAAGTATGTACTCGTATTATGAATAAAAGTATCAAGCATTTGCAGAATCGATGCTGGTTGAGTTAGTCTTCTTTCTCGTTTTTTTCATTTAAAACAGTCACTACCAGATTCGTTCATTTCTTCTTAAGCACATACATAGTTTCACTAGCTGTTGGTTGCTGTCCTAAAGTGATAGATTACTTTTTGGATTGTTTTTCTAGGCTCTAGAAAATAAAAAAAAAATGCCTTAGGTTCTAAAGTCCTCCTAGGGTGGAATCAACAACACTATATGGAACGTCCTGTACATATATGCAAACATTCAGAGCTGCTAAAATTGACTCTGACCATGCAATGTAATTCATAGCCCAATTATCCAATGAGTAAAAGTTGCATCAACCATTAAAAGGGATATTTTATAGGACACACCGAAAATGGCCGGAGACTACAGAGAGTATTTACGCAAACTACTCGTCAATATGTCTCTTTGTCAGACGTCAACGACATGGCGCGCGAACATCATTGAAGAAATACCTGCTACCTGAAGCTGCTGGCAATGGCAGACAAGAAATTCGTGGTAATAACGACTGAAACGAATAAAATTTGGAAACTTCAAAGTAAAAAAAAAAAAATATTTTCATAATTCATGTAAATTTTTTTATTTGCTTTAAAACTCTGTTTTTATTAAATTCATTCACAATTACAAAAAATAAAAAAAAAATATTTGGGTTCCCATTCTTTCCTCAACTTCTTTCGAATGTCCTTCATAAGGTTGGTGACAGTTACATCCGTGATCTTTTTGGACGCTCTTTTCCATTTAGCACTAAAATCTTTTACGTCCTTTGCACACTGCTCACTTTTCTTCAATTTAGCTTTGACCAAAGCCCAATACCTTTCAATGGGACGGCACTGTGAAACATTGGGTGGATTCATGTCTTTTGGGACAAGGTCGACATTTTTAGCAATAAGAAAGCTCAACGTCGCATGAGCATAGTGAGCTGAAGCTAAATCTGGCCAAAATATTGTTGAGCCCTCGTGTTTGTTTAAGAAAGGAATCAACCGTTTTTTTAAGCACTCGTTAATGTACACTTCTCCGTTAATTGTTCCCGTTCTAATAAACGATGAGCTTCCTTCTGTGTTCACATTGGCAAATGGCCTGCTAAGCGAGATATTTTGACCCGAATTTTTCCATCCCAATCGATGTTGTTGATTGCGGAAGAATCTCAGCTTCAAACGAGTTGTAAAACTGCCCACCTGGAAGAGTAGTAAAGTCGGCTTTGACATAAGTTTCGTCATCCAAAACCAAGCACGCTTTCTTGTTGCCGATCAACTCGTATAGCTTTCGGGCTCGTGTTTTTATGACTTTTTTTTGCTTTTCAGTAACTTTTGGTATTTTTTTGTTTTTTAGATCTTTGTACCATTGTTTGGTTGGTATTACATTTCCGAGCAACATCTCTGGATGACATAGTCCGGTTTTTTACGATGGCACCCACTATTTTCCTGTCCAAATTTGTATCATGTGCTCCACTTTTAGCTCCACTTTTAGCTCCACTTTTAGCTCCACTTTTAGCTCCACTTTTAGCTCCTCTTTTCCAAATCCATCTCCAAATATCGTTTAATAACAGAATCCACTGTACTGCGTGCTATGTTTAAATTGTTTGCGATAAAATGGTTTGGACGCGAAGTATTTTCGAGCCATTTGTGGACGATTTTTTTACGGCGTTCCCCTTGACTCATCTTTTATAAATATTTTAAACCTCACCGAACTAAAATCAATAACAAACTGAAACTAGAGAATATACAGGCTAATTTGGGGACAAAATGGGATTGCAATTTTTACGCATTGGAAGTATAGCCCGTACTAAAATTTACAGATTTTATTCGTTTCAGTCCTTATGATAAGTATGCAGAAAAGGAAGCAGAAAAGCAGCCACCAATGCATTTTAATAGTGCTGTCTGGAGCTAGGCAGCGTACAAGACTAAGAAAGAGTGTTATGGTATGAAGTGAACCTTACTCCGGTCGACCAAGTAACATAATATCACAGCAACAACACCATGTCGCTGCATAACATTGCCTTTAAAATACTCTTCAGTATTTCCTTTATAATTAACAGATATTAAACGGATTTTTCTGACCCTTAAAATGTTCACACAAAGCACAGCATGTGAACGCCTTAAGCCATTTTGCACCACACATATCCTATAAAAATTCAATGAATACTAGCTTTATAATCACCATCCTTTTATTGACCACAAACAACCAACGAATTTATCGCATCTAGCCGGCCCTAGCCGACTTGGTGGTCTCGAAAAAACTGAACCAGTTTTGTCTGCAACGCCCGTGCCATTAAGAATCAAGACCTACAAGCTCTTCCTGTCGTGCACGGATTCCCGCAAGAAGATGATCAAACTTGTCTTGGAACAAAAATATGGCGACAGACATCAATATGGAAAATCTTTTGTGTATAAATCATACACAGGGTTATACGGACAATATAGAAAACACGGCACTTTTCAAGGTACTTTAATTTCAGCTTTACGGCCGCATAAAATGGTCTCAACATAAAATAGGATAAATCTGTCTTGAACAAAGAAATCACAATCGAACTTTAACTTTGATTACATATAGCAATTAAGAAATGTATCTACTTCAGGTAAACGTTGCTACTTTGAGCTATCCAAACAGTTAATAAATCTGCTGTAAAAAAAATACGTAAAGAAAAATACTCCGTCAGATATCTTGTCCTATTTCGGGCAAAGGCGTCCTTATCTATGGCCAATAAACAACAGTACTCAAGCCAAAGAAGTTTTTCATTCACAGTCATCTGTATCAAAAAGCGAAACGTAATTACAGTTAGTACGCATTTTCTGAACCCCAAAATCTTCAAAGGGACCTGCCAGTTCTCTGATTACAAAACTATCAACCAGCTTGATCACTTTGCGTCACATTTTTTTTTGTTATATAATTTTCGAGCGCTCAAGGGATTTAAGTACACTTAAAATGTTTGCACACAGCGCGGGCGAAGGAAAGTCAGGGAAGATAGAAAGAGAGGTACCGGTGAATGTTGGTTTTAATTGTTTGAAGGTTATAATGACTAGAAAATAAGGAGCTAGGCAGGGCATTTTCATAAGCGAGTTGTACGGCGTAGGAACGCATCACGATATTTTAGAGTACGTCCGAAACTGGGCTTGAGGGTATACTGATGAGCATTCATAGCGAGACGGGTGATACAGTTAAAGGTTTTAAGGGGCGGAATGCCACTGGCGATTTCTATGGAGCACTGGTGGCGGAAATATGGATAAAACAAAGTGAGACACGAGATATTTCGTCGGTGTTCGAGGGTGTCCATTGTCTGAGTGATATTGGTATCAGCTATGAGTTTTATCGCACGGTTTTGATTCCTATCTAGCAGGTGCAAAGATGTTTTGGGCGCACCCGACCAGATGTGGGCATTGTACTCCAATTTCGGGCGGATAAACGCCTTATATATTGAGGCCAGATTAGAGGGGGTGAAGTATTTCTAACATCGCTTGAGGAAACCTAGACATTTCGCAGCATTTTTGGCGACACCGAATATGTGGTCATTCCAACATAAGTTGTCATTGACACACATACCGAGAATGGAAAGTTTATCGGTTTCGACGATGCAAGTGCCATTCATGGACAATAGCTGGGTGTTTAAATTTCGCTTTAAGGACAGCAGACAACATTGGGTTTTGGAAGCATTAAATTCTACTCAATTAGTGGTTCCCCAATTAGATATGCTGTTAATATCAGAATTTAATGAGCTTAACATACTCGTACGCTATGAAAAGCAGAGAGTACTGTCGTCAGCAAAGGAATATATTGGATTAGAAGAAACAGACAAGAGATCGTTGATGAAAATTAAAAAGAGTGTCGGAGACAGAACGAAGCCTAAGGGCACACCACCATTTATTTTGTGAATATCAGACTTGAAACCATCCAAGACAACTTGAATTGAACGTTCTGAAAGGTAATTTCTAATCCATTGAAGAAGAATGTCGTCGATCCCAAAAGCATGAATTTTCGACAAAACAGCCTGATGTCAAACTCTGTCAAATGCCTTAGAAATATCAAGTGCAACTATCTTGCTTTCGCCAGATTGATGTACGATTTGGTTCCACTTTTCGGTGAGACATGCCATCAGATAACCAGCGGACCTGTTGCTACGAAAACCGTACTGCCGGCCATTAAGAAGTTTTCGTGTTTCGAGATATTTCATGAGCTGACGGTTTATCAGTGAGGGAAGAAGATTCGCCTTTTTTAAGGACGTGCTGGACAAATTCTGTTTTCCATCTGCTCGGAAAGAGTCCTAAAGAGTAGGACTGATGAAAAAGCTTACACAGTGGTTTTGCCAGCGAGGAAGAACACCTCTTCAGAAGGAGGGGAGATATACCATCTGGACCAGCGGATTTGTGAATATTAAGATCTTTAAGAACTCTTACTACTACACAAGTGCGAAAGTAGTTTTGTCCCATTGAAGATTCGACGCACTCAAGTGTAGGCGGAGACAAAGCACAATCTGGGAGTGTTGAGTTGGCCGCAAAGTGTGCAGCAAGCAGATTGGCCTTATGCAAAGAGCTGACAGCTGGAATGTCATTAAAAATGAGCGTTGGGATGGAGGATGAGACAGTATTTCTAATATTTTTGACGAACGACCAAAAATGTTTACTAGTATTTTTTGCCATAGTTTTTGGTGAAAGACTTAAGAAAGACTTTGCAGTCATTACTGGCCCGTTTAAACTTTTTTCGGTTTTCCTCTGTTATGTTGGTCTCGAAGGACTAAAAAAACTTTTCTCTAACCCTTACAGCCTCTTTACAGCTTGAGTCGTACCACACGTTTTCTTTTGGTTTGATACTCTTCATCCAATGAGGGATAAAGTTTCTCATTCCAAAGCGAATGGTGTCTGTGATCATATCAGCAGCGGCATCCACGTCGTTATCGAGGAAACATAACGACCAGTTAAAATTCCTAAAGAAGCTGTTAAAACCGCTCCAGTTGGCTTTCTCGTATTGTCATACGGTTCTTTTGGGAATCTTTTCTCTAACTGTGTGGTCGGTGTACGAGAAATTAGCGGATATAACACAATGGTCCGACGAGCCTAGAGGGGACAGCACGTCAACGATGTACTTATCAGGGTGTGAAGTTAAAAACAAGTCCAGGGTGTTGGTTGGACTATCAGCGTCCGGAATTCGCGTGGGCTCATTTACAAGCTGCGTTAAGTTGTTTTCTGCAGCAAAGGTCTCAACACACCATCCTTCGGTTGTTGTCTGTGCAGAATGTCGAAGTCACCAGAATTGTGTATATTGAAATCTCCCGTAATAACGATTTCTGTATGTTACTGTCCAGTTTAGGGCTTCTGTAAATAAAGCAGTAGTGGATAATTTGCTTACGAAGATGGAATTTTAACCACATGAAATTGAATTCCAGATTGGAACAGGGACTACATTGTCGTTGACTTTGGTAAGCTACGCACGTACGAGGGGCGTTCAATATATTCTCGGTATCGATATGAAGGAAAATGCGAATTCAATTTAAATTGTTTTTATTTTTCAATATGATCTCCCCTAACATCAATGCATTTGTTACATCTTGAGATAAGCTTTTTTAAACCCTCAAAAAAATAAATTTCCTCCTCCTCCATTTAGTGCCGACTTGAGTTCTTCATCATCCGAAAATCTTTTTCCACGAAGACATTTTTTCAAATCCGGAAACAGGAAATAATCACTAGGGGCAAGGTCTGGACTATAGGGTGGGTGTTGGATTTCTTCGAAACCACAATCTCGCGCAGCAGCCTTGGAAACTCGCGCCATGTGAACAGGAGCGTTGTCATGAAGAAGCAACACACCCGCTGCGAGTTTACCCCGTCTTTTCTTTTTAATTTCCTCCCGCAAATTATGCAAAGTGGAAGCGTAGGATGTTTCGTTGATGGTTTCACCTTTTTTTTTGTACTCAATGAGCAAGATTCCCTTTGAGTCCCAAAAAACTATGGCCATGAGCTTCCCAGCAGACGGAGTGACTTTGAACTTCTTCGGGGGGTCTGTTCCTTTTTTATGCCACTGCATGGACTCTTGTTTGCTTTCAGGGTCATAGTGGTGGACCCATGTTTCGTCCCCAGTAACAATTCGATCCATAACACCGTCCGCGTTCTCACTACACATCTCCAAAAGCTCTCTACAGCATGCGATTCTCACTTTTTTCTGAGGCGCTGTGAGCATTCGTGGCACCCACCTTGCACTGACCTTTGAAAGGTTAAGATGGTCATGAAGAATGGTGTGAATGGTACCAATTGAAAGCTTGGTGATCTCTGCCATCATTTTCACCTTTATTCGGGTATCCTCAAGAACAAGTTTTTCGACTTCTTTGATGTTTTCTCCCGTACAAGCAGTAGCCGGGGCGCCGGAGCGGGGGTCGTCTTCAATGCTCTCTCTGCCTCTCTTGAACTCATTTGACCACTTTTGCACAGTTGATAATGAAGGTGCGGAACCCTGGTAAACAGCCACCATCTCTTCATGAATAGTTTTTTGACTTTTTCCTTGCTTAGTGAGAAATTTAATTACAGCGCGATGCTCAATTTTCACCACCATCGTCTCAGTTGCCATTATGATTCTGTTTAACTAGAGATAAAACGCGAATTAATAATAACATTTATATGAAATTTTACATGAACGCACTAAAATAATAGTATTACTTGATAAATAAGCCAATTTATATACACAACCACAGCTTCACCCCGATATCGAGAATATGTTGAACACCCCTCGTAGATGGCGAGACCGCGGTGAGAGAAGAATAATGGCACTAGTTCGTAACCAGATAGCTTCAGATCAGAGTGATCTGAGAGATGTGGGCGGAGATCTACCTGTGTTTCACTAAGTGCCAAAAAAGTTAGTCTATATTAACAAACGTGGACGTACGCAGAAAAGTGATTACTTTTTGGCCCGCGTATATTCGCAATATCCACTCTAAATTCCAGAGTCATTACAAAGAAAGACAAACACAAAAAACACAAACACCGACGTAACTAAGCGCAGATGTGAAGTATAAATTCAGAGTTGGTTTACCGAATCAAATTGTTATAGGTGTTATGCCCTTACAACAATAGGAAACAGCACACCAACAAAATTCATACCCACAGCCCATAAGACGTAATTCCAGCATTCTGGATGTCCGAACATTTTGAGGAGTCAACATTAATTTGGACCACCACTAAGATGCAAATTCGAACGTTCCGGATGCCAATCCATGAAATTGACGTCAATCAACAAATTCAAGGAAAGAAGGTTTATGGTGCGAGCATTTAATGCAGAAGACCAGTGGCCACAACTGATGGATTAGGTTTGCACAAATGTGCAGATCAAGCTGCGTTCACAGTAGAGTAAATGCAGACGATATCAAAACCATAGAGGAATTGAACAACTCTCCAAAATATATATGCACATGATTTAGCTCATGAGGTCCGGAACTGGTAGGCACAGATTTGAGAACCCGCCCTACAAAAGTCCGTAGGGGTAGTGTTTGACCATATGTTTAATTTTAAACACATTTTAAAAAAACACAAGCGAGAAGCCCAATCGTGCATTTGTCCTCGATAAGAAGTCTGCCTCCACGGGATCCGTAAGATCCGTGACATTCGTCACCAAACCAATCCTGATATAGAGGCGTACATAAGAAGGATAAACTATGCTCACAGTAGATCATTACTAAGAGTGACCTGTGTATCTTTGTATTTCGTATGTTTTAGTGATTTAAGCCAAATATAGATCATAAATGTGGAATTAATACGAATATAATACTAAAATTAAATAATTCCTAAGTTAGAAAATTATTTGACGTTAAAAGTTGGAGTTACGTCCTACACGCAACTATAGGTAATGCAAGTTTTTCCAAACAGCTTTAGTCGACATTCTATAGTTGTGATGCTTAGCTTAGTTTTTACCTTAAAGTTAACTTCGTTGGGACCTGAAGATTACTGCATAACACGCTTATAGCCCCAGACCTACTACGTGACACGAAAGCATAGACTTTATCAAAAGAGGATGGGAGTGCGCTTATTTGGTTTAAGGTTTGCTAAGAGATGGCGTAACTTGTATTATTCCATTGTTATTATTCCATTGGAACATGCGTTGGAAAGCTACTGTCATTGCACGTCATTTCAGTATATGTCATTCATTTGAAGCGTAAACAACAATAATTTTTTTTCACTCAAATATATCGAACTTTGCGCCTGAAAAAGTGTTTTTGCGGGGAGTTCTTGTTCATTACTTTAATATGAAGAAAACTGCTGCCGAAAGTCATCGTATTTTGGTGAAAGCTTATGGTGAACATGCGCTAGCTGGGCGAACGTGCCAAAAGTGGTTTGCACGATTTAAAAGTGGTGATTTTGGCTTGGAAGACGATGAACGTCCTGGGCAGCCAAAAAAGTTTGAAGATGAAGAACTGGAAGCATTACTCTATGAAGATTGTTGCCAAACACAAGAAGAGCTCGCAGAATCTTTGAGTGTCACTCAAGCAGCCATTTCAAAACGTTTAAAAGCAGCTGGATATATTCAAAAGCAAGGAAATTGGGTTCCACATGAACTCAAGCCGAGAGACGTCGAAAGGCGGTTTTGCATGTCCGAAATGCTGCTGGAACGCCACAAAAGGAAGTCATTTTTGTATCGGATTGTTACTGGTGATGAAAAATGGATCCATTACGACAACCCCAAGTGCAAAAAATCATATGTGAAACCCGGCCAACCAGCCAAATTAACGGCAAAGCCGAATATCCATGGCGCGAAGGTAATGCTCTGTATTTGGTGGGATCAGATGGGTGTGCTGTGTTATGAGCTGCTAAAACCGGGTGAAACCATCAATGGACAACGCTACCGAACACAATTAATCCGTTCGAAGAGAACAGTGGCCGAAAAACGCCCGGAATATGCGACCAGACACGAGGCAATAATTTTCCATCATGACAACGCTCGGCCCCACGTTGCTATTCCGGTTAAGAACTATTTGGAAAACAGTGGATGGGAAGTCTTACCTCACCCGCCTTATAGCTCAGACCTTGCCCCTTCTGGCGGGTCAATAAGTCCGTGACTTTAAAACACAGATTTTTTTTTTTGATAAAAAAATAATTTTATTTTTCAACGTAGTCTCCCTTGAGCTCTATACACTTTGTCCAACGCTTCTACAATTTTTTTATCCCTTCCAAAAAAAATGATTTGTCGAGGTCCTCAAAATGACGAGATGACTTCATCATTGGAGTCAAATCTTTTTCCACCAAGCCATTTCTTCAGGTTTGGGAACAAGAAGTAGTCGCTCGGAGCCAAATCTGGAGAATAGGGTGGATGAGGGAGCAATTCATAGCCCAATTCATGGATTTTTGCCATGGCAACTGCACATGTGTGCACCCTTGCATTGTCTTGGTGGAAAAGAACTTTTTTCTTGGCCAAATGAGGTCGTTTTTTTTTTCAATCGTCATTGAATCGGTCCAATAAGTTGGCATAATATTCCCCATTGATTGTTCTTCCCTTTTGAAGGTAGTCAATGTGGATTATCCCTTAGAAACCCACTGTTTTGACTGTTGTTTGTTCTCTGGTGTGTTGTGATGGATCCATGTTTCGTCCACGGTTACAAAACGGCGCAAAAACTCCTCCATATTGCGATTAAACAACGCCAAACCTTCCTGTGAAGTTGTTACACGATTGCGTTTGTGGTCGACTGTGAGCAAACGCGGCACCCATCTTGCGGAAAGCTTTCTCATGCCCAAGTGATCATTCAAAATTGAAACCACTGAGCCATGCGAGATCCCTACGGCTTCCACAATCTCTCGCACTTTCAATCTTCGGTCGGCCAACACCATATCGTGAATTTTTTCGATTGTTTCGGGTGTAGAGACCTCAACTGGGCGTCCAGGAGGTTCGGCATCTTCAGTGCTTGTACGGCCACAACGAAATTCAGTAAACCAGTTTTTTACCATTGAAATCGATGGTGCAGTATTTATCAAGCTTAGCCTTGGTCTCGGTAATGGTTTTTTTTGGCAAGAAATAATGCTTAATAAGCACACGAAATTCACTTTTTTCCATTTTCTCCTCAAATTAGTGAGTAGTCTGATAAAAATAGCTGTCAAACACAAACTAACTGACGCAGCAAGTTTAAATTTTGACAGGAGTCAACTGACAGATGCCTGTTGACAGGAGCAGTGTTGCTGTTTCAGTAAAGAGGTCAGAAATTCAAAAAGTCACGGACTTATTGACCCTCCCTCGTACCATTTGTTCCGTTCGATGCAGAACGCCCTCACTGAGGTTCACATCAGAGCAGAATATCAAAAATTGGCTTGATTCATTCTTGGCTGCCAAGCCGGCGCAGTTCTTTTGGGGTGGGATCCACAAATTGCCAGAAAGATGGGAAAAAGTCATAGCTTCAGATGGGCAATACTTTGAATAATACTATTGTACATGTTTTTCTTAAATAAATTTTGAAAAAAAAAAAAACCATACACATAAGTTATATACCCAATATAAGTTATTAGAGTGAGTAGAGGGGAACATAGAACAATTACTTATACATTCATCAATATTACGGAAAAGTGCCTTAAACATCCACAGAACGCTAGCCTAAAGAGTCGCTATAACCGTATGAGTCAAATCATAAATATGACATAAACAAGAATGGAAAGTGATCAATTACCTTATGAATCGAAGTGGAACCAAGCAAAATAATTCGTTTGTTCTAAAAAATGAAAATGTTAACGTTTCAGAACTCACAGAAATAGCAACAAGTACTTTGCTTCAATTGGGCAATAATCTTTTCAAACAAATAATCTTAACATTTGTAATTATTGTTACCCTGAACCCAGGCTTATAGATAATAGTTTTGAAAGGGGTAGCTTCTTTTTTGAACCAATTTTTGGGGTTGAGATCTTGAAGATCATTCACTCCTTAAATAGCTCCAACACCTGTGACAGCGATAGTAATTCCAATGTTATGCTTAAAAACATTTGCTTCAATATTGTAGATATTTTGAAACATATTTTCAATTTGAGTATCCTGTCCGAATGTTTTCCTGAACTTTTAAAATGTGCTATTGTTATTCCTCCCTTTAAAAAAGGAAGCAAACATGAAAGAGGAACTATAGACCAATTTCACTGTTGTCTTCTATCACTAAGGTTTTTGAGAAATGCGTAAAGAAAAGAGTGTTAGAGCATATGTTATGTACAAAATAAAATTCTTCAGTTCAATGCAATTTGGGTTTTGAGCTGGGCCATCTACTGAAGACACCCTTTTAGATTTTTACTCCATTATACAGAACGGTTTCGATGAAAAAAGATCTTGTGCTGGACTTTTTGTTGATATAACAAAAGCGTTTGATATAATTGATCATAATATTATTCTAAACAAGCTATATAATATAGGTTTTCGTGGTTCGATACACACTATCTATCTATCTATCTAAAAGACAAAAAACAAAAAGTGATAATCGGATGGTTATCAATCTTGGTGTCCCTCAGGGCTCAGTCCTTGGACCTATATTATTTCTTATATATGTCAACTCCTTGTTTACCCAGCCATTTGTAGGAAAAGTCCGGGCTTTTGCAGATGACCTTTCCGCCAATCCCTTAATATTTGTGCCTGAAATAAACCACGATGTTGAATTGCTAAAACTTTGGTTCACGGAGCATAAGCTAATAGTAAGCGATAAGACAAAACTTATGTTTTTCAGTCTTACCAATCACGAGTCTCCAGATATTGAGGTCGTATTCCATGCTTCTAAATGTGCAAGGTTTAACATGTTTCACTGTCCATCTTCTGTCCAACGCTCTAAAATGTCTTTCGACGTGAATGTGCCCTGCCAGGATAGTTGTTTTATAATTGAAAATGTAAGCCATTTTAAATATCTAGGTGTTATTACTGACCGAAATTTGAGCTGGTCTAATCATATTTTAAGTTTAAAGCAATATCTGTTATCTACCGTTCGTTCATTCTTCATTCTACCGTCGAAAGAAGTTTTATGCTTTTTATACTCTAAAAACAATTTATTATGCGATATTTCATTCAAAACTGCAGTACGGTATAAGATGTTGGGGAAGTGTTTACTGTGCTGAGTGAAATTCAGCAGTTGATTATTCTACAGAAGTGTGTCATACAGAAGATCTATGGTTCTTCTCGTCTGGCCTACTCCATGGAATTATTCAGATACATGCAAATCCTACCAGTCAGGCATCTGTTCTATTTTAAGGTATTAAGAATATTTTTCATCCGAGGTGGTTATAGGTAGAGTCCGATTTCTGACGCTTACAACTTGAGGAACCATCAACAACCTGCTGTAGGAATTCATATTCCTAATATGTTAGTCTCCCTGTAGATACAAGATTCGTAGGTAATTTGAGCACTTTCATGAAAAGAGTTAGACAATGGCTTTTTAGCTACAATCAAAACGAAATCGAAATTTTGTACACTACATTGAATAATAGCTTTTAATTTACTTTTACGAAGTTTTCCTTATGAAATGCTTTTCCTTTTTACATATAAAACAAAATTGTTCTCTTTTTCTTAATAATTATATTCAGGGTGTTTCAATTTAGCAGTATAATCCTTTAAGGGCATATTCCCGAAGTTCCGCCGAACAAGAAATTGTGTGGCAGGGGAGGGGGTCTATTCTCACTCCATTTCAAGTTACAGCCCATAAAAGTGGGTGACCTCTAATTTGAAGGTGTAACCACTTTAAACGTTATAATTTCTAAACTGGTACAGGTAAAAAAATAGTTTTGGACATTTTGGAAAGATAATTTAATACGGCATGCAAGTGTTAAATACTTTGGGTACATCTGTGCAGCAACAAAAAAGTTAAACTTAAAATTATGGAAATTTGCTGTTCCAGTTTCTTACTTACGAGTAAAATGATTTTTTCTTAAAATTTTTACTTAATAAATATTCTGAAATTTTATGAAATTTTTATCCTTGCAAAATTTCCTAAAAATTATGTTTAGAAACTTTTTTACATACGATCAACAGATTTTGTAGTAAAAGCCATTTTTCGTCAAACAGAAATGGCGAAAGAGAAGTGTGCCTATTGAATTACTCATAAAACCTCTTAGATATTTTTGAAACAGTTTATGGAATGTTTATAGCAATTGTTTGAAATAAGTATTATGATAATATATTCTTGGAGCTCTACCAGACTCGACATTTCTCTAAAATAAACCTTTTCTTTCATAGCATATGTGTAGTCAGTACAGTCAGTTCGAGTTGGGTGATTAATGATTTTCAGATACATGGATGGACATAAAAGCAATATTTTAGTTAAAACCGATATAGTTATGTTTCAATTTTGGACCGTAATTTACAGAAGAATTACTCAGGGTTACGTGGCAAAAAAAATCGAAGAAAAGCAAAGATTTGCGGTCACAGTACTTGAAAGATCGTCACAAGGTGCCAGATTTCTCGATTTTCTTTTGAATGCCAATAATTTTAAAAGTACATGACTTAGATTTTTTTTTATAATTTTGTGATAACCGACACCACTTGATCTATCAACCGTTTCCGGCTTGACATTGATTTTTGGGAGACCCTGTATAAGCAATAACCATTAGCAACACATGAATGAGCTCCACTTATAAATTGATGCTCATTTTAAAAAATGAAAAAGATCTCCTCCAAAAGTCAGGTGGCCAAAATAAAAGATTTCGATTTAAATAAAACCCTTTTCAAAACTATAAATATCCTAAGTGCTAACTGTACGTATCAAGGCCGTTGCAAATCTAAAATCCACCAATTCAAATTTAATGCAGCTCTTGCGCACAATGGCCGAATTGACGAAAAACAAGAAAAACCATATAAAACAAAACCATACTTGTGTACTTATGAACAACCTTGACACCACACTCGTATTCGGACATAGTTAAACTGAAAAGTTGAAATGCAACAGCGCAACAATCAATTCAAAAAATCGAAAAGTAGAAGTGCAACTTTATCGTAACCTTCCTTAGCCAAGGTTAAAGGAAATTGGATACCGGTTTTCGTATGAATTTATATCTGTTCTTTTGAAAAGATATGGAATTGTTAAGTATTTCAAGCTGAGCTGGTTGTAATTCTGCGGAGCGCGTCGTATCCACACTTTCATCGCGCCTATTAAAAATGATTACCAAGAAAAGTTTTCGCTTTTAAAATCCCACCGAAATGACTATTGCTTCTAGTATAATACTTTAGTTTTGGCTTCGCCTTCTCTAGTTATGTACGATAATTATACAATACATTAAGATAATTCAAAGAAATTTATATAATTAATTCTCTCATTAAAACTACCCATTACCCAAGTGAATATCACATAACCGAAATGAGGAAAATACATTTACGAGTACTCGGAGTCGTACACTATCATGTGTGATTGCAAAAATACTCAATAGTCAGTAATCCCCATTCCTGGTATGCCGAAAACAATGCCTTAATTATTGTAATTTACCGAATATTAATGTATAATATCTAAACAGTGGGTATAATGTAAATTGCCTTGTTTCTCAATGCACCAGAAGGAAAAAAAATAATCCAGAAGATACACTACTATGAGCACATTCCTTGCGGGTACCCTCAGTCAACGACACGTCTTGTGAAATGTAATCCCATGCTGTTGCAATGCGTACTAAGAGTTTGATATATGCTTTTAGTGCATACACATTAGCCTTTTGGACTTGTTGGAGTTGAAAATCGTATCTTTTTGATACAAACTTAGTATTTGTTCACAGAGAGAGATGATGTTGAGGTATTCGTATCCGTACCTAGTCGATGCGGTAGTTTTTCTTACACAATTCACACGGCGTGGTTGCTTTCAATACTCGTACATATATACATATACCATACATTCGTACGAGTGCAGGAGACTTCATCACTTCAGGTCAACGATCTGTGAATATATAGCAAGGTCGATTGTGCTTAATCGACTAAAATATTCCATCTGATAGACCATGAGATTATAAAGTATGTCTGGGTGTAGTTGTGGTACATGACAGCATGATTTATCGAACAACGTTTCGAATAATGCATACGCGTACTCACTCACATAACTTTCGTGTTAAGGAGCAACACGAATGCTTGAGGTTTTGGGTAACCAATCCGTGCTTGCATTCCATATACAAACGACATACAAAAATATAAATGTACATACTCGTATTGTACAATACAATTATTCCGATAATTGATCTTTCAAAAATAAGAAAATATATTATCACATGAAGTAAGCTCCTGATTGAACATCATAATTCAAATACAAGTTTGGGTGAATGAATCAATCAATCAACTTTTCCATGGATTGAATCTCGACGCGTCATAATACGATTAGTGATCTATATATGTACATCTGTATATATGAGACTCTGGCTTTTTTTAACATCTCCTCATACATGTGCAACAAAAAAACAAAAAACAAATCTCATTACTTCACAAGTTGTTAACCTCTAGCTACCGGATTGGAAAAGCGATTTGATTTTGAATCTTTTTCTTTGGTTTAGATATAGCCATGCAGCTGTATGCGATATGGGGATACAGTGCGACTAGTTGCAGACAACTTTATAAAGGAATAGAATATTGGTTGATAAGTGAATAGTTTTGCGAGGAGAGTCTTAACCTTTCTCGGAAGTATTGCCTCCTAATCTCAACCCCTTTGTAGTTATGCACTTCCAATAGAAATGCTCTAAAAATGCTAAGTGTAAAATCGTATAACGCTTTCATCACGGCTAGCTGCACTCCAAATACAGGTAAGGTTCTTAAGCGTTCGCCTGATATGCGTGCTTGCGCCTATGGGCAAGAAATATAATGAAATACGAAAAATAATTCCAAGCACACCTTGACCAATAGTGCGCAATAGCCATTGCCCTTATCATGGCAAAAAAATTGTTCCTGTCGACTTTAATTCCAGTCTTTGGACCGGCTGGCCATTTGAAATATTCAATGATAGATGAAGATGATCGACCTTGCTCCAATGTGCACTATGATAGTTTGTAGCACCAGCTTTCTGCATTTAGATAAACCCAAAGGTATCTGGCTATCTTCTAATTAACGAAAGCGCTCACAAAGCGAAAACAGGGTAACCAAGAAGGGAATCTTTGGTCCGACTGTGTGAAACTTTCGACGATTGAATGAAGATGGTCGACTTTGCCGCGATACTCGTATCTACCATCTAACATCAGATTCCGGCATTAAGATATACAGAAAAGTATCTGACTGTCTCCAGATCGACGAATGCGCTCTCAGATAATTGTGATTGAAGGACAGCATGCTTATGCTGGATGTCCGTACCAATACAGTGTGCTGCCAATATGAAACCGGACTAGCACTTTATCTTGGCCAAGGTCCATACAGGCCTCTATGCAACTAAAACGATGCGACAAAAGACAACGTGAAGGCTGCAACTCTCGCTCCAGCTCGCCCATAGTACTCATCAACATGACAATAAAAGCATACTACTCGTACATCTGTATGTATGTTACGTAACGGGTAAATACAAGTCTCTGTTTTAATTCATATTCATATTATAATTCATTTGACACTGGCACCTCTTTCCCCCTCGAAAGCTTGACTGTCAAGCAGTATCATACTTCCGCATAAATGAGTCTCATTACGCTTGAATAACGTTGGGAAATATTACAAACTTGTTTCAAAAGTGATTGCTGTGTTGCCCAAACAGTGCGTTTATTGAAAATAAATTTTGGCTTTTTTTTTTAAAGGAACTTAACACTCAAGTGGGTATGAATACACTTTTAATGCCTCAGTATGTGTTAAGTTTTTTTAGAAAATGGGATAGAAAGATGTTTTGGGCTCAGTGGTTATTTCGCTCCATGGTTGGCATCCAACATTTAATGGGGAGACTAAATTCTTAGTGGAAGTTGGCTTGATGTTGATTTCTAGTCAACTACTCGTCTTACTTGATTTTCGTTGACTGAAAAAATGGATGATATGTCTTTCGGGCGAGGCTGGGATTCGAACACCGAACCTTCCGATTTGGAGACCAGTCCACCACCACTTGAGTCACGGCCACCCACAGCTGAAATGAAGCACCCACTGCGCCTGCTATAAGCAAGCTTGTGCAAAAGCTTCGTGAAACTGACTTGCTTGCGGACAATACTCACGGTAACCGTCGTCATCGTGCGGTACGTGCCGACGAGAATGTGGCTGCTCTGCCCGAAAGTGTTCGACTTAATCCAGGAACATCAACAACTCAACATTGCACACACCAGCCTGATTAGAATTTCACACAGAAATTTCGGATTATTCTCTTACAAAGTTCAATTGACTCAGCAATTGAAGGCAAACGACCATGCGCTTCGTTATCGCTCGAATTTGGCCGAAAAATATTTTTTCTGACGAGACGCATTTTCATCTCGGTGTCTAGTTAACAAACAAAAATTCCGCATCTCTGGATCGGAAAACCAGCACGTGATTTTCGAAAAAATGCTGCTGAAAACGGTGAACGCTACAAAGCCATGATTACTAAATTTTTGTAGGCTGAAATTGAAAACATGGACTTGAACAATCTTTGGCTTCTACACGATGGCGCACAATGCCAAACAGCCCCTCAAACAATCGATCTTTTTTGCTCTAGTTTCAGTAATCGTGTTATCAGTCGCCTCGTCAATCTCAATTCACCACCTCGGAGCTGTGATTTGACTCCGTTAGACCTTTTTCTGTGTGGTACCCTTAAAGATCTATGTTATGCGGGTAATCCAAAAATGATTCACGTACTTAAAGCGGATATCATCCGAGCCATTCGTGGGATAGGGCCAGAAACAGTGAAAAGGTCTGGAAAAATTGGATTAACATGATGGGCTACTGCGAAGTCAGCCGAGGTGGCCAATTGAATGAAATCGTATTCCATAACTAATGGGAATGTGCGTTCTTTCTAATAAAGCCATGGCATACTGAAAATGATTGATTTTTGTTAATTTTATTTTATTTAAAAGAAAAAAAAAAACTTGTTTTTGGACCACCCTGTATACGAGTATGAATGTATAAGTGGTCGGCCACCCACAGCAGCAAAACAAACAACATTCACAACCAAGAGTCTACCGACGTCACTGAAGAAAGGCTATAGTAAATAGAGCCACTTCGCAGTCGGCGGGAACGCGAGCTGTGAAAGAGTGATACTATTAAAACAGGGGCGAGAGAAACATCTTTCAAGAGTAACAGGAAAGAAACCTAAAAAGCAGTAAAACCAAGAAAATAGTTAACTTCCATCTTAACTTTTTTCCATCTGCGGAATGGTGAAATCATGTGAATGGCAGAGACTACAACTAGATACGAAAAGGAATAAAGCCGGTTTTTTTCGGCATAGTTATTAAAAGCTGGAGGACAGAAGCTGTTACACTTCATGCATCAATTGCTATGCAAAATATGGTTAAAATAAATTATGTCCAATGACTGGAACCTAAGCGTGTTCTGCCCAATTCATCAAATGGATGATCGTGCGATCTACGCAAAACAGGGATCAGCCTCATAAACATCGTTTAAAAGATTCTAACGAGTGTACTGGGTGACAGACTATAGCTCATTGTTATCGATCTGGTTGGGCCTTATCAGTGTGGCTTTAGGCCTGGTAAACGAAAATCAAATCAACGCACACTATATTTTCGTCACTGTCAGGGCCACTTCGAAGAGCATGGACAGGAATTACATGTATACCGATGTGTCTGAATTTGATACTGATTGGGCGTTTTACAATATATTAAACGATGTTTCAACCAAGGTGAATAGCTACCGTGTGACTTTTTCTATCAGATGCTATAAACAATAATTTACTTTGCGGAGCTTAACCGCGCTGACACTATCTTCTACCTAAGTACCATGCTACTGACACATGCCGATAATACTGATATCATCGGTCTCCACGAATGGTTCTATCCATACCAATCTTAACAACAATAATAATATCAGCCTGGAAGCGCATTTACGTTTTCGTATTCAATAAAGGGCAGAGGTAGTATCTCCAAACAAGCAAGGATTTATAATGCAACATCAACGTGCAGAATCGTGTTGAATTCACGGCACTCGCCTTCAGACGTGTATTGAATTTGTTTGCAAAGAAAATTGTGTTGCGAATCCATGTTGAGTGCAAAGATATTTATGTGAGGTTCGAACATCAACATCATTTGAGGCTTTTTCACGTCAATTAGTATCAATGATCTGCTGGTAAATAAAAGTGTTGTATTGCATCATAGATGAACTAACATACTCGTAGATGGTAAACTTTCCAGAGATTGGAAAACCAAAACCCGATTTCCACTGATCGCCTCTACCCGTGTGACTCTGGCTGTGAATATGTCATGTGAATTGTCATCAATGTGAATTTTTCTCTAATTTTACACAAAAAACGTCATCCACATTATACACACATAGTGAATTTTACGTGAAAATCGCTCTCATTCTAGCAACTTTACTTGTAAATTGCTCCCATTCCAGCAAATTCTGGCAGGTTATAGAGATGTAAAATGTATTGGTAATTCACTTACAGTATGTCTGTGCGAGGGTTAAGGATTTGCAAAAGTATTAGTAGAGTTTGCCATGGAAGTTAGCTCATCTATGTTTTGCATGCTTTCGAGTACTTATGGAAAAATTAACAAAGATTCTTGGTGATATTTTGGACAATTTCGAAATCGCAGATTATGAGGAAATGAAGATAGTCACAACTGTAATATTAAATGTTCATTACCTTATAAAGGCGGATACGATGAAAAGTGCAGTTATTTCAATCTGGAGTTAATTTTTAAAGATGATCATACAGGCTTACCTGATGAAATGGTATTTATTGATACCAGTGGGTCGTCCAACCAAATCAATACCTGTGTTACCCTTATAGTTATTTGCTGGTACAAAGATTTTGCCATTGCCTACTGCTGCTATTTTGCATACGAGTCAATCTGAAGAAAACTGCGTACTTATGTACATATATGTTTTCAAATCTGCCTAAGAGATTACACCTTGAAAGAACGTGCGACAAAGCCGCAAAGGTGAGCGTTGCCTTATCCAGAATAATGACAAACATAGGAGGACCCAGACAATAAATGAGACTAGTTCTGTCAAGGGTGGTGAAGTCAGCACTGAAAATTAAGTCATACGCAAGAAAGACTAGCTCTGTCAATAGACTATGTGTTCTGAGAATACCGGACAGTTTCAGATGATGCTATATATGTCATTGCGGGAATGCTACCAGCAGATATACTGGCTACTGAGCTACAAAGGACCTACGATGCCAAAGTTCGGGAACCCGGAGTTTCAGTCAAAGATATCAAGCTGGGAGAAAAGTGCGTGGCAAGACAGATGGAACCAGTCTACAAAGCGGAGATGGACCTAACGACTTATAACCGATATTCGTAAATGGGTAGAACGTAATTACGGAGAAGTACATTTTTACTTAAGTCAGCTCCTAATTGGACATGGCTGCTTTCAATCATATCTATACAGGTTTGGTCTGAAGGAATCTCCCTTCTGCTTAAACTGCAGAGCGGCCAGGGAAGATGCACAGCATGTATTTTTTCAGTGCCCACACTTCAGAACAGAGCGCACAGAACTAGAGGAGAAAATTGGAGAGATACCAACTCCTGAAAACATTGTAAACCATATGCTAACATCAAGTATAATATGGGATGCGGTGAAACAGGCTGCGGCAAAAATAATGAAGGAACTTCGGCGGTTGGAAAGAGTCAGAGAGAGCACTAATGCAAATCAAACCCGGACGGCATCTCTAATACAACAAAGAACAGTAAATACTGTACACAATGTCGAACCAGCAAACGGAGAAATAAGGGCATAAAGTGCTTACCAGCCCCGAGAAGTTGTGCTTAACGGCAGTTCCGCGGGGAGAGTGGTAGAAAACTGCAGGGTGTGGCTTAGTATGGTGGCACAGCCCCGAAATCGAGTACTTGGGGTTTGCCAAACGTGCATACTGATAGCCCGGGCTATTAGTATCTTCCTCCGAAGATTGCCACATCCTTGGACGCAGCCAAAAAGGAAGAAGGAAGTTGCAAGAAGCTTTTTCATCCAGCTATCGTTATGACTGATGACAGTAGCTCAGAGCAAAATGCTTTAAGGAAAGTCCTGCCAAAAAGCAGATTACCACTTTGTATATTCCATATGAATCAAGCTCTCTGGCGTTGGTGAACACGACGTAATTAAAGCAGATCTCCAACCAATTATGAAAAAGTTTCGAATTGCAATGTTCGCTAACACAGTGCGCTAAGCCGAAATTTATATGTATCTACTATATATGTACTATATATCTGATTTATTTACTGATAAACTGGAAAAACATGTAACTTTCTTACGGACACGGCGTGAGCAGTTGTGCTTATCAGATCGCTGCGACATTTTGACGCTAGGAAACAATACAAACAATTATTGTAAGAGTCAATAAGAATTTCTAAAGATATTGCGCTACAACGTAGTAAAGTGTTTAACATGTGCGTATTGGTAGACTTTATTGCCATTACTTTCGAAGCATATCACAAGAAAAGACTGATTCAGTTTGCTATTGGTAGAACTACACATCTTACTTTAGCATACGAAAAGTTTTGCTAACAGAGTAGCCGTGTTAAAGATATTGTGGAAAATGATTCAAGTACATACTCTGGCAAAGAGAATTCACGCTTATACGTTGTTGGCTGTTAAATGGGAAGATGCGATTGTCAATGTAAGACTAGTGGCCTGCACCATCGGCCACTAGTGATTTAGAAAGAAAAAACGGACTTGCCACATATCGCTGCTTTTAAAAGATTCTCATCACCAGAGTTTTGCTAAATTTGCTTTGGGAGATAGATTGTCGCCAGTATTCTTCGAAAATATTAGAGTTAAGACCAGTACATACAATGAAAGAAGTTATGCGCTAACAATCAGTGCAAATTCAATTCCAAACTCATTTGAACCTCTAATTATTCCAGTGGAGGACCAATGCAAAGGCCACTGTCACAAACATACATAAGCATTTTAACAACACATCGCAAAACGTTAAGATCCAGTTCCTAAGAATAACTAACATTTTAAAAAGA
Organism: Volucella zonaria; assembly: GCA_963966105.1. Taxonomy (NCBI): domain Eukaryota; kingdom Metazoa; phylum Arthropoda; class Insecta; order Diptera; family Syrphidae; genus Volucella; species Volucella zonaria. The sequence continues at coordinate 85,910,993 of OZ014533.1, forward strand.
TACTCTAGTAACATGAATACCTGCATACTAACGAAATTCGCATACTAACTGTCAAACTCCTTCCAATATTATATCCTTTATACGAGTATGTAAAAAAAAAATATCAAAAGAAGATCTCGCAAAATCTGTGCTCAGCCTAGATCGATCGCTGGCCGTAAAGAAGTAAATCTACAGTGCAGTGAACGAATTCAGCCAGGTCGACCAATTAAGGCTGAAACGCCACAAAAAAAAACGCCTTCACAATCTTCATCTAATATTGGAAACAATGAACCCACATTACATTTAAGAAGACTTAATATTAATGTAACCTATACAATATCCATAATTATCTATTTTTATATAACCTTTATTTCCCCTCCCTAGTATAAGAGAAGCCTTCGCTCTTTACGAAACAAAAGAAATAAATTATGGGCAGTTTTTCTTCGAACCAATTCTTATTATCACTACTCGAACGATCTCGGAACCTACCTCCAATTCACCCAGCTCTGTAACTGTCTCTATCAGCGCTTTCTCGGCACTGCACAATGATCCTAAGACATTTTATCAATTCGTCAACTACAAAAGAAAATCAGACGGGTATACTTCTTCTCTCTCTCATTCGATAATACATATATCATCGACAATCATTTGCTGACAACTTCTTCGTGCCCGACACGATATATTTCAAGTACCTTCCCAATTTCTCCATTGGCTCCTCTCTCCTCCAATCTTTTGATCCCACCCTTATCGAAGAAAAGTTACAAAATCTCTGTGCAGAACTTCTACCCGGGGCAGATGAGCTCCCAGCAATATTTCTCAAAAAGTGTGCTCCCCATCTTCCACACCCACTTTTTCCCTTATTTCATCTGTCCCTCACATAAGGGGAATTCCCCCAAATTTTGAAGACATCTTTCATAACCCCGGTTCACAAAAAGATATCAAAGAATGAAGTAACCAACTGCCGTCCCATTGCTAAGCTTTCTCACATACCTAAAATGTTCGAAAGTTTTTTATATGAAGTTCTAAACTTTCAGTGCAAGTCACTTACATCACCCAGTCAGCATGGATTCCTGAAAGGTAGACCAACTACTGCAAATTTAGATGAATTCGTATCCTTTGCGCTTTCAGCCCTAGAATTTCGCTAAGGCCTTCGATAAAATATCACATCAATTGATCATTTTCAAACTGTTTTCCGTCGGCTTTGACCCCATATTGTTAAAATGGATATCTTCTTATTTGGAGTACCGATATTATAGCGTTCGCTTTAGGCCAGTCTTCTCAACCCCATTTTGAGCCACTTCTGGTATCCCACAAGGCAGCCATCTATGTCCCCTCTTTTTCATTTTAACTATAAACGATCTTGACAGGATTATTAAATACTGCTCCCTATCCATTTACCCTTACGACACGAAGTTCTACAAGAATATTTCTTCAGACCAAGACTCTATTCTCCTTCAAGAAGACCTCGATAGGTCTAAAGAACTTTGAAACCCTTACGTGACAAGATCACTTTACATTACCCTTGTCCGACCCCTTCTCGAATACGCCAGCCAAGTGTGGTTCCCCTTTCAGCGAGTTCATACTATGTATACCGGATCGAGAACATTCAACGTCGTTTTCTTCAATTTGCCCTTCGTGGACTTATCTTACCACCCTATCGTGATCGCCTCAAACTTCTCAACCTGAATACCATCGAACAACGCAAGACGTAGCTGACATCCTACTCATTCATCGACTGCTCTCTGGTTCTGTGGATTGCGCTGCCCTTTCCAGTTCTATTTTCTTCAACACTAACCCTGGTAATTTACGCTGTCCTCGTCTCTGAGCAATTCTCGTCTTAAACTTGATCTCCTCCGCCATTCCCTTACTTCCTAACCATTAACTGTTGTTAGTTTTTAAGTCCTAGTTTTTAAGTTAGTCTAAGCTTGTATTCAGCCAAATAAATTGGGGGCATCAGTCGGCACCAAATTTAAAAATTTATATTTGCATGTATAATAATTCTGCAATGTTTATTTTTTACTTAGAATCTCAGCAGATTGAGCGGCGCAAAATTAGGATGGTTTTGTAGCGTGAAATGACACGTTTTGCATTGCGATACCGTATGAGATTCGAGGACGAGTTTCGAATTGATGCACGTTAATGTTGCTTTACTAACCCGTGCTTGTTTGGAGGCAGTACTGTCTTCTACTGAACACGTAAATGTAAACCAAATGAAGGATAAATTCTGTTTTTGAGCTCAGCGTATCATAATGAATGCAGCGAAATATTGGATGCAAGTTGAAATCCACTAGAAGCGTTCGAAAGAAAAATCCTTCGAATTCTCTCTGCCTTCGTGCAGACGATGAGTATTGAATTCGATGGAACAATGAGCATTATGGCGACACTGTTACAGTCAATCAGATTGGAATTCAGCGACTGTACTGATAGGTACGTGTCGGGATTTTTTGAGACGGCTCACATCCATCCAGTCATGCCCTGGTCATAAGTACTTAAATAAGCTGCTCTATTCGTTCTTTCTCTTAACATCGCTTCAATCTCCAGTAAAATGAAATCGATACTTCGACAACAGAACAATAAGATTTATTGGTATTCCTACGGGCTATTAAAATCATTAAAAACAGCGGCAACAACATAAAGCTTCGGAATCTACTTAAAGAGACAGCCTATAACTCTGTGTCTTTTTCCGAAGAGTAGTAAGAAAGCCTTGAGAAATGTGAAAACTGCAAGGAAAAGTTCGAGGTGCTTTCAATACCAAAATAATATTAAAATCTTTATCAGCAGAAACGGGATAATTTCAATAGACTTTCACGTTTAAACTTAAATTTTGTTTTACTATAATGTATAAAAATAGGCGTCCATTATAGATAAAGGATACCCTGCGATGAATAGTGTTTCCAATACTTTATTTTCTTCTCAGTCGCAGACAGGACCGAACAAAACATAGCCAACCCAAGAAGCTATAACGTGGTCAGTAAGTATAATTAATATCCCTCAGTTGGTAAACAATCAGGTCGCAGGTATTTCTGTCGAACTTTCTAAATAAGAAATAATCGACACAGTTTCCGAATTCATCACGCATCCAATCATTTTACTTTAGTAGAAAAATTGTCATTAAAATTCCAAATCGGAGGAGTTATTGATGCTGATATGTTCGTTCCTATCCATAAAGTGCCTTTCAAGCCAAGCTACTCGATAGTCAAGCAGCACTTAGAACGCTGTATTTTTACTGCATGAAATCAAAACTTGTAGCAGCCTACTTCAATGGTCTTCAAAATCTAACCAACCTAAACAGGTTTCCAAAACCAACTCCCAGAAGCATTGTAAGTAAGTAAGTCAGATTTGTAGAATACGAAGTGGCTTATAAAGCAGTAAGAGAGGATTTCACTGAAAGGTCCGTAAGTATCGAAACCTCTTGCGATATTTCTAACTCTAAGATCAACAGCCTAAAAAAGAACAATGGGATGGTAAGAGATCATCTATCCGTTGAATGAAAACTTTAAAAATATCTTAAATTACAACATGAATGAGATCAGGATACTGGGCTCTATGGTCTAAGATATAACTTACACAAAATTATTCTATTCCTGTAACAAATGGCGACTCTATTTACCATAAATGAATACAAAACCACAGAACAGTTGTTGTGTGTGTAGAGTATAAGGAGGCTCAATCAATGTAACCGTTGAGGGCGTTACCAAAGAATCGAATAGCCCAATGGGCTTCCGACATAAGAGACCCACGAAGTAGAACCATTTATTGCTCTATATTACACAGCAAATCCAAATTCCAAAAGAACTAGGTATATAATGATTGAAGAAGCAATGATATATTTGTCAGACATCTTATATAATTTAGACTAATATAGGCTAGTTTCACTTAATGCTGTTTACAACCTTTTGTAGAACAAAACTTGAATTTCTTGAATATCTAAGTAAAGTAATTATTTAATACCTGGAAAATAGACCAGATCATTTCGGTAATATCACGGGCATTTCCTTTGTCCCTGACCGGATGATGAAGTCTCTAGTTTCTCTATACCTAATTTTAGATTCGTTGCTACTTGCAATAAAACTTATTCTGCAAGAGGGGTAGCGTTTTTTTATAGCGACCGACATTAAGGTTAAATGCTCTAATTTTAATAGCGCTGATTTGTTATGTTTCAAGTGCGAAATTACTGGTATTCCTTACTGTTTTGTCTGTGTTTATAGATTCAATTTTTATTCAGTTAATGCCTTTCTGGAAGATTTTTCTGGTTTTCTGTATAACTGTAAATTTAAAAATTTAATTTTGGTAGGTGATTTTAACATTGATCTCTTGACTTCTTCATCTGAACTTGATAACTATCTGTCATTATTATCTTCCTTTGGTTTTACCAGTTTACTAAATAAGCTCACCCGTATACTCGTATTTAAAGATTCTAGTTCTTGTTTAGACCATATATGGTATTTATTAGACTACATAGAAATAATTCAATGAATTATAAAACGACTACCTTTGACCTTAATATAAATGATCATTTGCTAACATCTATTCAGCTTGATCTCAGTCAGACCAGAGTAAAAATACACCCTGAATGACTTGAGCTGCAACCAACTTCAGACTGCTAAAATTTCCAAACCGTTCATGACAGTGAACTCAAATTTTGACACATGACAGATAATTTTATTATCTACAAGCTTTTTAAACGATTTGCGTCTCAGTTGTGTTGAGCAATTTTTATCCGCGATGGAGTTCAAACGTGATAGTGTGATTGCTTTATATTTGGCTTGAAAACCACAAGTAGCTAGCGTTAAAGCACTCCAGCACCTCAACGTGAATAAATCACTTGTGTCTCGAACCATAGCTCGTTACCGTGATACTTGCAGCGTTGCAAAACACCATGGAGGTGGTCATAAAAAAACAGTAACATCGGCAGAAATGGTTCGGAAAGTGAAGGATCGAATTGAGCGAAATCCGCGTCGAAGTGGAAGAAAAATGGCTCGTGAGCTCAACATATCGTTGGAACGGATGCAACACATACTGAAAAATGAGCTCAAGCCATTGAAGTTCCAAAAAGCACACGATCTTACAACGCAACAGAAAAAAGTTAGAGTCGAAAGAGCGAAGGAGTTGCCACGCTTGCACGAAAGTGGTGAGTTGCCGAATTTGTTTTTTTCCGATGAGCCGCCATTTGTTATCGAGCAATATGTCAACAAACAAAATGACCGAGGTTACTCGCCAGATAGGTCCTTCGAAAATTTACACCTTCGGATGGTTTGGGCCGCCATATTTTTGGACCGTGGGTGACGTCAAAACTAATGCGATCGTATACCGTGAAACTGTCTTAGAGGCAGTATTGAAGCCTTGTGCAAACAATCATTTCGGTCGGAGACCGTGGACATTTCAACAAGACTCGGCATCGTCTCACAAAGCGCCCGTCGACTAAGATTGGTTAAAAAACATTGTTCCACACTTCATTTCTTTGACACAATGGATTGCAAATTCTCCGGATGCTGTCTGGGGTATTTTGAAGGCGAAGGTTGGCACTAAAAAATACCAAAGTTTGCACCACCTCAAACAAGCACTTCGCCGGGAATGGGCCAAAATACCGCAGAGCCACTTGCGTGCAGCGTGCGATGCTTTCTTCGGCCGTCTCAAGGCCATTATTCGCGCCAAAGATGAACATGTTGAAAACTACTGATACAATTTGAAAATTGATGTATTTTTCAACATTTTTTGCTTTGGCACAATAAAATTTATCAAAAAATAAAAAAATTATAGCATTTTAAAAAGTTGGAGTTCGAGTCAGGCACCCTGTACAGTTTCTCAAGATTTTACAATAATTGATTTTGCTGCTTTAAAATCTGCTTTAGTTTTTGAGTCTTGAGATGAAGTATATAGAGCCTATGATCCATCCATTGTATTTAATTTGTTTCTTGACAGACTTCAAGCTTACTTAATGTTATGTAGCAAGAAAATTAAAAAAAATATATAAAAAACAAACGCTTAAAACAGTGGATGTCTGATACGCTTTTGAAAAAAATTCGTAAGAAAAATTATCTTTTCAAGTGTTATAAAGAACATCCCACCAAGTTAAGGCTGAAAAGAAGGTACGACAAGCTGTCTGAAGAACTGAAAATCCATATACCTTTTCAAAGAGATGCTTATTACATTAATAGGTTTTTTGAAAATATGGGCAATTCAAAAAAGGAATGGGAGATTGTCAACCAAATCTTAAACATTAACCAATTTAAGCGGATTTCGTAGTCAGTATTAATAATTCATCTGTATCCGAGCCATTAGAAGTTGCCACTGCATTTAGTACGAGTAATTATTTTGTTAGTATTTCGAATACTATTAGGAACACTACAATAAATTATGACTCCTCTTGTTAATGGCAAAGGCAAAGTTGTTTCTTTAAGTCTTTCTGGCCCTTGGAAATATTGTTCACAAAATTATTCAGTCATTGAAAAATTCCAATTCGAAATCGTGTGACAATTTGACTAGTAATATTTTGAAAAACATATTATCTTTTTTGGTTGCTGATGTTTTATGTTACATTTTTAATTTTAGCATTCAAAAGGATATCTTCCCCGATTCCCTAAAAATAGAGGGGAAACTACGAATTTAAGCAGTTATCGACCAATTTCCTTGTTATCAGTCAAGGTTTTTGAAAAAGGTGTAAAATCTAGAATGCTGTCCTTCGTGGATAAAACGAATTTTTTAGTAACTCACAATTTGGTTTTCGTGGTGGTAAATCTACCGAGGATGCACTGTCCAAGTTGTGCAGTGAAATTTATAGTAGTCTTAATGAATCTGATGTTCCAGCTACCTTATTCATTGACATAACCAAAACATTTGACATGGTCGATTATAGCATTTTACTTAGTAAGCTATTCACTGCTGGTTTCAGAGGCTTGATACATAGTTGGTTCACTTCTTATCTAAAAAATCGCTGTCAGAGAGTTAAGATTAGAAATATTTTGAGTCCTAAAAATTTCATTAACACAGGAGTTCTTCATGGCTCTGTTTTGAGACCAATCTTGTTTTTTTTTAATTTTTGGGCCTTGACATACAGTTGTAAAAGTTATTTGAATCTATCACTCGCCGTAAACCATGATTTAGAAATTCTGCGTCGCTGGTTTAAGCTGCACAAAGTTCATGATTTTTGATATCAAAGGTAAACTCTGTAATGATATGCCCCTATGCTACCATTCGCCCAACTGCAAGAAATTCCAGTTATTGAAAACCTGTATTCACGAAAATAAAGCAATCTCATTTGATTCAAAAACATGTTGCACGGTCAATTGCTTTGCAATTGAGCGCGTTGACGTTTTTAAGTACTTAGGGGTTATTTTGGACTATAAAATGAGCTGGATGAATCATACTATGTATCTAAAACAATTTTTAAATAATGTTGTAAGACAGAAATTAGTTTATAACGGTGTTTTTAAATCTAAACTTCAATATGGTATAGCTTGTTGGGGCGGAACTCATTTCAACAAAATACAACCTTTACTAATCAAGCAAAAGCAAGCGATTCGTATTCTGTGCAAAGTGAATCGACTAACTCCCAGCAATAAAAGGTAAAAGGAATGTGCGAGCTAACAAGACCCGGACAGAAACCTGTACAGATGAATAAGGCAGTTTAATATTGGAGCCACTGTCGGTGCTAAGCCAAGCAGGACGCAACATTCAATTCGGGTGATGAAAAGCAAGATTTTCACCCTGCTGATTAAAATGAAATAAGGATGAGAACATCTTAACTAAAGCATAACAAGGCTTCAGGATTAGACGGACTACCTGGCTGCCATTTAAGGCAGCAAGAAATGAGTTATTTGAGAGCATGCACAGAGCAAATCAGTCATACTGATGAATGGATCCTTAACAACGTTTGTCCAATCCACAAATAAATAGACTCCTAAGCATCAGTCTTCTTAACATTGCGTACAAGATTTGGAGAGCCGTATTATGTGACTGCCTGGCCTCTATCATTGCAGTTAAAAGCTGGATCAGTCCACAAATGAGAAAACCCAAGAAGTCCGGATCGATGCACACGATCGAGTATTTATCGATTCCAAGACCCCATACGAGACGAATGTCAAACTCGACAGATTAAAATGCCACATCAACAAAATTCATAAAATAAAAGATACTGGTTCACTTTGTTTTTACCCACGTCATCTTTACTCACTTGAAGAACAGTATAAATCCTTTTTTTTTCTCAAACAAATCCAAAAGTATCTACTAACGCCTGTCATAAACAATTATAATTAGCACGCTTCACAATTACTTTTAAAAGTCATTTCGACATTTTAATTACTTTTTTAAGCCTCGCATCTGATAACACCGATGGTCACTCACACTAAACACTTAACAGAAACGAAAGTACATCGAATTCAGATACATTTCATAATATTTTTCAATTTCAATTTTTCTTTTTTTATCTATTCGTATTACGAGTATTATACTTCTGAGCAAAAATGTGCGTGCAAAGTGATTTACCACCGATAAACATGTAACACAGCACAATTACGAGTAGTAATTCCACAAAACACTGACAATTTTGTAATGATGCCAGTTGAATTCAAAATCAAAGTCGTTGCCACGATAAAGTGAAAAAGCGTAAAAAAACACTTGTAACTACATGACAGTATGGTCTACAATAGAATGATATTGTTTCTCATTTTTAGCAATGAACCCAACGCAAGCTCAAGTAATTATTTTGTACTGATTCGCTTCGACAGATACTCTTACTCACTCACGTTCGAAAGAATTCGCTCGTTATCTGTTGATGTTGATAAGCTATCAAAATGCTAAATTCTCTGAGAGGTACAGAGGATAATGAAAAAGTATCTAGTACAGTCATTACGAACACCTAAGTCATAAAGGAGATGGAAAGTGGCAATAAAGGTCATGATTGAACAATTGGGCAATAGTACGCACGAATACGTCGAATGCATGTTAAAATGAGTGAAATGATTTCGAAAAACCGAAACGATTCTGTTGGGTAAATACGAGTACATATTTCGTGGTGATTTTGAGTAATTTCAAAATTACTTCTCAAGACCGCAGCTGCAGTCTATGTAATTACAACTGTCTATGAACAGGTATGTACATACACATTCGTAAAAAACTCGTAAACAGATAAACTCAAAATGCTTGCCAGTTGCTATGTCTTCTCAGACTCTCATAAAATAGCAAACAGAACGTAATTATCGGTTGGTTGCGGTTTTCAAATATTTTATTTTACACAACAATAGAATCAAAATCAATCTTACGATCGATAATACTGAGGTATTCTTCGGATACTATTGTTATTTCGGAAATGTTCGTAGCAATTATGAAGCAGAAGGAACTGGGGTAGTCTGCCTTGAAGACGCCACGTCGTTGTATAAAATCCCACAGTTACATATGCATATGATATGTGCCTACACGAATAGATACTCGCACTTAGGTTTTGTCATTTGTGTAATCAGATGTTATGCAAATAATTGCTCATTTAATTAAGGTGCTAACCGAGGCGAATGTTATTATAATTTTCATAAGAGTATTATAACACGACATTTTTAGTTAATCCGCTCTATAGATACAACTTTCATTTTGTTCCGAATGATGTACTTCCGGAAATTAAATTCATAACTTTGCATTAACTATTGTCCAAATTGAATTCGAAATTTCAAACGAAAAAGCCAGTTTAATATCCAATATCCGTAGCTCCAGTTTAATGAGACATGACGTTCCAATGAGCAGGTGATACGAGTAGCAACGGTTGCCACTGTTGGAATTCATTTGAGGAGGCAATTATGAACGATATATTTATTAATAGAGTTTTATTTTATATGCATTCCAAACAGATCTATATGCATTTCAATTGGAGCACTGGGTTTTCTAAAACAAAAACTACAGGGTCTTTGGCAGCGATTGTGGTTTTCATAGAACAGTTTTAGCTCCAAGATAGAATTACTGACATTTGTGAAAATATACTTTATTTATTTATTTAACTTTTACTTTAATACAATTTGTTTACATTAAAATGTAGTTCTCAAGAGATGATGGGCCTACATATGGCACCCTGGCACCCAAAATTTTACCCAGTGGCTCAAAAATATCCGCCAAGAAATTTTATTCGAACTCAAAAAATTGAACAATTCTTTGCTTAGAAATAGCTAAAATATTGCTGTCTTGAAGAATATTCTGAAAGCATTCATCTTGGAGAGTCATGTTACCTATGGAATTCCACACACAAAAGAAAATCTCACTCAGGATGTGGTGCTAGCGTGAGAAATTGCCTCGTGAGCTTTGTCTAGAAAGCATATTTTTGGCCCTGTAATTCTGCTGTGCCTTCGTATCCAAAAATGATTTGATAATTTCAGCAAACCAAATGATTTCGATCGTTTTTTCGGAGCTCAAACTATTGTTTAAGTAATGGAAGTTGAAGATTGAACAACGGCTTGGAGCACGTACAGCTGAAAAGACGGTCGACGATATTTCAGAAGCATATTGCGATTTTTTCACTGATTCAGTATACGAGAAGGTTCTAGGTTGAGAATTCTGCCAACAAAAGAAACCATTTAACTTTTTTGACGACATTCGGAATCTGTAACTATGAAGAAGATGATAAGGCGAGCAATACAGTGAGTGGGAGAGAGTTGATCTTAGTCCATTCCGGACTGTGGCGCTAACAAGACTCAACAGACGACTTAGCACAAGACTTTGCCTTTTATTCAAAAAACGTTCATGTCATTTGTAAATTGCCGAGCAATTTGACTAAAATAAAAACAAGAATTTAGAACATTTCCATTCTAACTGGCAGCTTCCTTTAGGGGTAATCTACAATACTCGAAGTCACCGAACTACGGAGACAACTAGTTAGATGTTAGTAAAATAAACTAGATGGCATACTCTGATTATACTTTTTCAAATGCACAACACACAAGAACATGCGTCTAGCTCTATTTAATAGATAATTTTATGCCATTAGTGCATGAATATGATATCGGGCATATGCGGCCCCGACTAGATCGCATGAAGCGCAATCGTGAAGTCCAATTTTCGACAACTTTATCGAGCAATTAGGGCCGTATATCAGCAATAACACCGTCGCTGGTTTATCGGCATAGACTAGTGACTTCACATACCCTCCAAGAAAGAAATCTAAAGGTGTGTGATCACAGGATCGTGGAGGCCAGTTCACAGGTCCAGGTCCAAGCTCTGTCACGTCAATGCCATTCAACTGAGGGACGAAGAAATCAGAAATCATGTTTCTATAGCGCTCTTCATTGACGGTAACATTCTGGTCGGCATCGTCCTTAAAGAAATATGGGCCGACGATTCCACCAGCCCATAAATCACAGCAAACAGCGAGTTTTAATGGTTGTAAGGGGTCTCGATAAAGGCTTCTGGGTTTTCTCCACTCCAAATTCAGCACTTTTGCCTGTTTACATATCCATTTAACCAAAAATGGGCCTCATCGAAGGACAAAATTTTGCGTTGAAAATGAGGATCAACCTGAATTATGTTTTCGGCCCATTCACCGAACCTACGACTCGTATAATGGTCACGCGGTTTGAACTCTTGTACAAGCTCTTAAGCCAAGATCTTTCCGTAAAATCTTTCACAAAGTGGATGGGCATAGCTCCAATTGCTGTGCACAATGGCGAATCGACTCAATCGGATTCTCCTCAACACTGCGCTTTTCAACGGAAATAACTTCTTCTTTTCGCACTGTTTGTCGTCTTTGTGGGTACTAGAGTATACGTGGTGCGAAAACGATTCATCGTGTTCTAAATAACTTGCTCAGATGGACGATTATGTCCATTTACCTATCCCCACTTCGAAGTAAACTTCAACTCCACGTTGGCATAGTGGAGATTCGACGAAGATCTGCCGGGTTTATGGTATACTCGTTGCTACTTCGGTTTGCCAAGAGAAATAGGCTCCAAACTTCAAGACGGAAAATGAAATTTGTGCTATGAGCTGATATTTCCCTTTCTGCGACCAGAGACCAGAATAGCTAAATCACATGCGATAATACTGGACTCAAGAGGATTTCAAAGAGTAAGTGCCTTGTTCTAAACCGGATTCGTTTCAAAGACTAGGTTAAATGACTTGCCCAAAGGCTTGGTCGAAATTACTGAAAGAAATATGCCCGGTATTGAAGTGGATTTAAGAAGCAGTAACGTAAAGTAAATTCTACAGTAATTACAACTCATGGTATAATACGTCAACGCTACTTTGATTTGCGGCCCGGGTCTACCACGGACAGATTTATTAAGGCTTATTGCAAGCTTATTCTTAAAAGTAACAATTTCACTTAAAACTAAAGGCTGGGAGCAGTTAAAGAAAGTTAAGACGTGAGGCATAGGTGGAAATAAGAATGTTCTGAAGGGAGAGTTTGCTGAGATGGTAGTCGAAGAGAGGCAGAATATCGTTAACTTCACGAAGCATTCTAGACATTGGCTCCGGGTGTCCGTAATTCGTTCTGTGAAGATTGAGCCAGAAAAGTGGCCCGGACTTAAGATTGCGTGGGTTGGTGTTAAAAGAAATAAGTTGAAGTAAAGAAGGACAACCAACTAAAATTGGATGAATAAAGAGAATGTCGGCAACATTTCGGTCTATACAAAAGGGGTAGTAAATTTATAAGTTTCAGCAGGTCCGTATAAGGTGGTAAACATTGGCTATCATCCCAAGGAAGACCGCGTAAAGCAAATCGTAAAAACCTGCGTTGAACAGCTTCTATTCGGAAGATGTGAGTTCTGTTGTAGGCTGACCAAACTTGGCTTGCATATTCAAGAAGAGGCCTAACAGAGGTTATATAAAGAGATCTTGTAAGGATTGAAAAACTCCTTAGACCAGCGGTTGATGAAGGCAAGGGCAGAGTTGGCTTTTTTATTATATTATCAATGTGAGAACGGAAATTGAGTTTCTTATCACAAATAACACCTAAATCACGCAACTCATTCACTAAGGGAACAGGCAGATTAAAGATTAGATAGCAGCGAGGTGAAGAGAGGCGCTTACGGGTATACATTATAGCCTGACACTCATTGGCGTTAAGCTCAAGAAAATTCTTCTGAGACCAAGTACAAAATCTGTCTAGATCTTCCTGCAGTGGTAGGCTGTCTGAGGAAGACGATATACCATATATCTAAAGATTTTCATATCATTTGCATAAGCAGATATGCATGAATTTTTAATGATACAATCAACATCAGTAATGGTCAGAATAAATAATAAGGGACCGAGGTGGCTGCCTTGAGGGACACCAGAGGAGCCTTTAATCCTGTCAGAAACCATGGACCTAAATAGAACATAGTAATGTCGTTCATCTAAATATGATTGAACCCACGTTATAAACTTTATTTGGAAACCAAGAGCCTTTAATTTCAGAAGGATTATATCATGAGAAATCCTATCAAAGGCTTTGCTGGAATCGGTGGCAATCACAGAGATTTCATTTTCAGATTCCAGTGCACATAAAGTGCTTGATACGAATTCCGTATGGTTGTAGATCTACCTTTGAGAAATCCGTGCTGGTTTTGGGAAAAAATATATTTACAATGGAAAAGCATTATGTCATAGATAATGGTTTCAAAAAGTTTAGGTATTGGTCGATAGTTGGAAATATCGTCTTTTCGGCCTTTTACTTACTTTTTCCAGGTTGAGGGAAATAATCCCTGGATGATTGAAAGCTGAAAGAGAGCCGTAAGGGGTTGGACTAGGTGTATTTCACATTTCTTTAAAAATATAAGGGGAAGGTCATCAGGGCCCGCAGAATAATCATCTTTGAGGTTTATTATTTTATCTTTAACCTGCTCTAAAGTTATAGACACAGATCCCAAAGTTGTTTGTGGGCAGCTATTTAAGAAGGCAAAATTAGAGTGGTCTGGCTCTTGGGAATAGATTGCGAACGCTTGGCTAAAAAAAAAATGCGAAGGGATTTGAAATAAGTTGAGGATTGCCCGAGGACTTATCAAGAAAATTCAGAGATGATGAATAGTTATCCGATTTACTTTTAGTTTTGATGAACTGAAATAATCGTTTGGGGTCGGGAATAGTATGTGGTCCATTTGGTTTAAATAGTTGTCATATAGGAAAAGACAAGTAAGAATTATATACCGGGTTGCTGTGCGGGGAGAAATGTATGGAGTCAACATGTGAAGTTATGAATAATAGAATCATATGACGAGCCGGTAACTTACTGGTAAGTTTCACTTAGAAGTTTGGTGCGTAAGACATCGGAATACTTCTTTGAATGCGTATTTCAAAATCTATTAACGAGTTTCAGCACAATTCGAAGCGCCGCAACTAATGTTCTAGATTTCAGCTGACCACCAACACTCAATTTATAGTTTGATGAAGGATAACGACTAACCGATGCAGCAAAACAGTGGGAGCTAAAAATATGGACAGTAAATTGCCAGTGGAAATGAATCATTAAATATTGACAATTATAGCCCAAATGAGGTGCAGGCATCAAAACCCAAACTGAAATTCAACAAAGCCACGAACCCTGACTTTGTACCAGCAAAGCTATTTACTGCGGGGATATCAGTCTGTTGATCTTATTGCATGAATGCCTAGAGCTTTAAGTTAACAAAATGGTCGACGATCAAATTTCTAAAATCTGGTGTATTCAATGATCTATAATATCCAACTAATTTAGACTTGATTAGCTAAATAACACATACGACGCGTTCTTTTAAAAGTTGGAGTTCTTTCTTTCCATAACAGACACCAAAGCAATTGAATTCTAAAACCGATATTGGAATTATTATCTGAAATACATTGCTCAATTAGTCAACAGGTTCTGTTGTGTAAGCATTTTTAACTCATTTTTAAAATAACTGTAGTGAAAGAGCATTCTGAAAAAAAAAACAGAATGAAAATTAAGAAAGTAGAGGAATCCAAAATATATGTATCTACGTGTACACATATGGAGAAGGCATGTCCAAGTATCGACATTCATTTGCAAAATTTAGAAATGGTAATTATACCCAAAGGGATGATGTTTCCACTCCTGAAGCGAAAACAATTATTAAGTTAGGAAAATCGGTACCATATCGCCTTTCGAAAAATAGTCTTCAGCAAAGAATTGATGATTGCATTGTGCTTCTGTCGCCCCACAAACAAGAGACGTTTTGCATAAGATCATTACCAGTGGTGAAGTGATTTACGACATATACAACGTAGCCACCCCTTCAAATTTCAGCAGCCTGCAAAACTTCCTTTATACAAAGAACTTCAAGATCTCGAAATGTGCCCCTTGGGACAATGTTTTCATTGATGGAGTAAATAAGATTCCTGAGAGGTAAGCAGATATGTTGACGAATGTAGAAAATTACATTGACGCAAAAATGGTGCCATAACTATATTTCAGCATAATGCATAGAAGCTGAAATTAGCGTTGAACGATGGCAACCAAGGGAAACCCAAAACTGTCTCAATGAGTTTGGCAAAAATTCGAATTAATAACTACACCTTTGAGAAGGTAAGGGATCTATTTACCTCGACTCGCTGTTACATTTGAAAACGACACCTTACCAGAAAACAAATGAAAATCACACTTTTCTGGACCAGAAACGCAAATGGATTAAGAAACCCTATCCATGTATAAGGCCTTAATCATCCAAGTAAACTAGGTGAACTGGGCAAACTTTGGTTGTTGTTTGATGCACTGATTCACATTGAAATACACTAGCTACTCAGGCATTATCTCATGGATATCGGCGTAAAATAGGCCGTAAGAATAGGCTTTTTTGTGATTTTTTTTCAGGAAAAATATAAAATAAATTCAGTTTACAAACGTAGAAGTTTATTATACACATATGATCGAATGTAAAACATAATTTTTATAGAATAATTTATTTAAAAATGGCGGCTATGCAGAGTTTTTCAAATGACTTATCTTTTTTGGAAGGGTTTACGGCCATACCAACAGCTCCTGTAAATTTTGAATTATGATGAGCCACTAAATTCTACATAACAACAGCTAGAGAAGTACGTAGGATTTTTTTGATATATTGATTTTTGGCCGAATGGCGCACTTCCAAAGTCAAATTTGCAAAATTCGCAGAAAAATCGCCAGAAAATTGTTAATAACAAATGACATACGCCATATGTATATTATTTCTAGAGATCTAGTTAAAATTGGAAGTGAACTGGTTGAAAATTGCTCATGTTATGGGTGCGGCCAAGTTGAAAAATTCAGTTTAGATATAAACGCGCTTAAAATTGCTAAGAGGCTCGCTGCCTGCCTGGCGGCCTTGTACTATACTTTGAAAAACAAGTACTTCGAGATATTTTCCAGCCATAATCTTTTGGGATATCATTTTTGAGGTCCTAAGAGACCATTGAAAGCTATAGAAAATCCTAGAGTGGCCTAACGTATATATGATACTGAAAACCGAACTTGTTTGAGAATTATTCCTTGAAGGCCGGGATAGACGTTTAACAAAAACTTCACGAAAACACAGTAAAAGACTTGGCCAATATTTTATTTATACTCGGAGCCAGTTGTAAGTTGTAAAATCACTCGCCTACAAAGCGGCGGACAAGAACGATTTGAAAATGTTAGTACAAGAACTTTTCTGTCATATTATGTGGACTGAAAATATTTGTCAACAATCCGATTGGCATTTACTAATGCAAAGGTCTAATAAGACCAGAATTGATCGGGAAAGAAAGGGAACGCAAAAAGTCCAGAGACAAGGGCAAACATCTTGAAAAGACTGTGTAATTATTTGCGTACTATAGGGTCCGCCATCTAACGTTTTTTTTTTTCAACTAGTGCTTATTTCGTGGATGGTAACACTTAGCTCATGTCTGATTTGACAGATAATTAGTTTTATCCTTCCGCTGAACGAATATGGTTGTGTATACGCTTCGCTAAGTGGGCCTGCGATCGACTTAGAGAAGATGCCGATTTTGCCAAAAAAATCAGATGAAGCTCATTTTGATCTTGGCGGGTATATAAACAAGCAAAATTGTCGCATTTGGGGCACAGAAAACCCACACGCATACATTGAAAAGCCGATACACCCAAAACGAGTCCAGAGGCATAATTGGGCCATTTTTCTTCGAAAATTAGCAAGGAATGGCCGTTACAGTCAATGGCGATCGTAATCGGGCCATGTTGAACGAATTTTTGTTCACAAAAATTGAAGAGGAGGATATTGGAAACATTTGGTTTCAACAGGACGGCGCTACGTGCCACACAGCCGAAGCTACACTCGATGTTTTGCGCCCTGTTTTTGAAGATCGCATTATCAGCCGCAGAGCTGATGTCGTTTGGCCGCCCCGGAGCTGCGATTTGACACCGTTGGACTATTATTTGTGGGGCGCCGTAAAAGATAAGTGTTACGCAGACAATCCAGAGACAATTGACGCTTTAAAGGACAATATTCGTGAGGCCATTGGTGAAATACAGCTGCACACAATCGATAATATGCTTAAAAATTGGACCGATCGTGTAGGCTACTGCATGGCCAGCCGAGGCAGCCATTTGAATGAAATTATTTTCCATTATTAACCGGAAGGATTGTGCTTTCAAATAAAAAAAGAAATTTGAGAAAATATTCAGTAGTTTTTTTTATAGCATTTTCAAAAAAAAAAACATTTTTGACGGACCCTATATGATCGTACACTATGCTGATGACATGGACATGGACAAAACCAAGTAAAACTTGCCAATAGACTGCCTTAACTTTAAGGTGGCTAGGAATTTTTGATACCTCGGATCCGCTATCAACTCTGAAACCTCATCAGATATCAAATAGTTACAATTCTTTGGTCTTAGAAGACAATTAAGTAATGAGGTATTATCAAGAAATAGTAAGAATGTTTAATACTCATCTCATCCCAATCCTGCTTTATTGCGCAGAAGCATGTAAGTTAGCGAAGGTGGATGATGATATCTTTGGTTATTTTGGATGCAGATTCTTCGAGTGATTTCTATAATTTAACCAGCTGTGGAGATAAGCGATCTCTACGAGTTGCATAACAACATTGATCTAGTCAAAAAAGAGCGCATCCGACGCCTGAGATGGCAAGAACATGGAGAGTGAAAGGATACTAACACTCCGGCCTCAAAGAGTCTTCGATTTCTACCCTACCTTAGGAAGACTACACAAGTGGAAAGGGACTATCACCATCATGGCGTGCGGGACTAAATGCAGTTAGCCAAATAACGCGCTAACTGAAGAGATTTAAGATTTATTGATTAAGGCCCAGGTCATTACCGGGCTGCAGCGTCATCTTAGTGAGTAAATGACCTCTAGCATGACCTACTGCAAAGTGTACCGTATGCGTTCTAAATCAAAACCCTTCCCGATTTGTGTCAATAATTTCCAGTTCTCTAAAGTAATCTCACTAGTAACAAAAGAGAATTTAAAACAACAAATAAAATAGATTCATTGAATTTTAAGAATGAATGTTTGACTGTTTTTAATTCCAATGCTCATACAACTAAAAAGATATGAGGTTTAGCAATAATTTGATTATTAATTTAGTTGTATAATAGTTGTACGTAATTCGTTTTATATGTATAATATTTAGTTAGTGTTAAAAACAGATAAATGTTATGCTGACCAGAATCTCCTAGCAGACCTCGCTAATTTAATTTTTTACCAAATGCGATATTGAACAAAAAATTTTCGATGTTTCCTCTTAAATGTATTTTTTTTTTTTTTATCTATTATATAATTCACTGCACAAGAAGAATGGTACCTACCTCCAATTTACCAGATTGCCCTTCGAATTTGTGTGGGTAGAAGAACCCGTACGTAAATGTATCTGTTATCCGTTACAACCAATGCGCACTGAATCGAAATTTAATCGAATTTGAATTGAAATTCGATAATATCGTTCTCGAGAAATTGAAATTGATTTTGCATACAGTAAACGATGTATTCGTCGTAATCAATCAGTCCTGTTCCTTTCACAAATTTAAATAATAAATTTTCACAACACAAACATCCGATTGTATGATTATGTATATCAACTTTTCGAGATACTTTTTCTTTTAGAGTCACAGAACAAATGGTAGAATATACGAAGGTATCACTTTTTGGAAGACACAGTTGCAAGTAGTCGCTAATATTCGTACTCGTATGTTTAAAGAACGATGTTCATCAACAAACTGAATGCATCGAAGCGAATTCTTTGCAACTGAAGCACGGAACCGCGGCGAAGTCTTCAGCTTGAGGTAATTAGCTTTTCATTCATTCCGTTTGCTGGCTTTCGTGGGGTTTCCGCGGTGAGTGCTGCCTCTCGGCACTGGGATGGGAACGAATGAGTAACTATTCGTACACTACGACTAGGGAGAATATGATGAGTATGGATAGTGCTGTGGCTGGCGTTGTGACTAGTGGAAATCTTCGTACGACCGACAATCTCTGACTGAATGGATTTGATTTTCAATTTAAATCTCTTTTGTTTTTCTGTTTTTTTTTTTTTTTTTTTTTTACTTTTTTTTATGGGAATGAGGTTGGTCGATGTGAACCGCAGTAATGTTATTTCGGATGGAACTGAAATAAGGGTAATGCTCGAGTTATTTGAAATAAAGAAAACGTCAGCCATTCCCTATGGAGCTTAGAGTGCAAGTCTCTAGGGAACCAATTTAGGAAGCTAATGAAGCTGAAAATAAGTTAATATTGTTACGCTAGATGAATATTTGTTTTTATGCAAGTGCTACCGCAAAGGGACGGCATTGGTTTTGCCTGCAATAGTACTATTGTATGTATAAAATAATATTGGCGCTTACAGAAAAAAAGTGTTAGTCGACTATGAAAACGATGCGAAGCTTCATTCAATAAATTTTGGGTGACGCGTGAATAAACAGAGCTGGAAACATTATGGCATTTTTCTAACCTTTATGCATAAATAAATAATCCTTTTTTAAATTCGAATTAGGTGTACCTAGTCCTGCCATAAGTTCTGTTACACAATTTCCAGCGCTTATCGTTGAAAACTTCTTGCAGGAATGCACATGCACTGATCAGTGAAGAATACGAGTTAGTTTGGTTTCAATTTGCAAACCATTAACATAGAGTGGGGCGTTAAAGAGAATCGAGTCGCGGTAATAGCGTTGCATTAGTGCTGAAAGAGTGCTGGCCAAATTTTCGAATTGCTAAAACCACTCGGAATATCGAGAAATTCGTTTATCGGGCTATTGCTCGCTTCAGCGGACAGTAGAGGACAGACCAAGAAGTGGTCGCCCGCGCGTCGTCCGCACGAATGCGGTAGTAAAGTTAGTGTGTGAACGAATTCGGAGAAATCCCCTTAGAAAGCAGAAGATCATGGCCTAGGGATTGGATATATCAACCAGATCCGTGTCTACGCTGATTCGGGATGATCTGCATATGAAAGTCTATCGTCGGTCCACGGGTCCATCCTCTTACTCCTCAACTAAAAAAAATTAAGCTGGAAAGATGCAAGCAACTTTTGCACTGGCACACTTACAATGGCCATTAAGTCATTCTGTTTACGGATGAGAAAATTTTTACCGTGGAAGAAGTTTTCAACAAACAAAATGACAAAATGTATGCCACTTCATCTAAGGGAGCGAACAAATTTGTTCCAAGGGTTCAACGTAGACATCTTCCAGCTTCCGTAATGGTTTGGTGGGGGGTCTCTGACCAAGGCGTAAAAACTCGTGGAAAGGTTTACCAAGAAAATGAGCTAGAGGGTGTTGTGAAGAGTTTGACCAGTACGCTACAGATGGATCTTCTAACAGGACTCTACTCCAGGGCACAAAGCCAAAACCACACAGGAGTGGCTCAGAGTCAATATTTCTGGCTTTATAGCAGCAGAAGATTGGTCGTCGGGGAGACCAGATCTGAATCCACTGGATTATGGTTTGTGGTCAGAATTGGAAAACATGGCCTGCAAGGCTTCCCACAGAAATTTGGAAAACCTTAGAACAGCTTTAACCAGAGCAGCGTCCACAATCTCCATGGAAACCGTACGTGCCAACATAGCTCAATGGCCACATCGTTTGGGAGCTTGTGTTAAAGTAAAATGCAGTCATTTTGATTGAATCCAATTTTTTTTAAGAATCAATATTTTGGTCTAATACTTCATGTAGAAGTTTGAATACAATATGTTTACTAGTTTTTTTTTATAGCGTTTTATATTTGTAACAGAGCTTATGGCAGGACTAGGTATACAATAAATGATTTCCCTCTATTAAAGAAAAATACATTAATAGGCCGCCGATCCGTTAAGATCTCCCCAGCCTGAAACGGGTTCACTTTCCAGATGTTACCTGATCCTGGGCATGCATCTTTATCCGCGATCGTAATATCCTTGAAGATTTAGTTTTTCTTTTTCATTCGGGCCAGAGAATTGAGAGAGAACCACTAGCTTACTGAGAACTTGATTCAATGATAACATTAAAACCCGAAATGAATCCGTGAATTGAACACCGGTTGCGTGCGATTTGAAACCACTCAACTACTTCATGTAGGGCTATGTAAAGTCTTTGCTGTATCCTGATAAACCGCAAACTTTTCAGGCCTTGTAAGCCTGTACTCAAAGTGTTATTGATGGGAATACTAAATGTTACAAAAAAGTGGCAAAGAATTCGACCAACGCAGACGCGCTTCATCCAAAATAGCCAAGGAAGTCATATGCCTGAAAATTTGTTTAAAATACAGTGTTATCAACGGCTTGACTTAGGCTCAATGTTTGTCGTTTTTATTTGAAATAAAAATCTATAGCTCTTTAAGAAACATTCTTTAATTCGAAATCTATAGCGTTACGTATTGTTGGTCGACTACAGACATTTCTTTTTGCTCTCATTTACTTGTGGACCTTCTCTTTTTGCTATTTATTTACTTTAATTACCGTAAGCTCTTCTCCCACTCACCTTTTACTGTGACATGTTTATGTCAATGTTGCTTACATAATATATGCCAACAGCTGGACGAACTTGTTAAAGATAGTAGCCTCCGGTTTTACTCCTGCGTACACACTATACTCGTATGCTTAAGTACTAAATCGAAGAAGTCATTTGGCAGTACATCTCCCTGCATATGGTGTACTCGTATATCTAGGAAAGTAAGTACCAAGGCAACCCACCCAGTGTTTTCCAGAGAATTAAATTGCAAGCAAAAGGATCGTCTTTTTTGAAAACTAATATTCCACTTATCGGACACGCATTCATTCTTACATACTCCATTGACTGCCTGCCAATAAATCGTCCACTCCAACTCTCAGTAACTCTATACTTTATTTCCTAGTCATTATAACCTTCAAACATTTAAAATCAACGTTCACCGGTACCTCTCTTTCTATCCTCCCTGATTTTCCTTCGCCCGCACTGTGTGCAAGCATTTTAAGGGTACTTAAATCCCTTGAGCGCGCGTAAATTATAAAAAAAAAATAAAAAAATTAAAGGGTGCATCAGAATTGGGAGTCTTGTTGTTGTTTAGTCCCTCAACTGCTATGCCAAACATTAATAATAGACAAAAAGTCTCCTTCTCTCATTAACATTTTTAAAATCTTATAATATCTCGCTTAATATCTATCCGTTTGCTGGGTTTCACCCGACCACCACCATGTAATCCCAGGTTTGCTGAAGAATGCCTGCAGCTAAGCAAGAAACCTACAAAGCGACGCTGCAAGAAAGGTCGAGAGTGGCTCGTGAGCTTCACGAGCAGAAGAAACGGGAAGAACACCGGCTTCTCCAGTAGAAGCAAAAAGAGTACGAGAAGCGCGCGATTGAAGACATTGAGAAGTTGTATGGAAGTTTTACCAACAGGTAAAAAGAACGTATTAAGGCAAGTAGAGATGAAGAAGGAAACTTTGTAATAGTCGGTGCTAAGAATATGGAAAAACTTTTTCTGTATAACATCTCGCCGTCAGGCAGAATAGACCATTCAACTTAGACGATTATAGCCAAAACTTATCTGAGTTAAAATCCAATAAATAAGCTGGACCTGGCGGCTAACCGGCTGCTGGAAAGACTTTGGGGATAGCATACTCCAACTCGTTTCTCAGATCTGGTCAGAAGAGTATATGCCTGATGAATAAAATCTCAGCACAACATGCATGATTCTGAGGGCTCCTCAACTGCGCCAACTATAGAGGTATAAGTCTCCTCAACATCGGATATAAGATCTTATCTGCCATATTGTGTAAACGTCTGCAACTCTTCGCCAACAACCTGATTGGTCCCTATCAGTGCGATTTCAGACCAGGAAACTCTACCATTTACAGACCAAATCTTCACACTCCGACAGATCTTGGAAAAAAACTCAAGAAGTCCAAACCGATACCCATTATCTTTTCATCGATTTTAAGGCCACATATGACAGCATTTACAGAGACGAGCTCTATAGAGCGATGTCTAGTTTTGGCATCCGTCCATCTGTACAGAGTGACGATTGAGAACGCTCGTTGCTCCATCAAGCTTGGTAATGATCGAGACCTTTGTTGTTAATAAATGTTTTAGACAAGGTGATGCGCTGTCATGTTACTTCTTTAACATCATACATACTTGAGCGGAACTCAAGATTCTGTGCAACTACTAGCGTACCCCAATGATATTGACATAATTGGGAGAACTCAGCGGGCTGCTATCGGTGAGTTCCCTAGTATTGACATGGAATTATGGGTTTAGCTGTAAATGACACATCGGCGAATTGGACAGAACGCCACAATCGACAGCTATAATTTAGAGATAGGAAAGTACTTCGTCTACCTTGACTCTGCTATGACTTCTGCCAACAATACCTCAGCAAAAATTAAACGAAAAATCACCCTTCCCAATCGTTGTTTCATTGTGCTAAGAAGCTCGGTTTAGATACCAACCCTAACCTGACCGTATCTTATATACCTAATGTAACCTTACCATTTCGATTATTTCTATATGACCTTATTCTGATCTGATGGCTTTCCACATCAGAGACTCCAGTCATGGGACTGCTTCTTAAAAGAACCTTCAACCTCTGCCATGTCCTGTTGAGAAAGGAGTAAAGGAACCGTTTAATGTAACATCACCATCACTATGCGGTATGGTGAACTTCAGTATGCACATATATAAGCCTGGTGTAAACAAGATACGATATGAACACTTTGACGAAAAAACTCCTCTAGATGGGATCAATGGCGACGTCAGATATTAGATTCAGCGGTTGTCTCATTTGAATTATTCCTTCATATTCGCATTTCACGCCATTTAAGGATTCTTCAATATCTAGCCAGGATATAGAAATAATGCCAGATGAGTTCCTACAAAACCTTTGTAGCTCAAGGCTAGGGGTTGTGCCATTGTGTCAAATGCTGTACTACCCAATCATTGGGCAATTAACAACAGTGCAATGGGATGATCTGGGAATGAACCGAGAGAAAAATTAGAAACTGTGATTTCTAAGGAAACCATAATCAGTTGATCAAATTTGTGGCAGGACATAATGCTGATATATGTTAGCTAGTACACTTTTTCAACATCTCAAAATTCTTATCTCGGCCACCTGATCAAAATAGCATGAACCAGATCGATCACATATTAATGTTGACTCGGTTCAATGAAATTTGACTTAATGAATTGGAACTCAGTATCTTTCAACGGTTCTTTTAGGAGAAGGACCCTCTCACCTTCAGAGCAATCAGTCCCCTTTACATCGCATACCGGATCCTTTTTGTAAATTCCGTCGTTAGACCTTGTAAGACCAGCATCGAAGCCGACAAATTGGTACCTATCACCAGCTTTTCGAGTTCGAAGCCGCAGATGTCAGAGCTATGTAGGTACGAGTACATAAAGCCATGTCTACGAGTAGTTTTGTCATTTCTGCTAAATTTGTCCGCTAGTGTAGAATGCAGTACGCTAGTAATAGTAGACATACTAGTGGCTCAACCGCTCCCGAAAGACATTAATTTTTTCAGTTAACAAAAAGTAAGATGAATAGTTGGCTAGAAATCAACAACAAGCCAACTTCCACTAAGAATTTAGTCTCCCTATTAAATGTTGGATGCCACCCACGGATCGAAATAACCACTGAGCCCAAACTTCTTTCTTTCTATCTCTATCCCATTTTCCAAAAAAAAAACTTAACACATGCTGAGGCATTATAAAGGTATTCATACCCACTTGAGTGTTAAGTACAATACTCGTATATTTCAATATTTCAAAATTTAAATAAATTTTATATTTCAATACTATAGGACATAGTATTCAAGTGATATTCGGCCGCATTTGTATAGAGGGATTACGAAGAAAAAATACAACTACATCAAGTGTCAAAAGGACTAGCGTTTATTGGGCTATACGGCTGTGAAATGTATAGCGAGTGAATGCCAACGCTTCAGGCCGAAATGCCTTCGAATTCATCTCGAGAACGCGGTAAAAGCAAAGTGCTTAAGTGGAAAAAGACTAAACCAACCTAGAGGTGCCCAGCTGGAGAGGATTAGCGAGAGCTCACGATAAACGAGCGATTGTTAACACCAACCCAGGCCTAACACGGATACCTCAAAAAAGTATTATAATAAAGTAACTAAAATTCTTTGCATCTGGTCTCATGAATCATGGTAGGTTAGGTTAAAGTGGCTATTGGAGAGACCAACCCACTTAAGCCTATTGACACACGGTGACGTCTCGTGGATCTGTGATCATCTTACTCTTGGAACCAATTTAAGCTTATGATAAAGCATTGGAGATTGTTAATGTCTATATTGTTTAGATCGCTTAAGTCATTGTAGAAGAAAGCTCCTAAGAGGAATTTCCTACTTTGAAAGAGAGCTGGGCATGTTTTCATCTCCTCCTCATCCACGCAGCTTCTGCAGAAATCATTTGAAAAGACACCAAGCCCATCATAGTAACAACTGAGGTTTATCAAGAAGAAGAATACAAGTTTTTGAGTAAAGTGGTGATGGTACAAATTACTGCATTCTAGAAGTCTAACAATTTTGCCATAGCCTAATATCAGAATCTTATCAGCGGCTACAATATGCAAAACAATATTTTTTTTTAAATCACAAAGAAATTACTCCTTCAAATATTGCAGTACTTATTTGAATGGCAGTCAATTACTTAATCACTGATGGTATTCATTCAATTGTCTTTGTCCAGTCGCTGAGAGTATTCCCTAAGAGATTATGAATCTTGAATGATCGACGAGTCATCTTGCCTTGCTTTCCTTTTCAAGTCGTTTATTTTTATTTTTTCTCCCAGTCTCTCACTTTAGTGATTCTTAAAGGAAATCAGAAATAAAAACAAAAACCAACCCAAGTGTTCCCAATCAAGAAGTGAGTGTAGGTGATTCCTTTGTTTGCTTCCATGGTGGGAATAAGAAATTAAATCTGTATCACCTTTCAGTTTACCTCAATTGGAAATAAACGAGCTAAAGACGTTTCATCGCCAGTCACCACCCACAAAAGATTAATGTATAATTGTTTTAAATAGCTACAATCGCACCATCTAGATAGTGGCACCTGGATTAGATGAATGTTCCCCAGCTACTGGTAACCACTTCATCACACAATCGAAATTGCTTAACCGTATTTTATTATCATGGTTATTTCGATCTACTGCAGTTAAATTATGCAGGTCATGAGGAGTCGCAACAAAGTTTCTGCCGCAGAAATTTCCATTGTCTTGAGATGGAGGTGGTGGCGCATGTGATACGTTGCAGAACGAAATTTACTAAAGCCACTCGTACCTTTACCACCCATCCTCGAGGGAAGGCCGAAAAAGTAGAACATGTGGACAATGGACACCTTCAACCGAAAAAAAAAAAAGAAAAATTTAATTTCAAACCCAAAAGTACCAAGAAAAAAAGACCTTAACTCGTTCCGAGTAATGCTCGTACATAGATAGACCTGAATTTCATGAGCCATGAGTCTTGCGTCTTGAGTCTTGTTTGGGTATTTTGAAAGAAAATTTAAACCAGAATTATGATGAATTTCTCAGAACTCAATGTTGTTGTTTAGTTGATGATTTGTGTAGCTTTTCTGTTTTCAGTTGAATTCGCGCGGTGGGTTCAGGCATTGCCTTTTGTAAGAGGTATAAATCAGAGATTAACTTTCATGTCATTGTACTCTAGTTGGTGCAGTTATAAATGTGACAATTCATGGTCTAGTGCGTCCAACTGTCGTTGCTTGTTACTGCTGACGGCAGACGATGGCGATGAAGCTCGGCAGCGTTATATTGCGCTATAACTGCTATTGCTGCGACTACCAGTGTTACACCGTCGTATGGGTATTCCGATGCAATTATAAAAATTTCCATTTGACAAGTTAATGTAATTGTATACATAGTGGCTCTTGAAATGGGTCATGGGACTTCTGTATTCAGTGCTACTTAAAACTTGTTGCGTTTGCAAAGCTGTCGTGTGTTGTTATACAACGCGGTAAACTCACTTTTTATGGTGGATTTGGGAATACACTTTTTTTGTCGCTTTTATGTACGATGAAACATTTGTGAGTGCTTCTTCTTTAGGATGTCAATTTTTAGAAATGCAAAACTGACCTTTTTGCACCATGGTAGTTGCAAAATGGGACAACATTTACAACCAACCCATGTCTACTCTCCCATTTAGGTTGACTAGGGTAGACCTATTTTTTCTAGAGCTAAGACTAGACTTGCGCATATTCGTTTGGTATTATATCAAACGAACAGTTTGCACCACATCACAGGAAGAACTAGAAAGGCACTTTATGATATACGCGCTGATATACTTACACAAAACTATTGCTCCATTGTAGTACTAGAGAATCACCTTTCTCTACTGTATTTTCTCCATTTTTCGTAGAGTAGGTAGAAGGATTAGATTATTGACGATGACCATGTTAGCGATAAAAATTTCCCAGCCGTTACAGAAATATGCAGGGCAATATGCTATGTCTCCTGCCTTTTCACAGAAAGCATAGACACTTATTTTACTTCAACCAAGTTGGAAGAGTAGTGTGAATCGTCTTCAGTCAGGTCTACTGAAGGATATAAGTAAAGCCCTCATGCTTCTGGTTTGTACACATGCCGTGGAGTCCTTTACAATGATCGGTTTATGTGTCATCAAGATCTCTCTGCAATGGCCCCAGATCTGCCCCAAATGAATCTGCTGGTGCTTGGACAGTGACAGAGACATGCTGCAGTTTTGCAAGTCTCATTCAAGCAAATTGTTTACCAAGCTGCTTGTAACTTTTTATAGCCCTTCGTCTCATTTAAGGCGCAAGATTCTTTGAGCGTTTTCGCTTAATCTTACACCATAGTCTGCGTGCAGTTATGGAAGTTGTCTCATATGCTCGTACTTGCTGCAATGACCTGTATGTACCTAGTCCTGATATAAGTTCTGTTACACAATTTCCAGCGCTTATCGTTCAAAACTTCTTGCAGTGCATGAATGAATTCGGAGAAATCCCCTTTGGAAGCAGAAGATCATGTCCAAGGAATTGGATATATCAACCAGAACCATGTCTACGCTGATTCGGGATGATCTGCATATGAAAGTCTATCGTCGGTCCACGGGTCATCTTCTTACTCCTCAACTAAAAAAAATTGGGCTGGAAAGATGCAAGCGACTTTTGCAGTAGTACGCGGACGATGGCCATGAAAACATTCTATTTTACGGATGAGAAAATTTTTATCATGGAAGAAGTTTTCAACAAACAAAATGACAAAATTTATGCCAGTTCATCTAAGGAAGCGAAAAAGGTTGTTCCAAGGGTTCAATGTGGACATCATTTCGTGGACATCATTGGTTTGGTGGGTGGTCTCTCACCATGGTGTCACATCCTTCCATTTATGTGAAAGGGCGCAAAAACTCGTGCAAAGGCTTAACAAGAAGATTTGCTAGAGGATGTTGTGAAGGGTTTGACCAATACCCTTTTCAACGGATACATATGGATCTTCCAACAGGACTCTGCTCCAGAGCACAAAGCCAAAATCACGCAGGAGTGGCTCAAAGTCAATATTCCTGGCTTTAAGCAGAAGAAGTTTGGCCATCGGGGAGCCCCGATCTGAATCCACTGGATTTTGGTTTGTAGTCGGAATTGGAGAACATGGCCTGCAAGATTCCCCACAAAAATTTGGAAAGCCTTAAAACAGCATTAATCAGAGCAGCGTCCACGATCTCCATGGAAACTTGTTGTACTAAAGCAAAAGGCAGTCATTTCGAGTGAATCCATTTTTTTTTAATAATCAATATTGTGGTCTAATACATGAAGCAAATTTGAATATATATGTTTACTGGTTGTTTTTTTATAGCGTTTTATATTTGTAACAGAACTTATGGCAGGACTAGGTACACTATTATACGTGTTAAAATATTTGATAGTGGAATACCAATTGTTGATCTTCCTGAAACTGCGGTTTGTGCAGCTCATCTGACAGAGTGATCACATTGCCCTGACATCCAAATTATGGTGGCGTTATTCTAACTGCTTACAGCCATTAGCTCTGACCGACACGATCGCACAATTTTTGAAGTGACTTTCCTGGTACTGTGACTTTCGCCTGTCTGGCGGCTTTGTAAATAGCAAAAATCTCTGTTTGGAAAATACTGCAGTTTGGTATTTGCAAAAATATTGTAATGTTAAACCCTTCTGAGAATATTGATACTCTTACACCATTATCTTATTTCAAACTATCAGTGTAGAAGATCATTTCATTTTTAAACGCGATATCATCGTTTACCACTGTTCTCGGTTCGGTATTTTGGTCTTATAGCTACTATCATCAATAACTATGGCGGTGGTATATTCGATTGGTAATGTTTTTAATAAAGCGCTGTGGGCAACTTCTCCATTAATTTGATTTCCTTAGGCGTATAGCATTCTTCGCTGGAGTTTCTCATACGTGCAAGCCAATTGGAAGAATGTGTAGGATAACCAATTGTGGTGCTACAACTGAGCATTCTCAAGGATTAGACAAAGCTATTTGTTGCTTTTTTTGAGACCTTCAAGCCTCAGTGTTATTCTAAAATCTGAGTAAATTCTTTAATTGGTAAATGATACCAGTTCAGTTTTTGCTGGAATAAGTCAAAGGTCCCAGGAGTAAACTTATTTCAATATGTGATTTAGACTAGCTTGCAGTGTATCGCTTACTATGGGATTGAATTTACGATATACTCGTACTACATCGGAAGAACATTTCTTATGATCAAGTAGTTACCGTTTATAACTTCCGTATAGCAAAGGTCTTGTAACCCTGATAGAAGATTTCAACGCCAAAGTATAACACCACAACACATTGTTGTAGCACCCAACTTTCTATAAAATTAGCTAACTTTCACTCTATACTCGTAGTCAGCGAACATCAGATTAGATAGACCATAATGCGATTAGTCGAAGACTTAAAAGTAGCCTCTTTAACGTCCAAAAATGGCGGGAAGCCGAAGTCAAAATGAATCCAACAATCACATACTGGGACATAACATATGGGGTGAAAAGTCCGTGCCGTTTGATAGTAAAACACAAAATTTTTGCAAAATTCAACTTTATTTATCAATATAGTTGCCTTCGAGGGCTGATTGAAACGATTTTTCAATCTTTCGATACCAGTTTTGTAGTACGATTTCGGTTTAGCCTCAAAATAGGCCTCTGTTTCGGCGATTCGGTCTTAAATCTCTTTCCGGAGAGCATTCTTTTGAGGTCTGCGAACAGGAAATAGTCGCTGGGGGCCAAATCTGGAGAATACGGTGGGTGGGGAAGCAATTCGTAGCCGAATTCATTCAATTTTGCCATCGTTTTCATCGACTTGTGACACGGTGCATTGCCTTGATGAAACAACACTTTCTTTTTCTTCAAATGCGGCCGTTTTTCTGCGATTTCGTCCTTCAAACACCCCAACAACGCAATGTAGTAGTCGCTGTTGATAGTCTGCCCCTTTTGGAGATAGTCGATGAAAATTATTCCATGTGCATCCCAAAATACGGATGCCATAACCTTGCCAGCCGAGGAAGAGCTTCGTCGCCTGCTCGCCACTCAACTGACTGCCAACTTGACTCTGGTGTGAAGTGATGGAGCCAAGTTTCATCCATTGTCACATACCGGTGCAAAAATTCTTCTTTATTGCGGTTGTTTTTGGTCGACTGTGAGCAAACGCGGCATCCACTTTGAACACAGCTTTCGCATGTCCAAATATTCGTGTATGATATATCCAACACGCTCTTTTGATATCTTCAGAGCCTCAGCTATCTCGATCAAGTTCACTTTACGATCATCTTGTGGACTTTTTTGATGTTTTCAACTGAAACAGCCTCTTTTGGACGTCCACTGCGGGCATCATCTTCGGTGCTTGTATGACCACTTTTAAATTTTTTATTCCACTTGCGAATGGGTCGTTCGCAAGGTGCAGAGTCCGGGTAACACTTATCAAGTCATTTCCTTGCATCGGCTGCATTTTTTCCCATCAAAAAGCAATGATAAATCAACACACGAAATTGCTTTGAATCCATTTTTTTTTCACAATAACAAAAGTTGCTTCACTCACAACGCTATATCTCGAGAACTAATCGTCCGACCGTCAAATTTATACACGTATCTTTTGAAGGTTGGTACTAACTGAAAATGATATGGATTTAATTCAAGTGGTGTCCACTCTTAAAAACGGCACGGACTTTTCAGCCCATGTGTTATATTATCCTGAACACGTCTAAGTACTGCATCCACAAGTAGCTATGGAGCCAATTTGGTTTCCATAGTCAAGTAAAATAGAACGACAGAGAGAATCCCGGAAGGCGCACAATTCAAGGACTTCTTCAGCTTAGCAGTAAAAACAAATCAACAGATCTGAGAACACAACTGTGGGAATCTTTGCAAAGCGTTCTCGCAGCCAGAGAGCAGAAATGCCTATGTCGGCAAAAGGTGCAGAAACAGATCAAAGGGCATATCTCAATCGACGTAGACCTTGCTGTAACCCTGTAGTAGAGAGAAATAAATTTGAAGCCCAATACCATAAAAAAGAAGGAGCATACATATCATAGTGTACATTATAGTGGAAAACATAATAAGCGTCATCACATCAACCCTTTAACTGTAAGGCAAAATCTGGGTCGACATTTGCTATGCAACATTTCGTTTGGCATTACCGTACATATCGCGTATCACGTCTCAAGAACATTTTGTGATCTTAGCACCGTCCATATGTATAAAGGATGTTTTTTAGAGGTTTGGTTTTTAAACTGGCAACACTGTTTCTACAGATTGTCAATTTGACAGTTTAAAGCTGATTTGTAGTTAATACGTTTTGTCATTTACGATGAATAGAATAACGCCAGAACAACGCTTGCAAATTCTGCAAACTTATTTTGAAAACCATGGTTCGGTTCGCCAAACGTCCATTTTACGGTCGGCAATTCGGAGTACGATGAATCATTTTCGCAACACGTACACTCTAGTGGATAATACACATCCCCAACGACGACAACCAGTGCGAAAAGAAGAAGTTATTGCCATTGTGGAGCGCAGT
Organism: Volucella zonaria; assembly: GCA_963966105.1. Taxonomy (NCBI): domain Eukaryota; kingdom Metazoa; phylum Arthropoda; class Insecta; order Diptera; family Syrphidae; genus Volucella; species Volucella zonaria. Next base: position 85,943,361 of record OZ014533.1, read on the forward strand.
GTTGAGGAGAATCCGAATGAATCGATTCCCCATCCTGAACAGCTATTGGAGCTATGCCCATCCACTTTGTGGAAGATTTTACGGAAAGATCTTGGCTTAAAAGCTTATAAGATCCAGCTTGTGCAAGAGTTGGGACCGCGTGTTCATTACACGCGTTATAGGTTCGGTGAATGGGCCGAAAACATGATTCAACTTGATCCTCATTTTCAACGCAACATTTTGTTCTCCGATGAGGCCCATTTTTGGTTAAATGGATATGTAAACAAGCAAAATTATCGAATTTGGAGTGGAGAAAACCCAGAAGCCTTTGTCGAGGCGCAATTACAAAATCACTGTTTGGTGTGCTTTATGGCTTGGTGGAATCATCGGCCCATATATTTCTTTAAGGATGATGACGGACAGAATGTTACCGTCAACAGAGAGCGCTATAGAAACATGATTTCTGACTTCTTCGTTCCTCAGTTGAATGGCATTGACGTGACAGAGCTTTGGTTTTAACAAAATGGCGCAACATGCCACATGGGTCGCGACACCATCAATTTATTGCTGGAAACATTTGCTGAGCGCATAATTTCGCGTAATGGACCTGCGAACTGGCCTCCACAATCCTGTAATCTCACACATTTAGATTACTTTCTTTGGGCGTATGTGAAGTCATTAGTCTATGTCGATATACGGCCCCAGTCGCTTGATAAAGTTGTCGAAAATTGGACTTCACGATGGCGCTTCATTCGAGCTAGCCGTGGTGCGACTATGCGCGACATTATATGTATGTATTAAATAAAGTTAATATTATTAGACATTAACATTAGCTTCAAGTGTTCTATTTCATATTGAATTTGTATAGCTCTAAAAAAAAACGACCTTTACAAGTAAGATTTCTGATAACTATATAACGAATGCTTTTTCCAAATCAATGAACGCGATACGCAGATCTTTCGAAGCATTGCGTTGTTTCTATATCGATATTTGTAAACTTTGTTAGTCGACCTGCCTCCCGATCCGACTGCACGCATATTTATTGTTGTTAGTACGTTTGATTGGCTCCTCCACACCTCCATCGCAGTTTTCGTATTCATAGTTCGTATCTCCGGCGTGTCCTTGTAAGTCTTTCCCGATAAAAAGCATTTCCTCTCTTGATATTTTAATTAAAAGGACATCGAAGTCAAAATATGCGTAGATGCTATCAATATTTCCGGTTTCGTTTTCGACTACACTTTTATTGCCATTGTTTATTGCAGCTAATTTTTGATACGCTTTGATCTTGTCTTAGTGTTCAAGTCTCAAGATGATGTCAACACCGTTCTTATCTTATGTTCTATTATATACGTAATACATTTAGTTAATATAGGTTCTAAGCTTAAATACCAATCACTGAATGCGATAAAGATCAAAGCCTGCAGTTTTGGTGGCAAAGTAAGCGGTTCAGACTTTTTTGTTTAAATAAAACACAACAAAATTAACTTTATTTTGTAAATTCATTTGAAAGATTATTTTAAGACATTTAACATTTTAAAATAGTATAAGGCATATAAATATTTAGCATGGTTGCCTCTTACAAAGCGCATGCTAGAGGTTCAATTTTCGACCAAGCAATTGGAGGCATATATCGCGTATTACTCCAAAAATGTTTTGCTCCAAAGCGTCAATCATTGCTGGTCTATGGGCATAAGCTAGTGACTTGACGTAGCCCCACAGAAAATAATTCAATGGCGTCAGATCGCACGATCTTGGTGGCCAATTGACGGCTCCATTTCTTCAAATGAATATTGCAAAATCGCATTTTCAGTGTTGGGCGCGGTAAGTACGTAGGTGGGTGACCAAACGCGCAACATGGGCATAGTACCCCGACGTTAAATCCCTGACCCTACAAATTAATTTGTATCATTCCCTTGGTAATAATAATAATAATAATAATAAATCTATTTCGCGTTGATAGTATGGGGTGGAGCACAATCCTGTTGGAACCACAGTTCCACATTGATGGCACGCAAATTTGGGAACAAATAATCGTTGATCATCGAATTGTAGCGGTGTCTATTGACAGTAATTTGTGCCCCGACCTCGTTTTTGTAGAAATAAGGATCTTTACAAAGCCACTGGCGTACAATCCACACCATACTGCACATTTTTCTGCATGCAGTGGCATCTGGTAAACTTGGTAAATTTGGAGAATTTTTTCTCTCCAAATACCGAAATTTTTCTGGTTTACGTAAACGTTTAACCAGGAATGAACCCCATCATGCAGTCATGGTCACGCGGCTTTAGCTCTCCCATCAATTCGATATTAAAGGCCCAAAGACCAAGATCTTCGCGCAGAATTTTCCTGATAGTGGATAGACAAAGGCCAAGTTGATGCGAACGACGACGAATCAATAAATTAGGGTTCTTGCCAACACGAGCTTCACAGCCGCAATATTTTCTTCTGAACGTGAGTGAGTATCCAATAGCTTGAATTGAAATAACATACGAGGGCGGGTCAATAAGTCCGTGACCGTTCTGACCTCTTTACTGAAACAGCAACACTGCTCCTGTCAACAGGCATATGTCAGTTGACTCCTGTCAAAATTTAAACTTGCTGCGTCAGTTAGTTTGTGTTTGACAGCTATTTTTATCAGACTACTCACTAATTTGAGGAGAAAATGGAAAAAAGTGAATTTCGTGTGCTTATTAAGCATTATTTCTTGCGAAAAAAAACCATTACCGAGACCAAGGCTAAGCTTGATAAATACTGCACCATCGATTTCAATGGTAAAAAAGTGGTTTACTGAATTTCGTTGTGGCCGTACAAGCACTGAAGATGCCGAACCTCCTGGACGCCCAGTTGAGGTCTCTACACCCGAAACAATCGAAAAAATTCACGATATGGTGTTGGCCGACCGAAGATTGAAAGTGCGAGAGATTGTGGAAGCCGTAGGGATCTCGCATGGCTCAGTGGTTTCAATTTTGAATGATCACTTGGGCATGAGAAAGCTTTCCGCAAGATGGGTGCCGCGTTTGCTCACAGTCGACCACAAACGCAATCGTGTAACAACTTCACAGGAAGGTTTGGCGTTGTTTAATCGCAATATGGAGGAGTTTTTGCGCCGTTTTGTAACCGTGGACGAAACATGGATCCATCACAACACACCAGAGAACAAACAACAGTCAAAACAGTGGGTTTCTAAGGGTGAATCGGCGCCAAAGAAGGCCAAGGTGGGTTTGTCAGCCAATAAAGTTATGGCGACTGTTTTTTGGGATGCACGCGGGATAATCCACATTGACTACCATCAAAAGGGAAGAACAATCAATGGGGAATATTATGCCAACTTATTGGACCGATTCAATGACGATTTGAAAAAAAAACGACCTCATTTGGCCAAGAAAAAAGTTCTTTTCCACCAAGACAATGCAAGGGTGCACACATGTGCAGTTGCCATGGCAAAAATCCATGAATTGGGCTATGAATTGCTCCCTCATCCACCCTATTCTTCAGATTTGGCTCCGAGCGACTACTTCTTGTTCCCCAACCTGAAGAAATGGCTTGGTGGAAAAAGATTTGACTCCAATGATGAAGTCATCTCGCAAACAAAGGCCTATTTTGAGGACCTCGACAAATCATTTTTTTTGGAAGGGATAAAAAAATTGGAGAAGCGTTGGACAAAGTGTATAGAGCTCAAGGGAGACTACGTTGAAAAATAAAATTATTTTTTTATCAAAAAATCTGTGTTTTAATCCAAAAGGACTTATTGACCCGCCCTCGTAACTCGATAAATAGCACGTTCAATTTCACGAAGTGCTCTATAAGTTTCGCGAATAGAGATTCGATTTTGGAAATAATTTTCAACTATTTGAAGTCGTTGTTGTGTACTGAAATTAAATGACAATGAATTAAGGTGACACCTGTTTTGATATTTAATCTCTATTGAAGAGTCTGGCAATGCAAAAAAATACCCATTATGTCTTATCCACTTAACAGCAGAGTTTAGATGGACGAATTCGAGGAACTCTAATATTTCCATTAAAACTTGATATGCATACAATAAATTTAGAACAAAAATCCTTATACATGGTGTCCCCTAATTCGTCAAGGATAATTTGGGATATGATTCCTGGGCATATTCTATCTCCAATGTTGACAGCATTTATCGAGGATTTAAGAAAAGGCCTACTTTGGTGGACACTGACGCATGTTAACGGAAATTGCTCTGTTAGTACTAATCGTAGAAACTTCGTGTAGGACTTTATTTTTAGAAAAAATACTAGCCTTTGTAACGGCCGGCGTTTAAATAAAGTTGATATCTTGTTTGAGTCTATAGATATCTAATTTCTTAGCCTGTGCCATTTTTATTGCCCATGCTAATTTTTGAATTTAAGGTCACTTTTCTTCAGAAAATGCCTAATTAACATAACGTTTTAAAATTTTTTTCTTGTGTAAGTAGCAATAATAAAAAAAAAAAATTATCATCGTGTTTGCTCAAAAACCCATAGATTTTATGATACTTGGGAAAACCTGCAATAGATGAAATTAAAAAAAAAAAAAAAAGAGTTTTTTTGCTTTAAGCTCCAAAGGCTATGAATAAAAAATTATTTTATTTGGTTTTGGATAATTTTTATTTTATATGTGTACTAGAACAGTTATAACCAGTGCTCAAAGTGTCCTCCTTGGTTTTGTATGCATGCTAGAACCCGTTTTTGTATTTCAATGCGAATGTTTATTGATGTTAACTGCTGCCTCCCTTTTGATGATGCTTCGAGAATACGCTCTTCCATCTTCAGCTATCTAGCAGCACCCCGGAACAATTTTACCGTAACTATAATAATATAGATTATACGAGGGTTCTCTGAAAAGTTTCCGGCTGCAACGGCACTTAGCTCATAGTCGTTTGAGTGAGTCGATGTGAGTGTTTTTTTGTGAAAATGGAAAAAATTGAGTATCGAGCTGCTATTAAATTCTTGTTTTTGAAAGGCAATACGCCTACGCAAATCAAAAATGAGTTGGACTCTGTGTATGTGGACTCCGCACCATCATTTACCACAGTGAAATTTTGGGCAGCTGAATTTAAACGTGGACGTAAGAGCTTGGGAGATGATGAACGTTCGGGACATCCAAAAACTGCAACCACTGACGATAACATTGCTAAAGTAGTCCCTACTGCATGGTGTTAGGCGACTGCCGAATTAAAGTTAGAGGTTATGAAAATGTCCATAGAACGTGTTTGTTACATATTAAATCAAAATTTAGGCATGAGAAAGCTCTCCGCGCGTTGGATGCCGCGTTTGCTTATGTTAGACCAAAAACGTGTTCGAATGAACATTTCCAACACTCTGTTGGCGCAGTTTAGGCGCAATAAATCCGAGTTTTGGCGCCGACTAATTACTGTAGATGAAACTTGGATACACCATTATACGCCCGAAATAAAAATTCAGTCAAAACAGTGGACTGCAAAGGGCGGAGTCGGCTCCAAAAAAAGCAAAAGCTGTTTTTTCGGCTGGGAAAGTGATGGCGACTGATTTTTGGGATAGTAAAGGAGTTATCTTAATCGATTATCTTCAAAAAGGAAAAACCTACGCATCATTACTTGCCAAGGTGAAGGCAGAAATTGCGGAAAAACGACCACATTTGCAGAAAATCCTGTTTCACCAAGACAACGCGCCGTCTCACACCTCAGCGGTTGCCATGGCGAAAATCCATGAATTACGGTTTGAACTGCTTGACAATCCACCTTATTCACCAGATCTAGCCCCAAGCGACTTCTTTTTGTTCCCTCATCTAAAAACTGCGCTCGGAGGACAGAGATTTTCGTCAAATGAGGTGGCAATCACCTTCGTGAACAATTCTTTTGCAGAGAAAAACGCCAAGTACTATTTGGACGGGTTAGAGAGATGGGAGCATCGCTGGGAGAAGTGTGAAGAGTTACAAGGAGACTATGTAGAAAAATAAAAAAAAAATTTGAGAAAAAGTGTTTTGTATTATTTTTCGGTCGGAAACTTTTCAGACAACCCTTGTACTAATCTGTTTTCTGACGTTAATCGAATATGCTGGGACAGCATCCACTACATGCCCTCTGTAATTGACCAAGTTATGTTCCCACAGCAACATGTGTTACAGTTATATGAGAACAACATCCCTCTAAAACCAATAGTACGCACATCTAAGTCACCTTAATGGTTTAGCTCTTACATCAAAAAACTCATAGTCCAACGTGACGCTGCCTATTGAAAGTGGAGGCGGTTTCTTCTCGTTGAATTCCGAAATGAATATCGTTCATTGTGCAACAAAGTTGTCTTGAAAATCAGATCTGCCAAAAAAGCTTTTTATAATCACAAGTTCAACCTGTCTACCTCGAGAAACTCTACGAACATGTGGAGAATCTTCGCGAACTAGTCATCGGTAAGAAAAATATCGTAGTCCCCACTGATGTTAACTGTGACCAGTTGAATTGAACTTGAATTTCATCTCCTCATACGGCAATCCTTCTTGCAGTTCTGCTTCCCCAAAGTACATATAACACTGCAAGTCACACTGAAGGGGCTTTTTGCTTCAATAGAGTCACCGAAGTTAGATGTTGTTGAAGCACACCTCTCGGTTAAATCCAGTGCTACTTGTCTAGACTGTCTTAGCCAAAAGTTTATAAAACTACTTCTGCCTTATTTACTTCCTCACATTACTCACCTCTTTAATAATATATTCACTACCTTTCTCTCTGAATGGAAAAGAGTAAAAATTGTCCCGGTCCCTAAGAAAGGAATGAGGAATACGGTTGAATACAGGCCAATCGCTATTCTACCTTACTTGTCGAAGGCTTTTGAAAAGTTAGCACTAAAACAAATTCGTTGCTACTTAAATAACGAAGATCTCTTAAATCAGTCAGGTTTTCGGCCTAAAAAGAGCTGCAACACTGCGTTGATATTAATGATAGAAGAGATTCGTAGCGCAATGGATAGGAATCATATGACGCTTTCGTTATCGCTCGACTTTTGAAAGGCATTTGACACAATCGAACATGCGGTCATTTGTAGTAAGCTTAAAGACGGTTTTGCTTTTTCTTCTTTGTCCGTAGTCTTATCAAGAAAACAGTATGTTTGCATTGGTGAGAATAGTTCGAGTTTCTTAAGTGTACAAAATGCAGTGCCGCAAAGATCAATCCTTAGACCTACTCTTTCCTGCTTATACGTAAACGATCTACCAAACATTGTTGAACACTGCAAAATCCATTTGTACGCTGACGATGTATTGTACAACTTATGATAAGCTGCCCTACTAATGAAGCAAACTCTGCTATAGACCTCCTAAACCAAGATCTTGCCAGAATTTATGACTGGTCAATTAAACATGACCTTCGGATTAATGCCGACAAGTCTAAAGTAATTTTAATACACCGTAGAGCTCCTGATCTCTCAGGCCTTCAGCTTGTTCATATCAATCAAGTACCCATAGAGTGGGCTGTCTCCGCTAAAAACCTTGGTGTGACTTTTAATTCGAATCTCTCTTGGGATACTCATATTAATTCTATCATCGGCAAAGTTTAGAGTGGTCTTGGTACTCTATGGGTTACTCAACATCTTCTTCCAACTCTTCTTTTACCAACTTTACTTTACGGATGCGAGATCTTTCGCAAGCCTAACCACAATAGTCTCAGAAAACTAAACATTGTCTTCAACAATATCGCGAGATACATTTTCAACATCCGGCAGCGCGATCATATCTCTCACTTTTCTAAGCAAATAACTGATTGCTCCTTCCCCAACCTACTAAAATACAAATCGCTATGTCTTTTGCATAATCTTATAAAAACTCGAGAGCCAGATTACCTCTTTAATAAGCTTCAGTTTTTGCATTCGCACAGATCGTTTTCGTTAGCTCAACCAAGATACCTTTGTCTTACTTCTGAGCGTCAATTCTTTGTTCAAGTTGTCCGGCTCTGGAACTCTATTCCCATTGACCTGAGAAGAATGACAAGCACGAATAAATTTAAATCGTCCTTACTCGCACTTCTAGCTACAATGTATTTGGTATACACAAAATTATATGAACATGTTTTTCAACTCTATGTATTCTCTATGAATTTATAAATTTACGAGTATCTTAAACTTCTACTTTTTCTGTTTTATTTAATTTATTTAATTCTCACTTTTTTCTCTTATTTTTAATATTAACTTTGTCATCTCTCTCTGTAATTTATTTTTACTTTTTTAAGGTAAAGGCTTACAAATTATTGTATAAGATTATTTAGTCTTCCTTTGTAAGTTATACCACCTTAATCAAAAATTTTTCGGAATATATTCAGAAAATTTAAAATACAAGTTTATTCATCTAAATCTATATTGTCCCACTCAAAGTAATCCCCATCGACTGCAACACACTTACGCCAGCGCTTAATCCAATCTTCGAAACATTTTTTTATATTCGGTTTTCGGTATGTCGAGCAGTGCTTCCTGCGATTTATCCATTACTTCCTCGCGGCTGCTGAAACGCGTTCCCCGTAGTGGTTTTTTAACTCGATTGAACAGAAAGAAGTCACAGGGAGCCAAATCAGGTGAATTCGGTGGCTGTTGGATGGTATTTGTTGCATTTTTCGTCAAAAAATTACGAATAATGATGGCACTGTGCGACGGTGCGTTATCATGGTGCAAAATCCACGAGTTTTCTGCCAACAATTCTGGTCTCTTTCGGCGAATTGCTTCACGCAAACGTCTCAAATACTACTCTTTGTTTGCTGTCTGGCCTTCTGGCAAAAATTCATGTTGCACTACACCGTAGTAATCCGTGAAAACCGTGAGCATTGCCATCTTTTTTGACTGAAAACGACGTGGTTTTTTTGGTCTCGCCTCATTTGGTGAACGCCATTCACTTGCCTGATGTCTGGATTGCGTGTCGTACTCATAAACCCACGCCTCGTCTCCAGATATGATCCTTTTGATGAATGTGGATGTGGATTAATCGGATTCAGCCTCGCAAATCATCTCTTTTGCGACGTCAACACGGTCTCTTTTTTGCATGAAATTGAGATCTTTTGGCACCAACTTTGCTGCTACACGACGGAAACCCAAATCATTAACCAAAATGTCTTGGACGGATCCATAAGCAATGTTCAAGTCCTCCGCTATCTCTCTGATGGTTAATTTGCGGTTATTGACATTTCTTTTACTTCAACAATGTTTTCGCCGGTTTTCGATGTCGATGGTCTGCCACTGCGTTCATCATCTTCGATTGACTCACGACCGCTTTTGAACCGCTTGTGCTACTGGTAAACGACCGTTTTTTTTTTTAGAGAATCGTTGTCGAAACACTTTTCCAACATTTCCAACGTTCGCGCACCATTAAATCCGTTTTTTACGCAAAATTTAATACTCGTACAAGTTCGTTGTTGCAAATTTAAATCCATTTCTAAAATTGTTAAAAATCGCCAACACACACAGCGATAGATGCACTCTTGGCTACGTAACTTTTGCAAATATCAAGCTATGGCGCTAAGATATATCAACAACAGATTTACCAGCTTAACGAAAAAGTAGAAAATCGGAACAATGGGAGCGCCACACGGTGGTGTGGTATGGGAACTTTTTGATCAAGGTGGTATATAAGTTCAATAAATGAACTGAAATGATATGAAATGAAAATCAAAGTTGCTATTTCGGTTAAATAAACAAGTTCTTTCATTCTTCCCCATACAAAAAAATCCAATACTGTAAGGTCAGGGGATCTTGCGGGCCGGTGAACTGGTCCATTTCTTCCTATCCAACGGTTACCATACACTTCAGCTAGCCAATTCTTACCCTCATGACCATAGTGGGCTGGAGCACCGCCCTGTTGAAAATATGATAAAGCTAGTTGAATCAGTGGAATGTCCTCCAATAGTTCTGATAAATCATTTCGCAAAAACTCCAGACAGTTTGGTAGTTTGAAGGGGCCGATTAACTTGTTTCCAAGTACACAGTGTTGAAATAATTTATGTCTCCTTGTATGTGGATCGTCCGCAGCCCATATATGAAGATTATGAAAATTCGTGATCCGAACTCTTGTAAATTGATATTCGTCCGCCCAAAGAATTCTGCTAATAAATCTCGTTGTCATCCACGCTCCGCTCTAACAACCAGTTAGAAAACTAAAGTCTCTTTTCCAAATCATCGGGAATCTGTTCTTGCACATGTGGTATGGAGGCTGTACTTTAGAAATTTTATGTCTGGAAACATTTAATTGCAAAGCTAAGCACCTGATGCTGATTGATGGATCAGTTGTAACAGCTTCCAGTATTTTTTCATCAACCGAAATCCTTCTTACTTGTGGAGCTCCCGCATTCGGTCGTATATTTCAACCGATCCCGTTTCTCGAAGCCTTCGATACGTATTTCCAAATACTCCTTTACTAGAAAGCCGTCGCGTTGGTTAAGATAAAGTTCATAAGTATCCTTGTCGCGCACTAGTTGAACTTCCATTACACAGCCCATAAACGTAAATAATAAATAATAATAATAAACAAACCAAGAAGTTTGTAAATGCAGACATTTCGAATACCATGGTAAAGTTTCCAAAAAGTCCTTCATACCCCAAACCTGATTTTTTCTGAGAACTTTTGAGGCAAAACTTTTTAATAGCAATGCAATTTTAAACAATTATCGGAAAATTATTAATTTTTGGAAAACTGTTGTTAGAAACGTAGGTAAAAAATCAGAAATTCCCATTTTGTGGGTATTTCCCATCGCAAAATAAGCTAAAAGAGCGAAAGGGTATTTTCATACCAACCAGAACAAAAATAGGGTATTTTCAATTCTCCGAAAATATTTCATTATTTTATCTAGAAATCAATGCAATTAACGAAAAAATAAAACTGTGAATTGTTCCTGTGTTCGAAATTGTTTGGCTTCGTTTGTTTTTATTTTGATATTTGCGTTTGAACGAGAGTTTTGTAAGTTTGTAATTTGTTTGTCTTGCTTATAAATACGATATTGACGTTCTTGTCAATCTATTTTAGAAAGATAGAGGAAAAAACAAAGGTTGCGCAAATCAAATTGAGTGCTTTCTTTGCAGCGCATAATGTTGCGGTCGAAGTGGTTGAACACCTTCTTCCATTAATGAAACATCTTTTCCCTGATTCCAAATTTTATCGTGTGTGATATAGGGACGAATAAAATGCACACAGATAATAAAGAAAGTGCTTGCTCCTCCGCAGGGAGGGGAAGGAGTTGGTCGGGATACCATGTTGGAAAAAAACTAATTTTTCAATATTGATTGATGAAAGCACCGATATAACCAACTCTAAACATCTATACTGCCTGGTTCGATTTCTTCACCCTGTTTACGGAAAGGTCGTGACAAAACTGTTGGATATGCTCAACATCAATGCACTGGATACTACCGCAGATGCTTTTTACACTAAATTAAAACAAGTTTGTCCAAATATATTCCTAATGAAATGCATTTGTCATTCCTCGGCACTAGTTGCTTCATACCCTTGCAAGCAACTACCAAAATAGTGTGAAGAACTCATGCGAGGAATTTCTACTTATTTTTAGCACTTCGGAAAGTGCTAAAAGTTTAGCACAGTTAGCTGAATTCCAAGAATATTTTGGTGGAGAGGTAAAAAAATTTTGAAACCAACAAATACTCGCTTGCTTGCACTTCATCATTGTGCGGAAAGACTTCTTAAAAATTGGAATGTACAATATTGAGATAAGCGAAAAATAGGCGACAAAATTCACGAAAACCTAGACCGAAAAAAAATAAGGCACATTTTTATTTCTTAAAATATTCTCTACGATTTTTTAACGAGGTTAACGAGCTATTTCAGCACAGGAAGGTCTTAGTTCACTGTATTGTGCAGGAATGTAAAGTCCTAGTTTTAAAAATGTCTCGAAATTTCATAATACCAAGTTTGTTTTCCCTTCAATTGGATCCTCAACTTAGTACTCGTATATTGCGTAGTCCAGATGCACATATTATGACAGACTTAGACAACATATTTTTCGGCCAAGAATGTAAAAGGTGAAGGTTAGTTGTCTTAACTTTTACAAAGTTGCTGTTACTGAAATGATTAAACGTTTTCCATTTGAGGATGAATTTTTTTTAACCCGGAAATAGCATTTGACGTGCAAAAAATTTGCGACCTATCAATTTCAGCTATTGTAAAAAAATTGATCCCTTAACACTAATCTGATGTTTGGTGTCAATTTGACACAAGGTTTTATAGAGACTCTTGTAGAGTCAAAAAAAAGCTATAATATGCTGGTTTGTTGGGGAAAATTTAAATTTTTGTTATTTTTATTATGAAAAAAAAAAAAGTTCAACTACAAATATAATAAGAAGGAAAAAAAAGACAGGTCGAATCGAATGGAGAATTCTGAAATTTAATTTGCAATGAAGTACTTCTCGCAAAGAATAAAACGATGTTCCATACAAGTTGGTCTCACGCACATGTCACAGTGATCACTGTGAATATTTGCGTTCGGAGTTCGAGGGCACATGTGACATCTAACCCGTTTTTTTGTGGTTGGCTGATGAATCAATATGTTGACCACTAGCATTTCGACCGATGCTGATGCTTGTGATGATGTTGATGGAGAATTCAAGCAAGAGGAGTACGGTGAAATCGACAAACTTGGATCTCGCACACGACGAAAAACTTCTGCCGCATGTATACCATGTGGTGTTCGTGCCCTAGCTTTGATATTGTCTTCACATAAGGCCTCGTCCAAGTTCAACAAAAACAATCGTCAGCGAAAACTTTTCTTACTCTTGTTCCATTCCGGGAACAATTGAGTGAAGATCAAGAAGGCATTCAAAGCCGAAATGTCAAGAATATTGTAGAACAACGTTAGTGGCCATCGGTTGGTCCTTCGTTTACACAGATAGGTGCCAACCATCTGGTCTAGAGTGACGACACCAGCCTTCGTTTTATTGTAAAAGTGAATTATGTTGGGCTTTTTTGCCTGGTCAGCTGGATCGAAGTGGACGGCCGCATGATACGTCGAAAGCAAAGTTACGAAGCGATTTTTCTTGGGTACGTATGATACTATCGTGACACGATCTGCATGGTTGTAGACGATTTCGGCATGCACTGGTTTTCGTTTCATGTCAATCAGCGCTGACGGTATCTTCTTGCAATTTTTCCTTATGGTTCCGACAATCGTAATTTGCTTCTTCTTCAGCTCGAGCGCCAAACTGTAAGATGTACAAAAATTGTCACAAGTCCTGAACAACACGCTGACCTTGATTGATTTCTGCTGAACAGTTTCTGTCACGGCCAACGTAGATTTGAATATTGTAGGCATACAACGATCCTGCGTCGGCCAGAATCCAAAGTTTGATGCCATACTTTCCAGGCTTAGACGAAATGTACTGTCGAAAACTGCATCGTCTACGAAATGGCAGCAGTTGCTCATCGGCGGTCAGAAATTTGCCAGGATAACATAACTTTCAAGCGCTGGACCCACAGATCGAACAAATCGCGAATAGGCGCCAGTTTATCGCGTGCACTCTGCTGAACATTATGCCGAGTTTCTCCGTTATCGAATCGTATCGATTGGCTAATGGCTCGAAAGCGAAGTGACATTGTCGCTGCGGAAATTGGTGGCTCATGCTTTGTAGTCCAAAGTTCATCAACTGCTTCGCTTTTCGTCCGATATGCCCCAGCCAACAACAAAAGTCCATAAAAGACGCGCATTTCAGACACATCAACTGGCTTCCACGTGACGCCATGCTTGTGAACACCGTATAAATTGGTCATTTGTACCACAATATTCTCGACCGGCTCGATGAAAAGCAAAAGCGTAGTCACTGGACAGCTGAGGCAAGATTTCGCACATGATGTTGGCCCTGCAAAAATTTCAAATGAAAGCGCTTAAACAAAAAACTCAAAACAAACCTTGACGAGAAGCGAAATCTATTGTCGAGACTGATGGGCATGGTGGCATTTTCTTGTCTTTTGACTTGAGAGCATTGTCCGGTTCAGCAGCGATTTCCAAACGCATTTCTTGTCCGATAAAATCAGCATCACTCTTGTCACTGTTATAATTTTTGGAATAACTTTCAGTCTCGCTCGGTGGATAATCTGTATCATCTTCCTAGAATTCGGGCAGATCATCGCTGTCTTCTGTTTGCCGTACAAACTGTTCGCAGTGTTTGAAAAAAAAATCTGAAATAATTCACAGCAAAACGTTGCACAATCGAATAATAAGAAATAACGGACGAAGTGTCACAGCACTGGCGATATCAAATTGACACCAAACATCAGATATGCAATAACTCTTCTACAAGCCTTCAGAGCCCTCTGGCGACAATAATTTTGTTTTTACGGAAACTAGAGGAGAAAGTAGCCCGGTGAGCCGCGAGCGTTTGGCAACAGCACTACAATTATTAGGAGTTTTGCTTATTGGAAAAAAAAGTGTGTCAAATTGACACTAAATATAGACTAGTGTTAATAGCTATTGAAGCTACTCACGAGTTAAGAAATCTTTCCATACTTTTGAGCGAAAATAAAAAATGTTCATTGAAAAAAATGCCAATTGACCAAATGTGGCGTGAAATATGCAATTTAAAAAAATTTAACGATAATCTGTTGTTTCCTAACTTAGGAAAGATTGCCCAAAATAGCGTTGACTCTATCTCACTGAAATGCGGAGGCAGGACGAATTTTTTTCAATTGTAACCGATGTGAAATGCAAAAAAAGAAATCGTATTGCCAAATACGATCATCATTTCAATCAAAAAACATCACTTGTTTCAATTTAGTCGTGAATGATGATCACTTGTTGTTACACAATTCAAGCAATGTGTCCTAGATGGAGTGAAAAGTGACCTCCTTGGTAATTAAAAAAATTTTTGAAATGTTTTTTTATATTATTCAATATAGTCCTCTTTTAGTTTGATATACTTATTCCAGCGATTTTCCAACTTCTTGATCCTGTCCGAAAAGTAATTTTTCAGAAGGTCTGCAAAATACTCCTCCGTGGCGTCGATGATTTCCTCACGTGGGCTGAATTTTTTATTGATGAGCCATCTTTTGAGGTTTGGGAAGAGATAATAGTCCGAAGGATCCAAATCCAGTTACCAATCGACGTTAAAAGTCCGCACGATTCCGCATCAGCAAGTCCCAAACACTCTTTCGAAGTGCTCTCGTATTCGTGTAAGCATTCGCGGCACCCAGCGGCAGGATAACTTTTTCATATGCAGAATATTGCCCAAAATATAGCGTGTGCACTCAGTACTAATCTTTGTGGTATCTGCTAGCTCGCGCACCCTCACTTTCCGATCAGCCAACACCATTTCATGTATTTTTTTACCATTGTCCTCTGTAACCGCATCGGAGGGCCTGCCGCTGAGGACTTGATCAGTTGTGGCCACCACGAAACTCTCGAAACCAATATTTGACGGTGTAATCTGACGGAGCATTAGCACCATAATATTTATCCAACTTTTCTTTTGTTTCCTTCGCCGTTTTGCCTCTCAAAAAATAATGTTTTGTGAGAGAACGAAAATCGTTTTTGTCCATACTCAACATGATGCCAAACACGTCAACAACAATCAGCTGTCAAAACAAAAGTAAAGACAGTATCGCACTGAAATTTGGCATGTCTGCCTAAATATGAACGGACTTCAAGGTACCATAACCCTTTTTGCAGTAGCAGTGCATTCTGGCGGTCAAGGAGGTTACTTTTCACCACCTAGTATTTTCGTGTGTAATCTAGTGGGTATTTTTAAACAACGGCGTAGGGAAAAAGGGTATTTTTCGTTATTCCTGTGGGTAATTGGTACCATAAAGTCTGGCAACACTGCCTCAAAGTCAAAAATTAGCATAGGCAAGAAAAATGGAACAGGCTTAGAAATTGTATGTCTAAAAACTCAAACAACATATCAACTTTATTAAACGCCGTTATAAAGGCTGGTATTTCTTCTAAAAATAAAGTCCTCCACGAAGTTTTTACCATTAGTACTAACAGAGCAATTTCCGTTAACATGGGTCAGGGTACACCAAAGTAAGCCTTTTCTTAGATCCTCGATAAATGCTGTCAACATTGGAGATAGACCATTATTGTAGAACGATTTTTTTCTTAGAATATGCCCAGGAATCATTTCGTCAAATTATCGTTGAAGAATTAGTGGACAGGACACCCTCTATATGAAACACGTAACGATGTTGCTAGACAACTAATGGTGATTAGCACGAGTCACCGACCAATAGGTACCGCACCACAGCCAAAGTTGCGATGACACAAACAAAAACAAAACCTTTTCACCTTTTTGAAAATATTTATGGTATGTTTCGCGTGTAGTGGTCTCGAAAAGGCGCTCAAGCACCTTCTTTACCTAACCTTACCTTTTATAGTTCTGACTTCCTCTAGACCTGCTCATAAAGATACGATATTCATTGCCGCTTATAGCTTGGGAAAATCTGAGTCCGAAGAACGTCAATGTTTAAATTGCGTCAAAATTGGAATTGGTCATCAAAAGGAGCCAATCATAATCACAACTGATACATATAAGAGGAGTGATCTCATCAGCCAAAAAGACGTAAATCTATATATTCACATGTCATTACATTATTGAATAACATCAATTTACTTAATATCGCTTTTAAAGCTCATTAACATTTTGACTATCCACGATTGCTATTCCGGTCGATCCGTGGCAACCTATGCCCGTATAGTCAGCATCAAAGGAATTAATACTAAAGGCAGACATCTTCCCTAAAATGATCCTATAATATTTTTAAAATTACTTTCTGAGGATATCAATAAATCGACGCTCAAAATATGTAATTTTCCAACTGCTTACGAGTAGTTGTACATGTCCATGTCCCTGGCAGGATATTAAAGGAGATCTCGAGTGAACAGATGACATTTTCATTAAATGGGAAAAATAAATCCCTCCTGATTTCAATAGCTCTGCCCTCGGACTACTAATAGACTTACAGTTGCCCATGTTCGGACCGTATGTAATCAGAAAAAATAAGCAGATTACAGATTATCGATGATGACTTATGTTGGCACCAAACTAATGAGCATGCTGACTGTAGACTATTCTTTAATTAAGATGTTTTTGTAAATCTTTTGTTGCAAACTGTCAGTCCATTGCAACAGTAGGATCAGCAACCTTTGATGAAGGTACGTACACCTATGTATTGTATGGCTGATTTGTAAAAACAAAAACAATCTGTAACGAGCACAGCCGATTAAATTTTAAACAATTAATCCCAAGAGACTAATAAATCGATTCAATTTGCATTACGAATACAAATATCAAATATGTATGTATGTATGTAACTGAAATAGGGCCTGTGCTCTTTCTTGTTTATCACCGTGGGATATTTACCATAGTTTAGGGTGCCTTCTGTTTACTCTTTATTTATGACCCTAAATGACTCAGGGACTTTCGGAAAATCAAAATATCACACCCGCTAATGTCTGGTGGATGGCTATGTATGGCTATGTATGTATTTTACAACGAACTTACGATGAACGTGACCACACATCTTGATGCAAATTATTGGAAAACTACAGCTGGATGAACTTGAATGCGCACGTAGCAAGTGGTACCAGTCTTCTCCCATCAGGGTGTCTACATACATATGTACCTAGGTATGCAATCGAGTGTAACTTTATACGAAGCATTGGAGAAGGAAACAGCTAAATCTTGCTGACCATCGCAAGTATCACAGAAGCCCCACTCAAAGGGTAAGAAGGCCAACTTAGGCTGTTCAGAGAATACTAGCAACAACTCATATGGAGGCCAACTTCAGATTAATATGCGCGGAAGTCTTATCCGAAGAAGAAAATTGGAATTTTTGTTTAAGCTGGTTGTTCCAAAGAATATATGGTATAGTATAGATACATACATACAAAGAGTCAATAGCGCATAAATTATCGCCGCCAGGCAACCACATCTACTTTAACTACTTTTCCGCGGGACTGACGCAAGGTATTTGCTTCTGGGGTTGGTAACTAAATTTATGCTCTGCTCCTTGTATTCGATCCCTCTCTCTTCTCTATTTATTCTTTCGATTTATAGCTGGATTTGAACATTTGTTACAGCGTGCTCCCTATCTTTTATTCTGGGCTTAGAAAAAGTATGAGCTCTGTATTTATATTTACGATTGCCCGTAAGTAAAGTAAAAATCTGAGGTGCAGTTCCTATTAACCTGAATATTCCAGTGCTTTATTCTCGGAATCAGCTTAAATACTCGTCTGCCTCGCGTATTCCTGTTGAATATTCTCCTCAAAGGCTGCGATTATCTGAGGCTTGTTGGCATAAACCCGCGATTTCAAGTAGCCCCAAAGAAAAAAGAAGTCTGTGATGGTTAAATCGGGCGATCTTGCTGGCCATCCCAAATAGCCAAAACGGGAGACTACGCGGCCAAGAAACGCTTCTTTCACAATATCCATTGTGGCTCGTGCTGTATGTGCGGTTGCACCGTCTTGTCCAAACCACATGCCCACCAAGCCCCGCTCATCCAATCCCGGCAGTAAGAAGTCGCTTATCATGGCCCTGTAACGTTCGCCAGTAACAGTGACCGTATTGCCGTTGGCGTCCTCAAAAAAATACGGCCCAATCACTCCTCCCCCGTGAACGCCACACAGTGGCATTGAGTGGATATAATGGCTCTTCGTGCATCACACGCGGATTTTCAGTGCCCCAGAAATGAAGATTTTGCTTATTGACGTAACCGCTTAAGTGGAAATGCACCTCGTCGCTCATGATGATTTTCGACACAAAATCGTCCTCTTCGTTGTTGAGATTGAGGATGTGAGGATGGCTCTACAGTAATTTATACGCGACTGACGGTCAGGAGGCATTAACTGATGCGCTGTTTGCACTTTGCATTGGAACACTAAAATTCGCTGTAGAGTCCGTCTGGTGATCCCCAATTGCATAGCCCGTCGTCTGGTTGATGTTTCTTCGTTCTCAGCGAAATCGGCAGCCACAGCCGCGATATTTTCGGCCACGCCCTGCATGGTCTCCTGTCGTTCCACACTTTGCGAGTCGATTAGCTAAGCGCCGGCATGTTTGCCCAGTTCGCGCGACACTATTAGGAAGTCGAAATTCACGCTGCGCTAACACCACCGACCGATTATTGATCAAAAACATCGACTCAACACAATTATTCCACGGTCTTGAGGAGTATAGCGCTCCATTGCTTGTCCGTTTGTATACTGCAACTGTCTAGTTCACAAATGTCAAACATGACGTACGCCATTGGCAAAAATTATACCATCTTCCGATAGGGTGATTAATTTTGCGTCACCTTGTACACATGCATCCTTAACGCGTGAATTTTGTAAATTAGCGACGATCATCTTCTTCTGGCAGCAACGTATAAAAATTAAAATTCTTTATTTACCCCACATCTATTTGAAGCCGTATAACCGTTGCCATACTGTGTTCTTAAATATTTCATTATTCCAGGTTATGCCAAGAAATACGTTTACTTCTTGTGGCAATATCAATCGCAGAACTTTGTTGCACAAGATATTGCATAAGAAAGATACTTGTTAAGCCTTTACCGGGACATTGCAGTACCTTAGTCCTACGTCGATTTCGTGGTTCAACAACATAACTTCATACTATTAAATTACGATGTAATTCCAGATTTAACTAAATTCCAGATTTAACTAAAAGCGACGTAGCATATCGTCGTATAAATAAGCTTGGGAGTCAAATAGCATACGAATCTACGTTGCTGGCACAACCATTAGGCCGTAGCATTCGTTCATTTGTAAGTAGCATACATATATTTAGGAAGCAGTCTATTTTAACACATCTTTTCTTGGATTTCGTATCGCAGGTAGGTAAGTGAGTTAGATAAAAGTGGCTGTTGGAAAGACCAACCCACTTAGGCCTATTGGCCTATTGTGGTGCCACGTGTATCTATGATCCTCCAACTCATGGAACCAGTTTGAGCTTATGATGAAGCGTTGGAGACTATTTACGTCTATATTCTTTAGATCATTTAAGTCATTATAGAAGAAAACTTCACTTAGGAGTTTTCTTCTGGGAGCTGGGCATGTAGAAAGTTGGTGGAGAATTGTCTCCTCTTCCTCCTCGTCCAAGCAGTTTGTAAAAGCTCCAAGCATTCTTGCATGCTTGCCTATAATGCATTGCCCAGTGATGACACCTATGATGCCGCTGAGATGTTTCCTATTTAGAAGGATCAGACTCTTAGAGCGATTCAGATCCAGCTTTGGCCAGATCTGTTTAGTCGCTAGACATGTTGGTTCAACAGTCCACCTAAGGTCTGTTCTTTTATTAGCATCCAACTTTAATATTGATTTGCACGTAGCAAATGGTATACCTGTGCTACCCTTTTCCGGTAGAATATGTTAGAGTAGTTTCAGTTTTGGCGAGTTCGTCGGCCCTAAAATTGCGTGGAAAGACTCTGTGGCAATGGTGAAGGTTGAACTGCTCTGCAATCTCCGTAAGACATAAGCGGCGTTCAGGACTTGATAGCGGCCTGACTGTCCGAAAAGATGCGGATATCCTTTGCAGATATCACGTTTTTCTTCAGCCAGGACAGAGCTTCTTTAATCCGTTCTGGAACACGCTGCAGTGATTTGGAAGACTAAAAGAAAGACTTAGATTTAGCTTATCTGAGAAAACACCGCCACCAACCCCGCTATCAATTTTTGATCCATCTGTGTAAAAGTGGATTAACTTGTCCTCCACGAAAGCATCTTCCATCCAGAAGGACCTAAAGGGGAAGCTTGCTTTTTTTTTTTTTTTTTTTTTTAAAAGAACTTAACACTCAAGTGGGTATGAATACACTTATAATGACTCAGCATGTGTTAAGTTTTTTGGAAAATGGGATAGAGAGAGAGAGAAAGAAAGATGTTTGGGCCCAGTGGTTATTTCGCTCCATGGGTGGCATCCAACATTTAATGGGGACACTAAATTCTTAGTGAAACTTGGGTTGATGTTGAGTTCTACTCGTCTTACTTGATTTTCGATAACTGAAAATTGAATGAGCCAGTGGGTTATGCCAGGTTGAAGGCCCCATTTGTTCCCCATGGCTGTTTTGCAAGAGAACAGAACTATGCAGCTTTCTTGGCTCTTTCTTGAATGTTAGGTTTTCAGTTTAGTTTCCTGTCAAAAATGAGACCCAGATATTTTGCTGTATCATAAAAGACTAAACTGGTACTGTTTATTGAGGGCGGGACTATAATTGGAATTTTATATTTCCTGGAAAAGAGGACAAGATCAGTTTTATGGGGTTTTACTCCCAATCCACAGCGATCTGCCCAAGGGGTTAATCTCTAAAGATTTAGCTGAAGGAGTTCTTTAATGGTATTAAGATGCTTACCTGAGACGGGCATAGCAACGCTGCATAGGCAACACCCTGCTACCATCCGTTTCCAGCAGTTCATTAACCACCAAGTTCCAGGGAAGGGGAGAGAGGACACCGCCTTGCGGCGTACCTCTGCTGACACATCTTTTAGCAGAAGCCCCACCCAGTTTGGAGTTGATTATCCTGCTATTTAGCATAAGACTGATCAGCTCCTGCAGAGTTGGCAGCGCAGTCCTGATTGCGGATGTGTTGACGTTGTTAAAGGCACCCTCTATGTCCAGGAAAGCGACCATTGTGTACAATCTATATTGTAGGGATCGTTCGATGTGGCAAGTCAGTGAATGCAGAGCCGTTTTTTTTAGATCAGTCGTTCTATAGTTTTCATAAGAAAAGATGATAGACTTATAAGTCTGAGGTCCTTTGGGACAGCATGACAATATTTTCCGGCTTTACATTGACTTCTGTCAATGACAGTGGTATGTGGATCAGGTCTACACAGCTCCTCATGATACGAGGGCGGGTCAATAAGTCCGTGAATTTCTGACCTCTTTACTGAAACAGCAACACTGCTCCTGTCAAGAGGCATCTGTCAGTTGACTCCTGTCAAAATTTAAACTTGCTGCGTCAGTTAGTTTTTGTTTGACAGCTATTTTTATCAGACTACTCACTAATTTGAGGAGAAAATGGAAAAAAGTGAATTTCGTGTGCTTATTAAGCATTATTTCTTGCGAAAAAAAACCATTACCGAGACCAAGGCTAAGCTTGATAAATACTATGGGGACTCTGCACCATCGATTTCAATGGTAAAAAAGTGGTTTACTGAATTTCGTTGTGGCCGTACAAGCACTGAAGATGCCGAACGTCCTGGACGCCCAGTTGAGGTCTCTACACCCGAAACAATCGAAAAAATTCACGATATGGTGTTGGCCGACCGAAGATTGAAAGTGCGAGAGATTGTGGAAGCCGTAGGGATCTCGCATGGCTCAGTGGTTTCAATTTTGAATGATCACTTGGGCATGAGAAAGCTTTCCGCAATATGGGTGCCGCGTTTGCTCACAGTCGACCACAAACGCAATCGTGTAACAACTTCACAGGAAGGTTTGGCGTTGTTTAATCGCAATATGGAGGAGTTTTTGCGCCGTTTTGTAACC
This sequence comes from Volucella zonaria, assembly GCA_963966105.1. Lineage (NCBI taxonomy): Eukaryota > Metazoa > Arthropoda > Insecta > Diptera > Syrphidae > Volucella > Volucella zonaria. The sequence goes on from OZ014533.1 coordinate 85,965,768, forward strand.
GTGGACGAAACATGGATCCATCACAACACACCAGAGAACAAACAACAGTCAAAACAGTGGGTTTCTAAGGGTGAATCGGCGCCAAAGAAGGCCAAGGTGGGTTTGTCAGCCAATAAAGTTATGGCGACTGTTTTTTGGGATGCACGCGGGATAATCCACATTGACTACCTTCAAAAGGGAAGAACAATCAATGGGGAAAATTATGCCAACTTATAGGACCGATTCAATGACGATTTGAAAAAAAAACGACCTCATTTGGCCAAGAAAAAAGTTCTTTTCCACCAAGACAATGCAAGGGTGCACACATGTGCAGTTGCCATGGCAAAAATCCATGAATTGGGCTATGAATTGCTCCCTCATCCACCCTATTCTCCAGATTTGGCTCCGAGCGACTACTTCTTGTTCCCAAACCTGAAGAAATGGCTTGGTGGAAAAAGATTTGACTCCAATGATGAAGTCATCTCGCAAACAAAGGCCTATTTTGAGGACCTCGACAAATCATTTTTTTTGGAAGGGATAAAAAAATTGGAGAAGCATTGGACAAAGTGTATAGAGCTCAGGGGAGACTACGTTGAAAAATAAAATTATTTTTTTATCAAAAAATCTGAGTTTTAATCCAAAAGTCACGGACTTATTGTCCCGCCCCGTATTCTATAGTGTAGGCAGGATAATATCTGAGGACCTTTGTAGCTCGGCAGGTATTATACCGTCCGGACCAGCGGGCTTGTATGGCTTGAAACTATGTAGCGCCCGGAGCTGTTTGTCTCTTGTCATCAGACCATGAATTTTGGTTACGGTTGCAGTAGTTCTGTTAGGGTTGCTACTGGCCGCGAATAAGGAGCTAGCTGGAAAGTGGCTGTCCAGTAGCAGGTTGAATGATTCATCACTTGAGGTTGTCCAAGAAGCGGCCATAGCCTGATTGAGAGCCAGGGTGAATTCCTTGACTTTCATATCAAGCTCTTTGGTCACGCGGGGGACTTGAGAGTTAAGAGGATAGCGTTTCTGACAGTATTCCTCTGTATTCTGGCCAATTAGTTTTCCGATAATGCCGGAATGCTGGTTAGCTGGGAAGAGCATCACTCAGGCTGAATTGGATGTATCTGTGGTCTGAAAATGAGTGTTCAGACGATACCATCCAGTTCGTTAGTGCTTGAGTGATGTTGTCGGAGACAAGAGTGATATCTAGCACTTTCTGTTGGTTTCTTGTTATAAAAGTGGATTCATTGTCAATGTTGTAAGCAATGAGGCTAGTACTTATAATATTATAATCAAAAAGTGACTCACCTCTATCGTTGATGTTAATACTGCCCCATACGGTGTAATGAGCGTTAGCATCCCACGCGATGATGAGGCCAGTTTTTAGCTTTCCAGCTTCCAGTACCACACTTTCTAGGTTATCACTAGAGAGAGGGCCATGATGATCGTGGCCAAGATATGCCGATACCAGCCAGTAGGAGGATTTGGCAGTCTCTATTCTAGCAACGGTTAAGTCGGGATCGCTGAGATTAGGAAGTAAAAATGCATTGAGACTATGTTTCGCTAATATACGAGTTCTAATCTTATCTTTGTCCCTTGTATAGAGCGGAGCGTATACAAGTGTCGCAAGTACACGAACCACGCCTTCTATGACCCATGGTTTCTGGATTATACTAATGTCTTCTGATCGTATAGGATCTCTTTTTAATTCGTCATCGGTTTCCATTTCCGACAGAGTGTCAGAAGAGGAGACCGACGGTTTAATTGTCGCCTCGGTTATATTAAAGTCGTCGCTATCCATTTCTGGAGGAGGGTTCGGCTGGGATCCAGGTGCGGGATATTCTCCTTAGCCACGACCTCGAGTTTTCCACCTGGCCAAATCTCTCCTAATCCACCTATGGCTTTGGTGAAAAGATCAAGAGATCTTTGATTGGCACATGCGATAAGCTTGACGTGGCCTTGGATCCTCGGATACGGACGGATCTACTATTAAAAGCAGACAAGCGCGTGAAGTTTGGCGAAAATGGAAAAAAGTGAATTTTGTTTGACAAATTCGAAAGAATTTTTGACATTGTTCAATCGCAATGCGAACCAGTTTTTGGATCCTTTCATAACCGTGGATGAAATATAAATCGACCCCAAAATACAGGAGACCAAAAAGCAGTCAAAATAGTGCGTTTCTCTATACGTTTGGCAATATAGTTGGCCAAGAAGAAGTGGCTCTTCTATGAAAATAATAAACGGGTGCACACTTGTGTAGTTCCCTTGAGAAATTTCATGAATTGCTCCCTTTTATATCACAGCCTACAGATCGTGTCTCAAATGACTATTTCCTGTTTCCAAACATGAAAAAAGGCCTTGGCGCCCATTTTGACAAATCTTTTCATTTGGAACGGATCAACAATTTGTAGAAACGATCGCTGACCTGAAATTAGACTACCTTTTATTCAAAAAGTCGCGGTCAGAAAATACCCAATTTGGATGCTCCAACTCGAAATGCATTAGAATCCATCCCGGGAAATGTGAGAGGAAACTTAATTTAATGTGGAAAATATCTCAATCACCCTTCTGAATGCAAATGCAGGATCGCCATCAATAGAGACGCGTTTGTGCAACCCCGGACCGCGGAAACTCATGCGATTAATGGCTGTAGTAACGAACGAAAAACGGCGAGAGAGTACGTGTAGAAAGCATCTTGATATTTCTATAGAATTAATAGCAGCAGAAGAATGTCAAATATCCATGGTGGTGGCACCTAATCATGCCAACCAATTTTGCGAAACCTTTATACGAGATTCTTCGATGTATTCGAGTCATAGGCCCTGTTGGGTTCTGATAGTTAACCATTAGATCCCTAATGCAAACCATGCATTACTGTGTTTGGAAGTCCTAGTCTTAAACAGAGCAAAGTTCAACTCTTACAAATTCTTGACTATGGTCAGAGTAGTCAAGTAGAGGCCATTCTGACTATAGAGCAGTCATCATGGGATACAAATAAAAAGATGACTCAATGATTTAGTTTTAACGTGTTCTAAATATCACACAATAGGTCTGTTTCAGAACAGTCTATACAAAAACCTGTTCCCGCAAGGAAAGATTTGTAAAAGAGAACTCATTTGAGAGAGTAATTCATTTCGCCACCCTGTAAATTTTACAAATTTCAACACAAAATTTTCTCGCAATCATGAAACTCTTACCAGGAACTCTTTCCAAAAAGGATACTGTACCTTCGAAATCGAAAGAGATAACGACGGATATTGATCTTGTAGTGAATTAGAACGAAATAAATCAGTTACTCTTGGTAGCTAGAACTTTTGAAAAATTAAAGTCGTTCGCAAATACACCTTAGTGAAAATACTTTAAGAGCTTGAGGTGTAATCAAACTTTAAACCCAAAGCATTACTACTTTTTTTAGCAAATAAAATATTTATTTTATAAATTCCTCTATTTGGCCTTAAGTGTTGTATGTGTAAGTAAGAAATGCAAATTTTCGGTATTATCGGGTAAAAAATACTTCATCGGATATTTTTGTCATGTAGTCTACATAAGATCCTTTGACATGCGAGCCTTCACATTTTATGTGACGAGAAAGACCGAATAATTATTTTAATGGTTCCGATTGCCAAGTTTGGCCTAGGCAACTGTAAGTAATACGCTGAAGGGGATGAAAGGCAAGAACCGTCTATTATTGAGAATCCAATGAAGTTGGTAATTTATTGCATTCTTTCTCGGAAATAAGAAGTGGCAAAATATTATTATGTGCAGTTTTCTGGTTCTGCATAATTCATCTTATTGTTCGCCTGTTCACGCGCTATAATAAGGTTAAACTCTTTGATGATTTTTCATCATAACCTTAGACACAGAAGCTTTTCAACACTAGTTGAGGATATGAATGCAAATGATACATATACATTTACATAGTTTCCAGATTTTTATGTGTAAATTGTAACCTCGACCGCTTTGTAGACATCTTTCTAAGCGTTCATACTCTAAACCAACAATAATTCTCGTCGATCCTAGACAAGTCAAGCTTACCAGCATTAAGCAGGCAGCTCAAAAACAATGCTATCCACATGTAAATAAAATTAAGATCGGATCTCAGCAGTTAACGTTTTATTTAACATCCCTGCTTCGAAATAGTTTTTTCGCATTTATCTAACTGAATTAGAAAAATTCTTATTTGCTGAACACACTTAACTGCGTTGAATGCTACCAACCTCTTACTTGCACATTTGCCAAAGCCATTCATCTGTCAAATTTGTGCTGTGTTGTTTCGTCAAGACATATTCGCCGGAATTTTTCAGAATTTTCTTATTTTTTTTTCATTGCAAACAAAGAAATCAATTAGGTAAAAGAAAATTTATTTAATTCTGTTTAAAGTTATCAGTAGATTAGATCTGTAAAGAAGAATTATTTTCCAGAATAATGGATCGTCTGTTACGTTTAGGAGGCGCAATGCCCCAAGCCCCACCACCAACAGATGCCCCTGTCGTTGACACTGCCGAGCAAGTGTACATCTCCTCACTTGCGCTATTGAAAATGCTCAAGCATGGTCGTGCTGGAGTCCCCATGGAGGTCATGGGTTTGATGTTGGGCGAATTCGTTGACGATTACACCGTTCAGGTGATTGATGTGTTTGCTATGCCCCAAACAGGTACTGGAGTCTCAGTCGAAGCTGTGGATCCAGTTTTCCAAGCGAAAATGTTAGACATGCTTAAGCAAACCGGCCGCCCCGAAATGGTTGTCGGATGGTATCATTCACATCCTGGTTTTGGTTGTTGGTTATCTGGAGTGGACATAAATACTCAGCAGTCATTTGAGGCGCTCAGTGAACGTGCGGTTGCTGTGGTCGTTGACCCTATTCAGTCGGTTAAGGGTAAAGTAGTGATTGACGCATTCCGTTTAATCAACCCGAATATGTTGGTGCTGGGCCAGGAGCCTCGGCAGACCACATCGAATTTGGGTCATTTGCAGAAACCTTCGGTGCAAGCTTTAATTCATGGCCTGAATCGGCATTACTACTCGATTAGCATAAATTATAGGAAAAACGAGCTGGAGCAGAAAATGCTTCTCAATTTGCACAAAAAATCGTGGATGGATGGTCTAACTCTCGCCGATTACAACGAGCATTCTTCCATAAATGAGAGCACTGTGGCGGAAATGTTAGAATTGGCCAAGAACTACAACAAGGTAAGATCACTTCTGATTAAATAAATTCACGACCACGCTGATGTCTCTTTGCTTGGCAGGCTCTTGAAGATGAAGAAAAGATGACACCCGAACAGCTGGCTATTAAGAATGTTGGCAAACAGGATCCAAAGCGTCATCTCGAAGAGAAGGTCGACAAGGTTATGCAGAATAATATAGTCCAATGTCTAGGAGCTATGCTCGATACTGTAGTGTTTAAATAATTCGTCGTGTTCTTCTCTTTTTCACTTTATCAATTTATATTTATAAATACTTTTATAACATGGAGTTCATTGTGGACATTGGATTCAATTCGAAACGGAATCGGATCAGGGCCGCGCCGTAGTTTTGGATCTTTCTGTTTTTGAAAGAATTTGATTTTTGCAAATATATTAACAAAGAGCTGAAATGTTCGAAATACTCTTTCTTTTGTTGTTAGCTATGCGGTGAGTCATTTGTGTAGATGACGCAACGTAAATTGAGTTCTTTAGTGGACAGTCTAAATGGATTGCTGATAATGTGAATTCCCGCATTTAGGTGGCAAGATGTTTAACGTCAATGACAGGGTTAAGGGATCAGTAATAATTTGTACTCTAGTTTTTTACCTCGAAAGTCATGTGGCAGCTGCTCAAATTCAAGCAGCGATTAGATGGTCCAGTGCGATAGATGTGATCAACGTAACGATGCGTTCATGAAACTTTATTGCTTTTGAACGGACACTGATTGGAGAGCGAGAGCAATTAATAGTCCGAAACGGTACACTCGATGAAGGTGCGAGGTCGATTGCCTGGAAGAGCAGCGGCGCCTGAAGATGAGGTATGGGCTTTGTATATGAGTAACTACGAAAACGTCACAGCTATACATTTGTGGATGTAACGACGCAGAGAATTTGTCCTCCCGCTTGCAATGAGAAAATCGCCTAAGACAGATCAATTTGAAACTGTGGTTCGTTACGCGGTTTTAGTGCGGCAGCTTTATTTAACAATAGGCTGCTGGTTCTTGCAACCACATTACTAACCCAATGCTTCTGAAAAACATCCTCCTATGTTGAGATTTAACTGGGCAATTGAGGCTAATGGACACCTATACTCAGTTACCAGCATCAGACGGGAGGACCCCTAGACGTGTGAGTGTACACCTTCGGCGCATGTTAACAGTGATCCGAAATAAATACATAAGATGTCTTTAGACAAAAGGAAACAAACATTCTCAGTAGGCACACCTGCCTGCTTCAAGGCTCGCTGCAAACTCAAGAGCCACGTAAGAAGATCATTTCAGAAATCGTACGCAATCAAAGGTTGCAATTCTACTCACTCCAAAAGTCTGTAAAAAAAACTCTCTTCGTTGGAAGTTCACAGTCATGGTGGATACCATCAACTCTCAACTTTTGATGGACGTACCTTTGGAGACTGATGATGCTGAATCATTGACTCCGAATCACTTTAAGCTGGCAACGTTTAATAGAAGCAAGCCAAGAGATGAGTTTGAAATAACGGCAACATTTTCTGGAAGCGATGAGAATAGTTGGATAACGACCAACTTTGTATAATAAGGAGAGTCTATGTTTCAGAAACGTCAAGCTGCTCAAAATCTGCTGAAACGATAAGGCCAGCGGAGCACTGTGGGAATTGTTCGATCAGCTGATATACAAGTGAGACATGCATCGGTTAAAACAGCTACGGTGGTGTATGCGCGTCCTGTGATTAAATACATCACGCCTCATGCTTGAGTGCATACAAAGCTAAAGTTATTTACAAAATTTCGATCATTACAATGTAAGGAGTCAGTTGGCCACGGAGGCATCCATGATGCAGGAGTAGACGGCTATTGCACGCTCGCGGTTGCTCAGCTCTAGCACGTCGGAATGGGTTGGTTTTTGCCACTACCCCGTACATTTCAACTCAACTTACCCTTTCATCTCGTGCCAAAATATCAAAAAAGAAAGAAAACCAAGCACAGAATTGTAGAAAACTACGTTATTTTATAATGACTATACGGACAGACTTAAAACAAAGTTCTTTACAGTCTAGCGTACCTGCTTCTGCTTTATATTAAAATCGTAGTCGTGATCGTACAACACGAACTGGATTTTAATGACTTTCCCCGGCGACTGTCTTTTGACTCTAGTTTTTTGAACACACCTAAAGCAATAATATTCCAAGGAGATTATGGTTCGTTAAAGAGTAAGGAACTCTGTAGGACTTCTCAGAATAAACAATTCAGAGACAAAGAGGCTTTCCATTATTTTTTATGAACTAGAGTAGACCAATTGAATTTTATTTTGTAAATTATTGCACAATAATGAGGCTGAAACTGATCTTCCTGAACTGGGAGACCTCACACTGCCCAAAATGGACCGCATATTGAACGAATACTCGCAGATGTGTTGGAGAGTCCAGAAACATCGGCAAAAGGGCGCTCTTGTTAACGCGGTGTGTCTATTTGCAGATCGTGGCAAATATTTTGAAGAACTTAAACGCAGATGTCTCCATACTAAATTCAAAATTCTCACAGATTTGGTTTTAACAGGATGTAGCGTACAGCCCTCGCACCCCAATGGCGCTTCTAAACGAAAATTTTGGCTAATTTCCAAAAATTAGTCTCGATTTGATAGTAGCAGACTTTTTTATGTTGTAATAATGTTAGGGAAAACGCTCTAAAAAACATTTATAAAAGTTATAACTTTCTTATATCAGTCAGTTTCTTTTCCGAAACCGGGAGTAGGTCCTACTCTACTTCCACTTTCTCCTGGTGTTATGTAGAGAATTTTTCGGAAATTAAAATTAAAAAAAATCAAATAGCTCTGTGTCACAAAACAATATACAACAGTATCGCTATGTTGGTACTAACCGAGCATCAATTACTACGGATACGTACAATTCCTAGCAAATAAATACATACAACGATAGAATCCTAAAACGTAGTGACTCTCCTAGATTCGCGGAAAAAGATCTCCCAAAGGGCAGATTCCTTTACCTCAAGCACAAGCTCATACATTAACTATCTGGGTGTATCAGCCTGCTTTTAACCCGTCCAAGGCCGTATCGTTTCTTAGAAGCCCTTCAACTGTCAAATATTGATTAGAAAGCAGAATAAGAAAAGTCACTATTTTATGTGTACAGGAAATGACAACTTCTACAACCAACTACGTATCATTTATTGAACAATATAGCACCCAACGGAGACATCATCGTAGTGGGGGACTTGAATACATAGCTCGCTTAAACATATGATGAACAAATAAGCCCTATAAGAACAGAACAACAAAGCGAGCATAATGTGGGCCGTAGCGACATCAATTTCATTGTTTTTGAAAAGACCTGCTACAAGATTAGTTGGACTTCAACTGATAGGCAACGCACGTCCATAGATAAACTAACTAGATGTCAAACTCTACTAATGCTTTTGCAAACCCTTAACTTTTGCACAGCCACACTGTAAGTGAATTCCAACACTTCTGCATCTCTATAACTTTGTCAAAATTTGCTAGAAGGAGAGCAATTTACAAGTAAAATTGCTAAAATGAGAGCGATTTGCACGAATGTGTGTAATGGAGACGACATTTTTTTGATTAAAATGGACGTGGTTTGTATAAAAGGAGCGGGAAATTGCCGTTGATAACAATTTACACGTATTCACAGACAGGATCACACGGATAGGGGCGATCAGTAGAAAACCGGTTTTTATTTTCAAATATCTGGAAAGTTTGATATCTAGGTATAGTTAGTCTATGCGCACGTCTAACTAGATTGCCCTCATAGCCATCAGCATATAAAAAAATGTATCTTAAGCCATTCATAGCAAGCGTGCTACACATATGCAAATGGAAAGCAATGTTCACTTTATCGTAGCTCTTGAACGTCTTCGTTCAGAATTCGTTCGAAGTAACTACGCTAACATCCAAGTATAACACTCTCCTAGGGTGCCAGTATTTCAGGGACCACATCGTCGAGACAGCTTAAATGATCAACAGATTAGGAAATGGTTGTATAGGACATATGTTCTTTTTTCGGTGGGCTCCATTTTTTTTTTTGCATTTCTTAAGTAGCTCTTCCTCTACCTGGGCGTCGAACTTGTCGAGTTGTAGAGGCTGAGTAAGGTCAGTGAATCTCAAGAAGATCTCCAGATGAGTCGCGAAACTAAATGATGCTTCCCCCTGCCCCCTCCCATTATCCGCCCTCCCATCCACTCCTTTTTCCTCTGGGCTGGATCAAGTTGTCATACGACCCATGACGAGGATCAGCCTGGCTGAAGGCCCAGTATCTCCACAAATAGCTCAGTCGCGAACGGAGTATCCCGATACGTGGTAACAGCGGATCTCTGGACAGATGGACCATTCTTTCTCCAATACTCGTGGGATTTAATTATGGACAAAATCTAAAAAAAAACAAAACCCGAGGCCGGAACTCCTTTAATACCGGGCGGTAGAACAGTGACTGCACCGACTACCGGCAAGACTGCTGCATTGTCAAGCGGAGATAAAAGTGTAGCAGGAAATGGTGCACCGTCCTCTCTGCTCAGCTGCATCGGCAAGCTCCATTTAAGGCGCTCTATATAAGACGAAGAAATGCTTTAAGTATTATCAAAACTTACGGATCCATTTCGGAGGTTGAGAGAAGTGCGGACATATTGTAAAGAGCCAGATTGAGTGGACTAACAACATCCTAAAAGACGGATTGCCTACTGCTCCCAAAACGCTAAAGGACTCCTTCAAGCGCCAGGGATCGTCGGAGGAAACCGTGCCGGTTTCCAAGAGGCCGAAAATGAACAACGCCAAAACCCCTGGGCTTTCCAACAGTACATCTCTGAGGTCTTTCAGCGAAGTCCTAAAAGGTGCAATAACGGTAATCGACAAAAACGACACCGACGGATCGATAACACCTGAATGGTGGTAGTTGGTCAAGTTAAAGCTTTCGGGCAACTTCTAGACCATCATGCGGAAAAATTCCGGACCACCTCCCATCACAAGCGATGCTGGCTGGTACCAAGGCCACGTCAAACTTATTGCATGTGCCAATCAAAGATCTCTCGATCTTTACACAAAGGCCATAGGTGGATTAAGGGAGATTTAGCCTTAATTGTGATCAATAAGATATCTTTTAACCCTCTAGCGCAGACTAAGGGCATGATTCAGTTCGGCTTCGAGTCAATTCACCTAAGGGTTTATAGAAAGGACGAACTGGATCCTGATAAGCAACCTCCTTATCCTTCAACTGAAACTACAAATTCAACCTTAGATCCATTCCTTTCCAGAAATGTATAGCTATGACTCCAAATTATCCGAGGCGACAACTAAGCCGTCGGTCTCCTCTTCTGACACTCTGTCGGAAATGGAAACAGAATCAGAAGAAGAAGATGAGCCTTTAGGCACATGTTCAGAATCGGAGGACCTGAAAAGCACCGTGGTGGGCGCTACTCTGTTAAATTGTAGCAATGATATGGTTTCTCCAGATTAATCTTCATCACTCAAAAAAGGCTTGGGCCACACTTATTCTGCGTCTTTCCAAAAACGCAGAAGACATCATCCTAATCCAGGAACCATGGATCGTAGACTTGGGACACCTGTATAGGCTCCGCTCTATACAAGAGACAAAGGTAAAATTAGAACTTGTATATTAGTGAAACGTAGCCCTAATGCATTTTTACTTCCTAGCCTCAGCGACCCCGACTTTACGGTTGCCAGAGAGGCCCCTACTGCCTGGCACCTTCACCTATGTTGGGTGCCGGGCTACAGATACATTCCAGAGAATTGTAGGGCCGACGAACTCGCCAAAATTGGAACTACTCTATCTATTCTACCGGAAAAGAGTAGCATCAGTTTACCAATCGCTATGTGCTAATTAATATTAAAGCTGGATGCTAACAAAAGAACAGACCTTAAGTGGACTATTGGATCAACATGCCTAGCGACCAAAGAGATCTGGCCAAAGCTGGATCTGAATCACTCTAAGAGTTTGATCTCTTCAAATAGGAAACTTCTCAGCGCCATCACAGGTGTCATCACTGGATATTGCCTTATAGACAGGCATCAAAGAGGCTTGGGTGATTTTTTTAGAAGCGCCGAGGAGGAGAAAGAGACAATCCTCCACCTACTCTGTACATGCCCAGCTCTCTCCCAAAGAAGAAAACTTCACTTAGGAGCTTTCTTCTACAATGCCTTAAGCGATCTAAAGACTATAGACGGTAACGGTCTCCTACGCTTCATCATAAGCTCAAATTAGTTCTGTGGTCTTTCCAACAGCCACTTTTACCTAACCTAACCCAAGTTGCTCTTAACACATCACATACGAGTACTTCGCTGTGCTTTTCTTACCTCTAATCTGAACACTTGGTTGTCAAAGCTGACCCGAACATCCAGAACTCAGATCACAATTACGTGATTACGTGGCACTGTATTATCATCAGCTACATGATTCATCGGGACATGTTCATATATTACTAAACTACTACAATTAAAATGAAACAATTTTTTGTTAGCATACAGTGCAGACAATATTCATAGTTGGTTACGGAGCAAAATAGTGTCCTGTCACCTGATTTCACTCGCTAAACATCAAGTCAAGCTTATATCAAATAAATTCACGCTTCAGTTAGTAGTATCCAGAATTAATAAGTCAATCAAGGATCTACGCCGCCAAAAAATCATACTTCGTCAGGGTACTCGTACAATAATCATTAGACAAAACAATACAATAATCAAAAACAATTCTAATCCGACGCACTTTGTCACAAATCCTGTTGTCACACTACCTGTCTAATTCAATGTTATTGTAGAACGCATCTGTTGCTATCTGATCGCATGCAATGTAAGTCCATTAATTTCGAAACACGATGTAAATTAGACAACAGATAAAAAAAAAGCAAAAAAAAAACAAACGTCCTGTACTATTTATTTTCAAAATGTTAATCTGGCGGTTGTGCCTATTCCGGTCTCACTGCGCCGTCTCTTGCCAACAGCACCCTATATTGTAATGTGTGTTTGTTTTTGTATATAAAAAATCGCCATTCCAGCTGTCAAAATGGCAAAATCAAACAGCTGACGGAAATTAACTTTTTCTTTCCTCTCTCAATCATTCGATCATTTAATCAATTGAATTTGTGTACAAGTGCAAAGATAAATACATACATTCTACATTAGATAAAAAATAATAGTCATCAACTTATGTAGAACAGAGGTTGCAGAGATAAGTTGAAGCGTGCTATCGTCGACTGGCTCACAACGAAACGCTTTAATTGGATAAGGAGGCATAATCACAATAAACATGACAATCCGATAGAAAGTCACTCGTCGCCTTTGCTGAGGAAACGCACAATTCCCTTTTTCAAACAATTCATCTTGCCTTTCGCTGCATTTACTGTGTTTTCGATATATTTTTGAATTAAATTACAATATTATCACTTAGTATATTTTTATTTATTAACCAAATAGTAATGGGAGGAATAGTGTGGCGGGAGCTATTCCCAACTAAGTTAACATGTCTGATATTCATATTTTATATGTCTTTGTTTATAAATCAAGGTGAGAACGATGGTTGTGAATAGTGGAAACCAAGCGGACCTTGACATGATTTGTTTTCTTTTTTCCAGGTATCTTAGTGACCGCTTCTCAAGAATCAAATAACTCGTATAGCTATAATACCGTGACGGTGGTGCTTCTAACCGAAATACTAAAGTTAATCGTGTCGACTGGACTTTATTGTAGAGAGTGAGTTTGTCCTGCCTGAAGCCAATCGGAGTACTAGATGTGAATTAATTTTTCTTTGTAGAAATACAATTCAGTCGTTGGTGCGAGATGTGAAGAAGGATTCAAATGTGATGATGTTATACTTTGTGCCGGCATTTCTCTATTGCTTGTACAATAATTTGGCATTTGTTAATTTGTCTACATTCGATCCCACAACGTATTATCTGCTTTTGCAGTTGCGTGTCGTTATAACTGGCATACTGTTTCAGGTTTGTTTCAATTATTCCAATATTCCTTTTTTTTTTGTTCTTGAGGCAAATATGTTTCTGGAATCTTATCGTTCATAAAAAAAAATTGTAATTTTTTGTTACATACGTAGATAATAGCCTTGACCATTCAATTCTCATGAATATAAGTGATTCAAGTGCATTGTGCACGTGAGCGCACAATATTTGTCTTTGAAACGTGCCCATATGCGATAAACGCGCTCACATATCACTTTTCTTTTTTATTTATTTATTTTTGCTTCGAAGTTTTTTACATACGAAATGTTTCTCCCAAGAAAATTGAAATGTACTTAAGCTGTGATAAGAAATGTTTTATCACAAGCCGGAAACGCTACAGCATATTTTGATAAAATTGCCTAGGAGACACGTTGGTTTTTAACTTTCGTGTAGTTTTTATTTAAAAAAAAAACAAATCGGACATACAGTGTTGGCTAAAATTAAAGCACGAAATGATTTCGCTGTGGGAAAAACTAAAGACAATTCAAAAAACCTATTATAATTTTCTAATTCTTATATTTTTCTAAATTATATTACGTCTTCCATTCACAGCTAAAAATATTATTATTACTCTTCAATTATTTAAAAAATGACAAAATAAAGCCAAACTCATTAAAAAATAGGTAGATAAAACTAAAGCACATGCAAGCTATGTTTAGTCACTCGCCCGTGTTTAGACAATTTTACCGCTTTCTCTCTAAAACAGAGATATAAATTAATAAACTTAATTTGGAAAGGAAGAGGGGAAAAGCCCAGTTAAGGTCAGAGGATGTTTCACTTAAATTAATAAATAGGTGACAAAACTCAGAATAGGCGCCACATCAGGCATTGGGCTAATGTTTTCAAGATTATAACTATTTAATGAACAGCAACCTCTTTACTTTTAAAAAGCGACTAAGTTTGTAATATATAGGAACATGTGAAGAAACATAATTTTACCAGGGGAAAAGCAAAGTAAAAAGAGAAAACCATGGACAGACCAAAAGAAATACAGAAACACCTTACGCAATATTATGTGAAGAGGTGATTAAAAGCACAACCTTTTCTCATATAAAAACAAAGGCTTTAGACAGTCGATAGCACAATATATTATAATTAAACTTCATGGCAGTCATTGTGGCTTTGTTGAAAGAATGTCGACGTACTACGCAATCCACAGTTTACGGATAAGGATGGAGTAATTGCAAGATGTCTGCACATCATTTTCTTCGATCTCGAAAAGGCCTTCAACAGGGATATATTACCTCAAAAAGGACCGATAATGTCTAAAAGGAAAGTTAACTGCCCCGCATGTATAGCCGAGGAATTTGAGTTATGATATAAGAAGTTTTGTAGTAAAAATGGCGGCAAAATTCAACACTTTTCTGTGATCGAAGAATATTCATTTAAACTCTTAAATTTTTTTTACATACAAGTCGTGCGTCGGCTCTAAATATCTCTGATTCTAACGACTATGTAAGATATGTATACTCGAATTCGTAGGTGGAGATTTTTGTATAGAGATGCGGAAAAAAGTATGTTTCTCCAAGAAAATTCATATTTTTACTAGTGACCCAGTTCCATATGTTTCTACATGGAAAGAACATGATTTAGGACAATGTTGTAGCCGTTAGAAAAAAGATAAGAAAAATGTGGACTGCCGAAAAATATATAAATAAAAATATTTGTTCTTACCATAATTAATTTATTTACTTATGTTATTATACTCACATATGCACACAAATTATGCAATTTAATTCGAGAGCTTTTCCAAATTTCATCCTTATAAAAGAGCCTTATTTTTTTACTAAAAGAATGTGTCAAATGTGATATCAGCGGGTCTGATGTCGCCATTATTCGATGAATGATGTCTTCATTCGTCGCAATTCGGCTACATTTCCTGGAGTGTCTGGCTCTATACTTCTTGTAGATTTTGTTTCTGCCTTCCGGAGCCTCTTCGGACAATAAACCCACAGGAAAAATACACTTTTCCATTATATCCTTGCCGTGTATGTTGTGGAGAAGAATCTTCGTGACGTGTTTCCAGAAATTGTTGTGCCCGATCCTTGCTTGACAGTATCGACCTGTATTCCAATTTTATCTTTAAGCTCTCGTTTTATCAATTCTTTTCTGTCTTCTTTTATTGGACGAGTATTTGAGTCGACTCTTCCTCATTTAAATTCAAGATTGTAGGTTACATGCAGAAGACACTCCATCAGCTTGGTACGAGCATGGCGTGGTGAAATGCCGAATTTTAGTGCTTCTTCATTTACGGGCTTGCATTGAAATTCTTCAAATTTATTCATTTTTGAGGTTGTTACTCCACAAATAAAAAAAAGGAGATGCCGCTGGTGTTTCTGCCACAGACTGTGCAGTTTTACCGTCCATCATTGAATAATAAAGTTCATGTTTCATTTTGAATTCACGATTACTTACTGTGACCTCAGTTTCTTTCAGCTTCGATATTTCCTCATCCACCTTTGTTTTTCGTTTCGTATAACATCAGATGTCTCTTTAAGGTATGAAAACTGTAATGTTCTACAATACTGTGTAGAAGAAGGTTTATAATTATTCCACACTGATTTATTTATGTTATCACTTAATGATAATTTTAATGGTACCTACCACAGATGTCATATATAAATGAGAGTCAGACACTTCATCTACTGAAAACCTTTGGTGATATTCACTTTGCCCTGAAGTTCCATCACTACCCCATTTAGAGTATAACGTGAGATTTTCGCTTTCAATTTGGGTTATCTCCTCTACCGATTTAGTCTCTAAGATCGTTTTAGGAGTGTGATCCAGAAGCTTTTGTAACGGTACACTTGCTGAACTTTCAGTAAAAACAATGCCTTCTGGATAACTTTTAGTCTTTTCAATCGAGAGTGCTTTGTTAGATACAAGTATGTTAGATCCTTCATTTTGTAACCAGTGCATTAGATATTCAAATGTTTCTTTTGTGACTTCGAGCTTTGTGAACATACAAGCGTTTTTTTTGGTGCAAATTCTCTGACCAGCTTTTAAAATGTTAGAGGTAAAAGCAAAATCAATCACTTCTTGAGGAAACATAGCACGTACCTCTTCCCTTATCATTGCCAATGAAACAACCAGTGGCACTTGGTGGCAACTAGAATTGATTTAGGTTGAAAGAGTAGCTATTTAGCAACACGTTGGTGGTAGTCTTTCACTGTAGGCAAATGTAGCTTAACTTGCAGGTCTTCGAATATGAAGGAATACGATTTTTTTCCTATTTTCATAATATTAATTATAAATTAAAAACAAAATTCTTCACAGTACTTGTTCTTTCGGTTTTAGCATAAAAAAAATATTATATTTTAAAGGAAAAATAAAAAATTAGAAGTTGGCTTTAGCAAAAGAAAAAGAATCACCTTTGACTTTGAAGTTTTTTCTCAGTCTGTTTAATACTATGTATATACAAATGATACATTTGCCATAGCTATTGATAGGTTGGATTACAGTTTTTCTTTCTGATTTTATTGTAGGTTCTATTCTAGAACTTAGAAATATTAGACAATGCATTGGTTGTTTGTTGCAAATTTGACTTTTTTCCGCCAAATCTCCAGTGTGCGATGTGCAAAAGGTCATCGTTCCGGAAAAATCGGGAAGGAAAATTAGTCTGAGAATGTGGTTCAAAAAACAGATCGGTACAGCTACATACAAAAATACTTGTATGTAGTATTAGCTATCCTTTTACACATAATTTTAGAAATGTGAAACCAAAATGATTGATCTCTCAAATCAAGATGTTCAATTCTACATATACGCTGTGTAAGCATGCCACCTTATTCAAATAGGTCCCGGAAGAGTCAACGCGTGGCGCTCTCTTTTAAGCAATTTGGATTCTTTTTTTTTTTTAATCCGTACAACAAATAAGCAACGAATTTGCATTAAATTTTGTGTTAAAAATGAAACTAAATACACAAAAACATTGGAAACTGGAAAAAATGTTGAGAACGATGCTCCAAAGTAATCAGGGATTTAGGATTATACGCTCCAGGATTGATCGTGAAGCAGTCAACTGACTGAGGAGCACGTCGATGGAAACAAATATTTACTGGTCGTAAGCCGCAAATTGACCAACAGAGAGCTAGCAGATATGACCAACATCGGGATTGGATGCGTTGACGGCATTTTAACTAATCAATTACTGAAAAAAAAAATAAAAAAATGAATGCGAATTGGACATTACAAAAGAAATACTTCCCGAGGGTGGTTTCCACCTCATGCAACAAACGTACAATATCATTACTGGTGACGAGAAGTGGCTTTATGAGAACGACACGCAAACTAGACATCAGACGAGTGAATGGCGTGCTCTAAATGAACCAAGAAGCAAAAAATCACGTTGTATTCAGTCAAAAAGAAGGCTACGCTTGTTGTTGACATGGGTTACAATAATGTTGTGCCTCATGAGTTTCCCTCTGAAGGGCAGATTGTAAATAAGGATTAATTGTGGAAAAAAAAATCTTAGATTTTACGCCACAATAACGCGCCATCTCATAATGCATTATTTTTGGGTGTATTCTTTGTTAAAATAACACAAATAGCATCCAACAGCCAATGAATTTACATGATCTGCCACTGTCCGACTTTTTTTCGTTTAGCTGACGCAAAACACAGCTTCGGGGAACGTGTTTTAACAGCTAAGAGATAATGAAAAAATCGGTGATCGAACTGAAGGCCATACCAAACATTGAGCTGCAGAAATTTTTCGGCTGCATCTGTAAAAATCTTTTGCAATATATCTTAAAATCAAAATTTTGTGCCATGTTTTTCTAACCCTAGAAGGGTAATCTTCGTCGATTCGATGAACAATTTTTTTTTATTTTGTTAATTACCCTTTGTTTTTTGTTTCCTATCACATTTTCTCTTCGTGTCAAGTTAGTCAACCCTAATATCTTATAGTGCGCGGACATTCGTTGAAGTAGTGTTTTTATTTAAAAAAAAAGGAAGCCGATGTTCGTCGAAGCGACGAAGATGACCTTTTTTTGTAACTTTTACTGTCCGTTTTGATTTTTGTATAATTTTTTGGTAGCGCTATTTATCTCAGTTTTAGAATGGCTTCGCGATACTTTTTGTTAAATGAGGAAATAGAGAAAATTTTGAATCAATGCGACTGCACAGATGTTGAAAATTTCGAAGAAAGTGATACGGAATTCGATTCGGAAGAAAACCCGGATGTGGAGGAATTTGAAGAATCAGGTAGGGAAGAAGATGCTGAGGAAAATATTCCTCTTAGTTTATTAGCAGAATATAAGAAATCGAGAATTATGTTATGGAACCAGCATTGTTCATTAGGAACAGGGCCCACGAAAATGAAAATTGAGAGTAATAAGTTCAATTTTGAAATTGAAAATGCCACTGTAAAGTTAACAAATAGTGTTGAGATTAGAGCTTTCATAGGAGTTTTCGTTTTGACAGCCGCATTGAAAGATAACCATCTGACAACAGAGGAACTGTTTGACTGCTCCTACTCTGGAAACAGGTATACTTCAACAATGAGTAACGCTCATTAGATGTTTGCGGAAAAACATCATAATAGATAAATTTGCACCAATTACAAATTTGTGGGAAACTTTTATCTAAAAATGTCGCGAAAACTATACCCCAGGTCTCTATATGACAATAGACGAACAACTTTTGGCATTTCGTGAAAGATCATCCCTTTGAATGTACGAGGGCGGGTCAATAATTCCGTGCATTTTTGAATTTCTGACCTCTTTACTGAAACAGCAACACTGCTCCTGTCAACAGGCATTTGTCAGTTGACTCCTGTCAAAATTTAAACTTGCTGCGTCAGTTAGTTTGTGTTTGACAGCTATTTTTATCAGACTACTCACTAATTTGAGGAGAAAATGGAAAAAAGTGAATTTCGTGTGCTTATTAAGCATTATTTCTTGCGAAAAAAAACCATTACCGAGACCAAGGCTAAGCTTGATAAATACTATGGGGACCCTGCACCATCCATTTCAATGGTAAAAAAGTGGTTTACTGAATTTCGTTGTGGCCGTACAAGCACTGAAGATGCCGAACGTCCTGGACGCCCAGTTGAGGTCTCTACACCCGAAACAATCGAAAAAATTCACGATATGGTGTTGGCCGACCGAAGATTGAAAGTGCGAGAGATTGTGGAAGCCGTAGGGATCTCGCATGGCTCAGTGGTTTCAATTTTGAATGATCACTTGGGCATGAGAAAGCTTTCCGCAAGATGGGTGCCGCGTTTGCTCACAGTCGACCACAAACGCAATCGTGTAACAACTTCACAGGAAGGTTTGGCGTTGTTTAATCGCAATATGGAGGAGTTTTTGCGCCGTTTTGTAACCGTGGACGAAACATGGATCCATCACAACACACCAGAGAACAAACAACAGTCAAAACAGTGGGTTTCTAAGGAAGGGTGAATCGGCGCCAAAGAAGGCCAAGGTGGGTTTGTCAGCCAATAAAGTTATGGCGACTGTTTTTTGGGATGCACGCGGGATAATCCACATTGACTACCTTCAAAAGGGAAGAACAATCAATGGGGAATATTATGCCAACTTATTGGACCGATTCAATGACGATTTGAAAAAAAAACGACCTCATTTGGCCAAGAAAAAAGTTCTTTTCCACCAAGACAATGCAATGCACACATGTGCAGTTGCCATGGCAAAAATCCATGAATTGGGCTATGAATTGCTCCCTCATCCACCCTATTCTCCAGATTTGGCTCCGAGCGACTACTTCTTGTTCCCAAACCTGAAGAAATGGCTTGGTGGAAAAAAATTTGACTCCAATGATGAAGTCATCTCGTCATTTTGAGGACCTCGACAAATCATTTTTTTTGGAAGGGATAAAAAAACTGGAGAAGCGTTGGACAATGTGTATAGAGCTCAAGGGAGACTACGTTGAAAAATAAAATTATTTTTTTATCAAAAAATCTGTTTTAATCCAAAAGTCACGGACTTATTGACCCGCCCTCGTACATACCCAACAAGCCGGCTAAATATGGGTTAATAATTATTATGCTATGCGATAGTGGCACTAAATATATGGTTGATGCTATGCCATATTCGGGAAAGGGTACTAATACTGGTAACTTGCCTCTGCGAGAATTCTGTGTAAAAGAGATAACCAAAAGTATTCATGGCTCAAACCGAAATGTAACCATGGACAATTGGTTTACTTCCGTTCAACTCGCAAAATCGCTTCTCTGTGAGCCGCACAAACTTACCCTTGTAGGAACAATGCATTCTAATAAAAGGGAAATTCCGAAGGTAATGACTAAATCCAAAGCTCAGCGATGTAGATCGTCTATGTTTTGCTATGATTCGGAATTAACAGTACTCTCATATAAGCCAAAGCCGAATAAAATGGTTTATTTATTATCGGCTTGCAATGAGGAAGGGACTGTTAACATCAGCACAGGTAAATCTCATATGGTTTAGTTTTACAATCAAACAAAAGGAGGGGTTGAGACATTTGACCAGATGTGTAGCAACATGTCGTATTCCCATAAAACAAATAGATGGCCAACGTGTATGTTTTACCGTATCTTGAATATGGCATATATAAACAGTTATGTGATCTAAGCCCACAATTGTATCTCGTAAAACTTAAAGGCATCGAAATGGAGAGATTTTATGAAGGAGCTACATACAAAACTTGTAGCACCCTGGATGAAGAAGCGGTTAGAAGCACCAACTTTACAAACAAGGATAATCGCTAATATCGAACAAATTACCACCGAAAATATAGATCTGCTAACAGACTATAAAGCAGAATGTGTAAAAATTAAGAAGAATTAAGTTATGTCCGGATTCAAAAAGACCCATGGCTAAGGCTACCTGTAATAAATGCCATATAAGCATATGTGGGGAGCACAAAGTAGAGCTGTGCAGCAAATGCTCAAAATGATTGCTTTTCTTTTGAATTCCTATTTTTACATTTTCCTGAATGAATTAACATTTTATGTTCCTATTTTTTATTGAAATATGTATATGCATTATTTTTAATTTAAGCAACCTCAAACAACAAGTGGTGAAAAAACTTTCTTAAAATAAATTAATACAAATATTGAGTAAACATATTACTTTTTTTTGGTTTTAATTTAAAAAATAGGCCAATAGTATTAAATTATAAACTATTGTATAAATTGATCAAACATTTTCTCTGAAAATTGGAGTTGAACATTACTTCGTCGAATCGACGAATGATTACCTTTAATGTACTAAAAAATATGATTACCATTCTAGGGTTAAAGAGGTTAATTTCTTTCATTTTTCTTGTGGTTAGCTCTCTGCAATTTATCTACGTAACAACACATCATTATTATCCTTTAATAAACTTGACACCATTTTAAAATTGTATTTTCCATTTCAGATAATATTTAAAAAATATCTAACCAGACGGCAATGGCTCTCTCTTATTCTACTGACCATTGGTTGTATGATTAAACAAATCAATTTTGACGACGCAACATCATCATACGAGCCCGCATTCCACAACAGCACTGCTCTAACAAAATCCAGTGATGGAACATCACAGAAAATAGCTGGCAAAAATATGAATGGCTTTGATTTAAGTATTAGTGCCATTTGGATTTTAACACAAACAATCTGCTCGTGCCTAGCAGGCGTCTACAATGAATATCTCCTCAAGGACAAAGGAGCTGACGTCAACATCTTCGTACAAAACGTATTTATGTACTTTGATTCGATTGCTTGCAATGTCGCTCTTTTAATTCTACGCGGAGAACTCTTCGATGCGTTTACTTTTGTCAGTTTGCAATCAGTATTTCGATTCAACGTGATAGTGATAATCATCAACAATGCAGCCATAGGAATCGTAACAAGTTTCTTTCTCAAATACCTTAACTCAATTCTCAAAACATTTGCGAGCGCCTTAGAGCTGCTATTCACAGCAGTATTGTGCTATTTGTTGTTCGCCATACCAATCTACATAAATACCGTGCTGTCCATTGGTGTTGTTTCATATGCGATTTACTTGTATTCACAAAGTCCTGTCGTTAACTTGGGTAAATTGCCGCCCGAATCCAAGTCTATGGCCAGTCATAAACTTCTAGATCCGGACACAGATCTGGAGATGGAGGAAGTTTAGTTTAAGTGTTTTTTTTTTATAAATATATTTATATTTATTATGCCAAATGATACTACGAATAAATAAAAGAACGTTAAAGTCTATTTTTTATAAAACAATTCAAATTTGTTTGTATTTTTATTTGTTCTTTTTTTTTAACATGTACATATTTATGTACATCAATATTATATACTACCTTTAAAATAAAAGGCACAAATTGTTGCAATTTAAAATTCCTCGACCTTCTGACGAATCAACTGATTTCTTTCCTGAAGCTCTTTTCATAATCACAGATGTGAAAGAGATGACGTTCCCTGCACGTCTCTAGATGGGCTTTCATAGTGCCAACTGGCACTAAATGACAAGCATTGTAAATACACGTCTCCAAAGGAGGGCCGTTATAATTTCTTCTGCACTTTAAAACATGCCCTGGCATCCTGAATGTGAGGATTCGGTGACTACTGTTAAAGGGACATACGGAGAATTCAGTGGGATCATCCATCTACACAATAAACGAAAAAAAAGTTATTGAATGTATTCATGCAGATTAACACCTATGTATGTCAAATTCACACCTTGTAAATTTGATTTGATATAAAAACCAAAACCCACATTAACTGTCCACCGAAATATTTTCGCGGTATCACTTGAAGTGTGTGTTTTCGTTTTGTGTCTTCATTCGCTTGTAAAAGTACTAAAAACTGCGAAAAGATAGAGACAAAAAGACACAAATTATGGTCCGCTAACACTGTTCAGAAACTGTTTTAAAATTTTCACAAGAATAAAAGACGTACAATTAAAATTCTTTGCTGTTTTGGCTAATTACATAATTCAATCATTGAGAGAAAGATTAATACAAAACACTTCGCATCGCCATTAATCTTTGATTTTGGAAGACCTTTTGCTGTTAGGTAGTTTCGAGTGAACAAATCCGAAATGTAACCTCAGGCGTTTCTGAAATTTTTGATCGTAAATATCGTAAACTCGACATCAAAGCCTTACAATACGTTGATTTGCTCGATTTGTAACTACAAGGTAGGTTATAGTGTAATGTATTTACTCCGAATGGGTAAAATCCTTTTGCGATTATTTTATCTTGCACAAAATAGTAATTTGAACTATGTATTTGTTGTTTTTTCTTTAATTTATTTATGAAAATACATTGTTTGAAAAGTTATTTCTCCTAATTAAAAATATAAACAAGAAGAGTACATTTGTACTCTACCTCGTGTAATGAATTCATAAACATTAGAAATTTGAGGAAACAATGCTTTATCTGTCAGCTCAACACCGAAGCGATATTCCGGATAGCAAATTTCAAGATCGGGCTTTTGACGTAAGTTACCGTAAGTTCGATATAAAGCGTATATGAAGCATGCCAAAGCATGCGCGCGCGAATGCGACATTTTGATTTGGCCATTAGATTTAGTTATATTAAATACATGCCAACACACTTATAATTTTTCGGTGGATGATTTTTAATTTTTATTAATTTCTTATGTTATTCAATTAAGTTGGCATAAAAAAGAAAAAATATTAATGTTAAAATTTAAAATTCCATAGTAAATAAGATTTAAGGGAACTGAAAACTGTACTAATATTAACATGTTTATGGTTGCGGAAAAGTCATGATACATTTTTCAACAAATTGGGTTTTGTTTATTTTTTAAAGTGATTGATTAAGTGCCTCTATATTATTGCTATGGCATTTGACAGCTGACAGTTTAAGCTTTATTCTAAAAATTTAACGGGATTAATCGTGTTTTGCTGATTTTACAACAGATTAAAGATGGAAGACCATTTTACTTCCGTAGAGGGATGAATGCAAGTCAAGCTTGTGAAAAGTTGCGAAAAGTTTATGGTGACGATACTCTACAGACCCGGCAGTGTTAACGATGGCTCCAAAAATTTAGTTAGGAAGGCTGTAACTATAGCTGTGGATGTAAAAATATTAGCTATGTTTTTTGCATGCATCTTAGGGATTGTCACAAAAAATCTAGCCATCTCCGCTTTATGATGTTTTTGATTTGCAGACAGAAGACTTTTTTTTGCACTCTGGAGCACTAAAACATCTAAATATGTATAAACGTCAAATAGTATTGTGTCAGAAGAAGTTTTCAGTGGACCATTGGAATCCGAATCACCTTATTTCCGGAGAGAAACCGATCGAAAACGCCATAAGAGGTCGTCACAAAAACAAATTTAATTTGCTTTGAAAAGAATTTGTTTTGGGTTTGGAAGCAATATTTTATATCTGCTAACTAGATGGCGTATATAAATTATCATAGCGATCGCTAGTTATTGTTGTAATTTACCAGCAAATTATTTATTTTTTGCGGATAGCGGATATACAAAAAACTACGGCTATAGATGGAAAACTTTCCAGATTTTGGATGTCCCAAAAACCGCCTTCCACTGTTTGCCTCTACGCGTGTAACCATATCTGTGAATACGTATGTCAAGAATGTCAATTCTCCTCACATTTTACTCAAAACCGTCATCCATATTACACATGCATAGTGAACTTTACGTGTTAATTGCTTTCATTCTAGCAGATTCTAGTAGGTTACCGGGTTGGACGAGTCTAGTAACTCACTTACAGTGTGTTTTTGACGAGTTTAAGGTATTGCAAAAGTGTCAGTAGAGTTTGCCATCTATATTAGTTCAACTATAGGCTAGGCATTGGCTACTTTTGGTGCTTGTTTAAACATGGCTTGGCGACAACTAACTGGTTCTGAGTGCATAATTTTAATTTTGGGTTTTTATTACACAACAATCATAAAAAAAAAACTTCATTGCAATAGATAAGCACAGGAATAATTAGTTCTTTGACAAGTATTAGCCTTGTTTTCTATCATGTGTATAATGGGCACTTAGCATCTACTTGAAGTGTTGCTTGATAACATCATTCCTGTATACTTCAGTGACTAGATTTCTTTCACTATTTCCAAAATTATGATAAAATTTGAAGTTAGTACTCAGTTGCTGAACTTTTATTACTCCACTCGCAGCAGAATCTGTACCTTCTCAAATCATCTGCCTTGATTTATACTTCACAGCTTTTATTGCCTGATGTGCAGTGAAACTAGACCAACATTAGAGAATATGGTTTTCTATACAAGCAAATACATGATTTTCTGCAACTGCTGCTTTTGTTTCTAATCTTGGCGCAACCCCGTAGTACAAGAATGTCAAACTAGCACAATTAAGTACAGGTCGTAAGTTTAATTTAAAATATTCAGTTCATATCAAATGACTGCCCTTGTTAAAAGATAACTCGTCTACTACCGCAGGTCTGATTTAAGTTGTAAATGATACATGATACTCGTAAAACCATTCTACAATGAGGCATTTTATTCAGTCATTCTCCAGCAGTTGATTTGACACTTCTTTACTGGTATTATTATGATTCTTGGGTATATTCTAAAGAAAAAACCGTTCTGTAGTAAGGGTCTCTCTCCAACGTTGACATCATTTATCGAGGATTTAAGCAAAGGCTTACTTTGGTGTACCCTGAAGCATGTTAACGGAAATTGCAGTTAATACTAATACTTTGTAACTGCGTTTAAATAAAGTTGATATCTTGTTTGAATCTTCAGATATCCAATTTTTAAGCCTTCAGATATCCTCTAAGCCACGCTAATTTTTAACTTTGGGGTCACTTTTCTCCAGAAAATACGTAATAAATAACGTTTTACTACTTTTTTCTTATGAACGTAGTAATAATAAAAAACAGCAACAAATTTGCAGAAAACCTCATACCAACAAGTATCATACAGAGAGGAAAGAAGAGAATCATGAAATCATCTCAGGCCGCGGAACAAAGTGGACAACTAAAACCACACTAAATAAACGATGTTTGCACAAAAACACAATGAAATTAAAAAATTTTCGATTTATTTAACAAAATAAAATATAACAAAAACTTTTATACACAGTAAATGTATTCGTTAACAAATTTTTAACTTATCGTATACGATCTTCCCACATCTCAGCAATACTGTCGATCACTACCTGTGGGGTCGAGAGTTTGTGTCGCATGAAGTGTCCTTGAATTTGTGCTGGACTTACAGGCTTACCAAAAGCCAGCACTTTATCGGCAAACTCACTGGCTGCACTAGTACCATTCACACTCGATTCACCTTTATAGAAACGACTAAACATCTCCTGCAACTGAAAAGCTCCACAATAACCAACATATTCCTTTAAATCAACACGACCAGGACGTATCAGTGCAGGATCTAATCTTTCCAAGTAATTTGTAGTCATAAAAACTATCCTCGCTTCAGTGGATGCCACACCGTCTAGACAATTTAACAAACCACTGAATGTCACCCGATTAAGTCCTTCATAGGCTGCCTTTTGTTGAGCAACATCTTCTCGTGAAACAAATGCAGCATCAATATCTTCCAAAAGGACGATTGACTGCTCTGGGGCAACATTGAGCAAATGGTTTAGTCGATCATCGGTGAGTCCTCGTTCGGATAAATTTAACAAACAGATCCCATACTCTAATTCGCCAGCTAGAGCAGTTATGAAACTAGATTTTCCACAGCCAGGGGGGCCATAGAGAAGATATCCTCTCCGATATGGAATACCACGATCAGTGTACCACCTTGGATTCGCAATAAATTCTTGGCAATCTTTAATTATTTTTGCTGCTATACCCTCATCCAGAACAACCGACTCTACGGGTCGACGTCTTCGTGGATGACCAAATGGTCGCCATTCAGATCCCATGGCAGTGTACATAATCGTCTTGCCTTCATTACCTTTCAATGCCAATTGACGTGCTTCTTCGAGTATATTAAAATACAAATTTCGATCTCGTCCGAATGCAGTCAATGTTACAGTTTCGAATGGCAGTCCCATATGAAGATCTAGTGTTTGCTGTTCCCTTGTCCTCTCTACTTTTATATAAACACCTTGATAGCGCATTATGTGAGTTCCAATACTTGGAATGAAATCATAATTGGTGGTAATTTGTCCAGATTCTTTTTGTTTAAAGGATGTTTCTACACTTAAATGCTGTGTCTTCCTCGCACCTTTTTGTGTAATCCATTGCAAAACCCATTGATAGGACTTGTCTCTGCATGGTACTTCCAATGTTATCATAAGATGTCTTCGGAATAGGATGAGTGCTCCTTGCAGGCCTTTCCGGAGGATGGCGGCGCTAGCACCGATACCGAACAAACCGAATCCGGCGCCGAAGTAAGGATTGGTTGAGAGACCCCCTATTATTTCACTAATAGGCATTGTGAAGAATACTTTCACTTAATTATTTAATAAAAGAAAATACGTTAAATTTTATTTTGTACGAAAAACATTGCGCAAACGCCGGCCAGCTGATTTTTAGTACTTTGACAGCAGTGACAGTTTACGTTTATCTCGGACTGTTTGATTTGAAATATAGTTTTATGCAGATCTAAGAAAAAATCAAATAATCCTAAAAAAAATATTTATTTAGTATATAAATATGTATACCTCGAAGAAGAATAAGAGGTGGCGATGCACAGCAATGACTAATGGTTAACTAAGGGTTAGTAATAGGTCTATGAATATTTCGTTACAACAATAAATAACAATTGAACACTTGAGTACGATATGTTTGGTTAATAGAAAGCCATCCAAATGACAAAGCTGGCACACAGGACAGTTGTCTTTCATGAAGAGATTGCTGTGCGTCATTTGTGTCCAAGTCTCAGTCTGAAAAAATGACTATGCATTTTGAAGGAAGTATTTATTGGATAGAAAGAAGTTACGCCGGTTGGATTATTCTTCGAGTCGTGGTGGATGTATTGACTCCAAATTTTATTTTTTTGCAGATGTATTCACATTTAGGATGTATCTATTAAAAATAAAGATACAGGATGTCAACTTGGAACAAACCATAACGTATTGAAAAATTGTTTACCTCTCCAGTTTACACATATACGTTTGTAATGTGCCTGCGAGCGCTGATTTGTTTTCATGAAATCAACTTCATTTATGAATGTGCGTGGCGCTCAGCAATATTTAATCTTAACCACCGTTTGTCTAAGAATGCAGTGATAATGCTATGTAGGTCAAAAATTCCTTCATTGGCAGTGTCTTAAAACAAAAAAAGGGGAATAATAACAACGTAAAGTAAAAGTAGAAAATTTTAAATTAGGTTGCAAAATGGAGAATCTAAGCAAACATTCTAACGTCTTCAAGAAGAAAATCACGTGATACAACTTCTTTATAAGTACGTGAGTGCATATTTAACTCAGATCGCAGTATATGCAATTTCAACCGATAAGCGATCGCTATCCTGCTGTTTGCATAAGGGACAAACCTGTACAGAAATCCAGGAGCTGAAAAACAGCAAGTAACCCTTCCATGGTGGCTGTATTGGTGGGTTTAGTAAGAACCATGCTTCAAGACATTAATTGCTATTACCCCTTGATATTACCCCTTCATATCCCATCTAAAAGAAAGATGACTAAGAGGCACTACATTCAACAAGTTCGTCCATCTGTTGCCCAACGACGTATTCGGTCATGTCTAATATGACCTTGAAGCGGCTTTGAAGAGTGCGGTTCGAAAAATACATGTGAACATGTTGCCGACAAATTAAGAGTCTTCACATTTGTACCAGAACATCACTGTCGAGGACTATGACTTTGCAATTATTTTGAAGTAACTCTTAGCATAAACGACAAATGGCTGAGGGCATATAAAGAATAACTATAGCACGTAGCTATCAAGTTGATACTATATAAGCCCTGACCTTCCAATTCTACTCTACGATGAATTTTTTGGACTATAAGCATACATATGTAGACCATATTCGGGTTATTCGAAAGTAAGGAAGTTGCTGGCAAACTTATAATAGGATTTACATACGACAGCAGATGAAGAAGAAAGCACAGCGGCGAATTCAATGCGGTGTTCCAATATATGAAGGAAGTCCAAAAAGTTTCAAGGTCTTCAAAGATGGAACTCCACGCAATAGGTAGATGGCAAACGTACCTGGGAGCGTCTGTGATGTTTGATAAGTTTGCTTAATGCCCCTTATATTATTCCTGGTCGTCATAAGCGAAATCTCTATCGATAAAAAACAGTCATTGGCTCAGTTAAGTTTTGAGGTGTAGTTATTTAACATGTCCTCAACTCTATCGCCTTTACAAAATATTATACGACTGCTGTACCTCTGTACTATAACAACCTGTTACAAGGTCAATGAAGAATTTGTTTAGATGGACCTGACATCTCACATTGAACCGTTTAAAACGGTTACAATGACAACGGATCCAGAAAAATCTATTTCATGGATTATATACTGGTTTGATTCATTCGTTCATTCAATGAATAATTATTTCTTCATATTCTCTTGACCAGTCGTAATGACGTCAGCATGAAACTGTCAGAGAACTTCTATCTATTCAAAACGGCAACTCGTCTTTCCGTCAAACACAAAACAGCTGATTCTGATTGTGCCTAGCGAGTCGAGTGTGAGGTTTAGACATTTTATAGAAATGTTTTTAGTTTTAAAACTTCCTTATATCACACAATTTTCCGCATAATCAATGCAATAATTAATTATCTTTATTCTTCTTCACTATTGTGTCAATATATTGCTTAAATTTCAATGATTTCTAAAGACTGAATGAGGCAAAACCATTTTGCCGGTATATCAGTGCGCCAAATTTCTTTGGAAGCACTACTTCAAAAATTTAGTTTATTTTTAAATGAAATAAGTTGTAAGAACGCAACAAAATGATGAAAATAGTTGCATTGAATGAATCCGAGAGTGAAGAGGAGAATGCAGACGAAACAGTAGTCACAAATGAAGCTCAGGTAAGCGATAACATCCTTGGTATCCTCTATCAATTAAAACTTGGAATACAATAGGAAACAATTGCTGAGAATGAGTACATTCGCGCTCTAGGATATAAGGGAAGTGGGAAACCAGATTTGGCACTTTCACTGATGTTGGAATTGCTGGAAACTAGAGTTCTTAATGAGGTAAATTTGTGTATTACGGGTTTGGAGTATTGTTCTTTAAAGATCTGCTTGTTAACATTGCAGGTTTGCATGGAAAATAAGAATGAAAAGTTGCTTGCAATACGCTATAACTGCCATAAAAATATAGCACTTATTTATGAAGAAAAACAGGAATATCAAAAATCGCTCGACCATCTTCTGCAGGTAAATAGAAAACTTTTAAATTGCGTCAGTTTTTTAGTATTTATAACATGACAACTTAAGCTTACTCTACATGTCTTGATCAGAATTTATAAAGTTGACGGTGATACTTGTTTTTCATTACCCTTCTTTACATACAAGATCAAATATTGATTTGTGTCGTAGGTTCTCGTAATTTTATCTTCAACAATTTTGCATTACTTTTCCTTCACCTTTAAGAACACAGTGAACTCCATGTAGTTATCAAATTTTGCAATGATTTTCCTTTATTGGTTTTATTGTCGTTTAGTCTATGCCATTGCCGAAGTGTAACATTATCCATACGCTTTAAAATATTAAGTAGTTTTTTCCCGTACATATTCCCTTAAACGACCGTGTAGACCAATCTAATCAGTACGAATATTTGACCTACATATATAATCGATTTTTCGAACCAAGACTGTTAATTGAAAGTTAAGATACTTACCAAGATAAATCACGGTTTCGCACAGTAAAATAGAAAGATAAGGTCCACCTGTTCAGTGATACTGAAGTATTATTCCCTGATAGATGTTGGCTGAATATCTAGGAAGGAGAACGCTTTTGAAATGTAAACGTGCTCGACTTACTACATGGAAACCAGATTTCATAATCTACTCAGGAAAAAATTAGCTAACTATACTCGTGCTTGGGGGTATTGCTTGTAATTGTGTTAAACACGATGCATTTTCATTATGTCCTTGTATGTGCTATAAAATCACAAGATTACATAAGAAAAACCATTAAGATCAAGTTAAACTACCGCTTATTGTCAAAATGAGGCATTTTTCTTACAATTTAACTTTGCATTAAAAGAAATAACTTGTCTATACGGTATAACAAGGCCAAAATTATGATGTCAAACCTTCTATAAATTTCTGTTGAATATATCATGTTTGCGTCATTTTCCTCTTATTTAGGTTAGGTTAGATATGGACGTGTTTGGAAGACGTTTCATCTCATTGCGATTGCCTTTCAAGAACATAGTAAAATATGTGCAGTAATGAACCATACCACACTATTCGGGATCTTTTTCAGATATTAAGAGCTTTTCTTGTAATCTTGTAATGTTGCAAAACTACGAGTATATGCCTAGTAAATTTTGTTTTCTATGTTTTCTGTGTCGCTGTTTTTGCATAAGGTTGTAGTGAAGACACGTACAACCGTATCAATTATTTCTATAAGTCTGCATGTTTATGCCGACATGTGCCGGTAAAGGAACCATAGTACTATAACGAAGGTAGTTTCTCAGGCCCCAGCGTAGTTGAAGCTTCGTCTGACATGCTGGCTATCTTGTTCTCTATTCAGAGGCAGATGGCTCAGCTACAACGTCAGATAAAGGAACAATCTACGCACTGCTGTCGGGCCTAACGCACCTGCAGACGTAATGTGTACGAACATGGCGGATCGAACTCTTAAGGTCTTTGCGCTGAATGTAATATAAATTCACTGATAAGGGTCGAGCGAAGAACCGTATGAATTGGTTGAGGGAGGAAATAAAGAGAGGTATCGATGAACGTTGGTTTTAAATGTTTAAATGTTATAATGTTATAATGACTAGGCAATAAAGAGCTAGACAGGGCATTCCATAAGCGAGTTGTGCGGCTTAGGATCGAATCACGATATTTTAAAGTACGTCCAAAAGTGGGCTTGAGGGTATACTGGTGAGCATTCATAGCAAGACGAGTGTTACGGTTAAAAGTTTGAAGAGGCGGAATGCTACTTGCGATTTCTATGGAGCACTGGTGGTGGAAATAGCGATAAAACAGAATGAGACACGACGCATTACGGTGTTCGAGGGTGTCCATTGTCTGAGTGTTATTAGTATCACCTATGAGTTTCATCGCACGGTTTTGAATCCTATCTAGCAGGTGTAGGGATATTTTGGGCGCACCCGACCAGGTGTGGGCATTGTACTCCAATTTCGGGCGGACACATGCCTTATATTGTATATTGCGGACAAATCAGAGGGGGTGATAAATTTCTTACATCGCTTGGGGAAACTTAGACATTTGGCAGCATTTTTGACGACACCAAATATATAGTCATTCCGAGGTAGGTTTTTATTGACACACATACCGAAAATCGAATGTTTTTCTGTTTCGATGATGCAAGTGCCATCCATGGAAAATAGCTGGGCATTTAAGTTTCACTTTAACGACAGCAGACGGCATTGTCGTTTGGAAGTATTAAATCCAAGTCCGTTAGTGGTTTCCCAATTAGTTATGCTGTTAATACCAGAATTTAATAAGCTTAACATACGCTGCCGTTCCCGTTCTACAGCCGAAAAGCAGGGACGTGAGTCAGGGAACGAATATGAAAAGCAAAGCATCAGCAAAGGAATATATTGGATTAGAAGTAGCAGACAAGAGATCGTTGATGAAAATTAAAAACAGTGTCGGATACAGAACGGAGGTCTTGGGCACACCAACATTTATTTTGTGGATATCAGACTTGAAACCATTCAAGAAACCTTTAACTGCACCTTTAAAGTGCAACTATCTTGCTTTCGCCAGATTGATGTATGCTTTGGTTCCACTTTTCGCTGAGACATGCCATCAGATCACCAGTGGACCTGTTGCTACAAAAACCGTACTGCCGGTCATTAAGAAGTTTTCGTGTTTCGAGATATTTCCTGAGGTGACGGTTTGTCAGCGTTTCCATGACCTTGGAAAGAAGGCATGTAAGTGCAATGGGTTGGGTCTGTAGGAGGAGAGAGAACACGGTTCGCCTTTATTAGGGAGAAAGACGTTGCAGTCATTCCTGGCTCATATGAACTTTTTCCAGTTTTCCTCAGTCGGGTTGGTCGTATAGGACCGAAAAAACATTTCTCTAGTCCCCACACCCCCTATTTGCAGCTCGAGTCGTACAATGCCTTTTCCTTTGGTTTGATACTCTTCATCTGATGAGGGATAAACGATCCCATTCCAAGGAGAATAGTGTCTGTGATCATATCAGCAGCGGCATCCACGTCGTTATCGAGGAAACATAACGATCAGTTAAAATTCCTAAAGAAGCTGTTAAGACCGCTCCAGTTAGCTTTCTCGTATTGGAATCTTTTCTGTAACTGTGTGGTCGGTGTACGAGAAAATTAGCTGATATAACAGTGGTCCGACGAGCCTAGAGGGGATAGCACATTGACCTTGTATTTGTCACGGTGAGGAATTAAAAACAAGTCCAGGGTGTTGGCGGTATGACTATCAACGTCTGTTATGCGTGTGGGCTCATTTACAAGCTGGGTTAAGTTATTTTACGCAGCGAAGATGTCAACGCACCGTCCTTCGGGTTTTGTCTGTCCGAAATGTCGAAACCACTCATAATTGTGTATATAAAAATCGTCCGTAATAACGATTTCAGTATGAGGATACAGGGATACAATTCTGTGTATGGAGTCAGACAGCGCATCAAACTCGTTAAAGATAGAATTGCTGTCCAGTAAATAAAGCAATAGTGGAAATTTGCTTACGCACAAGTGATTTTTTTTTAATTTTTGTTCACTTGTGCGCGCTGTTATTTTTTTTTTCTCCACCCGAGGAGCGAATTTCACAAGTGCATTAGACACACATGGTCAGCTCAGCAACCAGAGTTGTTTAAAGACCAAGTCCCTGATATGTTCTTGGTTAGCAAAACTAAACACAAAAACACAAATAAGGTACAGAAATATAAAATTGTAAGAACTCCATTGAAGGAGGTGGTGCTGCGATCTTCATAAGAAAAGGCTTGCGATTTAAAAGATAAATGTCGGTTTAATTTTAATTTTCCTTAGGCAGAAATCTGACGAGCATTATTTATAATCGGCGGAGATCTTAACGCCAAAAACAGGGATTGGGGAAGTAACACACCAAACACTAAAGGGAATTTACTACTCAATTAGTGGGGTCAGTACAGTAATATGTAGCGACTCGGTGTTAAAGCGACGGATATCCCGTCGGGCATAGCTCCTATCTGGATCTCCTGTTTTTCAACATACGGATGCAACTGACAGGCACGAACCAACAAACCTTAAACTGTCTACACACGTACACGTATGATAGGGACCATTGCAGTCTCAGTATCTATATAACTGTTTCCAATGAAATTGCGAAACTGGAAGAGTTTTTTCAAAGGTATTCCTACAATTATCGTAGGGTACGTTGGACACATTTCTCCAGAACATTGACTGGAGCACTCTTCGCGAACTAGCTCTACCCACCGTCTAACAGGAACTTGTCAAACGAGGAAATTGACAGACACCATAAACAAATGGATGTGACCATAAATCGAACGATAGATAGTGCGATACCTTACTATAAACACACAGCCAACGAAGACACATTCCGCAACGCAACTATTGACGTGCACCAAAACAAAATTAGACTGCTGTCGAGACAGACTGTTTATTAACAGACATAACTCAGAAGTCATAACACTGAGGTCGTTGTCTCAAAGATCTCCAAGTATTAATACAAGAAACTTACAGAATATCTGCAGCAACACAAATATCAAAATGAGATAAAGATCGCTCGAACGACGAACAACGAACAATTACTGTTAACAGCAGGTCTAGATCCAGGAGAAGATGTCGATGATGACAACTTCTTTGTGATCGAGAATCCTTAAGAGAAGATAGAGGCACGATCGGGGAAATCGGGTCCTTTTGCACGATTCCTACCTTTGAAAGATATAGAGAACTTTCGATTTGAGAACTCAATGTTCGCTGAGTTCAATGACGAAAAAATGGAAATAATGCCATCGAAGACGAGAGGGAACTACCCCCGTTCATTTCGAAGGAAGCACTCTAAACGATCTTCGAATTACTGAGAAGTATATTAAGAAATCAGTGGGAACCGATGGCATTCATAATATTGTGCTCCGGCATCGCTCACAATAAGCCGTGGTTATTACATTACCCTCTTTAATAATGCCCTGTGGTGCACCCCACTCTTAAAAGGGACAAAGACATCTAATCCAGCGAATCTTCGGATTGGTGATTAGTAGGGTCCTGACTAAGTATGTTGACGACAAATATATAATTCCGGATAACCAATTCTGTTTCAATGCAGGGCATGTTGTCTCATATGCTGCATATAAACTGGTATCTGCTATCCAGTGGAACAAAAGGAAGAAACAATGCACGAGTACCTGACTTGGAGAAGGCCTTCACACCGTATGGTTAGATGAAATCTTCTTCAAGCTGAACAGGCTGGTGATAAGTAAACCACCGCTATACATTCTTTTTGATATGCTCACAAGTACACGGTTAGCCGTGAAGAATGACAGCCCGTACAGTTCGCTGTTGAAACGTCTCTTCGCTTTTGTCAGTTTCCAAGCTTTTGCGCCATAAAGCAGGACTGGAATGATCAGTGGCTTGTATAATGTCTTTTTGGTTGCTTTTCTTCGCAATTGTCTTCCAAGCCCAAGGAAACAGCGATCAAAAAGAATGATTCGTTGGATGATTTCCACGCTGGTGTCGTTGTCGAAGTTGATCGAGATAGATAAAGAGCCTTCCTACTTCAAAGTTGTACCTGCTTTTCGTAAAGTTTTATCCCATACGAGAATAAGCTGGATAAAAGGAGATAAAATGTTTTGTATCATACTTCCCGCCTTAGGAGGAAATATTTGTTTCATTCATGAATAGCAGATTTAGGTGCTTTTTAATAACGTTGTGTTACGTAAGAACATCTGTGGCCTCTGCAATCAGTCTTCTAGAGGGACAGGTAGTTTCACTATTTTATTGTTGTTATGTTGTTCATTCAAATTCTTTACACCTTGCAATATTTTTGATTGGGCACATGCCTCTACTCTTCTATATATTCTTCTTAAAATCTTTAAACCTTCTCTATCTTACGCAAAAGATGCATGATGCCACCACTTTTGCCGGTTTTTGCTGTAAGTTTGCAGATTTACTAAGGGTTGTATAACCGTTGCCCACAAGACCATTCCTTCCTTAAAAGGGGCTTTAGTCCATCTACGACGGATACTAAATTGTTAGTGTTATTGAAGATGTATTCCAGTTCAGTACTGATATGGAATGATTATGGTTGTCGAAAAAAAAAGATTGTGTTACGCACCTCGGTCGGAATTCGAACTCTGTTCGCTTTGAAAGCCAATACACTGCGTCTTGAGCCACGCTTATACATCCGGTGTAGGAAAGAACTGCAATAATCAGTCATTCGGTAAGACTGATTGTGATTAAATCTGTTCAGTTAACGCAGATTATGATTTTTGATGATTTTTTCTAGGTTTCTTTTTGTAGGCGTTCCTATATGACTGGCTTTATTGACAAGGAACTTAACAATTTTATCAGCATATAAGAGGCAACACTGCCCCCTGTGGTGAATTTTCTTTAGCTGTCTTTTTTAAATTAAACTATTATGAGACAATGATTCTGCTGTTGATCATTGTGTTCAGTTCGTCCGAAACTGTCCTAAACGGGTTACGTTTTCAGATGACCTTAGAAATTCGTTTTCCCGTCTGCCGCCGTACCGTTTGAAATTGAATTTGGACCTCTGTCATAGTAACTGTCGCACCAACTATTGGTGCACGTACACCACCTAATAATATGGTAAGAGGGTTTCTTAAAAATAATTTTGAAGAGCATTCTCGAAAAACAGATGTAGGATTAGAGAGAGTGTCAAGTCTAAAACCATTTCAGACAAAATATCACCAAGGTTATGGGTGCGAGGAAACTCTATGTCGAAATATGCAGATTTCGGATTTAGAATTTGTTTGCTTCTATCTGAACAGTTTTTACTTTGTTTTATCCTCTTATTTATCAAGTTTAAACTTATTTATTTGTTTTTTTTTTTTTTTAATGAGTTTTATTAATTCTCTTTTGACAGGCAATGCATATCGACGACACTGATGTTTACACAATGCATCGCTTAGGCCAGCTTGCTTTGCGACTCAATTTTCTCGACATTGCAGATTATGCTTTCGAAAAATGCCTCAAACGTAACCCTAATCATTGGTCAGCCGCTGATGGAATCCTACAGGTGCTTTGTTTAAATCAAAATGTTATGGGGGCATATGGATGGGCTCTTAAATGGCATCTTAAAGATAAAAAATACGAACGTGCTTTAGATGTTCTCACTGAGATAACTGAGAATTTTCCTGATTTGATTCCATTCTATGAGACAATATGGAACACACCATTTGTGAAACCAGAAGGTCGGACTTGTCATGGCAAGAAAAGTGTTTTCCCAGAGCCAAAAGATGTATCGGACGAAGTAATTAGAATGGTGAAGCCTGATCTTGAGCAATTTCGAGAGAAATCTTTAGATTGGTTATCGATTGGAAGATATATTATTTCGGTTTATAAACATCTGTATGAGACGAAGCAAAGCATTTTATTTAATCTGACTGTGGATGACTTTTTGGAGCAAACTAGAGAGGAAAATGAAGAAAAAGCCGTCAAGGATTCTGATTTACCCCCAGAGACGGGTCTTGAGAGTAGTGACAATTCGAATGAGCCGTCAAGTAATTCGAATCAGTCACCAGCAAGTCATAGTCAGCCTGATGAAAGTGCAAGCTCTGGTAATGATGCGGCTGTTTTCATTGCTCCGTCAACAGATAATATTGGATCAAGAACACCACAACAGAGTAATGATTCCAATGCAGAAGATTCAGATACAAATGCAAAGCAAGAGACTGAAACAAATAAACCGAAACCAAGGCGACGTTGTAGCGATTTAAGCTATTTGGAGCAATGGGGTTGGCATAAAAACCGACGGCATTCTTCGAGAAAAAAGAGTCAACAGGATAGGCCGGAACTCGATACCACCCTGAATGGATATTTGAAAAGAATTTTTGCAAAGTTTACAGAGTAAGTCTTCATTTTAAGGTTACATTTGTTTTTAAGGGAAACATTATTTTAAGTCCGTAAAGAAAAAGTTTGTGCTAACTCAAGACGAGTTCAAGTCTACTTGGAGTCTAGCATATCCTCATTCTCGGGAATGTTGTTGCCAAATTAACAGAAAAATGATCTCTGATCTTAGAGCTTATATTCGATGACTCTCTTAGTGTGAATGCTATTGTATAAATTGTACATTTGAGTGCAACTTTTAGAACTTGTGATTATAAATTACCTAAGAAGAATAGCTAGTGTCGAATCTTCGGGTCAATCTGGCAAATCGCAGTGTTATAGCCACGTGTATGACTTCACATCAATTGTGCTTGCTTCCTCGAGGCAGCCACTCGATATTACTCGTAGTCTCGTCCGAACGCGGTTTGGTAACCGTGTAATCGCAAATGCTCTACAAGAAGAAAATATCAAGGTTTTCTTTCGGGAATGACTGATCGTCAGGAGGGGAGCCGAAGGTGAATTAATTCACGAGACTGATTTAAAGGGGCCGTCAACAATTAACATGGAAGATACCTTATATGACCTTGCTTACGATCTCCCAACAGTTGCCCCCAGTGCCGTACTCCATGTTGGTTAAGGTCCCTTTACACTTGCATGGTTGATGGTGAGTATCGATCTGAAAGTCTCGGGTCTCTTCAAGATCTGCCGAGTCTGAATATTTGATCCAGGGTGGTCTTTTCTGGCTGAAAAACGCACAGATATAGACCAAACAGATTGTTTCTGAATGGTTTCAGACGCTCAGAAAAGGGAATGAATCGAAAAAACTATGCTGAGATTTCATGCTTCGGGAATGCTTTCTCAACCAGGCTTTCCAGTTTCCATAAATAACCGTCTGCGCCAGCAGCTTTATTAGGCTGAAGCTCAAAGTTACCTTAGTTTCTTCTAGGTCAGTGGGACGGAATTCGCTGTTGTCTTCGTCCAGGAAGAATGGTTTATTCTGCATGACAATGGTATTTTGACCTTCATCGCGTTATTCTGTCTGTAGAAGTAGTCTTTCCATTCTCAACGAACGGTAAAATTGTGTGCCTATGCTACTTGCCCATAGAGAAATAGTTCTAACTCTATTTTTTTTGTGATATTCTTGACAATGGGTTGCTATTTAACATCTCTTTGAATAGGCATTAATTAATGTTTAATTGATCTGTCAGTGCAGGGACAGTTCCATTTGTATTTGCTGTTTTTATGGATTCCTTAAAATTTAGTTGGCTGTGCTATTGAGATAGAGAAGTTGTCGTTTCGTTTTCCAATATTTACTACTCTAGTCCCGAGGTATTTCGGTCCTTTACAACTTGAATGACATTTTTTTCTTTCAGAGAAACCTTTGAAAATGACTGGCCCTTTAAATCATTAGAAAGTAATAAAAAGTGCCCAATCACCGAAGAGGAAACATCAATAAAAAAATTGTCATCGGAAAAGCCAATTACATCTTATGAAGAATTTCGAGTTGAAACTCAAGATGATTTCATTAGATTTTTGGAAGATATGAAATCAAAGCCTTTTGACTTGATTCTTCTCATATACAAATGGCTAAAGTATGTTTCGAAATATTGGGCACATTCACTTGGTGATGATCTTAAAGATTCCTATCATCAAATTTTTCTTTTTTACATGTAAGTAGATCTAAAATCTCAGAGGGGGATCTCTGTTAGTATCTTATATTTCAGGAACCACTACGATTTAGCGGGATGGAATCAGTTGTCAAATAACAACTTCAACGCTTCATACCGTATGGCTTTGTTTTTTATGGAACTCGATTTCGATAAATCAATAGAAGCCGACTGGTAACTATCATTACGTATGCTTTGCTTGATTTTTCGATAAACAAATTGCTTTTTGAATTAGTGAAATAAGTGATATGTGGCAAAAACTATTTAACCATTTGACATTTAATTCTGGTTGTGCGTTCGTGATTTCGGATGATCTCTATGAACGCAATATAATTCGTCTTATTCACATGGAATACTGCTGGGCAAGATATGAGAACCGTTTGAGTAAGTGTGTTGAGAGTCTACAACATTTGGAAGAGTTGATTAATGAGCAGCACGCGGACTTTTACTTGGAATTACCGAATATGAAAGAGTTCAATTATCTTGATGGCAGATCAGTTCTTGTAACACGTATTGAAACACAGAGGTAACAACAAGTTAAATGAGTGTTTTGAACACGTATCCATAAGCTTTCGAGTATTTCTAGGAAAATTGGTTTGAACAAAGTTAAAGATTTGTACGAAGCTAAGCAGTGGAATGAGTTGATTCTAATACTAAAAGATAGTCTGATTCATAGTAAGGAAGTTAAAGATAGTGAGGCATGGGTTAGAGATCTTCAAACACAGATCGAAGTCTTATTAGAGTCAATTTGGCAGATTGGAGATTTTGAAGTGAGTTGTTTTATTTATTTTTTAAATAATAATGTTTAACCAAGTTGTTTCACGTTTAGGATTGCTTAATATGGTCGGAAAGATGTATGCAATATGCTGTTACAAAGTACATTGCTGAACCAGGAGAAACGTACCGACAAAAACGATGGGCAGAGAGTATTAATTATGTTTTTACATACATTGAAGCTTTAACAATCAATGAAGGATATCAAATACGTAAGTTTAATCTCAATAATGAATAAGAAAAGTTACCTACTACTCCGTGAGAGAAATGTAGTGTTAAGCTTAGTTTATAAGAGCCTAAATCGCTCAATCCAAGAGTGTTCGATAGATATAATGTGTCCAGAAATCGTTTAATTTTGTCAGCCTAATTTATAGAATTCCTCTAAATGCGCTTGTACAGAGGCAGCCTTCAAAAGACGTTTGTCACAACTGGAGGCTACCGATGAGACAAAAAAAGGTCAAAACATATCGGGTTGTTCAAGAAGTCATTGGTTTCTGCAATGATGGCTTTGCCCGCGCTTATTTGCATCTGATCGCAACATACATACATGTTTTTGCGCGCGCGTTTATTGTTGACACTAAAAACAAAAAAAAGTAGGTACGATTCAGTCGAGTTTTGTGCTTGCAATTGTGGTTCGAACATGGAGAATTTTAAAGAGCTTATATTTTGCTTTATAGTATTACTTCAAAAAAGGAAAGAACGCAGCTAAGATAAGAGAAAAGTTGCAAAAAGTTTACGACAGATATGACATGAAAAAACACCAGTGTAAGAACTGGTTTTCCCGATTCCGTGATGGTGATTTTTCAGTTGAAGACGCTCATCGTTCCGGTAGGCCTTCCGAGATTGATGATCATAAAATTAAAGCATTGGTGCAAGCAAATAAGCATTCAACGGTTCGAAAGCTTACTACCGCTCTAAAAGTGTCTATTGGCAGCGTTCATGGCAAATTGAAATCGCTTGGCTTCGTAAAGAAAGAAGCTCAATATTTCGGTACCGCATGAGTTGAAGGAAATTCATCTGACGAAGCGCATAAACGTCTGCGATCAACGGAAAATGGATTGTCTACAACAATGCCAGCCGAAAAAGTTGGACCAATCGAGATAAAGTACCAGAAAGGCAAGCAAAGACGGACATTCACCAAAAGAAGGTGATGCTGTCAATTTGGTGGGATTGGAAAGGATCGATCTACTGTGAGCAGCTACAGAAATTAAGTGATCCCATCGTAAAATGTGGTGTTTCACCACGACAATGAGGGACCAGACAGAAGTTTGGTCACTGGGCAAAAATTGTTGCAGCTTGGTTGGAATGTGTTGCCACATCACCGTATATCCAAGATCTTACGACATCAGACTCCCACTTATTTTCTGTCTTGCAAAACTCCTTGAGTGGTAGGACATTTGCTTCTGAAGACCTCATCAAACAGCACCTTGAGAAGTTTCTTACAGAGAACGACAGGAAGTTTTATGAACACGGTATTATGAAATTGCCCGAGACATGGCAGAAGGTCATCTAATAAAACCGTCAGTACATCATTATCTATATTAAATAAATGCAGTTGAAAATCAAATAAAAAAAAACCTAATGCATTTTTGAGCAACGAAATAGATCTAGAAACCGACTTGGAATACACCGTCTTCATAAAGGAAAAAGGTCCGAAGCAACATTTTCCCCGGTATTAATCTGTATTAATACGTTGTTTACCAAGTAAGAGCGGTATAATATTATGTACTGTAATGCCGTTCGCACAATTCGGATATATTGCTATATGTTCTAAAGTATGATAATACGAAAAAGGGTGGAAAGGTTTGTAATACTATTTGAAAAAACCGTCAGTACCAACCGAATTTTTCATAACAAAACCAGAAAAAATTAACCGGAACCGGCATCAGTGGTAAAGTGTCACAACTTGAATAAAGAAAAACGGAAGCTCTAGGCGTTAAAGATTTTTGGAAACGCAGAAAACTTATATCAAATACTTCTCGATGTTTCGAAAGGGCAGCTGCACATGAACAAAGGAAGCTCGTGGTGTAATGACGAAGGGCGACAAAAGCGTGTACTGAGTACAAGGAAAACTCAAAATTGATGGAGCTAGTCTTCAACTAGAAAGCAATAGCGGAAGCGTGCGTGGAAGTCATAGAGGCTTCTTCGAAAATTTTATATGGATTGTTCCAATATTTCAAAAAGAAACGATGATGTCTGCAAGAATGTCACGCGATATGTGTGATATCTAACGTAAAAAACATGTACCTACGGAGGAATGCAGAGTTTAAAACGTTTAGCTTTTCAATATCATACCAAAATTTCATTTGATGGAGCTCATCTACATTCAAGCAGAGATATCGCTAATGAATAAGCCGCACAATCGGTGCCAATTGAATTCGAGACATCCATTAAGTAAGACTTGTGGCCTCGAGGTGCCACAAGTCTTACTTAATATTTAAATACTCGTGCTTAGCTGAAATGATGAGGGAAATTGCGATGACTATATCGCACATCGGATTATTGGTTACAAAGAAAGTTTTTGTGAACAAAACTGCCACTTAAGCTAAAAAGTAAACTTAACACGACAGTCATGCGTCCGGTTTTAAATTAAACATTGCGGTTATAAAAAATTACATCGATGGGATTGAAAACATTGCGGATGAGAATGCGTGTCTGGTAAAGTCCTGTCCGGAAAGAAGTCGAAACTCAAACATGTAAAAAAAAGTTCCAGCTTAACTGGCTATGTAAACCACAATGAAGCAGCCTGTAGATTGGTATGTAGATCAGCAAATAAGTGGCGCGGTTACAATGTAGATATATGAGATAGGGAGCCTTCTCATTTACCAAATTAATGAACGTGGATATATTGAAAAATGCTTATTAGATTTCTAATGCAGGGTTTCAAGCGTTATATAGGACCGTGCTAAGGTGATAAGGATACTGATTCCATTTTAAGAATCGAAAGCAAATGAAACAGAGATTCTATTTACCGGGCATAATTTCATCCGATCATATTTTACAGACGAATTGGTGTATGCTCCTTGTCAAATCAGATTGATTTAGAAGATTTATTTTTTAGTTTAGATATCATCATTTTTTCATTCGTTCCTGTATCCTCCTGTGGGTCCTAGGGCCTCTACAATGCCTACGTGCCATCGAGTGCGGTTTCTGGAAATGTGCCTCAGCTTTCCCCAACTTTTTCCCAGTTCCCGTGCTTCCTTCTCAACTGTTCTGCATCGCTTGGTTAGCTATGGACCTGTCACCCTTTCGGAGAGTGTGACCAATCCACTGCCACTTTCGTCATCGTATGGTTGTGCCTATTGCTTCATGGTCTCTGATAAAGCTGTTCGTTAGAGATACGGCTTGGCCAGAATATCCTTAAGATGTAGCGTAGGCACCTATTGGCAAACGTTTGCAGCTTCCTCGTGATAGTGGATAGGCTGATCATCTTTGTTTTTGCCGAGTTAATTTTCAACCCAACGACGTCTGCTTCCCTCTCCACATTTGCTCTCATTTGGTGAAGGTCCATCATTCTGTGAGACAGAAGGCATACATCGTCGGCGTAGTCAAGTTGTTTGAGTTCAGATGTAAGAGTCCATCGAATTCCTCCATTTTCTGTTAATAAATCCGCATTCAGCACATCGCTAATCACCTATAGAAACAGTATTGGTGAAAGTATGCAGCCTTGCCTAACCCCGCTTTGGACTTCAAATTCCTCAGACAGTCTTCCTCTGTGTAAGACGTGACATGTGGACCCATCATATGTAGCCTTGATAATTACGATTAATTTATCAGGAATGCCTCTCCTGCGCAAAGCACGCCAGATAAATTCCAGATTGACACTATCAAACGCCTTTTCAAAATCGATGAACAGGTGAAGTGGTGATCGGTACTCAACACACTGCTCGATGGCGATCCGCAAGGTGTTGATGTGGTCGACACAGGAGGAAACCTGCTTGTTAGGCGTCGAGTGTGTCTTCGATGTGTTCTATGATTCCCTTCAGGATGATTTTAGCTATTATCTTGGCTACAGCAAGCAGCACACAGATACCTCTCCAGTTTCCGCACT
This sequence comes from Volucella zonaria, assembly GCA_963966105.1. Classification (NCBI taxonomy): domain Eukaryota; kingdom Metazoa; phylum Arthropoda; class Insecta; order Diptera; family Syrphidae; genus Volucella; species Volucella zonaria. Next base: position 86,010,439 of record OZ014533.1, read on the forward strand.
GCATTAGATCGCCTTTTTAAGGGAGCTTGACGATCATTCCCTTCTTCCACTCGTCCGGGAAACTCTCGGCTTCCCATGTTCTCCCGACAAGTGGGAACAGTAGCTCAGCTGATGCCCTTGGCGCAGCTAGAAACAGCTCCGCAGGTATGCCGTCAAGCCCGACCGCCTTATTGGTTTTCAGTGCTTTGATCGCGGAAATAATCTCTTCGTTACTGGCGGTTGTGGTGCGAATTCGGGAATTTCTTTCTACGGACACTTCAGTCTGACTTGGGTGCATATTGCTGGCGAATACTCGGTTTAGAACCGAAGCAAAATGTTCCTTCCACCTCTTCAGTTGATCCTCACCCGATATTAGCAACGAACCGTCTAAGCCTTTCACTGTGTGTTGAGTAGAGCTTCGGCCACCTATAAGCTCTTTGGTGATTCTGTAAATGGTTCTGCTGTCGCACCTCGCTACTGCTTCTTCTGCTTGCGTGGAGAGCGCATTAATGTGAAACCTCAATTGGGCAAAATGATCTAACATGAACTGACTGGGATCATTTATATCCAATATTATAGTCTTATAAATTAAATTTGTAACAAACTATAAAAAGTTGAAATTAAAATTTCATTTCAGTGGACTATTTAGAGAAGTATTTACCCCGGTTGGTGCAGAATGTAATGAAACTTTTGGCATATCAGCTAGATGCTCCATTCGATAAAAACAATAACCCGCAGCATCCGCTTGAAATAAAACGTCCTTGGGTAGTTTTACATCAAGTATTGTTGAGGTATTTGTGGTAAACGACATTTCATAAACAAAGTAAACTAAATTCCATAAATTTTTAGAGAAGAAAATAGAAATCCCATCGTTATTAAATCACGTCCCCTTGACGTAACAATGGATACCGAAGAAATCGAAGATCTCGTACCACATTCCTTTTTAACGCTATTCACTGCCCATGAGTTCCTTGGAAAGCGTCAGTGGTGTACTCGTGATAACGGTCAGTTGCTTTTGTACACCATTGAAATGATTGCTCCTAATATAAGGGCTCCACTTTACGATTCCTGCCGTGATATTGTCATGGAATACATGGAACAGGTTTGTTATTCAATTTTATGATTAAAATAGATAAGACAATTTATTGTACGAGTATATAATTTTTAGACTACTTATTGCTTGTATGGATACCCACCGAAGAAAGCAAGATCTCGTCATATTGAAGAGCATGAAGCTACCTCAGTGGAATTGAACTGGCCAAGAGCAACGCAACTCTTTGATCTATACCGGCCAGAAAATCTACCAGAATTTAATTCATATAAATTGGAGTCGATCACAGCAGATATGGAACAACTGCTTCTTAAGATCGTTCCATTGATACCGAAAGAAATGGATCCTAATTCGGAGATTTCCAATATTCAAGACTTTATTGCTGGTGAACGAGAATCGTTACCAGAGAATTGTGTACTACTTTCATACAGGGTTTCTTGCATTTATTATCTGCTGGCAGATTACTATTTCAAAAGCAGAGACTTTTCCAAAACTCTTAAGTACTACACTTTAGATTTGGCATGTCATGCGGATCGATTTGATTCGTGGGCAGGAATGGCTCTCTCTAAAGCAAGTAAAATTGATACCAAACTTAATGGATTCATTACTATTGAGTAAGTAAAACACATTTATCATTTAAGCAATAGTTTCTAAATTAGATATGCAACCCCACAGTGTGAATAGCTTTCTAACTGAATGTGAAGATACAATTCGTTGCTTTAAACAATGCACAAAGTTGAACCATGAACAGGTTCTAGTGTGGATTGAATATGGAACCTTCGCATATACGATTCATTCGTATTGCTCCCGAGATTTAAAGCATTCCTCAGATATGCTTTCATTGGAGCAGTAAGGATCGGATATTATAATGATTTCTTCGTCTAACTCTGATTCGTTTTTTAGATTTACCTTTGTTGAAGAGAAGAAGGAGAAATTCATTAGTATTGCGTACGAGTGCTTTTCAAAGGGTGATGTTATGTTACAAAATCAAAATGAAGAAGAAAACGAAGATGAAATTGAATCACATGACGAGAAGTGGTTGAATCAGTATATGTTGGGGAAAATCGGAGAAAAGAGAAAGGACCAACCGTCTACTTACATGAACCATTATCTCACAGTAGGTTTAGCTAATTATCTGTTTCCGATCTTTTCTCATTTTCATTCTTTCTTAAATAGGCTGCCAACTATCTGTACGAAAACAATGCCACCTATCCAATTAAAATTAATCATAGTAATCCAACAACATTATCTGTGGAAGCTCTAGAGATATTTTATCGCACTAATGCAGCAATAATAAAGTTTTTAGAGCAAGATAAGGAAATAAGTCGAGAAGTTGGTGATCTCTTCAATCAAGTTTTGAAAAATTTAGCAAACAGTCCTTTTGCTTTTAATAAAGCAAAAATCGATGGTAAGTCAATTTTATTGAAACGTTCTCCTTTTCTTTGTCTAAATTCAAACTATTTTCCACAGATAATAGTTTGAATGCATTCAAACGCAAAATTGCTGATAAAGTCGAGAACAATGCAATCAAACAAGCTAAGTTGGACGAAGCTGCAGCTGTTGCACAAAGTTCAATTCAGCCAATAACGGAACCAGGTGAAAACGTAATTGCCAGTCAAGTTGTTGCACCTGGGGCTCCGATTGTGCAGGAGCCTGAACGAGAAACCGAAACTGTGCCAAAAATTGCAGTCGAAGCTTCAGATGGAGTTGGCGATAACATTACAGCGAATAACAGCAAGGCTACAAGTCCATCACGCAGAGGATCTCAGGTAGTTGATAAAACAAAAACTGTGTTTATGTTTTTAGTATAACTTGTAGGAACTGTAAATCAGTATAGTTGTAAAGTGCCATGATATGTAAGATAAGTGAAACCCTAGCACTTCTAAGTTCTAAAACGTCGAAAAGATAGCATACATTTTATGAATTGAGGAGTTTTGATCCGGTTCGAAAACAATTCAATTCATTACGCAGTTCAATAAGAAATACTTCTCCTTCTCTGAACTGCCTCCATAATTATGGCATTTATCCGCCCAAAATTGGTGTACAATGTCCACATCTGGTCAGGTGCTTCGTACCATGAAACATAACATAGATGATGCTAGTATTACACAGTCAATTGACACTGAAGAAATATCTCGTGCCTTACATTGTTCTGTTTCTATTTTCACCACCAGTGCACCAACAAAATTCACAATAGTATTCATCCCTTCGAACCGTAACACTCATCCCGCTCTAGCCCACTTGGATTCCTAAGCCATACAACTCGCTTTTGTCATGCCCTAACGAGTTTCGTTTAACCTTCAAATATTCAGCACCTCTCTTCCTTTCCTCCCTAATTTTCCGACAGCGGCTTAATCTCAGAAGGAAAGCGTACGGAAAATGAATTAAAAGATGAGCTAATTTAACTTATTTGGAGTAAAGACACGACACTGTTGTGAAGCAATAAATAATCTGCTGTAAAGTAGATATTGTATGGTCGATTAAGACAAAACACGTGAGCGAAGCCATTTTAACAATCTCTATCGAGGTTGAATTCGGCAATATCAGCCTTATATGTGCTCACGCCAAAGGTATAGACGATGCAACAAGAGCATATTTCTACGTGCTCCTCGACAAAACCTTCGAGCATTCTTCTTAGTATGACGTTAAAATCGTTGTTGGTGATTTTAACACCAAAATAGGTGGCACAATGGGAAAGCGTAGTCTTCACGGCAGCACATCTAGAAACGGACTTACACTAATTGCCTTCGCTACGGGGTGGAATTTCACTACGGCTTCTCATCTCAATGTTTACAAAGCAATATGGCGATCAGCTGATCATAAAGCTGTCAACCAAATTGATCATATTGGGATCGGTGCAAAGAACTCGTCCTCATTCTCCCCGATGTCCGAATATTCCGAGCGGCCAATCTCAACTCGGACCGCTACCTAGTTGCAGGCAAAGTACGTTTACGGGAAATTCATATTTACGCGAAATAGCTGCAATACCTTAACGTCTTGTCGACCCATTTACAATTTGCAGTAAGTACTAAAGATCAGTGGCATCGATGCTAATAACAGGTCAGAAATGTTTTATGACGAGTAGCCACATGCAGCCAAACAACTCGCGCTGCATAGAAGAACGAGAATGGCTTGTCCGCTTCACGAGCAAAGGGAAAGGGAAGAATATCGGCTCTCCAAAAGAAACATCATGAGAAGCGAACAATTGGGGAAATGGAGAACAACATTCAGAAGTTTTACCAAAAGGTAAAAAGAATGTCGAAAGACTCGAATAGAAACCTTTGGAAATCAACTGCAATGACTATAAACCCATCAGTAAAAGGTCTTGCATGTAGTATCGTAGATACGCCTGAAGCTACTTTCTGCGCGATTATAGACCCAGTAAGTACACGATCGCCCAAATATTTATTGTACGGCAGATCCCAGAGAAAACCCAAGTTCAGATCGATGTTCAACATCTTTTTATCGTATACAAAGCTATTTATAGTTTTGACATTCCTACCAAACTTATCAGACTGAACAGAATGAAGACGGAGAAAGCTAGCTTCTCTTTAAAGGTCGAAAGTAATCTTACCGGGACAAGACGATGCGCTGTCACGCACGAAACTCGTAGACCAACACTAGAGCACGATTTTCTAAAAGTCTCATTGGCAGAACGCAATCAGCTGACACTGATACGGTTTACAAGTATTGACACAGAAGTGGTAAATTTAATTTTAGCTGCCGGTGAGGGCAAAACCAAGTGTATGCTGTCAGCAACAAAGGACGCTTGATATTGGTGAATCGTACTGAACGTTGCAAAAGAATGGACGTTAACGAAAGCGAATTAAGATGTCCGTATTATTTTTTGTTTTTTTTTCCTTTGGAGGAGGAATCAGGATCTAATCTGCAAAACGGCCATTATCGGAAAAACTGGTCGAACAAAAGCATTATTCAGTGAAATCTTAATATCATGAACTGCAAAAGCATGCTATGATACGCATTAATATAGAAAGTATGTAATATTTACGAATTGCGGAAAATTGTTAAAGGTCCAGCTGAATTGAGAGACAACTTTTATGAAAAAGTAAAATCTAGAGCGCGTCTAGAAGACAACTTTTCGTGAATTCAGATGACAATGGAAACATTTTATGATGGAGTCATTGCTGGCGCCTTAATTTCCTCCAAGTTGTAATTTTATTGTGTATTTGCATATGTTCGTACTGGTGAGTTTAGATATACTGTCAAAGGCCTGATATCTTGACCTGTTTTTAAACCTGACCCAGTAGGAAAAAGTGATGCCTAATGTCGCACAGGAGATAACACATAACACATTTTCGTTATTACTGCCTCTGCGTAGGTCGTGTGGATCCGAACAAAACGATGACCGAACTCAGCAATATGACACAATCCTGAGAAACATGTCGGGTGCTCTGCGGGAATGTAATTCTTTGGAATTTTTCTTAATTAGATTGAATTCTAGCGCTAAACTTTATTTTCCGGTTTAACTGCTGCGATAAGTTGTAGATATCGAGATTTTCCACAAAACTATTGCAGCGGTTTTTACGGAAATTTAAATTGGAAACCATTGATCTTGCAGTAAGACCAACAAGTGTTTTATACCATCGAGCGAGAGCAAGTAGGACTGAACTTGGGTACGAACGAAAAATGTGAAATTCCGTTAAATAACTAAAGGAGATGAAGAATCGCAAACTCTACGTATTGTACCTAGGTTTCAGTCAAACAGCAAAACCAAAAGGTTTAAATTGAGTTGGCCGAATGAGTCTCTTTTTCCGCATTTCAGTTATGATATTGTGGATCACAAAAAAAACCTGAACGTCTATCTTACAGATTCAATTAAAACGGAACCTTATTTCTAGTAAACTGGATTTGCTTAATTGAAATAGAATTAATATTTACACACGAACTAAGATCAGACGGTTTTAGGTGTCCCAGATGTATTAGATCGTTACATCTGAAATTGCTGATTTACAGATCATTCATTCAAAATATAGAACAAAATTATATTTTTTGACAAAAATGCAGACTAGTGCGAAGCGCTATGGAATATTGAATATTAGTACTGTTTCTTTTTTTATTAAAGCAGTAATGCTTAGAGAACACACTATGACGCAAATCGTATCGTAAGCATATGAGGAGAGGAGGAGAACAGTTTGGGGTAAAAAACAACACTGATTTATTGCCTCCATCCTCAAATTACCATTTTGTTTTAGTCCAAATATCCGATTATATGATCATGACTATATGTAGTATTATATTTACTATTCCTTGAGAGATTACACCGATCAAGTCAGTAATTGAATGTCAATCTATGGTTTCAATTCTTTGAGAGCACTACGATGATATTTCATCTGCACGTAAAGTTGTGGCGAGCTAATTAAGAACGATCATAAGTACTGGCAACACCATCGCTCCAATAATAAGACAGATGGTAACCAAAATTAGAAGTACCGCTATCTATCTATTCAGTCATGTCTCTTTTCATGTTAAATTGTAACTATCGATGTTATTGCACATTATTTAACAGCTTAAATACGTTTTAAGCATATTGGTATTCGCTTGGCGATATAATTAAGAACGTATCACTAAAACAGGTTGGTTTGTAGAATTTCGCTGCACACGGAAAAAGTTTTTGGTAAACAAACTAATTCATTTGAAATTAAAGGAATGTTATTAGTTATTGTTGGGCTTAGAGATATTTTGAGCGTGATATGGTGAAAAAAAGAGCTGCACAGCAGGCATGAGGGAAGCCATACTAAAACTTCGCAATATTGAAAGATTGTCCTATAGTGATATCGCAAAAAAACTTGATTACTCGAAAATAATGATTTTTAACTCCGTAATATATGCCGAGAAACATCGAACCACCGAAAGCGTAGAAAGACGTAAAAAACCTCTCAAAACAAATGAAGCTCAAGATAGGTTGATAGTGCTCGAACGGTATTCGGAAAGTAGTTTTCGGCGAGGACCCAAATGCACTTTCTGCACGCTCCATTAGAGAGCGATTGAATGAAAGTCAGCTTTTTAGGAGATCAGCCAAAAAAAAAATTGCTTTCTCTAAAAAAAACCGAAAGGCTAGGTTAGCTTTTGCAAAGGAACACAAAGATCGGACCATCTTATAATGGAAAAAAATACTTTGGAGTGATGAGACTAAAATCAATAGAATGAGTTCGGGTGGTAAACAGTATGTTAGACGACCAGAAAATTGAGCATTCAATCCTAAATACACCACACCACACCCTCAAACATGGAGGAGGGAGTATTATGCCATGGGGTTGCATGTCTTTCAAAGATACCATACCGTTACACCGAGTGGAAGGTATAACAAACGCTCAACGCTGCATGGGATTACTTCAAAATGTAATGCCGCCCTACACAAAGGCAGAATTGTAAATAACTTGGAAATTTATGCAGGCCAACGACCCGAAACATACTCCGAGGTCAACAAAAGCATGATTTCAGAATAATTCTGTGGATGTTATCGATTGGCCGTCATGCAGTCCGGTCCTAAATCCAATCGAAAACCCCTGGTACGAGTTAAAAAAAAAAGTTAAAAAGCATAAAATTAGAAATACAAATGAATTCTATGAAATCGCAAGGCATGCAATAGCACCCAAAAAAATGTCAGGACCTAATTTTGTCAATGCCAAGGCGATGTATGGCTGTAATTGCAAAATATTGAGGAAAACCGCAATTCGATCGCCAGCTAATTTCTTGTTACCAAAACATTTAGAATTAAATTTTATGTTTCCGTTGTCTTTTTGCTACTCTTTTTGTTATTGTCTGTTTTTAACTGATACATGGTACAAAAAAAAATTAACAACCCAAGATGAATAAAAATTTAAATAAGAATGTTCGAAAAACAGCATTCCAGTGTATCGTTCATAATTAGTTCGCCACAACTGTACCTATATTCGGTATTTCACAAACCTTAAAAAGAAGGCATATTACCAGGTACATCTGTTAAATAAATAAAAGCGAAAAAACCCTTTAAGTTTGCACTTGATTTTGAGCAAGAGTTCCACAAGAAGAAGTTTCGGTGTAATTTTTTTTTGGATCAATGAAATTTTAGAAAAGAAAGTAGAGTTTAATGGAGTACAGTACAGTGGAGTACGTTCCTTCCATATTCAATGAAGAATATATTTTGATACTTGATTTTCTATTTGAAATTAATATTCAAATTAATTTCGTTTACTTACCCTTTCTTTCAATATTTTGTCTTCTTTTCGTTCTGCATTATAAATATGATGCATGTGATCATTTTATAAATTTTGAATCGATTACATTTTTATATCTAGATAAAATGTTCGTTTGATTTTTTACTTAGATTACAGCTTATTCTTAAAGTTACAGCCTTAATGCTAAATTATAATATAATCATTTTTATTACTATTTATTTGCATATTTTTATATTCTTTTGCTGTATTATGTTAGCTTTTAGTCTTTTGTAATACCCTTATTTTCTTTATTCATTTCATAATAGTAATTTGTTTTATTTGGTTATTCTAGGCTTATATAAATTGTAAAATAATTTATTATAATATATTATATTATATTGGGAGAAAAAAATATTTTATACAATTTTGTCATTCGACAAATGCCTTGTTTATAATTTAGTTACGTAGTTGTAAATGATACATAGTTAACTCAGTAGAATACATTTTCTATTTCTATTTTTCATTTGAACTTTAAAATAATATACAGTTAGTTAGATGCAAATTTAGGTTGGTTTGATTTTTAGATCTTACTTTTTTTAATTCGAAAACCTACGCAGTTAAAAAGTCGTACAAAACTATAATTTTAGGAAATGCAACGTTTTCGTTGTTATGAGGATGTTGTTGGGAAATCTGAACAATATTTTGAATAAGTTTCTGCTGCAGCTGTTAGACAACTGTGTATTCAAGGAGAACTGGGAAGGGTCCAAAGTACAGTAAATTGTAGCTCCAGTGTACATATGTATAGTGATACTCCCTAGGGAGAAGTCTACATTTTTTGCTGAAACGAGGTTCTCACAATCGGGGTTAGGATCACATTAAATATAGAACGCATCTTCGATAATCTGATAGCATTTATCGAGATTATTTTCAGATTCTAGCAATAGTTACAGTCGTAGAAATGTTTACCAGAAGATATAGAATTTCTAAAATTATAGTACCTTACTCTGGTTTAAATGTGTACACTTACTTCAAATTTATCTGTAATGACAAACTTAGATAAAAAAATTCAGCAGCAAACGCAGCTGAGACCCAAATCTCAAAATCGCGTGAGCCCTCATGATGCTGCATTTCCGTGGGATAGAACCTCACTATCTCCTCAATCGAATCTTTGGGAAAGTTGTAATTTCTGTGATAGCATAAAGGATCTTTACACTGTCGAAATACAGATTTAAAAATAAAATCAATAAATTGGTGACGCGACAAGCTGATTTGAACCATGACCATTAGTCTATTCTATCACTAAGTTGGGGAGTGGGCGCACCATTTCCCATAGCAATATATGCCATAACATATTGCATATTCAATCATGATTGATTAAGTTCCAAATTATTTCTTAAATGTAATTGTTATATATTCAGGTGCAACTAAATACTGTAACTAATTTAGTTGCACATGGATTATGATTTATGAATAAAATTGATTGAAGCAATAATTAAAGTTTCCACCTACAGCTTATAGGCTTATTCGTAATTGATGATTGACGACTTAGAATTCATAACTTTTCAAAAGAAGCACCAACGAGACAAAAGAAATTTCTAAAGTTTTGATATGTGTATATTTGAAAGCTAGGTGCGAGTAGAATGGTGGATAAGCTTATCGATAGACTAAATAGCCGAACTGTCATATTTTAAGGCTTTTTCCAACGCTGATGTTCGTACCCGAAAATAGTTTTCCAGGGTACATTTCAGACGTTTGGAGACTGCACTTTACTTAGAATTATGCGTATAATTAAATCAATCAATTATTCAATACTCATTTTCCGTGTAAAAAATCACAGATAAATGGCGCGTTTCAGTGCAAAAACATCGCGCTATGTGCCTTCTAAGGCATTAAGGGTCGTTTTGACAAGACAGATTTTTAAGATCATAAAACATGATTGACCATCCTATTAGCCTATGGGTTCGAACGATTCTCGGAAGGCGAGAATATCCAACAAATATTCAAATTCCTGTGAATTGTTGCTGCTTTGTAGGGCTTCAAAATGTCATCCTTTAGATCTATTTTTGTTATGTTTAAAAGCATATTATTTAAACTAATATCTACATCTAATTACTTTACAATTCCGTTGATAGTTATGTTTCGTTAGTCTTTAAAATTTATTTGTCTCATTTTGATTTTTACATGAATATTTGTTTGCTGGAAGATTTCCGTTTGAGTAAGCATTTAAAAAAATCGTATGTATTTGTAAAATTAATAATAAATCAGTTTGGATGTATTTATTCGAGCATCGATATTTTAAAAAAAAACTTAAGTGATAAAGACAATTCTAATTCGTTGCTAGTGTCAAACTATTTGAATGGAAGGACTGCGTCATTTGTGAAGGAATAGTTGTTGTGATCTTTTTCTGACCTTGATGCCAAACTTTTAAGCGATGACTTATTTCTGAAAACGATGGTCTTCTTACCGATTGTTCATGCCAACATTCAATCATAAGAGAATAAACAGCCGTAGGACAAGCTTCCGGACAGGCAAGTAACTGACGAGACCGAACCATGTTGATAACCTCTTGATTGCTGTGCCCATAATATGGCTTAAAAAAACAAAACAACTTTATAATCGTATATTACGATGAAGTTTTTATATTCATACCTGCATTCCGTAGCTATAGATTTCCCAAAGGACCACACCAAATGACCATACATCACTTTCCGTTGTGAATTTGCCATAGAGAATTGATTCTGATGGCATCCATCGGACAGGTAGTAGGGATTTTGATTGAACGCTATATGAAAAACAAAAATCAATCGATAAAGGAGCCTTTAACTAAAAAAAAAACAGAGAATCTGCCTACCGATAATAATCGGAACTGTAAATATCTCGAGACAGCCCGAAATCGGATATTTTTACAGTTAGCTCCTCGCCAACTAGGCAATTTCTTGCTGCCAAGTCTCGATGGACATAATGATGTCCTGATAAGTATTCCATTCCTTCACTTATTTGTAAAGCGATATGTAAAAATTCCAGCTGACTAAGTGATTTATTTTCTGTCGGTGAGTTAGCAATAAGGAACTCGTGTAGGTCACCCTGTGACATGTATTCAAAGAGCATACAAAATGGTTCTTTATTAAGGACAACTCCAAGGATGCACACAATATTGTCATGTTTTAAATCGGAAATGAGCTCAATTTCACGACGAAAGTCTTGCTGAGTTTTAAGAGAGGCGTTTTCTTTGAGGGCCTTCACGGCGACAAAAATTTTCTCTCCATTGGATTGTGTCAGTTGACCTTTGTAGACTTTTCCTTAAAAAAGAACCAAAAAATAGATTTAATTTTGTCTAAATTAAAAAAGAATAATTACAAACCGAATGCTCCTTCTCCGATTTCTTCAACGAATTCCACTTCCTGTAGGGTAAACTGAGGTATTCTCAGCAATGAACTTCGATCAAGATTTTGGGCAAAACTTGAATTCTGCTCACCGCTGCTATTCAAACGAGCCATTTCCAATGATGAGTTCATCTGAGAGTTGCCATAGATATTTTTGTCCGCATTTGGAGTATTTATCTGGAATATTGAATTGGTACAAGATTAATACAATACAAGGATCAGAATGTGAAATATCAACTTCATAAATTTTGCAATAGCAGGTAATATTTTTGCGAACGAGCTGTATGGAAAAAAAAAATTAATAAAACAACACTGGTGTGAGATATAAAATTGATTCTGGCTTTATTTTGAAGCTACGTTCATGCCATTATGTGTGGACTAGCACATCATTCAAATGGCCGCTTCGGATTTGCTGGCAGTGTTTCAAGCGGTCGGTCCAATTTTTGATGACTCGGCCCAATATGTGCGGCGCTATTCCAGCAATGGCGTGCCGAATGTTGGCTTCAAGCTAGTCCAAAGTGGTTGTTAGCGTAGACTAAGGACTTGACGTAGCCCCAGAGAAAATAATCGAGAGTGGATTCGGATCTCCGGCCGACATTTCCAGCGCCTAATTAGCGAATTGTCTATGGTCATCCGGCTTCAATTCTTGCGTCTGCACAATCTTATACGGATGTAGACCCAAATCCAACCGGGTTGATCTCTGGCGATGCACAATTCCGCTGATCGTCGCCGAATCGACATTTCTGGGTCTTCTTCGATATGTTTTCCTCATTTCGCACCAAACTCATTCTGGTTGGTGCCTTAAGATCCAAAAGAGTGTACTCACGCTCAAACTTTTCCACGGTGTGACGAATTGCTTGCACACTGAAGCCAGGATGCGTATTTACAACTGAGCCGGAATTTCAAAAATTTTTTAATAATTTCCACACGCTCGTCAAGCGTAAAACGGTGCAATGAATATTTTGACAGGTAGATGTCATTGGTGACTTTGACAGCTGCTGAAACATAAGAATTGGAAAAACTATCATTGCTATCTGGTCACCCTATATTATTGATAAAATGTGTATCTCTCTGTTATTTAAGTCTTTATCTGCATATTTGCTCCACTTGATTGTCAGCAAATGGCCAGTATGTTTGTTTTTTTTTTTTTAGAAGAGTTCCACCACTACGAGGACGTCGATACCTTTGATCAGCTCACAGTATTTCCAAACACTTCAAAAGTATATAAACAAGCAGACATAATGATTCTCATGACGCCTTAACTAATACTACTCATAACAAGTACATGTTAACTTTATTAAGTAGTACGCTTTTGTAATAGCTAAGTTGTTGAGGTGGCTGAAGAAGTAAAAGCATTCTTATCGAATAATCTTAACTTACATTCTGGATATTTGTCATCCCATCATTCTTGTGCTTCTTGTAATACACGATGCCTGCATAAAATATGAGGATGCAAATAATCATGGCAATCGAAAGGTAAATATAGAACCAAAGTTCGTCAGCACACTTTCGAATATTACAGTGTTCAATGATTTTCTCAAACGACTTATCATCCACGAAGCACCATGGTTTCTCTTCTGTCACTCCAGGATTCCTGCAAAATACGCTCGTTTAGTTACTACAGAGATTTCGTTGAACTTTTATACCAGCGATTCTTACCTGCAATAGTTTTGTCCAGCCAATTCTGGGTAATCGGAGATTTCTTTCATTAACCATGACCATCTTAAACATGGTTTCCCCGAAGACGACACGGCTAATGTTCCTCGATATTCAGAACCGTATCCCCAATAGCAATGTTCATCAGGATTAACATCAATAGCAATACCAAATGAAGAACAATCACTGGCGTGTGGCAAACTCTGACACTCCTCGAGAGGTAGCTTCTGTCCAATGGTGGGGTGTCTCTTAGCTATAGCATATTCCTTTTGGCAAAGTTCATTCTCCAGTAATTCACATTCATCACGACAAATGCGTCGTAGATTCTCGGATTCTCGTGTCGGTGGATATTGACTAGATATCTCACTCGTAAATATATCATCATAAGCTATTGTCGACTTTCGTTTGAGAAAAAGTTTTCGCTCTTTAGTGTTCTTTTCTAGGAAGCGCTTCCGTCTGCGATCGATTATATGATTTCCTGTCGACGATTCGATGTGAGTTTGATTTTTTTTTGATGATTTTCTTTCCTTCTGCGTTGCCCGATTTGAGAAGTAGAGAAGGTTTGTGCGTTCTGGTGTACGACATACTGGCAGTGTACTGTAACATAGACTTGGCAGTGCATATATCCGGCAGTTTGGATTCATGTCTCTAAGAAAAACACAAAAAAAAAAAAAAAAACAATTGCGTTTATAGGGTAGAAAAGTTTACGAAGAATAATTACTTTGATTCTTTGATTACGCCATAAGCGGCTTTGAGTCGTTCTTCTAGTTCGTTGAGTGTGAGATTTGGTGGAATGAAGACAGTTTCATTTTTGAGGTATTTCTCACAGGTTGTTCCATTGTAAACTTGGCAGATACCAACGGGAATCTGAAAAGGACGATATGTTTATCAATAATTTATTAAGGAGGTGAAGTGAATAGGAAACGAACTTACTTCTTCGATTCCATTGTCCATCTGATTATCTAGGTCAACTGTGAGTCTGAAAAGAAAGAAAGTTTTTAAATCAGCTCCGCCTTTGCAAGACAGTGAAGGGACATAAATGAAATGAAGGAACATATGAACCAAGGATGCAAGCATGCATACATGAAGACCTTAATTAATCCAGCGACAGTTAGCTATCAGCCTTCAGTTGAGGAAGTTGAATAGAAATGGTTCATACCGGCAAGAAAATGTACATAGAAGATCTTTCTTGGTCTGGTTGCTGTCCGTTCTCAAATTCAGAAAGGAGATCGGAGCGCTAATAAATTGGCGAACGGGTTTCTTATGTCATGACAGGTTATAACTTTGTTGTGAAATACAAATTTTTTAATTTTAAACAATGAAATAAAATGAGGACGAAAGTGATACACTTCTCTATTTTAAACTGTGATGCCGAAATGAATGATTGAGGGAAACACCTTACAATGAAGGTAGTTAAACGTTGTAAAACAATAAAAGGTTGTACGCCAACAAGTTACTATTACACATTTTTTTATGTCCATGAATTATGGACTGCTACGATCGGCGAGAGAATAAGTAATCTAGACGATTGTTATTCTACATCTGACATTGCTAGGCTATGACGGGAGATTCTACGAATTACAGCTCATCTTTACAGGGCTTTTATATTATGATCTACAAGACTACTACCAATGACTTCTGTCACGATTGCTGTAGGACGGTGTAAATGTAATAAAACAAACAAAACAAAAAAACTAATAAGTATCGCAACGGTTCGTAAGTATTTCTTTAGAAAATTTGTAGGGTATACCTCGTTTAAAATGTACATATCTTAGGCTCAATCGTGTGAGACCGGGTCATATTCAAAAACATGTCGTGAAAATATTAGCACGTCACGTGCACATGCACGTGTTTCAAAGAGTGCATGTGTAGTTCCTATTCATTTTTTGAACCGATATCGCTCAAATTATTTACTCAAACTAAAGAAATATAAACAAAGACGGCCAGAAAATAATGGAATCCTTTACTTATTGAGAAACATCTAAATTTTCACTTTCCTTCTCTGCATGTTCCCATTGTGTCATAACATGCAAAGATAACATTCGAGAGGCGTTTTTTCCTCATTATAAATACAAAAAAAGTTCAACCTCATATCCTCTTTGATGGCATTTAATTTCAAACCTTATTCACATTACAGTTCGTCTCCTTTAAAGTGTCATCTTCTCCTTATGCTGATTGTTTCCTCTTCCACCAGCAAAACATGAATCACAATGGGAACCTCCATCAAAAGAGTTGCAAAAGGAAACCAAACCATGCCCCGCCATAACGCCACCATGACTTTATGTATGTATTATTAATTTTTATTTGAGCAACAATGACACGAACAGAAACTGCGGAATTGTAAAAAAAAAAAAATCGATATTACACTTTTCTGAATATGAAAAAAAAAAGCTAAAATAAAAATAAAAATGCTTTGCAATAAATTCAATGGGCATTGCATGACCGAAGCTAGAGCTGAGGCTGCTACTAAAGCTGAAGCAGGGGTTCGGGTGTAAAATGAAATAAAGTTAACAGAAAATGAGTAACGGCCGCCCATTGAAGCAGCGACGACGATAACGACGACCGCGAAAAGTCGTTGTTCCTGGCCATTAAATTAAAAATTTCAAAAAAACATATGTATAAAATGTTTTATCGCGGAAAGGACTTGTATTTTGTATTCCCTCATTTTCAGTAACGTCGTCGGCCTTTATAATCATTTTACGATGATATTTTACACTTTTCATAAACTTTAAAAAGCGTTGCAGGAGCCTTATGATATTCGGGTTTAATTTGCCTTCTCTTAAAATCGCTCTTGTTTCGATTGATTGAAGCAATTTCATAAGAAATATCAGAGAATGCTATGAAAAACAAATAGTTTACAATTGAAGTGTGCAAGACGAAGTTTGTGTCAGCGAAGTACACATTTGTTTTCATTTTTCGTGCTAACTGGTATTGATTGATAAATGTCAATGATAAAACCTTACCACATGAATACGTGTGTAATTATTAGGAACGAAAACTCAAGCTTTTTTAATTTTTAAATTTTAACGTAATGTTCTATTGGGACGATTCATTATTTGTACTCTTCAAAATAGGCTTCTGTCTCGCGTCCTCGTTCGAATTGATTTTTTTTTACTACGAGCCACGTTTTAATAATGGGGAAGAAAACAAAAGTCTCAAGGATCCAGGGCGAGCAAGTACGGCGAATACGGCAGAAATTCGTATCGTAATTCATGCAGTTTGGCCACGGCGATTTCGCATGAGCGAACTGCTGCGTTGTCGTCGTGGAACAGGATTTTTTTCTTTTCCAAATGGGGCCGTATTTCCGTCCATTTTTTGTCAAGTCTGTTCAAAACATCACTGAAGAACTGCACCGTAATCGTGCTTCATCTTTCTTCAGAAAGCTCATGAGAATTATTCGCTTCGAATCTCAAAAAATCGTGGGCATCACTTTTCCAGCAAATGAGAACGTCTGCCTTCTTCGAAGAAGATTTGTCTGGAAAAATCCATGTCGCTTGATGTCTGGATCGAGGTTTCATCAACGGTGACTACTCGATGCAAAAGTTTGCCGTATCCGCTCGTTGTCAACTGTGAGGAATCGCGGTATCCATCGCGCTGACACTTTTCTCATGCTTAACTTAAATGTTGATTGCCGTTCCGTACGATGCGCCTACTTCGAGCACTTTCGTTCGATGAGCAGTTTTTCTCCATAATCACATCTACCGAGCGGCCTGGGCGCCTCGCATCAAAGACAGATGTACGGCTACATTTAAATTGGTTGAACCAATATCTCATGGTCACGGACAGTATCCAACTCCGATTTTATTTTTTTCCAAATAAAAATTTAATTATGAAACAAATTATACTTTAATCCATCTGAGATGTTGTATGTCGTCGTTTCAAAAATGATATATAGTATTCGTATTATTAACGCCAATTTTCCGTAGCAACGTCACCTGTCGCTAAAAATGGGTATTTATTAATCCACGCTCGTAGTCGGCGGATATATATATTGTATTTACAGAATGTAATTCACAGTCATTGAACAGAATTCGATCACCATATTCACTTTGGCTAAGCTATTCATGGTATAACCAGTGGTTTATCTTTCAGCTTCTACGCAAAAGTGACAAACCCTTGGTAATAGAATCTATCAATTTTGTTGTTCGGTAGTAAACAGTATTCGCAACATTCGTCTGTGTAAAATATAATAAGACGAAAAACACCGTGAGTGGAGATCACCATTGTAAAAATTAATCCCACGTCTTCCAAATGCTATAATGGATACCCAAATAGAGGTGGTTCCAATTTTATTAGTGTATCACTTGCGAAGTCTCCTTGGGAAAATATTAGGATCACTTTCCATCACTGCGATTGGGTCTACTCTACTCGTAGATAAGAGAAACTTTTACCTCTGCACATTCTAGAATTCTAGAAAATGCTTGGGAGTGCGGTTTGTACTACGGGCAGCCCTAGACTAACTGCCAATATGAACTATGAAGTCTACACCACTATGCAGTCGTTTACCAAACCTTGTAGGAGGACTGTGATGGGATAGCTAGTCCGTCTCATTTACTGTTCCCCAGAAAAAAAATGAGAAAAACTGGAAGGAGATATTCCATGTTACTTGTTTGTCCACATCTGGTAAGGCCCTTGCGAATTTGAGTTTAGGGATAAAGATGACAGTTAATTTAAAGCGTATACAGCTCTTGCAGTTTTATAACAAGAGTCCTAAGCTGTATGCTACAAAACGATAATATACGTAAAAGTTTTCGACGATTTGCGAACTGCGAGTAGAAAAAGTCTTTTAATTAATCCTCGTAAAGCTAACTTTAAAAGGCACCGTCATCTGTCTTTGCAACGAAGTTAAGTACGGATATCTACAATACAAATGTGTCACCCTGGATACGAACTTCTTTAAAGTAAACATGTTGTGTGGAAGCTTTAAAGCTGCTTGCAGAGGTATGACATAGAGCTTGTTGTTGAGAAGGTTCCTTTTGAACTACACAGCTATGGCCGTTTGGTCAAGTTTTCGACCACAGCTGCTTGTACCGGACTCTAAAGATCGGTATATCTCAGCTGCATTTATTGCAGCTTATTCTTATTGCGAGCTACATAATTAAGGCCATTCTTCGATTAAAAAGAAGTATTCTTAGGTACACAATATATGAGATTTTTAATGTGTTGCACGCCAGCTATCTTGGCTCAAGTCTTATGACCATACTATCTGACGTAATGGCATCAAAACTCCGGTGAAATATGACTTTCTCTTACTTACACCTGGCTTTGAACAGATTTGAGGGATGCAATTTACATCTGTAAAAACAATTATACATGTGTCTATGTTTTAAGAGAATGCTAAAAGATGGAAGAGACGAAGTATCAGCGTTTGTAAAGTCAGGCAAGCTCAATCTCAGACCTCTTTTAAACCAGTTTTGAACTGGTATGCAAAGCAGATACTTGCGTTAGTGGCATGTCAGGTTTCAGGTAGATTAAACCAATGTCGAAGGTTGTTTTTCTGCAAAAAGGGGTGCAGATTACAAATTGGTGTCTAAATAGGGCACTATGCCTTTGTTGAGCATATTGTGAGGGTAAAAACGACACCGCAAAGCACTTATTCGGTGAGCGTCCGGCTTATGCTTATCAATATGAAGGTACGAAGACTGTTCTAATATTGAAGACACTTTATAACATTTTTACATGAAACTACAAAATGGACTAGTTCATTATTCAAATGATCTGTTTTGTCGAAACCAAATCATTATATGCATATCATCATCATCAATTTGTGTTTCTGTGTTTAAACCCAGACTTCCATCTACAATTGTGGTCAATTCAAAAACGCATAACAAATTTAAACACTAATATTCCTACTACTGGTTGTTTAAAGTTCATTGAAGCAAATTGTTGATTATTATTCAAAATGATTTACAAAGCCCATTTGCGGTTCGGTGTTCGATGTGTCAATTATGTGTCAAAACAATTTGGCCGTTAAAACCCCAGACTACTTCATAAATAATTCCGCAAAACACAATTTAGCGGTAAAACGAACGCATGTACCTAGTCAATGTGCAATATTCAAGTGCTGACAGAATGTGTGATAAGGGTTGTGTGCATTTTATCTATGAACTCATACGTATGTATGTGCATATATAGCATAAATCACCGTTCAAATTCAAACAAAATATCTGTATCCTTTCTACCTACAATTACAACATTGTGTCGAGTACATTTGTGCATTTATGCATACTCGTACATACGAGTATGTATTTAATCGATTGGAAAAGTGGCCTATACGGAGTACAGTATAGAAGCCAGAGAAAATAGAAGGATAAGTTGAAAGGCAAAAGAACATCTATTCACTCCTAACTCTGGAGAAATGCAAATAGAAGCGTTAAAATGAAACAGTCAGCGGTTGAAAGCAATTTGCCTAAATACAAATGTAAGCGCCTTCTGCGTTGGTTTTTCTTTTTCTGTCTGCACTACTATCTCTTTTTCTACATGAAAGCAGTTGAAAGTGAAATATAATAATAAATAAATAATCAAGGGGTGAAAGTTTCTTGTTTATATGGGACAACTATAAGCCAGACTCACATGTACGAGCTCTTGAGATCTGGGGCAATTCGAAAGCCAACATTAAGTGATTAACAAACGAAATTGTCCCAGTCAAACAGAGAAGACCACCACTAAAAGCAAAGACCACTGGGATTCAGCACAAAGATTGCATCGTATCCGTTTTGCTCCTTTGGGAAAAGTTCATTCAACCTCCCCAAAAAAGTGTAAACATTGCCTGATTCGGAGTAATGTGATACTCGAATTTCAAATGTAAATCAAACACACCTAGAATTTTTATGCTCCCAAGAGTACCAATTATTTTTGATGCATTAAGAGGTTATGTCTTTTTACCCAAAAAAGGGGGTGTGGCAGCACCAACAAGTACGCAGCTAACAGTATTTCCCCCGTAAATCTTCAAAATTGACTGATGAATGCGTTCTACCAACTGTCAGCTGACACGAGCGCCGCCGTGATATGAGTTCATAAAACCAACTAGAACAACAGAGTAAATTAGAAATGAATGATTCACGCCATATTCTTGCAGTAATGCGGGACTTCCCTTTTATTTTGGTTTACTTTTTTTTTAGGGGGGGATTATTCTCACATACGTACTCATATATACAAATGCTCGTATTCCTATAATATGTCCCGCGCGAATCCGTATTATAGCAAACGCACATTTAAATACACAGATTGCATGTCTAAGGATAATAATTCAGTGTAAATTTTATTTGCTAGTGCATTTCATGCAGAAGAATAAATGGGAAGTTGTAGTTGGGGATAAAGGATAATGTATAAAGAATAGAGAAATAAGGAAACACGTTTTGGCGGCAGCGGTTTGCAGTTAAAATGTCGAAAGTCCCTATAGGATCCCTGGCATCTGGCAAAGTTACTTCCATACCTTTGTAGGTGCTCTTGTGTATGCGGTGTGGATTTCCTGCCAAGAATCGGTGAACTTTTCTTTAATTTAATGAGAATTTCATTTCACCGCAATTAAGAGAGATTAAATTTAATGTAGCCTTTTTTTATGAAAAGGAAACAGTTTTTATTAAAATGTATGGCCATACGAAGGGGCTTAGTGAATCCGTTGACGTGAATTATGAATTGAGCTATTATCAGCGGGTTCTTGCCGAATGAAACTGCTCGAACCGTACATAATAATTTTTAGTGAACAAAGAAAGTGTTCTCTGAGTATTTGATAAACAGCAAACCCCAAAAGGAATTCGCTGAAAGCTTTTAGATGCTTCGGTTTCTCTATTTCTCTAACTCTAGCCAATTGTCACGACAATGATCCCGAGAACAACAAACCGGTCAGTTGAATCAAAGACATTACTGTCTAAAGACGTAATTTACACGGGCCTACCACGTCAACGTAATTGCTAAAAGCAATCGGCTGGAATCCCAATAATTTGTCTGTAATGACAAAATTTAACTATTGAATCGGATCTTAAATTTTTGTAGACTCCTGAGGGTACAGATCCCTGAGGTAAGCGGTGTTTTATAGGATACAAAAGGCAGAAAGTACCATATTTTTAGAATTTTGAACTATTGGATAAAAAGCTGCTTATAAGTTATTCATGTCTCTCATTGAAATCAAAAGGATATCGCAATTTCCAGGTAAGGGTGTCTTTGTTGAGTTTTCAATCGAGAATTCTAAACACTGCTGTTGAGAAGCTTTGATTACTTTGTTTCTATTTTGCAATAGACATCTTAAAGACATTTTATCTTTGGTTTTTTTTTTAGCGTGACGAGCAGCTTTTTGTGGCGATCTTGCCACAGCATTGCTCTGACTTTAACATTAATCCATTATTTTAAGCGCTGCTTAAATAGATGTTATTTTGACGCAATGTTTTTATATGTACTGATATAAATACACAACCTGTAATTTCGGTCCCACTGCAGGGTAAATTCTAAAATAAATCGTTTCTACTTTTTGTTGATGAGAACTATCGCAACTGAAGCATTTGCTAACAGCGATTGAAACTTCTCTGCAAGATGCGTGCAATCTTTCTTAAGTAGAAAAAAGGAACGCGCTCGCAAAAAGTACAAAGAGTCTTTAAACATGCCATGAGAGTTGTAGATACTGAATCACGCAACAAGTAAAATACTTTAGAGCGATACAAAAATTTTAAGAGATAACGAATTCTGCCCGACAAGAACACCTCTCCTGTCAGATATCTTCAAAAGATTGTTTTATTATCGATGGAGTGCTACAAGCTTCGGTATTGGTCTCAGAGAAGTGAAAAATATAAATTTCTGAAAAAAATCAAAGAACATCTGCATTCAAGTCTCTCTAAAGTTGTCGGGTCTAAATCTTACTGCACTGACCATACACCTTGCGAATGATTTTGTACCAATGTTTCGAGCAAAGGTCTACGTTTTGCATGTCTTTCACCTTCGATTTAGATAATGTTAATCGTAAGTTTACATAAACAGTTTTCGGACCCTTTTGTAATCAAAAACTATGTACAACGAGGCTGCATTTTACCGACGCTTCCTGGAAATAGTTAGGGATAATGGGGCTACAGATAAATCATCAAAAGCAAAGCACTTAGTATTTTGAATTCGGATGAGAGTTGAGAGGATAATATTTTTCCTGATCTAGAAATCATCAACTCGCCCTACAGCGGGACCAAGCCCGATGCTAACAGAAGAGTTGGGAAGGAAATGCCTGTGTTCAATATGCTGCTAAAATCGGGAAAAATAATGTTTTCATGCCTTAGACCAAAGTAGAGTCTAGAACATCGAAAGTAACCGAGAAAGAAACTCGAAAATTACAGAGTTCGATGCCTCCATACCATTCTATCCAAATTGCATTTCAAAAGAACAAATTCACATGAGAAAAGGTCAGTACCAAATCGTATCACAATACAGGCAAAGATTTGGTTGTGCATCCGTCATAACTTAATTAGCGAATGCATCTCCATCAACTAAGTTCAAAAGTTTAATGGTTGGATTTCGCTCAATTAAATGTGGATGTAAGGCGGTCAATTTAGGTTAAGAGACCTCGTATGAGAAATGAAATTTGTTTTAGCATGAGTTCGAAATCGCTTATCTACTCATATACTTTGTGCTATAAAAACCTGTGAATTGTTTTGAAGAAACTGGCTTTTGTTTAAGTTCCGTTGACGTACAATGTTTACCACATGAAATAAGCATTTCATTGTTGAATGAATCCATGTCGAAATAGCTTGCTTGAGAACTTTTGAAAAAGGCTTGCCTTTTAAAAGAACCTTTGTAACGTTTTGAGGTTCTGAAAGCACAATTATTTTAAAATCTACAAACGTCTGTGGTATTTTACATTTACTTCTTAAGATATCCTTCAACAAATCGCTTTGTAAATGTCCCACTTAAAAGAACAATGGAACGTAATTGGACTTCTACATCTATTATAGATGTGTAGCACCACATCAAGCCATTCACCTTTTCTCTTAAGCACCAAAATTACTCAGATGCGATCTAGCTTGTCCCGGATAGCGGCATATATCTTTAGAACGCAAACTAACCGCTTAACACAGTTACACTCCCGTCAATGACATTTTCCTAAAGAAATTATTATCAACTCACCAATGTGAAAGGTTAAAGAATATATAACCGGGTGAAGCCAAAGCTTGTATGGGACAATTCGCCCAACCTAAGAGCATGCCAGCTATTGACACCTCGTACTGAAACGTTGATGGCTGACGTAATGGCATTACTCTACTAAAAATTTTCACGTGCATGCATATATATATGTTTTGTATGTATGTATATATTTTTTGAAATTAATCTCCTGTAGAAAATGTGTACTGCTACACAAAATACCTAAGTGTGACCTAAATTTTCGAAAAACACCAACCCGCCCTTTTGTGGGTAAAAATGAAATTCAAAAAAAAGCAGAAATCCCCCAACGAAACTAATTGCTAGCAGAGAAGAGGTTTACTTTTGAAATTAAAATACCTCAATGAGGGGGGCAAATTGTGGGGTGTGTAGAGAAAAAAAAATGTTCAAAATCCTCTATGGAAATATGTGTAAGTGGTTTTCGAAAAGTGGCACGAACAGTTTGTTGAAGCGATGTACGAGTTTTCGAAATCGGTAACAGTCGAGGAAAATGGAAAATTGTTTTGGTTGAAAATATTGAAATCTGAAAAACAGAACACACACAAATGGCTTGAGTTCGGTTTAGATTCCAAATGAATAATTACTCAAATCAAACATTGGTGTATCCGAAAAACGAGCGAACGAAACCAAAGGATATAATGAAATTTGAGATAAAATGCAGTCAGTGGTTTTTGCTCGTTATTTCCACCCCATTAAAGAATAATCGTCGTTTAGCGAGGAAGTTGACACCCATTCGCACCATCAGTTCGTATCCATGAATATCTGTCCCACCATCCCTTGGTCTATGATGAGTTCGTTCGGCTGAATAGGAAGAAAGAAACGCCAAATGCCCAGGACCAAGGCGAAGCCCATCCATAGAAAATTATGAAACTGCATTGATTTGCCTTTCGATTTTTGGCCGAGTAGAAGGGAACGTTATTCGATATACAATAGATAGATGTACATAGACAGAGTTATAAACAGTGGGGTGCCGATAACATAGACTCCGTGACAGTGTTTAACGAATTGATTTCATCCCCCAAAATTGCCAGCAGAGGACGATACCGACACGAAGCCGACCCGGACCAAGAAAACTTCGAAAAAGATAACATTTAAAAGAACGACTTTAATAGACGATCAGATTTTCTAAACCCCATCCCTTCATGTTATGTGGGGTTGGTGGTATGACTGACGACTTTGGCAGATTTTTACTCAGACTCTGCCTCTCCCTCGACTTTATCATCTGAGTAGCTGCATATGATTGGAATTTTCGTAGGTTTGGTCTTTTTGTGTATCTTAAGTACATACATACTCGTATATCGTATATCTAGTTGAGTTTATTTTCTCGTTATCGATTATGTTTTGATAAAGAGCAATCAGTTTTGGGGGAGATGGCTAGCTACTCGTACATCAATTGTGTTCTGAAATGTGTCGAATTGAGTGACATCCTTTCAATGGCGGTAGCAAATTCAATTATATTGAGCCGTTTGTAAATATACATTGAAAGTTGTTTGCCAGTGTTCATTGACAGACTGACAAACAAATTTGTGGCAAAATCTGAGGGAAGTTGATTGTTAACACTTAATTCGAATTTGATTAAGAATATGAAGTGTTTAAGGGATCTTTAAGGATCTAGTTATACATTTTTCTCTAATGTCTTGGTCTGTAAAAGAGTCCTGTCGCTCTGAATTAGTAATGCATTAGAATGATTTTACGTATGAAAAACACATCGTAATTCTGTATTATGATATTGGAAGGGGTAAATTATGAGAAGGAAAGTCGCTTCTTCCCTGCTTTCAGTGGGTTTCAGGCTAAAAATCATACTATTCAATCAACGACCTAAGATCATTTAGACTTTCTGCCAAAAAAATATCGAAAACAAGCCTTGGTGCTTACTGAATTTAAATAGTTATTGTACTATACTTTAGGATACCCAATCTCTCTATACGAGTAAAGTGAGGGGTAAGTGGTTCCGTTGTACAACCGATGATCACTGCCAATTTTGTTACGCACGATAGTATAATCCAAGCAGAAGGCATGGGTATTAAATAATGTGGTACTCTTAATGAGATTTCTTGAAATCTATGCCGGATACAGCGCGTTGTGAGTAGGTTTCTTAAAGTTTTATATATCAAAACAAGACATCGCGATCCATGGAGACCTGCAAAGAATGTTTGACTCGTTTCGAAGGCTAGACTACAGTTACCAGATTGTATTCCCAAAGCTGTTCTTTACAATGACCTAACTAACTTCTATGGTTTTCTTCTGACTTGTTGTCAATGCCTTACATTTCAAAAATTGTTGAACGCTGTCGGTGACTTTGCTAATAGCTAATTTTCCTTCCCCTCTTGCTAATTGATGCCTATCCTCACTTGATTCTCTGCCCTGGTGTCCAGGTACCCAATTAGATTTTTAACTAGATTGAATTCGATGGCATCCGATTGTAGCATTTTAAGGGGGTCTTGACTTTAAAAATAAACAGCGATATTCTCGTTGAGTACCAATTGTAATTCCAGTATTCCCACAGTTTAAATCTCGACGTGTTACACTTTTAGTTCTGGTTCTTCACAATAAATACCAGACACCTTCTATCTAAGGTTTTCTTACCAATACACAGTAATTTATTTTTAATTTTGGCGATTGCGTGTTTCTATTCTACTCTATTTTATGAAATCACAAAGAACCAGGCCCTGGGGTGTCGTTGGCACACTTCAACCTAACTTAGCAAAATTTGGCTAAGTTACCTAATTGACATTAATGATGCGCTTAAATTTACAACCGTTTAAAAGTGGTGATGAAAATGGAATTGAATATAAAATTTTCTTTGATCGTTGATTTTCGTTGCCGTTAATCCTTTAAGGGGATTTTGCGACCTGAACTCACAGATGAACATCACTTAACTCCAAAGTCAGATAATTCTTACAAAGTCGTATATCAAGTATTTGTTGATTCATAGCCGGGGAACTGAAATTAGAGCTTAGTACTATTACTTATTTGACCAATAGGTGGCTCAGTATCTGTTTTGTAGCGACAATAAAGTTGCACTTATGGCCTGAGGAATCAACTGTTTCCGAACGGAGTCAGAAAGCTGTATTTAGTCTTTCGGTAGTTCCGCTTAACTTGGTAGGCTGGGACATTTCGGAGTTCTCGTTCTTCTGCTGATTGTAATTGCAGCGTACACAACGGCAGATGTTACGTCTATGTCTATTCAAGATGTAAATCAAAGGAATGCTTCCTGATGTCTTTGAAATATTCAGATTGGAGGCGTATAGTACTCGCGTACGCCGCGAATATAAAGAAAGTACTAAACAGTTCTGAAATCCAATTATGAATTGGAATTATGGGTTATAGTAGACGCAGTTTCTATCTCTGATGCTCGATGTTAACTTTTGTGTGTGAACTAAGTTCAGGCCACTACTTACTATGTATGTATGTTTGTATGTCTGATCCTAGAATAACATCTTTACTATCTTTATCTTTGCAATCGGTATGTTTACTCTTGATTCGTTCGTGACACAATTATCAAGATGTCGACAACTTTTGTTATTATTTATAATAATATGCAAATGATTATTTAATCGACTGAGAGTGAATTTGCTTTCATAATGACACATCAGAAACATTAGCTGGAAAGCGAACGGAAATGAAAACATTTTAAAATGCAATCGGCCGAATAAATTATTATTCATTAAAAATAAAAGGAACAATAAAGTCTGCCGATAGGAATTGGATTGAAATTAAAATCCGTAAAATTCTTTCATGTGCTCATTCTTATTAAATTTGTAGACGCTACTCACTGATTTTTGACAGCCAATTACAATAAATTTATAAACGCTTCAGCATCTGGTCTGAATTGAATGGGTCTAATACAATAGCTTACCACTAAGAAATACAATATTCCTGTAACTTGTCATCCGGTAAAATTTAATTTTCACCAACTGTTGAGCTATTGGAAAAAATATCTATACCCGCAAACTTTAACAAATCAATAATTTCCATAGGAACCGTGCACCAGATTGCTCTTCAGTAACCCTCATTTCTACGGCCATTTCCATAAAAAGGATTAAAAAGTTTCTCTTCTTCTGTGTGCGACACAGTCAGTTTTTATAGTACAGTACATCCCTACTTATACTTGAAACTGTCAACGTTTTACAAAAGCCTTTAGATACGGATACTTAACTTTGGTTCATTGTGTCTTGACCCATAAGTATGCAAATGCGGTTTACACATACCGAAATATCCTTAACCCTATATAAGAGCATATATGATTAAATTAACTTACGTTGAGCTATTCAAGTCCTTGAGTCCTTGAATGAAATACCACTCCAGAAGAAATCTTTTGAAGTTTGTGACATGGGCTTTTGTGGATATTGGCACAACATAAAAATTAAGAGGGTTGCACAAGCCCAATATTCACGTGAATGCCTTCATAATTTTGTATTCAAAGAAAAAAAAAAATAATAATATCATAAAATGAAATAGGAAGCAATATCCTAGAGAGGAAAAACTTTTCAAATTGATTGGGAATTTCAATCATTTTTCTTTTTTTTCTATCTCGGGAGCATTTTCACTTGAAAAGTTATGTACCCGTATCTGTGAATGTTAGAGTTTAGGTGCTATGGTAATATTAAAAAAAATTTTTTTTCGTTATTTATTGAGTCTAGGTTGACTTTTATTTTGGGATGTTTTTTTTTACTCTTCCAAAAGTTAAAAGGCAGTGTATTAATTAATTTGATGTGCTGTTGAATTAGATGCAGACTTGTAAAACTTTGATAATCAAGAAAGGAAATGAGCAGGCAATTTAATCCGAGAACGTCAAAATGATGGCTTGATAGTTCGCGTAAGATCATGTCCTGTCTAGTCCCTTAAAAATTGTGTCTTATACGTAATACTGTTTTATTCACAAATGATAAGTCTTTGTGGCATTTACTTTCATACAGTCTGGGACTGCCTCCTTTAGTCAGTCAACTAATTACTGTACAGTTCTAACTATTGTACATTATGTGATCAAAGTCACTCAGGCTTAAGCTTAAGGCTTAATACACATCCTTGTCTGATTCTTTTCTTTTACAAAGTTGTAAATGTTTTTGTGCATGTTTCATCCCGTCTTCAAGTACATATATGAATTATTTTTATTTTATTTTATTCAATATTCTTAGGATAATACATGTGCAGGTTAATTCTAACTACTAGGTAACAATTAAGGAATGTATTAAATTAAGAATATGTAGTGACATTCATATTTAGAATTCAAATAGTGTTGAATGCCACATCAGCAGAATTTCATGTAGATAATATATTTAAGAATTAAGATGGAAGTGATATTTTAACGTTTGAACAATAATTAAAGAGAGTCTAGAAATAGCATTAAGTAAAATTAAATTACGTAGGATAGCAAAACTTCAATTTGATTGTACGAGTAATCAAAACTTAGAAGCCAACTTTTGATTTTGTTTAAGAAGGATGAACATGTTGTAAGTACGCGAATCGAAACAGGAAGACGATTAAATAATTTAAAGCTTACGACGGAGTAGAAGTCTCTAAAATGAGTGGTTCGGAATGAAGGTATGTTTACCAGGAATCGGATGTTGCTGCGTAGAATGCAGGCATCAGAGATCGGGCTCTGAAAATAACCACTTCTAATAAAGAAAATTTTAATCACCATTGTAGTAATAATGGTGTCTAACCGGCAAAATTTTAAGGCTCCTAAAGAGTGCCATGGAATGGGTGAATCGAGGAACACCGTAAATCGTTCTTATGTCCTATATCTGTCTATGAATCACGTGTTACTTCTTTATCTTTGGTAGAATCTTTTGTACCGTACAAATATGATCTTCATTCTGATTGATATTCCTTCACCACCTTTCTGATCCTACTTACTAATATCGTCTTATAAACTTCTAGAGCCGCCTCCTTCATATGTGCTCATATAATCCGCTGAAATCTGCTATCTGGTTCATACCTATTTCAAATTTAGTTCTTTTCAGCCTACTTCTCATAGGTATGCAATATATTCTTATGTGATCCTAATCCGCAGCATTTGCTAACTTAATTTCTTTGAACACTGTAATAGTGGTAATAGAGTTTTTTTTTACTTTGAACGCCCCTGTTTATTTTCTTTTACATCAATATTCTATTTGTACCAATAATTAATGGCACACTGTAAGTATTGGTGCCCTCTCTAAGGTCTGAAGCGAAAGTGCCTGAATGATGGACTGAGCTGTGATCCCCGTCCACCACAAACGCCAAAAATAATTCAAACTAGTCATTATACTGACCTCCTGAGCAAAATACTCGTAGCAAAGCAAGAATACCGAGCATGCTGTTTAGAAAAAGGAAGGCCGAAGCGGTCTCAGAAAAAAAGATCCGCGATCGGAACAACATCTGGCTTTCCTACAAGAAAGCCAAATAATTGCCAGATGACTTTAAACCGTAACGCAGGTTTTTTATAATAGTGAAGGAAAAGTCACCGACAAGTAGGGAATAGTAAATATTTGTAAACAGTACTTCAACTCCTAAATGATCATCCTAGCAATAAGAAATATTTAGTAGTATTTACGAGTAGTAGTATTTATCCATATAATATCTTTACACAATAAGATACAGTATCTTTTATGTAATGTAAGATTCAATGTGTTCTTATTGAGAGATAAGCAAAAAAGAAATTTTACATTTAAGCTTGATAAAATTGATAATTTGATTTAAGTTTAGTCCTTAACTTGCGATTATAATTTTACCTTCTAACATTTAAGTTTTAATTTTTATCATAAGTACACTATAAATCTTTAGTATGTTACATTATTCTATTTGAAATGAAAAATACTGTTTTATAGGTTGCAAAAGTAAAGCGACAAACTCCTTTGAAAAGCGTAAATGTTGTTTATTCCGCGCAAGTTCCTGGGCAATGAGTTCCATAAACGAATAGCATTGATGAAAAACTGACGTTCAGATGAAAGGCAGGTGAAGCGTTGGTTATTAATCATGTTTGTTCGATTGGAAGAAGTGAAAACCAATCGTTAATATAAATAAGAAGGCTGATGCGATTGAGTTATCCGACCAAGCAAGGCCAAAGTTCTATATTATAAGAAATTATTAAACGACATGCCAAAAATACGCCTTGAGAAACTTGAAATGTGATCAAATCGTCTCAAACCGGATATGTATCGGGCCATGTTGTTAAAAGTCACATTCAGTTTCCTCCGGTTACTTGCGTCGCAGTGGCAAAAGATTTCGCATCCATAACTAGAGTTTTTGCCAGCATAAGTCGAGTTTTCATTGGTGTAAAGCGATGGGACTTCCACAGTCTTTGCAATGCACCAAAACTCTTTCCAACGATGGAGTTTATGTGATCATTCATATCAAGTGTCCTATTAAAAACGACACCAAGGTTTTTTGCTGAGTCAACATAGCTTATACGTCGTTAACATAGAGACTGGAAAAGTTAGACAAATCAAGGCTTTTCTTATGTATTACAATGCACTTTGATTTCTCAAGGTTTAGTACTAGACCATTAAGTTTAGACCACATCAATAGTCGATTAAGCTCCTCATTCAAGCATTGAACACATTGTTCAATAAAATCAACAGTACAACTCTTGTGCAGCTGCACGTCATCTGCATACATGTGACTCTTTGAGTGAACAATTACGGTTGTAAGATCATCTATGTAAAGAGAGAACAACAATGGGCCCAGGATCGAGCCATGTGGTACGCCCTGCAGTAATAAAAGCAAGTCCGGTATTTTTCCGGTCTGCATTCGATCACTTAGGTATGAAGATAACAACTTGACTGCTGATAATGAAAAGTGATATAAATTTAGTAATTTCCTTAATAGAACTTTGTGAATTACACTATCGAAGGCCTTGGAGAAATCAAGCAGAATAAGTTAACATGTTCTGATCAATGGATTGCCTTATTTCATCCACTACCTTTATAAGAGCTGTTATGCAACTATGGTTTGGTCTAAACCCGAACTGATTTGGAGCAAGTAAATTAAACCTGTTTATTTGCGTGTGCATTATTCTCTCGATGACTTTAAAAAGGAATGGTAGAATAGCAATCGGTCTAAAATCGCCACCGCCAGGGCCTTTGGGTAAAGGAATAACTTTTGCCAGTTTCCAGATCTTAGGGAATTCCCCAGTGGTCAAAATAGTGTTGAACAAGTGTGTAATGTAAGGCAAAATTAAAGGCAGAACTGCCCTAATGAACACAGGGTTTATGCCATCAATGCCTGTAGCGTTCAATTTGACGGATAAAAAACTCTCGACCACATCATTATCGTCAATACGAGAAAATTCAAATGATTGCACAGTAGAACTACCTGGACTTATGACTTCACTATCACTGGTAAATGTACAGGCCTGTGCGTCCGATTGTAACATGGGTGAAACGAACTTTTTTATTTAGCTCATTTGCATCGATATTCTGCACAGAACGGGTTTAGATTTTCCAAGTCCAATGTCACGTAAATTGTTCCATAAGTGACGGCTATTTAAGTAGAGGTCGAGTCGTTCGCCAAATACCCTAGCTTTCTCCGATCTTATTTTACTAACAACTCTATTATTAAGGGTGCAAAAACGTCTGTGGTGCTCTTCCAGACGAAATCCTTTCCATGTTTTATACGCCTCATTCCCCTGAGCTATCGACAATTTGATTTCATGGGTAAACCAAGGTCTAAATATATTACTAATGGTTCTAGTTTTAAGCGGTACAAATCTATCAAAGAGAAAATCTATGTTAGAATGTAAGAATTCGCTTGAGTATCGGGCGACGTCATATAATGTAATACATTTGGTTCCAATCGATTGCGCGTATACTGTTTTTGAGGCCAGATTGATCGAAAATTTGAAAATCGCGAAACTGGAGTGCGGTAGTTGTTTTAGGTATACGAAAATCGAATGTTAGATATATAAGATCGAGCTTGGAGAACGCCGGTCCAGAAATCTGGTTGTAAAAAAGAACTCTGTTCATATTGCTTACAAAGAAAACATCTAGCAATCTGTTAAAACTTGGACCAAAGTGTGTGGGGGAGGTGGAATTTACCGGAAAGAGATTGAAAGTACTCATGCTATCAGTCAGATGCTTTTTAACTATAAGGTTACTGTTTAAATCACCGCATAACACTATATTTGTTGAACTTACAGCGATGTCCTCTAATACGGATATAAGTGGTAACAGATCTACAGATTTGTTGGGTCTGTAGACGGTCCCAAGTAGAAGCTTATCTTCATCGCTTACCAGGTTAACAAATACGTATTCTATAGGACAACTGGGTGGTGACTTGCATCGTAACACACAAGTAATCTCTTGTCTAACGTAAGAAGCTGATGTTTTGGTAGCCCGCACGCACCAAATCATCGTTAAGTATGGGTGGATGAATCCGTGCGTTATAGATGCACTGCCAGGTCTATGTTCCTCCCTCATCTACAAAGAAGGTGATCCTATGTCTTTTGAATATTATTCAGTATGTCCTCGCTGAACATCGCATACATGTTCCTATGCAACATACTCCGTACACTGAAACCGTTCAGCAACAATCTAATTGCACGTGTCAGTGAACCAAATGTGATCTTATAAATTTCATGTAGATGAAAACTCGAAATACACAAGTTCGACCAGGATTAGAAGACCGCTGTTAATTTGATTTGGTAAAACAGAAAGTTTTCAAAGCTCTTAACCCCGAAAACATTCGTTTTGTTAAATAATGATCCTTTCAGTTATGCTATAAGACGCAGAGTGTTATAAATAATCAGGAAAGTACCCGTAGAGCAGTTACAGGTATTTTTAAAGCAAAAATTGTTCATTCATAGTGCGTGAAATGCGAAAAGAGAAGAAACTATATGAGCTGTGTCAGGATATGGATCCTATTCAATTGATTTTCAAGTCTTAGGTTACAGGTTTTAGATGACAAAGAAGACCTAACCATCTGTTAATCAGGATAGCGGAGGTTAGAAGGATGGCCTAAATAATTGAGGATGAAAGGGTGCTGTGTCTCCACGGATTGGGAAACTTTAAACAAATAGTACTGCATTTATTGTAACCAGTGCTGCCGTAAGTGTAAAAAAAGATAAACCTAAGCCGTAATATTCTTCGAAAGTAAATCTGCTACAAACCAATTTGTTTTCCTACCGTAAAATTTACCTCATAGTACACCTTAGAGAAAATGTGAATCGTCAAAACAGAGTTAATCGAATTACAGGCGGCTGTGACTATTAGGTTCCATTAGGTCGTGCGTTCTAACCAGAACAAACATAAATGAATCACATTTTTTGCTTGCTATCCAAATCCGGTTCTGTTGTCAAAAGATATGGCCAAAACTGTTAGAAGTAATCTCGAGATATTTCAATAATACGAGTTATGCTCTTAACTCAATTTTTAGTAGCTGTGGCACTACGTTCTGAGTAAACAAAAAAAAATAAAAATAAGATGGTGCTCGGTATCAATCCTAACAATGACAAGTACGCAGTTTTAACAACAACTTTCACGTTTGCCAGACGATATCATAACATGAAATTCAAAACGAATGACAAATAAAGCGGAAGTTTATCCAACTAAATCCTCCATCTCTTGCTTATCTTAATAAATTCATTTTTCTTCATTAGTATTTTTCTCCAACGTCCCTACATAGTCTGCCTGAAACTGTCACGTATGTTAAAATGACAACTAAAACACAAACGACTGCCTTCATGTGGAAATGGTGTTTCCTTTCTTAAACTAATTTACATGCCCACTCAACTTTTATGTTAAATTTAATTCCTGACTTTTCTACGCTCGTTTTTTTTTTTTTTTTTTCTACATTTTGAAATTTTGTAACGGAAGAAGAAGAAGTCAGTAACATAATCTCCTTTTGGCGGATTCATTTAAATTTACATCCCTAATGCCATTAACTCCTTCCGCATAGCTAATCCCTCTTCACTTATTTAATGTTATTCTCTGTCAAACTTTAAACCGTATATATTCT
This sequence comes from Volucella zonaria, assembly GCA_963966105.1. Taxonomy (NCBI): domain Eukaryota; kingdom Metazoa; phylum Arthropoda; class Insecta; order Diptera; family Syrphidae; genus Volucella; species Volucella zonaria. The sequence continues at coordinate 86,044,737 of OZ014533.1, forward strand.
TAAATCGTTCATTCTTAAGGTCTGCCGTACTACAACGCAGAGAGAAAATTAATCACCCAATTCCTAATAACAGGCTTCCCAACCAAAGTATCCCCCCAACTAGCTACTTAAGCTCAGTTTACTACGCTGATGTGACCCGTGGAATCTCGCACCATTACCAGCCCACAAATGACAATATTGGAGCTAACATCTTCTCCAACTTCTTAAAAGAATCCGAGAAATTATTCGGTCTATCTATCTCCTCTCTGATCAAAAAAGTCCGTGAATTCTGGCCGACATATTCAAAACTAAATGATCCTGATAAACCTGGTGCCTACCTAGGCTTCATTGCGTCTCTTTCGCCATGATAAATATGATAAATATACTGTCTTCAAACGTCAATTCGCTTGTCGCTTTAGACAAAATGATCGAGGTAAGCCAACTGCTTACTGATTTTTCACCAGTAGCCCTTCTCCTCCAAGAAACATGTTTGACCAAAAATCACAAAAGATATTTCTGCGGTTATCAGTTTATCTCAAACCCCTCAGGTAGAGGCACAGGCATTTTAATTAAAAACAATGTAAAATTCTCTGAGATCCGCTTTGTTAACCGTGTCATTTCGGCCACCTTAATCTCTATCACAATAGACCACTCTAGAAATTCAAAATGCTCATTAGCCTCAATATACGTACCTTGTAATGCCGGCTCTGAACTAACGCCAGCATTGGATGATCTACTTAATTTAGCGGGTTCGAACGAGCATTTCATACTGGGAGGCGACTTCAACGCTAGACATCAATACTGGGGAGATACGACCAGTAACCACAACGGACAGTTGTTATTTAATTGGTTTCAATCTAGTCACTTTTTAAATCTAAACATAGTTGCGCCGGAGGACCCGACGCGGCCAGCTGCAGCATCCCATCTGGATTTCTTCTTAATTTCCAACAACACTTTATCCCCCCCAAATTTAGACCAAAACTTCTCCTGCGTAACTCTAGATGCTATTTCCGACCACTTTACCCTACTACTTTCCATCAAAATGGAAATCTCGTTTGTACCATTTCTCTCAGAGCCCTTCCCAGTCACTCTAAAAAACACCGATTGGGACCTGTTCAACTTTGAACTCTCACAGTTAATCTCAAATAATCCTATTCCTCCGAATCGCAACCTCTCTAACAGCGAAATAGATACTCACGTTGACCTACTTTCAACCTCACTTCAAAGTTGTATTCAATCACATTCTAAGCCTGTAATCCTTAAAAAACACTACCTAAACATCTCCTCTGACACATTAAACCTTTTCAAAACTAGGAAAATCTGGAAAAGACAATTGAAAAGAATCTTTCATCGCTCTTGTAACAGAATAAATGATGAGTATAAGTGCCTCTCCTCACAAATAGCCTGTCTCTCGAAAATCATCAAAGACGCGGTTCGTAAGGATCTAAATGAACGTCTTAGGGAAAAACTTGTGAATCTTAAACCGTCGCCAGCAGTATTTAAAGTAATCGATCAGCTTACTGGCAGAAAAAAAATAAACCGATTCTCCGAACAAGCTCCGCTAACAGTAGGTGATAGCGTCCTTCACGACACGGAAGCCAAACTGTTAGCCTTCCAAAACTACTACACTAAGATTTATGAACGTGTCACTCCTGTTGCAAACGAACCTAACACCGTCGGAGTACGCACTCTGGTAAGCGCTTTTCTGGCCTGGAATCGGGAACAAAGAACATCGAATTTCTCGGCCGAAAACTTGGCTAGCCGCCCCAATGGTGAGCAGTTCACCTCCGAAAGCTCAATATCCCTCATTATAAGCACTACCAACAACAAAAGATCCTCAGGCCCAGACAAAATTTCCAACTTCGTAATTAAAAAATGTATCAAAACAATTTCCCCTCCTCTTACAGTGATAATAAACAATTGTATCAACAATTCTTATTTCCCCCTTTCCTGGAAAAGTGCCACCGTCATTCCTATTAAAAAAAAACGCAATACAAGTAATATAGACAATTTCAGGCCTATTTCATTGTTATCTAACCTAGGAAAGATTTTAGAAAAAGTCCTTTATAATAAAATCAGACCATTTTTAGAAGATCGCAACTTAATCCCCAATAATCAATTTGGCTTCAAAAACAGCCACTCTACAGAACATGCCCTACTGCACTTGGAAAACATTATCCTCAATAACTTAAGACAGCAAAAATGTACCCTCGCATGCTCACTTGATCTGCGTCAGGCCTTCGATACAGTTTGGCACGATGGTCTACTCTCTAAGGTCATATCTTTAGGCTTTCCTACCCACTTCTGCAAAATCATTTCCAGCTTTTTAACCGACCGAATCCTAAGAATAAAATTGAACAACCAATTTTCAGAGACAGTGCCTGTAAACGCGGGAGTCCCTCAAGGTTCTACCCTTGGTCCTCTCCTCTTCAATATTTTCCTTAGCGATTTCCCGTCTCAACACAACTCCAGCAACTCCATTCTTTATGCAGATGATACCATAATAATTGACTCTCACGAAAGGCCCCATGTAGCGCTTCAGGGGATCCAGGCCCACTTAAACAACATCCTCAAGTACTACAAGGACTGGGGAATAAGCCTAAATCACAATAAGTGCGAGCTAATTTGTTTCCGAAATGCCTCATCAAGAGGTCATCATCTAGCCGTCAGAGAGAGCAAACAACTTACGCTATCCATTGAAGGAGGAAATATACCTGTGAAAACAAATATAAAATATCTGGGTGTCATCCTTCACGAACGGTTAAAAATGAATCCACAAGCCAGGAACGCACTTAAACTGGCTAAAGCCGCCGCCGCAGGGCTGAAGTCACTTTTGAACTCAAAAGCAGTGAATGTCAAAACAAAAACCCTTATATATAAGACACTAGTCCGCCCAGTACTCTCTTATGCTTTCACAGCCTGGTTTCAGATCACCCCAAATGTCGCAGAAGAAATGCAGAGATTCGAAAGAAGCGTGCTCCGAAAGTGTGTCTCCAAGCACAGAAGAACGTCCGGAAAATGGTTTAGAAACGAGACAATCTACACCACTGCGCAAATTTCACCTCTGTTAGAATATTTAATTTTACTGTCCAAGAAGCGCTTGAAACTACTTAGCAACCACGAGAATCCAATTCTAAGGAATATCTTTCTAGAAAATTGCCACTTCAACATTACTGAAAGATATTACATTTCACCAGTAAGCATCATAAACGAGGACTCGACTCCGCAGTTGACCTTAGCACCCGACAACTCACTCCTGCCAGTTTTCTATAGAAGAGCGAATCCTTCTAATTATAGAGGATAATACCTTGTCCCCACCGAGATTTTAAGTTTCACCCCAAATGTAAATATCTGTAAACTTGTTAATATAGACTTTAAGACTCATCCCAAATGTAAATATCTGTAAATTTGTTACTGTAGTCCTAAGCACCAGACTGAATTATGTAAATAACTCCTTATATTAAGATACTTATACACTATAAAACCAATGAACACTTTTGTTACATTAAGGTTTTATGATATGAACTAAAGTACTTTTATTTTAAGTAACCTGATGTACAAATAATCTCATGTGAATAATCCCATTAGGTTTATACACAATATACAGTATATCTATTAGCGTAATATATGTATATTAGTACCTCCACGAATCAATGTGATAATCCTGCCTTAAATTTGTTATTAAATTTTTAATACTGTATAGTACTAAACATTGTTTTGTTACAACGTTGCCATTATTATAACTATAGTATAAAACAATATGCACCCCAGCTGTAAAGGGTCGGAATTGGCAACTAGTACATCACAAATAAGTGGACTCACTGTTTTCAATTCCTTCTCTCACCCTCTAAATTCACCTCACTTAATGTCAGTGTTTTTGTTGAGCGAACACTTATCTTATGAATTCATTTCATTTAAGTTGTTAAATCCTAATCTGTCATTACACAAAAATGTTTTAATAATCGAATTTATTGTTATTGCAAGACCAATTCTAAGTCGGCATACTATTATTCTAATTTTAACTTATCACTACATGTAAAAAAAAGGAAAAAGTCTCAATAAATAAAGTTACAAGTTACAAGGTCTGCCGTAATTTTTAAAGCCTCCCTTTGTATTCCTTGTTTTGGCATTGGCGGGACGTTTATTTGTTTATGTCAATTCTCGATTCTTCCTGTTGTGCCCAACGCCAAATAAGAAACAAAACAAAAAAATCACTTTTTATGCAAATAGTCTTCATTTATCCTGTGTTCCATTTCATTGCTTTCATTTGCAATGGGCAAAACTACAGGCAGAAAAAAAAGGACGAATGCTAAAAAAAACTAAAAAAATAAAAAATAAAAATAAAAAAACAACAACAATTGAAGACAAAAGAAGAAAGGAAGAAAAACAAAACCGAGAATGTACCTCGAGGAACTATTGTCTTTAACCTTTTGCTCCATGTGCTTGACGAGCTGATGCCTCAGTATTCGTAGGGATCACTCGCTTACCCTCTGTCGCGCAATGCTCACTTCTCCGGAGAGTGATTGTGATATATGAATGCCAATGGATAGATAGTGAGTGACTTCACATTAAATACAACCACCCGCTCCCCATCGCCTCCCACTTTGTCAGCACTTTAATGGTAACTACTTTAATATGACAAGGACTCTGGTAAATGATGAAGCAGAACAGACGATGAAACAGTACCAGACGACAAGGACGCAAAAGGGAATAAATGTCGAATGAATGAATTGGATTTTTACCTCCCTTTCTACAATATTCGTGTAGAGGAGATTCAGGACCCATGATTCCGACGTTTAGGGGTGGCTATGGCTAGAGATAAAGTTCCCCAATGACTGCACTTAGGTTGTTCGAGTACAATAAATGTTGATAACAGTCTCTCAGAGATATCGAGATTTTTATCCATTGCAAATTTTTTACCTATTCAAATAAATTCTGTGTACCACTAGAAGTCCAATAGGAATATTTATGAAAGGGAATGCGGTTCGAGTATGTAGATGTTCTGGGTTAATTAAATGAAAGACTAGTTGAATGGAGAAAAGTTTTTAGTTCCAGTAGGCTCGTAGTCAGAGAGGAAAGCTTCCTTTAATGAATTCTGAAACATACGAGTGCAGAAAAATAAAAGACTTTAAAACAGTAATTGTAAGGCCGAACGGAACTACATGGTGTTTCTTTCTATTCAGAAACGTAAACAAAAGGTTTTAGAAATGAAGAAAAGTTTTTACTAACAGAATGTCTATACTCTGAATACCCAAAGGTACGCTTTTGTAGATGTTATACAAGATGCAACAGCCTAACCATTTTATTCATTTGGCTCTTTATTTTCGACGACTTACTTTGTAAGAAGTCGGAAAAGTGTCTAGTTTACCCCTATTTACTGGTTTTCTACTGCGCAAATGTAGTCTTCTCTTGACTTTCTTGAGCATTTTTGTCTCATTATCTTATATGTCGCTATGTATGTATGCATATAGTTTTGTCTATGAGCTTTCTTATCTTTGATTTAAACTCCTTTTTCCCCTTCATTAGGATTTTCCTACTTTCAAAACCAAGGTTGAGTGGTACCTCAGCCTTTTTTTATCTTCTTATATTGGTTCAAAGGTGTAGTTCTGGCTATGAACAAAAATTCGTGAGAAAACTTTTTATGGCCAGATCCAGAAAGATTATTACTTTACAGTGTGGAAGAATTTATTTGATTCAATCTCAAATATTTATCATATGCATGCTGCTAAAGCTGATTTTTTTAATTTGGACCAAAAGATTTACAAATACGTTGAAATATTTTGCGGTTTTCTTGAACCTTGGTTGCCATAAGGCAGGATTTTAAGAATGAATACCACTTTCTTAAGCAAATGAATGACTAACAATTAATTGATTATTCTCTTTGGTCTGTTCGTCAGACGATGGTTTTTGTTCGTTGGTATACAAGTTTAGAGGCAGTTAATTTTTAAGTATATGGATGAATGATTAACATTCAAGAGCTCCCAGGGCATACAGACATATCTCTTGCATTTGATGATACGAGTTCATAAGTATTTTATTATCACATCTTTCGTAGGCATTTTCTTAACCAGCTTTTGATTTCGATTTCCACTCTCGATATTCAAATAATGACATAACTAACTTTTCGGATATTTTCTGTCCTTAATTTAAGTTCACCCACGTCAGAGATACGTTCATTGAAATTGTATTCACAATACAACGACAAAACCTATATTAACATTCTATTCAAATACCTACAGTCAAATTGAATGAACACCATTTTGAAGAAAAGAAAGAACAAAATTTGCACGTTTCTTATAGCAGATTCCACAGGATCTTTTCCTTTTATGTATCAATATTCTAGGTATACTGCTGTCATTTGCCAATTGATTTGCATGCGTAAAAACTTTTTGATATCATTTACTAAAGAAGCAGGAGCATTTGCGTTAGTATGTATACTCGTATTTCTATACATACTGTGCAAACATTAATCCACGTAGTATTCTAACCTTATGAAGGTGCTTTTGCACGAAACGAGTATCTATAATAACAAACTAGCAAAACAAAGGCGAAAAAAATAGCAGCCAAATTTTAGAGGGTTTTGCCAGGACTAAGAACATTTTTTCTTTCAAAAATAAATTTAAAGATGATTAGCTTCAGGAAAAGTGCAAGGTCATCCAACACAAATAAATAGGCTCAACGCCGAAAACTTTGAAGAGTCACCGAAATGTGTTAAAAACGACAGAAGATGGGAAGAATATTTTACAGTGAAGAATTTTCGCGAAGTAACAAGTGTTATTGAACATGAAAATCTTGTTAATTTTAGTTTGAAATATTTCATAATTTTATTAAATGAGATAATGAGAGAAAACCGAGTGACTATTTCAGTGGACTATAATGGCAAAGACGAGAAACATTTAGTTAGTAATATTGTTAAACTTATTGGCAGTTAGTCTGACTTTGTGGATGCTTATGTAGTTAATCAACGAAGGGCTTTAAATATGGAAAAACATCATGAAACAGTGAATGATCAGCAAATCAACACTCGGGAGCGCTAAGTATATTCAATACTAAGCTGATAGGTGTTGGGATGATTTAAATAGCGCGAAATATTTGCAGTATTTTGTGATCGAAAAATGCCATGCATTTTCTGACGAATAAGTCAATACAAACTGGTATAAGATCGTTGACATACTATAGCTTTAGTCGTAACATCATAGTTATGAACGATGCACGAGAAATATAAATAGTTACGGCCACGAAAATGAAAATTGTATCGAGACTGATTCGATTAATTAAATACACATAATCAGGTGAAGCTACCAAACCGAAATGGAATGGTTTTGGAAAAAATTTGCGGCTTTTTATTGGCTATAGATGGCGTGAAGTTGAAATAACTAACTTCAGAATAGCTGATTGCATTAACAAGTGTGGCTACTCATTTGAAATTTGACAGTTGTAAGAATTCATCATTAATTGACCGCTAAAAACACAATGGACATCTACGATACGTTGTTGAAACGCAATGAAAGCGACTCATTTCGGGAACGAGTCATAACCGGTGATGAATGGGTCATCTACGACAATTAGGAGCGTCAAAGATTGTAGGTAAAAAATGGTCCACCAAGCATTTGCGAAGACGATGGACAGCGCAGAAGATGATGCAGAAGTGGTATTAGAAGAGAATTGTCCACCATGAGGTACTTCCAAATAGTCAAATGGGTAATTTTCAGCTCTACTGTGAACAACTCGAAATATTACCCCAATAAATTAAAAGAAAACTGACGGAATTGACTAATGGGAAAGGTGTTGTTTTCCAGCACGACCACATACTTCTTGATGACCCGTCAGAAATTTTAAGAGCTCAATTAGAGATAGATAGATAGATATAAAGTTCTGATAACCCACTGTATCGCCAAGACATAGAACACTCTGTCTATTTCTTGTTCTGGTCTTTGCAGAAACTTCTCAATGGGATTAAGTTGCGTTGAAGACAATGCAGGAAGGCTATGAAAACGACTTGATTCAGTTTTTCAACCAAAAAGTGGCGAAACATTGTTAATAATAATGAAGCATATTTGGTTTAAATAAATTAATTTGTACACTCTAAGAAAACCAATTGAATTTTACCAAAAAAAATGAGATGAATTTTTTCCTATACCAAATATTGTACAAATACTCGTAAGCTTGTCGATGAGGAAAAATAACTGGATTCCTGCTAGATCTCTGTCGTTGTTCATAGCTTACTGGAAACCTTTCGATGAAATAGAAAGATTTTGATAGTTTTCGCAGGGGTGGCATCCCAGAAAAATTCCACCGTATAGATGCCGATATTCCACAAAACGCTAAGCAATGTAATTTTATTACTCAAGCTGACAGAAGAGTTGGTCGCTGTAGACATTTCTTGCTTATAACTGGGGATATATTGAAGAGAACTTAAATACATTAGAGAAGATAGAACTAATGCGTGAGATTGGCACTTAGAGCTATAATTCGAGCGCGACCCATCTAAATTTCTGTAGACCTTTCTAAATATGATTCTGAAATCCTCCTAATATGATTGGAGATACAGGTTTCGGCTAACAGCTAATCTCCCAAGAAGTTAAAAAGTTGTGTATCATCATCACTTTATCGAAGACAAGATACCCTAGCCTTTTACAAATTGAAGGGGTAATTACTTAAATAAGAGTTTAACTAGTTTATCGTTCTGCACCTATTCGAAGATTCATCTCACCATCAGAAACAAAATAAATTCCTGACGCAAGGCTCCTGATTGTTATTGAAAAGTCGTTCTTTGGTGCTCTCTATCATATTTACTTTCCTTTCCTTTATGTACACATCTTAGAAAAAAGCGCGAGGTCCTTAAAGGCCTATAAAAATCTAGGAAATATACATATGCAAGCCCTAAATGAATCGAAATAGACGGAAAAAATTGTCAGCAAAAAAACGAAATAAAAATAAAACAAACAGTAACGGACTTAGGCCGCGTTCCTGCGGTGCACCACTTACGAGTAAAACGTTGATGGATAATGATGTTTAGATAGCTTGATTGATTTTATGATTGACAATAGACTACCTTCGTTGCAAATTGTTTTCGCAGAATCCTTTTTCGTCTGATTTGGTATTTCTCATTTTTATCATTTAAAATTCTGGTGAAGGATGTCATACATACATGATTTCAGGATTCAAATAAAGATAGATTTGAACCATGTCGTATGTTTTCAAATTTTAAATATATTGCCTTTTGGATTTTAGTTACGGACACCTTAATCGGCTTAGAATTTCAATGTGGCAGACAAATCCCCAAGACTATGTGATAGTGACGTTATTCTGGACTGGGTTTATCTCATTAAAAGCCTATCTTAAGTGATGAATATAAAATTATTTTTAAATTTGGATTCATAACTTTCGAAATGGATTTCGTCTTCGACCATTCAACTTTTGCATAATTTGAAGACTTATTCTCCCACTGCCACTCATATCTCATTAATGCTGGTGGCTCTAGTGTCCCTGTAGGTGAAACCTTCTCTATTCCTTTTAAGCATTTTCACTTCACATCTACTGTCAGCAAATTAATATATTCATTGAGGTTTCAGCTTAATTAAATATACAAATTCCCTTTCACGCAGTTTCTTCATCCCTTAGTCAAAGATGGATATCCATCAATGGGCCTTACTTCTATGTACAATTATGTATCGGTATATGTATGTACATATGTACATATATTACTACCGTGCAGTGGTTATGTGGAGCTATTCCATTGCCACCCTCTTCTTATAAAGTAGAACCAACCCCCAGAAAGAAAACACCAAAATAAGAAAGAACTTGAACCAGAACTTATCCCCCACAAAGAGAAATACTGAACTGGAATAAAGGAACCTTCAAATTGCATCGAAGTGCGAGTGCTTGTAGTAGTACCTACTCGTAGTTTTCCTTAATACCCTTATGATGGTCGGTTTAGTCCAATTCGGTTTGTCGTCTATCTGTTTGTTGTGTTGTATTGTCCTTTGCCTTTTTAGCTGTCTTCTTAGATATTTCTTCTTCGATGGTTCTTCATTAGATTTCTTCGTCTATATTAAGCTGCTAGTGATTATGTCGGTGCTTCTTTTGTATATGAATACGCGAAAGACGGGTACTGCCGATACCTACCTCTCCTCTTTTGAAGTGTAGATTTTTCGTTGAGCTGAAGAAGACGTTCATTTTAAGTCACAAAAGAAAAAAAAAATACTCTAACGACAACATAGAGTAATATCAGCTTAATCGCATTACCTACAACCACCGGCGTGGCATGATAGATGCAGATGAAGAGTTACAAAAAAAAAACAAAAAAAAAAGGATCACTAGTCAACGAAAATGAAGAAAAATTAAGAATATCTATATAGGAACTGACCCATTAGATTGTCGAGAGGCAGTCAATTCTTGCTCCTTGTCATTATCGCTGAAATTATCCTTAAAAGTCACTGCTGCGGATGCTGCGACCAGCAGTGGTTTATCTAAATATCCGGAAAAGATAAACACCGCCAGTACTGTCGTATACAAAATAAAATGCTGCATAAACATTTTCCTTCTTCTCGTGCTCCTTGCTTCAGAAGTCCTTACATACGAAACCCAAAAAGGGATACAAAAAATGTAAAGTCAACATAAATCAAAATAAAAAAAAAAAAGTATTATCTCAGCATTAACAATGACGAGGATAAAGATGAATATTCGGCATTTTTCGTTGATTTACGGAATGAATAGAAATGGAAGACGTCATTCAAAGTAAAACCGCGCGCGGTGTTGAATGTTGTATTTCGGTTTTTTCTTTTTTTCTAAACTTTAAGATAAATTCGCTGCACAATGTACACAATGCTCTTTGTTTTATACTTTTAATTCACATAAATATTTTTATATTTTTTTTTAATTTTTAAATCAACAACACACTTTCATTTCACAATCGACAAAGAAGGAACACAAAATTAATATCAATTTGACCACGCCAAAATAAATTGAAATTAAAATTCACCCTCTCGGGAGGGCGGCTTTAAGTACACATGTACGAATTTCTAAGCTACATACGCAAATTGAAAAGATTTGCCTCCTTTTTGTGTTTTAAAATTCCGCAGAGAATAGATAGGAAAGGGTTTTAATATATGTGTGTACGATACGGATATTCGTATATGGCGATTTCGAAATGTACTGAAATTTGAAGCTGTGACGAAGATGGTAATGTTGGAGAACGGCGCAAACATTAAAGCCGACAAAACCGAGACTATCGGCACTAAAGTTGTGTGGCCTGACACTATGGATTTTGAGTTTAATTTCAACAACCCCAATGACACCATATAATTCGTAGCACCGTGGATTTTGAACTGACGGTGAAAGACGGAGAAACGAGAGATACAGTGGAAGTTTTGAGGGGTTGTAATATGGTATGCTCCGAAGTGAAAGTGTTGCAGAGTTAAATTAAATTAAATTAGTAGGAAAGTATCAAATAAGTATTGCTTGTAACTACGAAACTAGTCCAGTTATTAGGTTTTCCAAATCACTACCTCGGTAGCACCGTGCAAGCAGCGTGGGATCAACTACAATACATGCAAAGCCAAAACTGGTTATATAAATTCATAATGTCCCTTTTCCCACCAGACATGAAAAGAAAGGGTTATAAACCAAGATTTCCTATCTACTGTCCAATCCGTGTAGCTAAGCATGTTCGATCGGAAGTTGCCATGGTAGTAGGGCAACGGTTCCTATGAATTATGGCAAAGCCATTCTTGCCTTTCAATGCAAAGTTTTGAAATCGAACTGGTGCAGCCTAATTGTCTAGATAGCTTGTCGCATGGACCGAACATCTTGAATATACTGTCAATATACTCAAGTCCCAGATTACCTTCTCTCTTTCTTCTAATGCCTGAATGAACACTGTTTCGACCCCATTGGCGACAATGATGACGATTTGAACTATAAACCGCCACTGAAAATCCGGGCAGATCTGAACCGGGACAGTCACTAAAACTCCTTTGTTATTGGAAACTAAACTGTCACTCATCAGATCGAATAAATTTATAACTCTTTATTAACAAATCAATTAAATAGTTGCACTTGACATTTTTAAGGCATTTGACAGAGTTTGGCATCATGCTGTTTTGTCGAAAATGCGTGCTTTTGGAATCGATGACTCTCTTCTTCAGTGAATTAGAAATTACCTTTCGGAGCGTTAAATTCAAGTTGTCTTAGGCGGTTTTAAGTCTGATATTCACAAAATAAGTGCTGGTGTGCCCCAGGTCTCCGACACTCTTTTTGTTAGTGACCTCTTGTCTGCTACTTCTAATCCAATATATTCCTTTGCTGATAACAGTACTCTCTGCTTGTCATATTCGTTCCCGGACTCACGCCCCCTGCTCTTCAGCTATAGAACGGGAACGGCGGCGTATTTTAGGTTCATTAAATTCCGATATTAACAACATAACCAATTTGGTAACTATCAACAACAATGTCTGCTGTCATTAAAGCGAAATTTAAATACCCAGCCATCATTCATGAATGGCACTTACATCTTTAAAACCGAAAACCTTTCCATTCTCGGTATGGGTGTCAGCGACAACTTACGTTTGAAAGACCACATATTCGATGTCGTCAAAAATACTGCGAAATATCTAGCTTTCCTTAAGCGATGTAAGAAATATTTTACCCCCTCTGATCTGGCCTCAATATACAATATAAGGCATTCATCCGCCTAAAATTGGAGTACAATTCCCACATCCGGTCAGGTGCTCCTAAAACATCTCTGGACCTGCTAGATAGGATTCAAAACCGTGCGATAAAACTCATAGGTGATACTAATATCAGTCAATCAATTGACACCCTCGAACACCAACGTAATGTCTCCTGTCTGACTCTGTTTTATCGCTGTAATGTAATTTATGTTGACGAACCGCGAGACTTTAGATCAAACCGAATGTTATCCTTTCAAAATTAGAATACGCCGTAGTACGGTAGAGTAAAAACAGTATATAGCCAAGTCTTCTGATCGAATGTCCCGCGAAGAAAAATATTTGTACCGATACGAGAAAGGCAAGGGGCCTGGCATTGTCTAACAATATCTATCGACCAATACAGGATGCTTTTCAGCCAATTTTGCATGCAGTGTGTCAATTTCCTCACAATATTTGTCAGTGCTTAGCGTCTCTCCTAGTTGAAGAACTAAGAACTTTATTGGTCCTTTAGATGTCGACCAGACTGTAACAATAACCTTTTCTGGGTGAAGACCGGGCTTGGGGGTGCGTTTTGGTTTTTCGTCTGTATTCAACCACTTTCCAGGTCTTTTACGGTTGTCTTATAAAATTCATTTTTTATTGCAGATAATTACTCGGTGCAAAAACGGCTCACTTTCATTCTGGCATAGATAAACTAACCTAGATGGCAAACTTTCCAGATATTGGAAAACCAAAACCGTTTTTCTACTGATCGCCTCTACCTTGTGACCCTGCCTGTGAATTCATATGACTTATCATCAATTGCAATTTCCCCTCCCATTTTACACACAGCCCGCCCATTTTACTCGAAAAGCGTAATCCACATTACACACACATAATGAACTTTACGTGCAAATCGCTCTCATTCAAGCAACTTTATTTATAAATTGCTCTCATCCTAGCAAATTCTGGCAAGTTATAGAGATGTGCAGTGTGTTGGTAATTCACTGACAGAGTGTCTGGGCGAGAGTTAAGAGTTTGCAAAAGTATTAGTGTGGAGGGTTTGGAGATCCCAAAGTAACAGCTCAAACGCAATATGATCCAGACAAATTCTACGTTATCTTTTGCAGATGTGACCCTTAAGATTGGATTTCATCAGATTTCAACTGCGATAGATCGCATCAAAAAGCTTGATTTTGTGTGAAAACTACCTGTATTGGTACCACAAGAATTGAAAAGAAGGTAATGCTGTTATGTTGGTAGGACCGCAATGGCTATCAACTGCTTTGGGTTGGGATATTTTGCACCATGTTCTCTTGATAAAGGTTAGCACCTATTCCAATCTCTACAAAAGTTTCTTCAAGTAAATGAGTATTCATGTTTTGAGGGTGTCCAAATGACGGCGGAATAGTTTCTTTGAAAAAAAAATAAATATGCAGGTATATACGAGGGGCGTTCAAGATATTCTCGGTATCGGGGTGAAGCTGTGGTTGCATATATAAATTGACGTATTTATCAAGTAATACTATTTTAGTGCATTCATGTAAAATTTCATATAAATGTGATTATTAATTCGCGTTTTATCTCTAGTTAAACAGAATCATAATGGCAACTGAGACGATGATGGTGAAAATTGAGCATCGGGCTTTAATTAAATTTCTCACTAAGCAAGGAAAAAGTCAAAAAACTATTCATGAAGAGATGGTGGCTGTTTACCAGGGTTCCGCACCTTCATTATCAACTGTGCAAAAGTGGTCAAGTGAGTTCAAGAGAGGCAGAGAGAGCATTGAGGACGACCCCCGCTCCGGCGCCCCGGCTACTGCTTGTACGGGAGAAAGCATCAAAGAAGTCGAAAAACTTGTTCTTGAGGATGCCCGAATAAAGGTGAAAATGATGGCAGAGATTACCAAGCTTTCAATTGGTACCATTCACACCATTCTTCATGACCATCTTAACCTTTCAAAGGTCAGTGCAAGGTGGGTGCCACGAATGCTCACAGCGCCTCAGATAAAAAGTGAGAATCGCATGCTGTAGAGAGCTTTTGGAGATGTGTAGTGAGAACGCGGACGGTGTTATGGATCGAATTGTTACTGGAGACGAAACATGGGTCCACCACTATGACCCTGAAAGCAAACAAGAGTCCATGCAGTGGCATAAAAAAGGAACAGACCCCCCGAAGAAGTTCAAAGTCACTCCGTCTGCCGGGAAGCTCATGGCCACAGTTTTTTGGGACTCAAAGGGAATCTAGCTCATTGAGTACAAAAAAAAGGTGAAACCATCAACGCCACGTTCTACGCCTCCACTTTGCATAATTTGCGGGAGGAAATTAAAAAGAAAAGACGGGGTAAACTCGCAGCGGGTGTGTTGCTTCTTCATGACAACGCTCCTGTTCACACGGCGCGAGTTTCCAAGGCTGCTGCGCGAGATTGTGGTTTCGAAGAAATCCAACACCCACCCTATAGTCCAGACCTTGCCCCTAGCGATTATTTCCTGTTTCCGGATTTGAAAAAATGTCTTCGTGGAAAAAGATTTTCGGATGATGAAGAACTCAAGTCGGTATTTTGCAGAGAAAGAGGAAATTTATTATTTTGAGGGTTTAAAGAAGCTTATCTCAAGATGTAACAAATGCATTGATGTTAGGGGAGATCATATTAAAAAATAAAAACAATTTAAATTGAATTCGCATTTTCCTCATATCGATACCGAGAATATATTGAACGCCCCTCGTACATATGCACCATATTAGGAAATATATGACTCTACAGTGCCCAATAATATGGTACAGTTGTACACAAAAACAGGCACAGTGATTGCTATGGTCTTTTTAATCTTGTTATTTGTACGAGTGTCAGTTAGAGTACACAAATTCTTTTGGTTAACTTAATGTGCAGGTGACTCGTCTTTGGCATTTAGTATGATGTTCAACCCAGGATCTGAAACTCCACAACAGGGTAGTCAATATAGAAGAATTGTTTACTTACCTTTGATCCAAATCTCTTCGATTTTTGTTGTGTCTTAAAGGAGAAACCAATACAATTTATAAGGTCGCATCTTGGTTCTCTATGTCGGTAGCTGCCAAATCCATAAGTACAAGATGGAACTACTTAGGTTCCTCTTCTTTGATGTGATGGAAACTGATTTGGCACGGGCTTAATAAGTCCGTGACTTTTTGAATTTCTGACCTCTTTACTGAAACAGCAACACTGCTCCTGTCAACAGGCATCTGTCAGTTGACTCCTGTCAAAATTTAAACTTGCTGCGTCAGTTAGTTTGTGTTTGACAGCTATTTTTATCAGACTACTCACTAATTTGAGGAGAAAATGGAAAAAAGTGAATTTCGTGTGCTTATTAAGCATTATTTCTTGCGAAAAAAAACCATTACCGAGACCAAGGCTAAGCTTGATAAATACTATTTGGACTCTGCACCATCGATTTCAATGGTAAAAAAGTGGTTTACTGAATTTCGTTGTGGCCGTACAAGCACTGAAGATGCCGAACGTCCTGGACGCCCAGTTGAGGTCTCTACACCCGAAACAATCGAAAAAATTCACGATATGGTGTTGGCCGACCGAAGATTGAAAGTGCGAGAGATTATGGAAGCCGTAGGGATCTCGCATGGCTCAGTGGTTTCAATTTTGAATGATCACTTGGGCATGAGAAAGCTTTCCGCAAGATGGGTGCCGCGTTTGCTCACAGTCGACCACAAACGCAATCGTGTAACAACTTCACAGGAAGGTTTGGCGTTGTTTAATCGCAATATGGAGGAGTTTTTGCGCCGTTTTGTAACCGTGGACGAAACATGGATCCATCACAACACACCAGAGAACAAACAACAGTCAAAACAGTGGGTTTCTAAGGGTGAATCGGCGCCAAAGAAGGCCAAGGTGGGTTTGTCAGCCAATAAAGTTATGGCGACTGTTTTTTGGGATGCACGCGGGATAATCCACATTGACTACCTTCAAAAGGGAAGAACAATCAATGGGGAATATTATGCCAACTTATTGGACCAATTCAATGACGATTTGAAAAAAAAACGACCTCATTTGGCCAAGAAAAAAGTTCTTTTCCACCAAGACAATGCAAGGGTGCACACATGTGCAGTTGCCATGGCAAAAATCCATGAATTGGGCTATGAATTGCTCCCTCATCCACCCTATTCTCCAGATTTGGCTCCGAGCGACTACTTCTTGTTCCCAAACCTGAAGAAATGGCTTGGTGGAAAAAGATTTGACTCCAATGATGAAGTCATCTCGCAAACAAAGGCCTATTTTGAGGACCTCGACAAATAATTTTTTTTGGAAGGGATAAAAAAATTGGAGAAGCGTTGAACAAAGTGTATAGAGCTCAAGGGAGGCTACGTTGAAAAATAAAATTATTTTTTTATCAAAAAATCTGTGTTTAATCCAAAAGTCACGGACTTATTGACCCGCCCTCGTATAACCAGAGAGATGAATATTCTATTTCAACATTAAAAGAATCACTTTTACAGACAGAAATATATATAGGTACAAGGTGAATGATCTATCGGCAGCATGAACAAGGCAAGAATTCTAATTTCACTTTCCCCATGAGTCAAAAACTAGAAGAGCAGAATACAAAATGAAGCATGTTCTTGTCAATTTTTTTTTTATCGTACTTTGCTAGCTCATTCAGATCTTTAGACTTCTTATAAGCTTAAGGGTTGACTGTCTCGTCCTGTTTATTGTATATGAAGGCAGTCGATCTTGATATTATTCTTGCGGCCAGAAAGGTTTAAATTGAATGCAGTAATCATAAGAAATATATTCAGCTTCTTTACTTTAGACCTGCAGTAATTTTTATTAATACTAAATTTAAAAACACCGAGACGGCAGCACTAGAAGAGCAGTAATTTTATGAATTCCACTCCGATGCGCATGTGCTGGAATAAATTTGTATCCTGCATTTAATTCCACACATCCGCACAATACAATAGGGTAGGTGCGAAGGGTGACACAAAATATCCGAATATCCTTTGGTATATTTCTTGTGTTCCCCCTTTTTATTTTCATTCTGTGTTTTGCCATTTTCGTCCTTTTTTTCAGTCTTCGTATTCTTTTTTTTTTTTTTTAACTCCCGCTGCTGCTAGTAGTACTTAGCAAATAACAGAAACAGAATTTGTTTTGATGGAATTCACTTCCGATTGCGGCCAACAACGACAACGACGTCGTTCTCTTGTCATTATCATCATCGTTTAAGCCTTGTCCTTTCATTTCCATTTGGCTACCTTCTCGTCGTATACAATTCATCACTCTTTAAAGGGTGTTCACTGTATGATGCCACGAGTATTATTGTAGTACCTAGTCCATATAGTAAAATGCCACATACCATGCCAATGCCAGCAGTCGCTTTGGTTTTTGCAAATTTGATCCTACTTTCACCCCCCCTATAGAATACCCCCTGAGATTCGCTTTCGCAGTGGTGCAATTACACACACAGATTATAGATAAAATACACTCATCTTCTTTATCCCATATGGAGAGAGATGTTTGGCATTTATTCTTGCTGGAGAAAATCCTCCCTTTCTGTGTTCTGGAACTGGTACAGTGAGAATTGTACGCTAGCTGGTTTTCTTGCTGCTGCTGAACACACGGCTCTGGGATCTGCTTTTGCTTGGCTCTGCTTTGTCTACCACATCTTTGCATTGTGTCGAATGAATTGTGTGTAATGAAAACAATGGAATATACAAAAATCGTCATTGACGAGATGATGATGATGATTATGGGGTACAATTAGTTATTTTGATTGGGGAACACATAACACCATTGTAGTTACTGTCCTGGAACTGCGTCTTCCCTAGGACCAACATAGAAAAAAGTTTCGTTTTGGTGCCTTCTAGTAAGGGTTGATTTTTGGTACTTTCAAAAGTACGAGAGGCTTTGACAAAATTTCAAAGAAGGAAATGCCTAATTATCCTTTGATATTTTGCCGGTATCTGGTGAATCCCCACTCAGACTCACATGATTGTGATTTGATGAAACATGGTACTAATTAAGGGTGGCTGGTGCTGATGACAGAAGACCCAGACCCAGCAATGGCTAGGTGGGTAATGGAGAATAGAGAATGGAAATGAGTTGAACGCATGTTATGTGTTTTTCCTAATTGATTGAGTTATAAGAGGGGCACAATGCTTGAGACAGAAACGATTAATTTAAGCGGACACTGCAATTATTTACCAAACTTGATGAAGCAAACTGGAGCAGATGGAAATTGAGATAGAATAAGTTTATGTAAATAGGATTAGGGCTATATTACTTTGACTAAGCCATATACACTACAAGTATCTATTATCAAAAAAACGTAACGCTTAACTCCTTAATTTTACTTCGGATTAATAGGTCTAGCCTATTTTTTTTATAAATAAGGATTGTTTAGATCTTCGGGGGCAGTTTTTACGATTGTCTTCTCCTTGGACCTAAATTAATAGCGTTATCCAATAAAGGAAGTTTTTGGCCAACCCCCTATTTGTTATCTTCAAGGTGGCTGAGCTCTCTTTTCTCTTCTGAGCATCACCTAAAGCAAGGTCGAAGTCGCTGTACAGCTCGTTAAGTTCGTTGTTTTATCCTCTCCTCCAAAGCCCATTAACGAAAACCGAACAATCCACTTCCCTGGTATAAATTCTCCTTAGCGTTTCTTCACAATGCCTTTTTGTTCAATTGCCTTCTAAAGTCAAAGAAACTGCAATTGGCACGTGTAACATTTCGTTTAATATCTGATGAGGTGTTGTTATCAGAGTTAATAGTCAAGTCGAAGGGAACAAAATCCTTTGTTTCTTTTTCTTTTATTAATATGTATGCAACGCGTATGATTACAATACATCTAATGCTAACTCTGTATGTATGTGTATTTCTCTTACGTATCTGCATTGCTACTGCTCCTCTTGTATGGTTGGCTAAATGCCTTTTAGTTGATACATACAGTTTCTTGTGCATTTGGAAAACGATACTGAAGTTTTATCAGCCATACTTTCCTCCGACCAAATGATGGAAATGAGTTTTCGAATACGTTCTACCATGTCATTTCTTGACAAGTATACAGTTCGGTTATGAAGCCTTGTTATACTTGAGTTTAGATATTGCTATCTTTAATTCATTTTGGTCGGGTTGACCGAAATTTTCATCTTTCGTCAGTTAGGCCCATGCAAATATGTTTACGTACCTATATGGGTTCCACAATTTCTTTATACATGCTACATTATACATTTTACCTTTGATATAATTGAAACTACAGTCGCAGGCGGTGCTGAGAATATGAAAAGTCAAAATATCGCTGCCAGTCACAATGAACCATTCTGGACTGGCGGAGACTGGCTGCCACTGAGCTATTTAAAACAGCTGGAGATGACTTGGTTGGGAAAATGCAATGCTCATCTGTAAGATATATTCAGAGGAAAACATGCCCGACGCATGAAATCTCAGCTTCGTTTGGCCGATCAACAGGAAAGAAGACCCTTTTGGTCTAAAACCATTAATGAGCAATCTGGTTGTACCATATCAGTGAGTTTTCTGGCCACCATCGATCAAATATTCACACTATGACCGATTTTGGAAATGATCCGAACATTTCAGATCGACACTCACCTACAATTTGTCGACTTCAAGGTCGGATATGACAATGGGCGCAGGGGCGAGCTATACAATGCCATCTCTAGCTTCGACATTCTTGGCAAACTCGTCAGGTTTGGACAATTATAGCTGGTCCATCAAAGCCGGTAATGAATTTACCGAGACCTTCAATGTCATGAAAGGTTTTACGCAGAACGGCGCGCTTTCATATGACTTTTTAAAAATCGCCATAGAAAGAGTCGTGCAAAACTCACTGCCCAACAAAAGAATCACGATTTTTTTATGTGGGTATACGGATGACATCAATATGATAGTCCAATCATATTGAAGTGTCAATGAAGCTTTTGTGAGTATTCAGGCGGAAGCGACCATAGCGAACGTGATAGTAAACGAGGGCAAAACAAAGTTAACAACTTCGTCTTCCTTAGCATCACGCCGGTTCTGCTCCATGGCGCAAAGGTTTGGACCGTGTCGGAAGCGAAGAGACACTTGTCCGTTTGGAGAAAAAGATACAAGATAGGGGAATGGAGGAGGAGATTCAATTACGAACTGTGCAGGCTGTAAAGTGACATCGGTCTAGTCGTCGACGTCTACAACGCCTACGCCTATGATGGCTGGGCTATGTTGAGCAAATGGACACCACATTTCCGACCTAAAGAGTTTTTGAGTCTAACCCTGAGGGACTACGCAGCAGAAGATGCCCACATCTAAGATTGCGCACCCAAGTGAAAAGAGACCTCCACCAACTTGGAGAGCGATACTGGAGGCGGTTAGCATCAGCTAGCTGGAGAGGCTTGCTGGTTGAGGCCCAAGTTCACTTCGAAATGAAATTCGTACTCCAATGTTCAAAATGAAAATGAAAAAATACAGGCCACCAGTACATTGGTGTGATCTCGAAATTGCGGTCGTAAAGAATTAAAAACGATCAGGACCGTCTACAGCTCGGAACGCGGTATAAGGATGCACGAACTCGACAGGAGATAACAGTCAAGTCAAGCTCTAGTATCTCCCACTCAATACGTTGTTCGTCTAGTCGGTCACGAATTACTTTGTCTGCGTTTTGGTATTGTGTGAGTTTTAACCCTCTTGCGTAGTTGCAGGGGAACTTCAAAGTCAATCTTTACCCTTTAAAATAGTCGCAGATGAAACGAAGGGGTTGAATAACGAGGGATTGCAAAATACTCTATCGGAAGGATAGACGAAAGATGCCATAGAATAGCATTTCGGCCACAGGTACGAGGGTAGTCCCAGAAGTACCAGATCTAACAAAGAAACCACAAAAAAATGGGGGAAAATATGTTTATTTCTCTACGTAGTCTCCTTTTAGTTCAATACGCTTTTCCCTGCGATGTTCAATAGCTTCGTTACCCTGTTTATAGTGAAAATTGTCGAGCTCATTAAAATAGCTATCAGCCCTAGAATCCACCTCTTTACTGTTAGCAAATCTTTTACCACCGAGCCATTTTTTCAAATTCGGAAGTAGAATATAATCCGAGGGGGCTAAATCTGGCGAATAGGATGCAGAAGGAAGCAATTCGAACTTTAATTCATTGATTTTGGCCATCGTGATGATGGATGAGTGAACTGGTGCATGGTCAAAACCTTTTCTTCGCCAAATGCGGCCGTTCTTTCTTGATTTAATTTTTCAAACGCTGCAATAAATTCGCATAATACACGCCACTGATTGTTTTTGCTTTCTGAAGATAATCAATGAAAATTAGAACTTTGCCTGCAGATGTAACTGTCTCCCCCTTCTTTGGAGCCGATTCTTCCCTTTGAGTCCATTGTTTTGACCGTTCCTTCGTCTCGGGTGTGAAGTGGTGGACCCATATTTCATCCATGGTTATGAATCGACGCAAAAACTCCGCCTTATTGCTGTAAAACTTTGCCAAACACTGAAACATGCTCACGACGCTGTTTTTGTTCCATTGTGAGTAATCGTGGCACCAATCTTGCGCACAGCTTTCTCATGTCCAATATTTTAGTTCACATGTGATGTACCGCGCTTTTTGAAATGCCTACCATATCTGCTAGTTCAGGTAATTTCAATCGACAGCCATCTAATACCATTTTGTGGATTTTTTTTTTAACATTTCTGGTGACTCACCTCATTTGGTCGACCACTGCGATGTCCGTCTTGGCAACTCGTACGGCCTCACTTATATTTTATTGTTGTAAATGAACAAGAAGACTCCTCCAGAGTAGAATCCAGTTCTGTTTTGATGTTGGTTGGATTGAGACTTTACAAAAAGTATTGTATCACATAAGGTTGACCAAGTTTTTCCATGTTTAAAAATTCATTGAGAGCGTTCACTATTGACGTCTGCGGAACAAATACTAAACAACATAGTGCCGTCAAATTTCAATTTTAAGCTTTATAAGGTTGGTTTGGTACTTTCTACAATTGTCATTCTTTTTAAAGAACAACCACCATCTATACGTCAGGTCGGGTACTTTGTCGTATCTGACAAAGTAAGGTGGACTTTAACACCAACGATCGATGTCTGAATAAATGTAAAATTAAAAAACAATTTACATTTGTAAAGATGCTGTCTATTCCTTAATGTTTATTTGCGACATTAGATTTATATTGTTTTTTGTCTTTTTTTCAGGAAAGCTCTGCTACAAATTCAACAAGCACTGCCACAGGTACAACCAGCTCGGCATCTTCTTCCAGCAGTTCTGATTCTTCGAGTTCCGATTCGGATAGCTCAGATTCTGAAAGCTCATCTACTGATGATGGAAAGAAACGCGACAAAAATACGCCCTACTCCGAGCATGAACTGGAAGCAATATATCGTGGTTGTGTACGAAATTTGGAAGAATGTGTTACCAGATTTCCAGAACACTACAAATCCGTTTATCGTCTTGTATATCACTACATGCATGCACCAGATAAATTGAAAGATCTGGAAAAATGTCGTCAACTATTACTGGGTCAGTATACTACCAATTTGGGCAATCAAATCAATGGTCTCTTCTCTGATCGAAAGAATAATAATATTTTTAATGGAATCTGGAGGATTCCATCATCGGAAATCGATCGTCCTGGCAGCTTTTCATCTCACTTAGTTAAGTGTGTTAGCATTCTCATACAAGTTTTACGGAAGTCCAACAATCACAAACTCTTAATTGATGTCGCTCTACAATTGTATCGGAATCCCGATAATGATAAGTAAGTCTTCAAAAATGTAAATTTCTTTGAAATTTTCTAATCTTGTAACTACTACATAGGCGTTATATTAAGGACTCCGAACGAATGGATCTCTATCAACAAGCAATGACATTTTGTGTGCAAATTATGCGAAACATTCTTAAGCGAATTATGGAAACCCGTGACAATGTGGAAACATTAAATCTTTTAATAGATATATACAAAGCACACAAGAAGTGCATCAAATACATGAACCAGAAAGAACCTTTATTTACTCAATTACTTGTCGATGTATACAAATTTTATATTCAAGACAAGGTTACCAAAATGCCAGAGAATTTAAATCTCTTGGATTTGGCAATAAAACTGTGCTTACAAGAGATTTCTGCGAGAAAGAATCAAGAAAAACAGGCCATGGCTGGAGCAGTAAGCGGAACGCAGTCAAATATAGTCCAATCTAACGCAGATGTTGCCCCACCAATTGGACAGAAACCTCCTGTAACAACTGTAAATGTTACGGCTCCAGTAAGTATCAAGTTCAAATCTGTATATACCATATATGTACACTATCAGACACCTATTTCTATTATTTACTTTAGTCAATTTATGATTCAGAACAAAGATGTTTCTAGAGTAATTTCTATTTCGTTGGTCAGGTTGGATATTTCGCAAAGAAGCGAAATAGGTGGGACATACCAACTTTGTTCTTCTGAGCTACTCTTTAAAAGGTTTACCTAGTCCCCTATTAATAAATCTCTTCAGCCAGAAGATCTAGAGAAAAAAGAAAAGTATATGTATAGTACTTCGGGATTTCGTACAATACATAACTCGATATTTCAATTCCAATTTTAAGGATTGTTTTATACTCCAGATAGCACTATTAACTTTGCGTCAAAATAGGGTTTCCATTCGATGTATCTCGGTGTTGGTAATAGCCCCATTACATTATTGTTATATTAGTGCCCTATCCATGTTGGTGTCCTCACCAGGTGAAGCGGTCGGTCAGTACGTTTTAGCTCCCAACGTCGGAAGTTAAATCCTAAACTAGGGTCATGGTCGAATATTTCTTTGTAAAATTTATTTAGGTGTTTATCGCCCACTGCATGATTTGCTACTTACATTTGTAAGGAGTTTAATCAGCCACAGAGGCTCCAGGATGCAGGAGTAGACGTTGCACGCTCGCGGTTAATCGGCTCTATATATAAAAAAAAAAAAGAAGAAAAACATGCTAAGGAAAAATATCACAAAGAAAGCTACTTTACTTTATATTGACTATACAGACGGATTCTAGAAGGAAAGATCAGAGAAGAAAAGACGAAAGAAAGTAGTAAGGTCACATTTGAATGCCATAACCGCTCTGAGTTGCCCTCGTCTACTGGATCCCTGTTATCCATAAATCACTTTCGTCCGTATTCTTTGAACCGGGTTATATATCGGTATATCGGTACACTTTCAAAGCTGATGATTTACTTAGAAGTCTTATCAGCTGTGAACACCGTTTATTGTTATTTTATATCGATATTATTTTTGATAAGATTCTATTAGATCGAATAGAGTGGGCACCTACCCACGATTTCGATTGCTCTGTATCGCGAATCGCGAAAAGCAAAAACTTAACATAACACCCATATAAACTTACTCCCTGTTCAACAGGTTCAACAGATTCGAGAAATATACATATACATTATCTCTTCTCCACTTTCATGACACCATTTCGACAATACTTGGTTTTGCGCATTAAGCATGTTTTAAGTTGTAATAAAGCTGATAAACATGAACTCCTTTTCGACGGTCGCTTCAGGGTTATCTACCAAAATTGTTCTCATTTCCGTTTTTGAAACTGTAACATCAAGAGAATGTCCGAATTTCATAACACGGTCGGTTTTGTAAGTTTTGTTGAAGAACACACAGAAACAAATGTTGATATTGAAAGCTTTCTCGTATATGGATTGAAGGCCAGACTGCTCTACTCTCTCTTTTTCATTTTATTTTACTGCATCCCTGATAATAAATTGTTCACTTTAAATATCTCAATTTTGAACTCGATTTCCGCAAAGCTAATTTGTTAGTGCCTAAATCAAATTAAGATACATATTTGAAACGATAAAAAAAATTCTAGATATGAACGGTTTTTTTACAGTACTTATTATCAAAAAATCAATTTTTAGGTGAGCAAACCAATTCAAATTCCTGGTATAACATCTCGTCCGCGCGGTCGACCAGTAGGTAGTAAGAATGCACCTACACAAATAACTACACAATCCTATCAAGCCCCAGTGTCATCATCCTCGATACAAGCTGCTACCAATCTTCTTAATCAACCATCTATGGCATCGTTAATGTCACTATACAGTAGTCCAGCAATGATGAATCAATTGACCAAGGTAAAAAATCAATAAGAAGACTTTTAATAACTATTAATAACTGTAATAACTATTATAATTCATATTTCAACAGGATCATGTTGGCTTCCAGAAGCTAGTTGCTGAATACTATAAAATGTTGGGCGGGCCATCAGCCACAGGAACTGCCCTTCTTCCAAACCTAGCAGCACCTTCACTTAACCCTATAATCAACCCAATGACAACTATACCGTCATTGAAAACATCAACTATTCCAGAGCTCTCACCACCAATCACAACTGCTACTCCCAAAATTCCTCAATTCGATATTAAAAACTTAATTGCTTCAGCAGCTTCACAGGTTTCAAAATCGGCAACATCCTCACAGTCCCATTCAACTACTATCAACATTGGTGGTGGAGAATTGACTATCACTCCAACATCATCGAAAGCAATAAACTCCAAAGAATCGCTACCTAATACCACTAAACTCTCATCTTCAATGGCCTCGACTTCATCCTCAATTTCAGTTACAAAAGTTCCAACCAGTGGTCAAAGCATTTATGTGAAACCTTTGTCTGACCTAACATCTAAATCAACTTCATCTCCAAAACTTCCAGAATTACCTAAATCACTATCGATCACACCGTCAACTAGTATTTTTCCACTCGAAAAGTCTAGGCCACAACATCAGCAAATACCAAGTGTCTCGGTAATGCCTGAGATAAAAATGCCACTTTCAAGTGATAAACTTCAAGTAAAAGCCAAAAGCACCACTAAAAAGAAAACAGTTCCATCAACTCCCTATGTCCGTCCACCCGCTCCAGGCCAAAGTCCGGCAGCTACTTTAGCTGGCTTGACCAATGCCGAAATAGCTGCTCTTGCCAGCATGAATCCGCAGTTCCCTCTATTAAATAACTTTAGCATGGACAATTACAATCAGCAAGCAGCCATGTTAGCTACATATGCTGAACTTCTAAAAAATATGGGCTCAGGAGTTAGCAGCTCAATGGTATCACAAATCGCTCAAATGTCACAATTACAACAATTTCAAATGTTAGGTCAAAAGCGACCCTACGCTAAACGTAATCGTAATCCAAAACCCAAGAAACAAACCCCGGAAATGCAAAATGCCGTTGAAACAGCACTGAAATCACTGCCACCACAAATTACGATGATACCATCCACATCAAAATCGTCCAAACAACAACCGTTTAGCATGCCATCGTATGGCTCACCAGCTACTATAACTTCGGTCGGACAAGCACCCCCAATGACGATGACAGCGCCATCAACAGGAGGTAAAATAACACCTAAACCAATTCCAACTCCTCCGCCTACAGCAGGTACTGGTTTACAGCAAACGAGCCCAATGAAAACTTTGCAGCAAAAGTTGGCGGAAAGGCAAAAGGCTAATCAGTTAAATGAGAATGCAAACAAGCCAGGAGGAAGTGGCAGCTCTTCGGGAGGTAAACGTGGCAACATTGATGTTATTATCTTGGATTGATTGCATTAATGTTTATTCTCTCTATTTGTGCAGTACATAATGGACTTCAAATTGCGTAATCTTTTTTTTTTTTGTCTAATCATAATAAAATAAATTTTTAAGCATTACAGTCTCGCTTATACCCAAAAATAAAACTGCTTTATTATTCATTGATGTGTCCTTTGTGTTAGAATACGAATGTATTCTCAGAATATTATGTGGCGATAACGTGCAGGTTAAAACAATTCAGCTGGCAAATTTGCAAGTCTAGTGCCTCAAATAATTATCTTAGTCGCGCCACCGTAACGCTGCATTTTGGGACTAACATGGCTCTCCAGTCAGGGACTTGCTGGTGCTCTCTAATTGTGTGCACCATCTGACATGGTGCTTTCGCGTCCACATGTTCCACTCATCTAAACCTATGACTTCTGGCTCTTTTAGCTAAGTCCATGGCGCTGTAAAGCTCATACAATTCTTAGTTATTGTAAATCTCCTCTTCCACTCTCCGTCGATACAGACAGGATCGCAGATCACTCCAAGCCCTTTCCTCTGGAAATGATCAAATGCCTCAAGCAATTTTGTTAAATTCCATGCCTCTGCAGAGTAGAGGACACAGAAGATCAATGTTTTATAGAGCGCTATCTTGAATGTCCGAGAAAGGAGCCTATTACTCAATAGCCTTCTGAGACCAAAAAATAGCAATTAGCAAGATTTACTCTTCAAATGATCTCTAAGCTGGTGTTGTTTCTATTTACTGCTGGAATAGGAAGATTGTGATTTTAGCGTTGCCTTGCGAGTTTTGCACATTACCCCCAAGTACAATGTTGAAGAAATTGCATGACAGCGGATGGTTGAGTTCATAAACGTCAGCATTTCTACCTTGGTACAGCCGTAGATCTTTCCTTCCATGTTTTTGAACGTATTCACTGCGCAGACATATCGTATGGACATTAAATTTAAACAATGAGTCCAAAATGGACTCGTTTCCTCCTTCCCCCAGTGAAGTCTGGCTCCATTAAGATGTCCTTTCCAATCAAAAGTTTTGTGTCCTTTATTGTCCAATATTTCTTATTTCAATAGCTCTTGCATTTTTCCTCTTCAAAAAACACAAAATTATACCGCACTATAATACTTTAACATTTAAATTTTTCTACAGTCACAGTTGAAATGCTTAACTACTCTGCGCAAGGATGACATAGTTCTGCAGAAAATCTGCATTATTGAACGCAACTTAGGCAGTTATTTGTTAGTATGATGTATTTGGAAACACACGTTCGCCTTGTCGGAGGTCTTTTTTTAAATCAAACGTCTCCGTAAAATCATTCTCGACCCTCACGAAATATAGAAATTTCTCCATAGTCATCCTGCACAGCCGGACAGGTTTAGCATTTTTTCTAATATACTCTGACACAGGCGACCTTAAAATCGACAAACATTTTATTTGAAATTCTTGGGTCTTTTCGAATATCTTTTGTAATGTTAAAATATGGTCTATGATGGACTTTCTAGGCGTGAAACTACTCTGATAAGGACTAAGGACATTGGGCTAATAAGAAGGCTTAGGCAATAACATAGCATGGCAGAGAAGATCGTCCGAGTTAAACGGTTTGTTCTTCTTGACAGCTGAATTGTGATTGACATCGTCGTTCTCCAGTCTCCAGAAATGGTTCTTCCATATCCTCAGCGCTGACTGTAAATTTACGGCATTCTGGTAAAATTTCTAAACGTCTCTTATATAACATCGTTCGATCGCACGATCTTGCGTGGCGGGCGCACCCACCATCCAAAACTGACTTTACCAAAGGACTCGACGTATACTGGCATCAGCAAAAAAAAAATTCTTGGAGTCAATACACCCACCACTACTCCAGGATTAATCCAACCGGTGTATCTTCTTCCTACCCAATAACTACCTCCTCCAAAATGAACAGGTGTTTTTTGAGACTGAGACTTGGACACAAGTGACGCACAGACATCTCCTCATGAAAGACAACCGTTCTGTGTTGCAGCTTTGTCAATCGGATGCTGTCCTGTCAATTGAAAATTTCGTACTCGAGTGCCCAATTGTTAATCATCTTGTAACAAGTTATTTAACAAAAAATTCATAGACCTATTACTAACCCCCTCTACTCAAAATATCAAAGACGTACACAATATATTACAGAAACTAAAACTTTTAAATTACATAAATTTAAAGAAAATAATTTCTTCAATACTAGCCGATAGCCCTGGTAGCTAACGCTATATCATATAGATTAAGATGTAAATTTATTTATGTTTTAATAAACAATAATAATAAAAATTCTGACACAATAGGTCTGTTCGCGTACTGTCAAAAACTACGAAAATCTACGAAAAGCAATCCAAAATCCGTTCGCGTACTCATATTTTTCGTAGTATTTTACAAAGAGAACGAAATGAGAGAGCAACTCATTTCCCCTCGTTTGTCCATTTTAGTCCAAGAAATTTGTTCGAGCAAATTTGTAAAAACTGTCAAACTGTTTTTTTAATTTAAAAAAAACTGCTAAATTCATTAATACATACTTGTTTTTTTAATTTTTGTTTTTAGGAAAAAAAAATCAAAATGAAAACAGTTGACATTTGTCTGTACAAAACAGTCTCAAATTCATTCATTCGCTTACTTTTTAACAAATTTTCTCTCTGAGAGAGAATTTTATTCTCACTACTCCGGATTTGAGTTTTTACGTATTTAGTCAGTTGTCTCGCACTGACACCAGCGCTCGCCAGTAAAATCTAAATTACAACTACAAAATCACACATAATATGGTTTAAGTTTAAGTTAAAAGTACACGAACGGACCTAATGCTATTTGAAGTTTAAACATACTAGGTGGCGCCAAATTGATCACCCTATCGGAAGATGGTATAATTTTTGCAAATGGCGTCGTAAGTTAATCATATTTGACATTTGTGAACTAGTCAGCTGCAGTATACAAACAGACAAGCAATGAAGCGCTATACTCCGTGGGATAATTGTGTCGATGTTTTTGACCAATAATCGGTCGGTGGTGTTAGCGCAGCGTGAATTTCGACGTCGATTTCCTAATAGTGTCGCGCCAACTGGGCAAACATTCCGGCGCTTAGCTACTCGACTCGAACAGACCACAGGACGTGGCCGCCACCGGACTGGTCGTTCGGTCGAGAATATCGCGGATGTGGCTGCCGATGTCGCTGAGAACGAAAAAACATCAACCAGACAACGGCATTACCAGACGAAACCTTCAACGAATTTTAGTGAAATACTTACACATTTTCCCGTACAAAGTGTAAACAGTGCATCAGTTAATGCCTCCTGGCCGTCAGTAGCTTCTGAATTACTGTAAAACCATCCTCAATCTCAACAACGAAGAGGACGATTTTGTGTCAAAAATCATCATGAGCGACGAGGCGCATTTCCACTTAAGCGGTTACGTCAATAAGCAAAATCTTCATTTCTGGGGCACTGAAAATCCGCGTGTGATGCACGAAGAGCCATTACATCCACTCAAAGCCACTGTGCGGCGTTCACGGGGAAGTAGTGATTGGGCCGTATTTTTTTGAGGACGCCATCGGCAATACGGTCACTGTTACTGGCGAAGGCTACAGGGCCATGATAAACGACTTCTTATTGCCGGAATTGGATGAGCGGGGCTTGATGAACATGTGGTTTCAACAAGACGATGCAAATGCACACACAAGGTCCAAACAAAGGTTTCCATCACTCAAAATCATTTTTTTTTATTTAGTAAAAAAGTAATTTAAAAACAAAATTGGATGATTAATTTTGCGCCACCCTGTATTTATATGTGTTAGTACGCTTAGAATCCGGAAGAGAAATTTTGCCTCTGAAATGAAGTGTAATATAACAGTATAACAGTTTTATGTAATTTTTTTCGCTCCGGAGTGCACGAAGAAGGCTTCTGCCGGGTAATCGAAAACGCCATAATTGTGTTACATAAAGCGTTAGTATTGAAAGAAATCATTTGTACCCACACAAACATTTTACACTTTTTCCATTTCTCTTTTTTTATTGCCTATTTTCAGGCCGTAATATATATTCTCCTAGTGTAATACTGATATGACCTTTGCAAATGTATCTGCCTTTATGGGCCTTACCAACAACAAATCATTGGTTATGACTTAAAAAAGGTGTCAACGTAAATATTAACTGAAATTTAGTTTTTTTTTGGTGCATAATATGACCCCCGCAGACTCTTAGTTTAGGATTTACAGCCATTTTAGTGTTGAAATTTATTTTCAGGCTCTTAGTTTAATAGATACAACCATTTAGTGTTGAAATTTAGTTTTTTTTCTGGTGTTTAATATGACCCCCACAGGCTCTTAGTTTAGGAGTTATTAGTGTTAAAATTAGGTTTTTTTTTGTCCAAAGTGTAGCGAGAATGTTTTAATAGTTAGTTTTTGCTTAACCTTCACTTCTTCAAAGAATCCTCCATATTTTTATCGAATCTATACTTCTGATATTGTTTCCTTCGTTTGTACATATAAAACGGTGATACCAAATCTAATCCTTTTTAGGGTTATTCTTACTATTAAGGGGTTACGCCGTTGCAAGGACGAAAAAAGATGTTTTTTTATAATTTTTTTCTGAAAAGGTATTTTATTTTACAAAAACAAAAAGCATAGGTACATTTAGCGGTTACATCTAAGTTTATAATGGCATTAATGATTTGTAAAAATATCGGCCTGGTATGCTCCTGTAGACTATCTCCTGAAGGCCTTCCAAAAATGTGTTCGGCGGTGATCACGATATTTCCGGTTTAGTAGAACACATCTGATATCAAAAAACCCGAACGATTCTTTTAGTGTATAGATAAAACTAGGTATTGATTGAAGGAATAATTAAAATTTTGATTTTTGACAAAATGGTGGCTTCATAAAAAAAATTTAAATTTTCGGCCAAAATTTCCAGGTTTAAAAAAATAGAAGTAATTATCCGATCCGATCCTTCGATCAATACCTGATGAATATATCTGAGAAGGTTGTGTTAAAATGTCAGACCTAGCCGTTTTTTAGACATCTTGATAACAGACTTCGAAAACACAGTTTTGAGAAAAACGCGTTTAAAATTTCAGAAGAAGTTTATACATAGATACACTTTTTTTCTTACTTACATGGAGTCATCTATTCCAGGGCCATACGATTGACCCTCCGTAGCATCAGCACCCTCTAGTACCTCAAGTTAATTTGTCTACGAGCCATTCTTCCCGCTCGCGTACTCCCATGCGCTTTCAAGTCAGAGATCATGACGAGCTCTGCATCCTCTTTCTCGATATAGGCATGGGCATTGGGCCTAATTGATATTCCCATTGCATTCATTTAATATGAAGTTGAAGTTGTACAAGAAATAACTCGAGTTAGCCATCAGGAATAAAATGGACTATTCATAAGGGAACACCTGGTATACTTGTTAACACAAAGAAAGAAAAGAGCAGCTGCTACTCCGATTTGTGCTCCCCCCCGAGACGTCCATACAAATATCCGTATATCTCGAAAAGTACTTATCGGATCGATTTGATATTTTCAGATATATGTATATACATTACAAAAATACAAAATCGATTTTTTTTTTGAAAATTCTAACTGCGTATAACCCCATTAGTGCATTGCTATCACTTTGTTCCTTAGGCCCAGTTTTTCAGTGCTGAGTTAAGCTAGAGTTGAAGCAGTTTTCCAGTGCCACCGCTCCATGAGTGGTGATTGAATTTGGCATCACTATATCGTATAGTTGTCAAAACACTTTCGAAATCTGTCATTCTCGTCTGCTCATTGTATTTGGTGCATAACAATAACAATGAGCAAAAGAAGCAGCAATTTTTCATCAGAAGAAATTGAAGTTTCATTAGAATTTGTGGAAAAAAAAAATACTATAGAATGTAAGCGGACGGACCGAACGAATGTTGAAGATAGGGCAAAAGCCTGGGCTAAAATCGCGAAAGAAATCAATAGCAAGTGCGGAAGCGACAGAACGGGTGAAAACATTCGAACGAAATACAAAAATTTAAAAAATGTTTGCAAAATTAAATTTTGCGGGACAGAAACGAAGCATCTTCTGCACGGGCAGCATCTTTTGTCACTGCAACAGATAATGCTGTTTTAAAGGTATGCCAGGAGGAGGAATTTTTTGGGGACCGAGGCGCTGTGGGATGACGACGCATCTGAGGGGAAAGAATAACCAGTGTCAACTGAAGGAAGGAACGACTTCTCTGAAAAAGGAAGAGGTTAGTATTTGTTTTCAACTGAGACTTTATTTTTAAATCAATTCCTTTGATTATACTTGCAGATGAAACGGAGGAGTTGTTAAATTGGAAACGCTATACCCCAAAAATGTTAAAAAAGCCACAACACCTTGCAATCAAACCCATATGGCGCAAAAATACAAAAGACTGCTGGAGCGATGTTGCTTCTGCCAAATTGAGAAAAATTGAGGCTGATAGAAGACTCATTAATTTTCAACTAGAAGAGACTGAGCTTCGTAAAGAAAAATTAAGAATGGAAATTGAGCAGATGACACAAAAACGCGAACTGGAAATCAAAATTTTAGAAAAGCAATTACAATAAAAAACATTTCCATTGAATGTTAGATACTGTTATAAGTTGTTTCATCAAGTTACAAGTTTTTTTTTTTGAGTTATCATTATTTGACTGTGATGTAAATAAGTCATATTTTAATTTAAGTTGTTATGAATAAGAGGTCCAAAAAGAAAATAGTGCATTAAATGAAGAACCGATTTGAATTAATAAGGAACTGATTTACCAAATGAACGCTTTGAGCATGTTTTATTTAAGATTTTTTTTTTTATAATCAGCGCGCGCTAAATTAGTTTTGTACCCTTAAAATGTTCGTACACAGCTCGGGCGGAGGAAATTTAGGGAGGAAGAAAAGACAGGTACCGATGTACATTGTTTTTAAATGTTTGCAAGTTATAACGACCAGGAAACACAGAGGTCGGCAGGGCATTCCATAAGCGAGTTGTACGGCTTAGGAAAGAATCACGATATTTTAAAGTACATCCGATAACTTGTAACTGTAAATTAATGTCGGGTCACTAACAACTTTTTAAAATAATCATTTACCAAAATGCGTCTATAAACATTATTACAATTTACATTTCCACTCTCCCTATTGTTTGGAGTTGATAATACGAAATCTACTGCTTCTTCAGCTTCAGTAGAGAGACTTGGTGCTTCATTTTCGCCGTTAATGCAACCTACCATATGTTGTGCAAGACAGCCGTTGCAACGATTATGCACTACACTTTTCCTAATTCCAGCCGCATTCCTAACGACAGAAATTGAAACCGTCTTCTCCAAACTCCATAGCTTCTTTCAACGCAACAGCGAGTTCTAATTAAAGATTCATTATATAAATTCTCCCCCGGAGTTGTTTTGTTAAAAAGTTGACTATCATCAACTATAAAATTTTAACCGAACTCACCTCTCTCCAGACGGCGATAAATATTTGAATGTCTGAAAATATTTGAGTTGTGTGCTGATCCAGGCCAAAGAGCAACAATATTCGTTATCTTGAGGGTTGCATCACAAGTCGTCTGCACATTTATTGAAAAGAACCCTTTGCGATTTCGGTAGTTTCCCTTTAGTTCCGCCTATCTGAAGGATTTTAAAACATATATGTATGCTTTAGTCAGTAGTTTGTTTTCGGTTTTAAAAAATGTACCTGGACTAAGAATTCTAACATGTGTGCAATCTAGAGCGCCTATAACTTTTAGGAACTTCGCAACATTATAAAATTCCTGTTTCTTATTTGACAACTGTGTAACAGTTGGATACTGTTGATACCGATAATGCGTAAATATCGCCTATTGTTCTCAACATGCCACCAGTTGCATACACTCTCAAAGTGATCAGAAACATCTGCTTCCATGTTAACGCCGTATTCCACTAGAATTGTATAAGTTGTTGGCGAAGCCACATGCCACTCCCAATTGACGTGGTGGTAACACATTTGCTTTCGTGTTATAATAATTAACTTATACGTACCAATTTGTTTTATTTTTTATATGAGCGCGAATAAGCTCCAAAATGCTGAAAGCTGATTCCTTTATAAAGACGAAATCGGTCGTAAATATCCTTTTCTCCAAACAATTGAAAATGATTTGGCCTTGACCTAACAAGCCTTTTCCGTCTTAAAACTGTTAAATTTAATATTTCATATAATTCCGCGTCTTTGAGATCTGAATCAGAATCAAAATATACCGACAGCGACAACGTACTCATTTTCTTTATTAATTTTAAAATTTTCAAAAAAATATAAGTGAAATCACTTTTTTCCTTGCTATTTTCCGTATCTCTAAAAAAATTTGCTCAGTTAATCCAGAGTTAGCTCGCCAAATTTGCTGGGTTAACTCGGTGTTAGCTCAGGATTAAAATTGACTGAAAAACATGGTTCTGGAGTTAACTCGAGTTTAACCCTGAGACTCGGATGATCTCGCACTGAAAAACTGGCCCTTAATGTCATATTTTAAAAACTAAAATGGCTTTCTGTACATTATAATTTAGCTCCATACTAACACCAAAGCCGATCATTAAATTTGTTATTGGTATAAACGTTTTCGAAAGTGTAGAGATTATACTTAAGCTGTATACTTAATTTGGTTGTTAGTAAAGCCCTATACCATATGTTCCACTAACCACTAACAAAATTTAAATGTTAGGCTACTGAACTTACCTAATTAGACCTCCAATTAAAGGGTGTGCTGTAAAACTCTTCCGTTTTTTTATAAAAAAAAAAGTTAACGACTATCTAAGCCAATATCGAAGATACTAAAATATGCGCAATAACAAAATTTCGAAATATTTAAATATGTTCACTTAATATATATAGGGTGTCCCAAAAATCAACGTCAAGTCAGAAACGGGTGATACGAGGTTCGTTCAACACATTCTCGGTATCGGGGTGAAGCCGTGGTTGTATATATAAATTGACTTATTTATCAAGTAATACCATTATTTTAGTGCTTTCATGTAAAATTTCATATAAATGTGATTATTAGTTCGCGTTTTATCTCTAGTTAAACAGAATTATAATGGCAACTGAGACGATGATGGTGAAAATTGAGCATCGCGCTGTAATTAAATTTCTCACTAAGCAAGGAAAAAGTCAAAAAACTATTCATGAAGAGATGGTGGCTGTTTACCAGGGTTCCGCACCTTCATTATCAACTGTGCAAAAGTGGTCAAGTGAGTTCAAGAGAGGCAGAGAGAGCATTGAAGACGACCCCCGCTCCGGCGCCCCGGCTACTGCTTGTACGGGAGAAAGCATCAAAGAAGTCGAAAAACTTGTTCTTGAGGATGCCCGAATAAAGGTGAAAATGATGGCAGAGATCACCAAGCTTTCAATTGGTACCATTCACACCATTCTTCATGACCATCTTAACCTTTCAAAGGTCAGTGCAAGGTGGGTGCCACGAATGCTCACATCGCCTCAGAAAAAAGTGAGAATCGCATGCTGTAGAGAGCTTTTGGAGATGTGTAGTGAGAACGCGGACGGTGTTATGGATCGAATTGTTACTGGGGACGAAACATGGGTCCACCACTATGACCCTAAAAGCAAACAAGAGTCCATGCAGTGGCATAAAAAAGGAACAGACCCCCCGAAGAAGTTCAAAGTCACTCCGTCTGCCGGGAAGCTCATGGCCACAGTTTTTTGGGACTCAAAGGGAATCTTGCTCATTGAGTACAAAAAAAAAGGTGAAACCATCAACGCCACATCCTACGCTTCCACTTTGCATAATTTGCGGGAGGAAATTAAAAAGAAAAGACGGGGTAAACTCGCAGCGGGTGTGTTGCTTCTTCATGACAACGCTCCTGTTCACACGGCGCGAGTTTCCAAGGCTGCTGCGCGAGATTGTGGTTTCGAAGAAATCCAACACCCACCCTAGAAACCTGACATCCTGTGACGATCTATTAAGTACTGTGACCGCAAATCTTTACTCTACTTCGATTTTTTTTTGTCATGTAACCCTGAGTAACTGTTCTGTAAATTACGGTCCAAAATTGAAACATAATTATATCGGTTTTAAATAAAATATTGCTTTTT
The DNA here is from genome assembly GCA_963966105.1 of Volucella zonaria. Lineage (NCBI taxonomy): Eukaryota > Metazoa > Arthropoda > Insecta > Diptera > Syrphidae > Volucella > Volucella zonaria. The sequence continues at coordinate 86,082,011 of OZ014533.1, forward strand.
TGTCCATCCATATATCTGAAAATCATTAACCACCTAACTTGAACTGACTGTACTGACTGTATGTACTGTGCTATTTTGGCAAGTAACTTTAAAAGATGGCGTATTTAGTCTGGATTCCAAAATGGTATGACACTTGCTATACTAACGCTTAATTGAGGACAAAAAAAATATTTTGTTAAGGAAACCCGATTCATAGTTAATTCTCTTTTTATAAGTTAAAATGAGTACCAAGTGTGAGCGAGACAGACAGTGACGCGGTGATTGAGACGGATAAACATATAGGGATGCCATTCTGGCAGTTCGTCTTGAGTCGAACCATAATTCGACTCACTAACCATAATAGAGGTGTATATTATAAGAAAAGTCGACTATTGGATTTACCTCTTGGATCTGAGAATTTGATTTAAAAGATTAAGTAGACGAGGTGCAGCGAAAAAATAAAACCGGGAGAAATGTGTTTTGTGGATCGCTGGTGTTAATACAAAGTTCTAGCATTCATTCGTAAACTAAATCTGGTATCGTAAAATCCAGAATTTTGGAAATAAATTTTTTAAAAATTTGTAAAAGTATACCGTAAATGTCTTAAGGGTAACATTTTATTTATTTACTTTAATATACACATGGTCCTTCCAACTACGTTTATGATCCAGTATGATGCCCAAGTATGTAAATTGATCAACACATTCTATTTGGAAGCAGGCTTCATTACAACTTGTATTTATTGTTAGGAAAGATCATGAAAGGTCATGTCAAGATGATATGACAAAAGAAACCGTATGTAAATAAGGGAATGATAATATAAAGGAAAATCGTCACAGATTGTAATATATAAATATTTAGATAAAAGTATATTAATAAATAAATAAATAATAAATTTACATTGATTAAAAAAGAATAGGACCCAGGATAGAACTTTGCGGTATACCTGTATTAATCATCTTCTGTGAACTAAAAGTATTTTTCATCTTAACCATTTGCTCACGATTTACCCTCTAAACCTTACACAATAAAGTTTTGTTAGCAGTAAGTTATGATCTACCCATTCGAAAGCTTTGATGATATCTACGAATTGTTGAAGCATTTATACATGCATACAATTTCCAGTTAATTTCAATAAAACGCTTTCCGTAGATCTTCCACTTCTGAAACCAAACTAAGAAGTGTTCAAAAAATGCTTCTATTGTATATTTAGCGTCCAAAAAAAAACAAACATTACTTTTAAAAATTTAGATGTACTTTTATATTCTCAAACCATTAACTTTTGCACAGACACACTGTAAGTGAATTCCAACACTTCTGCATCTCTATAACTTTGTTAAAATTTGCTTGAGGGAGAGCAATTTACACAAATGTGTGTAATGGAAACGAAATTTTTTTGATTAAAATGGGCGTGGTTTGTATAAAATGAGAGGGAAATTGCAATTGATGCCGCTTTTAGGCACTCTTAAAACACCTATTCCTTTTTGCACACAAATATTAAATATGTGACACAAGACATCAGAAATTTGGGAAGAAATATTTTTCAAGACAAAACTTGATATGTATCTGATCAAAAGATGATCAGTATTTAATTAACAACCCATTCTTTTTTGGAGTTGCTGATGTTATCGGCTGATTTGTTAAGATAAGTATCTCAGCGAAGAGGAATTTCAGTTTTAAATTATGCACATAGTCTTTTATAAGATTGTTTTACTTTTTTTTTATTAGGGTGAATAAATAATTTTTTCCCTTTTGGTTTTACTCAATTAATGTACAATAATGTATTGCTGTAGACACTTTGATTCACTATGTTGCCTGCTTTTACTGCGACTACAATTAGATATATGAAACTGTAACTTTTTAAGATACAGAACAAAAACAATAGACGGCTCATCTGTATTGTAAAATCTTCTCAGGACTCAAAGCTTAATTCATCATTTAGAATTATAAAATTGATGTTGGAAGAACTCCTGATTACAAAATCGTAGTTCCCTGTTAATGCAGAGGGAATACCTGTATACTATCGACTTGTGAGTCTGTATAATATCGACTTGTGAGTCAGCTAGACCACTTCATGTCTACGTAATCCAAGTATAGCGCAGGGTAAGTAAACTCTGGATTTCGCAAAAATTTGAATTATATAAAACATGTCTTTGATGTGATAAATTTAAATTTTATTATAAAGGATTAATAACTGTTATTCTTTAAATAAATAATAATATTGGTAGAATCAAATAAATTATTTTTACACATTGTAGTCAAGGCTTTAACTTTTAACCAAAATAACCCACAAGGATGTATCCCCTAATTCTTATATAGCCGGAATGGTAACAAATAAAAAATGTTGTCGGGCAAACAAAAAATGTTCATTCGTTCATCTGGAGTAGGGAGTTAACCGCTGCATCCTTATTTCCACGATTGGCTTCGAAGACAGATTTAACAACTTCCTTATCAATGTTAGGGAACATTTCATGAACCTAAAATGAACAAATACAGGCGCGTACATTTTTTTTTTTGTGCACTCAAATATATATTCTTAGTAATTTACCTGTTTAAGGTCAGCTTCACTAATATGTGGAGGTGGAGGTGGAGTTGGAGGAGCCTGCTGTGGCGCCACAAATATGGGCATGGGTCGACCTGGTGGTACCATAACCATAGGAGCTGCTGAAATAGGGTACATATATGGAGTCACTGGTTGATTGCCGAAACTTAAGACAATATCTATAGTTCCTTCTAGACCATCGCCTTGTTTTCCACTCAATGGATACCATTCCTCGTGAGTTTCGCCACGTAATACAGTATCAGGAATTTTTATATCGGCCCAGGCGATTAGTTCGTCCATTTTAAAGCTGCACTCATCGTAAATTTCAATGGAAATAGCATTTACACCGACAGGAAGTTGACTTTGAATGACACGGTTCCAGCGTGGATTTTTTCCACCATTTGGATCGGTTTGTGTTTCGTAAACGTAATGACCGACACGAATGCGAACGTAAGGATCCATTCGAGTTATGCCGTAATTGCGAACTAGGCGTGCTTGGGCACATGTAATGCTAAGACGTCCAACATGATTTGGAGCCTAAAATGAAAAATAAAACAAAATTTGTATCAAGTGATGGAGATAACCCAATTTTGTAATTGATGCGATAGCCCTTATATGTAAATTTATGCTTTTCACCTCGAAGGATCGGTATGGTATTATGTAAACAAAAGCAATAAGTTTACGAGTACATACTCAATAAACCGCTTTAGCAAAAAGGTGAAAATATCATCATGGAAATCTATCGGCGGGAATCAAGCTGCCTCAGATACTATAATCAAATTAACCAAATACATACATCAGCAGCTAGTGACTGACAATAAAATATTCATCCCCTGTCCTAAATAAGACGCTAGGAAAAAATGGTGATGGAAACTATGGTTAAGATCACTGAGAAAGTTTTTTCTCAGTGGAATCAATTCTGTGGAATCTACAAAGCAGCACTTGATATGTATTTAAATCTTCGAGAATACTTACCAAATGTACGCGAGTCGACGGTATGGGAATGGTACTCATTCGCGGAAATAGCGGAGGAGCATACAAATGACGAAAGTCAAAGACGAAAATCTATAAACAAACAAATGAATTTTCCATATTTTCAATAAATTTTTATTAATTCAAATCTACGAGCTGGTTAAGCAAATTTTGAATGGAATGGCGATAATTTAACTGATTCTCGTATTGGCCAAAAATAGTCCCATTTGAGATCATAATTGAATTGGTTATCGTTCATACTAACTTACTTGTATATAAGGAATTCAAATAATTTGGGAAACCAAATGTGTGGATAGTAAAAAGAAAAACATACAAACAATGTTTTCATTCAGAACAGTTAAGCGATACTATACATACAAGTTGGTGCAGGCAAAATAAAAATTGATTTTAACACATGTCGTTGGATAACAGGTTCGTTTTGAGGATCAGATTAAAAAAAGTATAGACCATGTTTTGAAGAGTTGAATCTTTTATTTACTCTCGTAAACATTCAATAGAATATTATACGAATATTTCAAATGTTAAATTAAATAAAAGTTCACTAATCAGTAATTGCAGAATAAACGAATAAACATTTCCTATAAAAATTAGCGTTTAAACCTTAATATACCGGGATAAAGGAAACATGCTAACTGAAAACTTTATCAATAGCAGTTAGGTAATTTGGCTTGAAGTCAAATAAATAATCAATGTGTTTGATCATTTAAGGAATTCAGATCATACCATCAATACAGCTCTAACTATTCGTGTGGAATCATAACACATCTACCTATCAAAATTGCTGCATCTGTTGTTGGAATAGAAAGAGTGCTAAAAGATGGCACTTCTCGTTCGTTTTAACTCTGCTTCTCTTCTTGGGTGCTCCCGTTTACACCAACGAGACATGATAAGCTTTAAGATTGACACATGTATTCAATTAAAACAAACTGCATGTTCTCAAGCCGCTTGATTTTACTAATTTCTCCTGTAATTTATTTTCTTTTGTAAAATTTGTGAAAGAAGGTATAATGAAGAATTATCATCACCACCAAACAACTATGGTTGAAAAAAAGAAACAAAATAGGAATTAGAAAAGGTAGTTGTGCTTTTTTCCATCCACATTAGCGATTGTCATAAAAAAATTACCTATCTCCGCTTAAGAGTTCATCATAACAACTTGCTTGCACAGATATATCTATGACGTTTAATGGCAGTTCATCTGTTGGTTAGTGAACAAATTGAAAAGTTCATCTCAAACGAAGAAAATAGCATTTGGAAGCACTGCAAAGTTAACCAAGCACCTTATCGATTCCGGGGGAGATGGCGTATATGTTCTCTCTCGATTAAGAGACCGCAGATTATACGATAATGTTCCTTTATATCTCGCATACCTACATGATAAGCCAGATTCTGTCTGTATCGACGGTATAACAAAAACCAATGCAATGGTTTCCATTCTGCAAGAAGGCCTTCCCACTAATCATAATGATCTGCGGCAACTTTTTATACGTTTTCATGAGCAATGGATAATGATCACTCTTCTTTTGCGTCTCACGAAGTTCCAAACGCGTACTACACCTCCAGAGAATACGGTCTAGTTTCAGAAACTACCATCGCTCCTAATCCACCACTCAAATTTTTGCCGAAGCCTCCCAAATATCTCTCCCTGTATTATCAAAAAGTAAGAGGATTACAAACTAAGATTTCTCCTATATATCTTAATTCGCAGATTCTGCCCTGCGACATTTTTGCCCTCACAGAAACCAACTCCTAATATTAAGAATAATAAATTACTTTCCCAAGACTTCGATTTACTCCGTGACGATGGTCTAGATAAAGAGAAAAATTTATATGGCCGTGGTGTACTTCTAGCAATACACTCTCGTCTCGAGTCTAAACCCTTTAAAAAATCGGCCACTGCATTCTTTGAATTTATTTGCGCTAGAATTATTATTTACAAGAGCAACCTATATATTTGTTGCTGCTATATTCGCCCCCCACAACCAATTCAAGGTTACCAGCTAGCTGTTGATGCAATCGACAGCAATTTTAATGCTGCTGATACCAATGACGTTGCTATTTTTCTAGGTGATTTTAATCTACATAAACTTAGGTAGGGCCCAGACTGACCAGTCCTATTTTACTGCAACAAACCCCACCTCTGATAAAGAAAATCTTTTCATCCACTGCCTAACTAACTCTGGTCTGTATCAAATAAGTGGTGCCACCAATAACATTGGCATCGACCTAGTCTTCACTACCTATGCAGATAACGGCGTCGTTTTAGAAAGTAAACATCTTCTTTCTAAGTTGGATAGTTACCACCCTCCCCTTTCTCTTACGTTGACGTATGACAATGGTCTTAATCGCGTTTCCTATGAGTATTCTTACAGTTTTAATTTTCTTACTAACTACGCCAAACTGAACAACCTCCTCAGTATGGCCAATTTTGACTTTCTTTACGATAATCCCAACCTTACTGTTAACGATCCTCTCACATCCTTTTATACCGAAATTTTCAAATGTCTCTCCCAATCTGTTCTTTTTTTTTACTCAAAAAGAATCATCGTTACCACCCTGGTATAATAAAGAGCTGAAATCTCTTCGCAATAAGAGAAATAAGCTCTGGTACACTTGCTTAAAATCGCGTTCCGACACCGACACCGACATCGTTGAAACCGAAAAACTTTCCATTCTCGGTATGTGTGTCATTGACAACTTACGTCGGAATGCCCACATATTCGATGTCGCCAAAAATGCTGCGAAATGTAAAGGTTTCCTCAAGCGATGTAAGAAATATTTCAGCCCCTCTGATCTGGCCTCAATATATAAGGTGTTTATACGCCTGAAATTGGAGTACAATGCCCACATCTGGTCAGGTGCGCTTAAAACATCTCTGCATCTGCTAGACCGGATTCAAAACCGTGCGGTAAAACTCATAGCTGATACCAATATCACTCAGTCAATGGACACCCTCGAACACGACGAAATGTCTCGTATCTCACTTTGTTTTATCGCTAATTCCACCACCAGTGCTCTATAGAAATCGCCAGTAGCATTCCGCCCCTTCAAACTTTTAACCGTAACACCCGTCTCGCTATTGAATGCTAATCAGCATACCCTCCAGCCCACTTTCGGACGTACTCGGAAATATCGTAATTCGTTCCTAAGCCGAACAACTCACTTGTGGAATGCCCTGCCAAGCTCTTTATTTCCTAGTCATTATAACTTTCAGACATTTAAAACCAACATACATCGGTACCACCCCTTCTTTCCTCCCTAAATTTATTTCGCCCGCGCTGTGTGCAAACATTTTAAGGGTACCTTAACCCCTTGAGCGCGCGCTACATTTACAAAACAAAAAAAATAAAAATCTATGGCATAATGCTTTGCCATTATCAATCTATGGTTCCCCAAAACCAGCACGGAAATCTACGACCACCAACTTAACAGAATTCGTATCAAGCACTTTATGTGCACTGGAATCTGGAATCTGATTTCAACAAAGCCTTCACATGATATAATCCTTCTGAAATTAAAGGGTCTTGGTTTCCAAATGAACTTTATAACATGGATTCAATCATATTTAAATGAACGACATTACTATGTTCTATTTAGGTGCATGGTTTCTAACCCTGGTGTCCCTCAAGGCAGCCACCTTGCTACCTTATTATTTATTCTGACCTTTAATGATGTTGATTGCATCATTAAAAATTCATACATATCTATTTACGCAGATGATACAAAAATCTTTAGGTATATATCATCTTCCTCAGATAGCCTACCACTGCAGGAAGATCTAGAAAGATTTCCTTGATGTCAGAAGAATTTTCTTGAGCTTAACGTCAATAAGTTTCAGGCTATAACGTATACTCGTAAGCGCCCCTCTACTCCACCTCGCTGCTATCTAATCTTTAATCTGCCTGTTCCCTTAGTGGATGAGTTGCGTGATTTAGGTGTTATCTGCGATAAGGAACTCAATTTCCGTTCTCACATTGATACAATAATATAATAAAAAAAAGCCAACTCTGCCCTTGGCGTCATCAAGCGCTGGTCTAAGGAGTTTTCCAATCCTTATGTTACCAAATCTCTTTACATAACCTTTGTTAGGCCTCTTCTTGGATATGCAAGCCAAGTTTGGTCACACTGCTTCAGAACTCACATCCTCCGGATAGAAGCTGTTTTTTTGTTTCTTTTGCTTTACGTGGTCTTCCTTGGGATGATGGCCAAAACTTACCTGGCTGAAACTCATAAATTTGTAACCACTTTCTATACGCCGAAATGTTGCCGACATTCTCTTTATTCATCAAATTTTAGTTGGTAATATTGATTGTCCTTCTTTACTTCAGCTTATTTATTTTAACACCAACCCCCGCAATCTTAGGTCTGTGAAACTTTTCCGGCTCAATCTTCACATAACGAATTACGGACACAGCCAGTGTCTAGAATGCTTCGTGAAGCTAAAGATATTCTGCCTCTCTTCGATTACCATCCCAGCAAACTCTTCCTCAAGAACATTCTTCATTCTTATTTCCACCTATGCCTCACATCTTAACTTTCTTTAACCGCTCCCACCCTTTAGTTTTTATCTTGTGAAATTGTTAATTTTAAGAATAAGCTTGCAATAAGCTTTAATAAATCTGTCCGGGGTTGACCCGGGCCGCAAATATGTCGCTTTGTTTTATTTAATTTTGTATACATGAAATTTTTTATGTATTGAGAAAAAATATTCATTCAATACATATATGGTATGGTATGTGTGTATTTGTCAGGCACCTGCCTGACAGTAGTTGACATACCCTTAGCGGAACAACGAAGTCGCGTGATCGGCTATCCCCTGCGGAAGGGGTGTTGAAATCCCTTTTGCCAACGAAGCCGTCCATGCAGGATCCTATAAAACATAGGCGCAGCCTGACAGCTGTTGACATATTGTTTATAGTTCGCCTTTTTAGTGTTTTGCTAGATGACAAGTGCGAAATGATAATGTAGTCAAATAAGAATTTGCTAAACAAAAATTCCGAATAAATGGAATGTGAAATAATAAAAATGCAATACAACAAATTGCGAAATGAATATAGCGAAATGATAAATGGCCAAAACAAATCCGCGAGTAGACCCCTACCCTATAAATTGACTTATGGCGTTTTCGCTTGGGCCGTCAGAAGCCTTGTTTTGTGAACTCCGATTTTTATTTAAATGGAACACTTAAAACTTCTTCGGACTTTTATATTTTAAATATACAATAATTGCTTGCGAATCAATTTGAACATTCAGAATAATAAATTGACCAAGCACAGCCTATTGCACAAACACAGAAATCTAGTTTGACACACAATACTATTTGACGTTTATACATTTTGACATAAAAGCCAGGAGAGAAATTTTGATTCTTAAATGAACACGAGAAGCAAAATTTTGTTTCTGGAAAAATAGGGGAAATGGTTTTACGTCACTTTTCTGCTTTGGAGCATGAAAAAAAAGCCCAAACGAAAACGCCATCAGTGTGCATCGTTATATTATTGTTGTAATTTACATGCAAATTATTTTCTTTTGAACCAGCAGATTAACGAATCTAGGAAGACTTCTCTTCTTTGGAAGGATGTGCCATCTCTTCTCCTTCCTAAGTTTCCTTCTCCCGTTATATTATTGTTGTAATTTACATGCAAATTATTTTCTTTTGAACCAGCAGATTAACGAATCTAGGAAGACTTCTCTTCTTTGGAAGGATGTGCCATCTCTTCTCCTTCCTAAGTTTCCTTCTCCCGCGCTGGGAGCAAACATTTCAAGGATACTAATAACCCTTAGAGCGCGGAAATTAAAAAGAAAACAGCTCTTCAGACATCTCGTAGTAGCCGGATAGAGGCGCTAGAAAATAATTGGCTACGAATCAATCGTACTAAAACCATATGTCTTCATTGCTGTTTCCCGAATACGCAAACTTAGCTCTTGATAATTATTTACAAATAGTCACTGTAAGAAAAATTTAAATATTTAGACTAGGTCGTTAACGACCAAAGAAATTGCGATAACGATGTCGCAACTAAAGAAAACTTGGTACTATTTTGTGACATGAAAATGCCGCTCAGACTCAAAAGTTTGTTATGCATGGCAGTCGTTCGTAACAAGTGTTCCAAAATCTGTTCTAATAAGTACGCGCATTAAGAACGCATGAAGAACCGATATTCAACAATAGTCGTCGGAAAATCCGGTCCGAAAAGCAATAGAGCTCAAGTTACAGCCGAGGTTCAAAGAAAAAACCGAAAAAAAGATTTAGTCACTCAGTGACAAAAAAACATCAAAAAACTCTCGACAATATGAATACTGTGTGGTCCCCATCACAAGCGTTTTTAAATTGAAAACAGAAACACAAAATCTTAAAAATTAAATGAACAAGCACTTACATCTTCGGAAATTTCGGGGGCCATACTAGAGTCCTTGGTTTCGAAGACAAACCCTGCTTCTTTCTATATTGGATGGCTTACCAATGCTTTCAATTTAAAAATTTAGTTGCAAATATTTCCAGACTAAGTATCACTGCCAACGGTCTGCACTGTTTGAAAGTTGAAACCTGAATCTCTTAACGATCATTTCGGGCAATTGATAGGAAGGTAAATCTTAACAAGAGTTCTGATCATATTTGACTGTTTAGATCAACCACGTGAGATCTGAGGTGAGATGCCTTTTGATAGACTTTCACACAATGTACAATAAACAAACTTAACAACAAACAATCAGTACCTTCCTAAAGTTAGCAGATGCCTGTTAAACGTATTTTCAAACAAAAAACTCGAAAACATGATTTCTTGAACTAATCGGCGATACATAATATTTCGAGCTTATGGTCTATTGCGCAAATTCTAGGTGAGCGGCTAGCGAAGCAGACTACTTAGGAAAAAAATAAATAAATAAATAAACATTACTACCTAGCACTGGTAGTGCTTCCTTAGAGGTACTCGTACAAATATAAATCAATCGTTGCCTCGGTCTCACCGCATGATTTGGTTTTGTTTTTTGCATTTTTCAAAAGTACTCACCACATATTGCGGCATAGCCTGTTGCTGATACAATGCCATCGCTGCTTGACAATCGGCAGCTTCTTGTATTTCCCTTGGTGTTGAAATTCGCAGAAAATCCGGAGGCAATGGGCCGATTATAGCCTGTAATAAAAATTAAAAACAAAAATTAGATATCAACCAAAACAATTCACAACACAAAGCACCAATTGCCACCGACGTTTCCTGTGCAATTAGCACTTTATGTGCATTTGTAGAGCAATGTCGATGATCAGTATGGAACGGCGTTTCGACTGCGATTTCAAACGAAAGCCAAATACGTAAAAAGTATGAAGACGGAGATTGATAAGCCATCACAGCGGTGATGGTGACTAATTGATCGACCCTTTGACGCTTCACTGTAAACGTCTTTGTTGTGGAAATGATTTTTTTTTATAACAAAATTGTTGACTAAGCGACGTTTTATTTCTAAATTGTAAGTAAATGGGACAAAAACCGACCGAAAAGAAAAAAGTGATAAGTGTAGTTACCTTTCGCCATCGATTCTCTCGAGTCTCCACATTAACTCCTGCCATCTTAAGGGCGCTATTTACTAGGGCTTCCGTAATTTTGATTTTACTTTAATTTGAATCGGTTGAATTTAATTACGAGGAGTTGCAAGATGTTGGCAAATATTGAAAAAGAATTACTGCAGCTACTTCAGTTCGGGGTAGAAAAAATAAATACACCACGACTTGCAATGGAATCTTTGGAAAAACAACTGGAATGGCTGTCACATTTAACAGATGTTAAGAATGGCTGTGTTCAGTTCGTAATGTACAGTGATACAGAAGTGTCATTAATAGCATTGATAGTTTCACCAATTATTATGTTTCATCAACTGTCTAAGTTACCAATGACATCCAGCTGTCAAAATATTCAGTAAGGTTTGCCATTTCATCCCATGCATTGTTTTACGTTTGTCGAAATGGAAATTATTAAAAAATATTATCGAAATTCCGGCTCAGTTGTAAATACGCAACGTGAATTTCGTCGAGAGTTCGGTAGTCATCGTGTCTTCAGTGTGCAATCATGTCCACGTCGCACCGTGGAAAAGTTTGAGTGTAAGTACACTCTTTTGGATCTTATGCCACCAACCAGATAGAGATTGGTGCGAAATGAAGAAAACATAGCCGCCGTAGCGGCCAGTATCGAAGAAGACCCAGAGCTGTCGATTCGGTGGCGATCAGCTGAATTGGGCACCGTTAGAGTCAAATCGGCTTATTTTGCGATTGGATTTAGGCCTACATCCGTATAAGGTTGTGCTGACGCATGAATTGAAGCCGGGCGACAATAGACAAGGCCATGAATTCGCTAATTGGGTGCTGAAAATGTTGGCCGGAGATCCGGATTTTGGCCAAAAAATCATCTTCTCGGACGAAGCCCATTTTTGGCTTGGCGGCTATGTCAACAAGCGAAATTGTCGTTATTGAAGCGAAAAAACCACAAGCGTTCGGCCAAGCATCAATGCATTCACAAAGATTGACTGTTTGGTACGGTTTATGGCATGGCTGCATCATCGGACCGTATTTCTTTCGAAATGAGGAAGAAAACACCCTTACCGTCAATGTTATCAGGTATAGAGCGATGTTAACCGACTTTCTGGGGTTAAAGCTCGAAAACATCGATACGTCCAAGCTGTGGTTCCAACAAGACGGCAATACATGCCTTACAAGCGACGCAACGCCCGAAGTTGTGAAGGAGAAATTTGGCGACTGGGTCATCTCACGGCACGCGTTCATCAATTGGTCGCCGCCATCAACCGATTTGACACCACTCGCTTATTTTCTCTGAAGCTATGTCAAGTCCTTAGTCTACGCTAACAAGCCAACTAATTTGGAAGAGCTCGAGGACAACATTCGACATGCTATTGCCGGAATAACGCCGCACATACTGGACTGACCGCTTGAAGCAGTGCCAGCGAAGACGAGGCGTCCATTGAAATGATGTGCTATTTCACTAATAATGGCATGAACATACGAGGGCGGGTCAATAAGTCAATAAGTTTTTGAATTTCTGACCTCTTTACTGAAACAGCAACACTGCTCCTGTCAACAGGCATCTGTCAGTTGACTCCTGTCAAAATTTAAACTTGCTGCGTCAGTTAGTTTGTGTTTGACAGCTATTTTTATCAGACTACTCACTAATTTGAGGAGAAAATGGAAAAAAGTGAATTTCGTGTGCGTATTAAGCATTATTTCTTGCGAAAAAAAACCATTACCGAGACCAAGGCTAAGCTTGATAAATACTAAGGGGACTCTGCACCATCGATTTCAATGGTAAAAAAGTGGTTTACTGAATTTCGTTGTGGCCGTACAAGCACTGAAGATGCCGAACCTCCTGGACGCCCAGTTGAGGTCTCTACACCCGAAACAATCGAAAAAAATCACGATATGGTGTTGGCCGACCGAAGATTGAAAGTGCGAGAGATTGTGGAAGCCGTAGGGATCTCGCATGGCTCAGTGGTTTCAATTTTGAATGATCACTTGGGCATGAGAAAGCTTTCCGCAAGATGGGTGCCGCGTTTGCTCACAGTCGACCACAAACGCAATCGTGTAACAACTTCACAGGAAGGTTTGGCGTTGTTTAATCGCAATATGGACGAGTTTTTGCGCCGTTTTGTAACCGTGGACGAAACATGGATCCATCACAACACACCAGAGAACAAACAACAGTCAAAACAGTGGGTTTCTAAGGGTGAATCGGCGCCAAAGAAGGCCAAGGTGGGTTTGTCAGCCAATAAACTTATGGCGACTGTTTTTTGGGATGCACGCGGAATAATCCACATTGACTACCTTCAAAAGGGAAGAACAATCAATGGGGAATATTATGCCAACTTATTGGACCGATTCAATGACGATTTGAAAAAAAAACGACCTCATTTGGCCAAGAAAAAGTTCTTTTCCACCAAGACAATGCAAGGGTGCACACATGTGCAGTTGCCATGGCAAAAATCCATGAATTGGGCTATGAATTGCTCCCTCATCCACCCTATTCTCCAGATTTGGCTCCGAGCGACTACTTCTTGTTCCCAAACCTGATGAAATGGCTTGGTGGAAAAAGATTTGACTCCAATGATGAAGTCATCTCGCAAACAAAGGCCTATTTTGAGGACCTCGACAAATCATTTTTTTTGGAGGGGATAAAAAAATTGGAGAAGCGTTGGACAAAGTGTATAGAGCTCAAGGGAGGCAAAAACTCCTCCGCATTGCAACAGGTATGCAAATGCAAAATGTGGATTGACCACGAAAAGCTTGCGAATATTTTGAAACTCATTGCTTCATTTGCATTGAATTTGTTATTTCTTTTATGAGAATATCAAATGAGCAATTTTTTTATTTGGCGGATAAGCTGAAGTATACATAACTCGCGCGCAACTATCAATTTATTGAAGGAAACATAATTTCTCATAATGGTTTGATTTAACCTCCAAGATCGTGTCATATAGCACTAATATTGACAATAGTACTCTTCTCAGACCCAATCCATCCATAGTCCAATAAAAATATATCCAACGAGGAGATTGACAACTACCTAAAATAAATGGATGAGACCATAAAACGAACGATGGCCTAATGAACACACTGGCAACAATGAAGCATTCCACAACGCAACTATTGACGTACTCCAGAGACACGTAAGTAGACAGCAATCGATACTAAAGACATTGCACTGTCAGTTAACTAACAGACATAACCGGAAATCATTAGACTCATGTTATCTATCAAAATCATCTGATATTAGAGAGCTTCTGTAAGTTTGTACTGGAATGACAAAATTCAGGATGTAAACACCAGGAAAACGATCCCTATAAACCGATAGCATACAAAATCTCTCACTAGAACCACTAGACATTTACAGGATCTTCCTTAATAACGCAAAATGTTGACTAAATGAGTTGAGGAAATATGTTCCAGACAATCAATTCGGTTTTAAGGTGGGGTATGATATCAGTCTAAACTTTGAGAGCTCATCGTACAAAATGGCAGTGTGACTTCTGCTGGGGCATTTCTCATTGAAAACTTTAATTCGGCATTTGCACAAGCGATTCCATAGGATCACTTTATCATCACCATGCCATAGAATATGCGCACGCCTTAAAAAATTAAGCTCATTAATATACTTTTGCAATGTGATTTCGAAATCACAGGTTTCAGGTTGCTTCTTTTTAGCACACATTTTAGGGTTCTCTGCGGATACCAGAAAAAACTGGCGAAAATGCTCTATTTTGAACCAAAATGGCAGCCACTTCCTTATGGTAATGTTGAGATAGGACTAGATCGATATCTAACAAACACATAGAGGCTGCTTTTGGATTATGATGAAAATGTTCTTTTCCCCTAACAACAGGAAAAAGATACAGGGTACATGGCTCTCATCCAGTTCCTGTTCATATTTAGGTGTCATGCGTGGTTTAATTAGAGAGAAAGCTTATTGAAAAAGATTTGGAACACCAGAGTGTGGATACGTAAAATTCTATTCTAATGTTGAAAATTTTTGTACACAAGAGTATCTAATAAAAATTCGTAATATCGTTATTAACGTGACTCGAAGACACACTGAAAGGGCAATTAGCTCGATGAACACTCTGATCTGCGAGGACTACTACTCGTATAATACTCGTGGACTAGTACTCGGTCCACCGCACCTCTTATGGCTCCAACGAACGTATCTCCCGAATGCTCCGAAAGGTCAACTCAAACCTCTCCCTTTTTCATTTCCACCTGAGCACTCCTCGTCTTAAACAAGATCTCCTCCATCACTTCCTTGGTCACTAGCTCTTAAGTCTTTCTGTTAGTTTTTAAGTTAGATTAAGCTTGTATTAAGCCAATAAATGGGGGCCTCAGCCCCCACCAAAATCAAATCAAATCAGTTGGCCAACGGCCACATGCGCAGAGAGAGCAAGGAAAAATTGAAATGTGAGAATGCATGGGTGTGCACGTCCTCTTTAATTTTTTTTTTCTCTTTCTGCGCAGTAGACTGACCAACTAATTTGGATCGAGCTATACCCAAAATATTTGTTTGTTGAGAATGTGTGTTTCAACGGCTTTATTCCTCCAGAGACGTCTCCACTTTATTATAAAAGGTTTGATTCAGAACAGATTTCCGGTACCGCGAGTTTATATGTAATGTCCTGAGATTCCGATAAATTTTAGATTAGAACAAGAAAAGTTATTGTAGTACGTACGCCATGTAACATTTGATAACCGTACGTTTTAATGAATTTATTTAAAAGTTATCTTTAAGGTCAACTGTAGTTGCATGAATGAAAAGATTTTTATCGAAAAGGGAGACCTGATGGTATGTGCTGGCAAACAAAGGCCCAGACATGTGATGGGCAATAATGTCTAAAAGAAGGGAATGAAGGGAGAAACGACACTTTAGGGGCAAGAAGTGATAGGCTGAAAAGTGTAAGTGCGAACAAATCGGAATGTTTGGAAGTGGAAATGAGTTCTGACAGTTTTTTTTAACGCGTAAATCACCTTACTGGTGATCATAGAACCAACCTATTTTACAGAGATGAAGGGACGATATGGAAGGAGTACTTTTCACAATTGGTGAATAGTTATGAAATCAACAAATTCGACGATAAAAAAAAAGACAGCCTTTGGATAACGAAAACGGACAACGATAGGTAGAGTAGAACATAAAAAAGGGCTCGCAAAATCAAGGGGGGGTTTTCAAGACACAAGAAGAATATTGATAGCCTTGTCATTGGTGTCACAAAGTCAAAAATAAGTTAACTAAATAGCAAACTTTGCAAATACTTTTGCAATAAAGTGTCTCCCTTATAACATAGAATATAAGATTAGTGTCCTCAGGAATGAAGCTTTATTTTTAATAAATTGCATCGAACATGTATTGACGTTGTGAAAATGCACACTTATTTATAGACTGGCAATCACAAAGTAAGTTAAGCCTGAAAGGAATCGAAAGGAATGCCCAGTATCGTGGTGATATGCAAAGGTTCAGAGAGCTCTATTTTACACGTCTAAGGCAAATATATGTACATGCATATATTGTACATATATAGAACTCACACCCATATTGTTGTAATCTCCACCTTATGATCACTCGCATTTAACTCTTCTCATTGCATTCCCCAAGATACATCTCCCCAACATCTTTCTTGTATAGGTATAATATCGGCAGTGCACAGACCACTTTGCTGCACCTGCACCTGAGGATAATTTGACACAAACTCAATCAATATTTCTATGGGTTTATCATTTGTACCTGCATAAGGCTAAGCCTTCTCACAGTTGCGTTCTGTTAGTCTATCGATATGGCACACCCCGGACCGAGTGACTGGTCTGCCGTTGATTGATTTTTTTTTTAATAAGGCAAGCCGTCGCTTTAGTGCCTCATCACACCAGTAGTTCTTCATACTGAACACAAAATTTGAGCTCATTAGTCAAACATAAGGTCGGAAAGGCAGAGATATCATAACTCTATCCAATTCAGAAGTCCATATTACCTTATTGTGATAAAAACATGCCTGAAGTAGTTTTATTTTGAAAGATATGACAGTACTAGATCAGACATTTCCATTAAATAGTGTTGAATACATCCACTGTCACATATTTTAAACTTGCAAGCGTATCAATCTTCACCCACTTGAAGTGTCGGCAGTTTTGCAAATTTGTTTGTCATTCGGTTGTTTAAAATTTCCAATTTAATTCATTTTCTTTAAAATGGTGAGTTTCGTCGAATCTATACGTGAAATTTCTAAATATAGAAAAGTCTTTTCGAATACATTATCCTTGGTCATCCTACAAATTAATTAAAATCTACTTCAACTTAACCTAAGTGCCGTTTTCATTGTTCTCCTTTGGCTCTTTTCAGTTCCGAAACCAATACGACAGTGATGTTACGGTCTGGAGTCCACAGGGGCGGATCCATCAAGTCGAGTATGCAATGGAAGCAGTCAAACTGGGCTCAGCTACTGTAGGCCTCAAAAATGGAGATTATGCCGTCCTGGTAGGGCTACGTCGTGCGTCATCTGAGCTGTCTTCCAGCCAGAAGAAAATCATCGCAATCGATGAACATTTGGGCATTTCTATTGCTGGAATCACTGCCGATGCTCGTATTCTGAGTCGTTATCTCCGCACAGAATGCTTGAACTACAAATACACTTATGACACGGCGTATCCTGTGTCGCGATTGATCATGAATCTGGGTAACAAGATGCAGGTCACCACGCAGCGTTATGACCGCCGTCCATATGGTGTTGGCCTCCTGGTTGCTGGGTATGACGATCGAGGACCACATGTATATGAAGTGGTTCCATCGGCTAATTACTTCAGCTGTAAGGCCATGTCAATTGGGTCGCGTTCGCAGAGTGCGCGTACATACCTCGAGCGTCATTTAAAGGAGTTCACCGATTGTTCCAAGGACGATTTAATTTGTCATGGCATCCAGGCAATTCAGGGATCTTTGCCCAACGACGACTCGGTCACAGATGGCAAGAATTCGTCGCTTTTGGTAAGCGAAAGTTGCGCATTTCCCCAGAGAGAGTTTAATTTATTTATTTGTTCTAGAACATCTCGGTGGCAATTGTGGGAAAGGATCAGCCATTTAAGATATTCGACGATGAGGAGAACTTGCACTACGTGAACATGGCCAAGGCTAAAGGTGGTGCAGGTCCATCCAAGAGGCAGGGCGAAGTTCCTTCTTCTAGTGCAAGTGACGATGACGACGAGCCACGTCCACCCCCAAACGATCCTCAAGTAGCAGTAGCAACCATGGAGCATTAAATGCTCCCGATTTTGATGCCGATCCTGCTGGTGGCCCGGAGTTCCATATGTTGTTTTAGATGGGGATCCGTTGGGCGATTAACGACCAATGGGTCCCCATGCAGAACTAATATTACGCTCGCGTTTAAGGTGCGGCAATTGGGTCCTCCAGACGCCTTTGTATTTGATTTCGTTTAATTTTTACAATAAAATTTCGGCAATTCATTAATGAAGAGATTCGAGTTCTCAGTTTTGGCAAGCTAGCACAATATGTCGGCATCGGATTCCATGCCGCGGGTGTCTATTCTGTACGATGTTGACCTGGATTTTTAATGAGAAATGTTTTATGTGTTATCAGCCTCATTTTTGACTTCTTATGTGACACATTCCATAGGCAAAGCTGGAATGATGGAGAAATTGGCGTACACGCTAAGGTCATTATGTTTGGTACTGATGGCTTGATTTGGGGAACCGCAGAGATGACGGCTAGAGAAAATTCTGGAAGGTGCACTTATCTGGCGAAAGTTAAAAGAAACAAGGCATTCCAATGGAAACCATAGTACCCTTTTCAGGTTCTTAAAGAAGTTGGAGAAAAGCAACTGCACAGGTTCTTGTCAAGGAGGAGTAAAAATAAATGGTTACAACTCTGCATAAACTCAGAACAAGCCAGAAGTTGGAGAAAGTTATACGATAACCAGTATCCTCACCAAGTATTTTGAACTGATGTATCCAGTGAAACGCGGAACTGGAGCAACATTAGGAGCCATGAATTTATCAATAGAAAATAGTAATCTCTATAGTCTATACGGCTTAGTTCTGAGCTGATAGGTTGTCCGAAAAAAGTATATTAGAGATACTTTGTGAAGAGCCCCAGCTCGTCCGATGCGTACCTGCTTCTACTAAAGATGGCAGATAGGGGTATTGAACAACTTTTTTTTGTTGGTAGATTCCAGATGCTATAGGATCGCTTTGATGAGTACAGATTAAGTCAGTGTTTTACTTGAACACCTGTCGTGGAGACTTAAGTTCATGGGATGTCGACACATAGATAGGGTCCAGGATACGCCTGTTCATCGCTTACCATCTAATACCAAAGTCGGAACCTGTGTGACCATCTAATACCAAAGTCGGACCCTGTGTTGAGTGCACAAGCTCCGACCTTCGTTTGAGTTAAGCCCGACGTAAAACCTCCTGTCGAAATTAGGGTCATTTCGCCCAGCACTTATTTGCTACTCCACATCGGATCAACCAACTTGAGGAAGACCCTTCCTGCGCTTTTGTGTTTAGACCGGGAAACCGTGATTTAAGCCTAGGCATGGACTTCCGGTAGTCCTGCCACCAACATGACCTATGCCCGGCAGCTTATAATTGGTCAAATCGTAGAAACTTGCAGACGCGTTAAGTTATTGTATATAAGACCAATATTTGCTCTACCCTCTTTTTTTACAAGACAATTTCGTTAATGGAAAAAGAGTTTATAATTGAGAGAGGGCTCTTTACTTGTTGGCCGAAAATGATCAAACCACAAACAAACAAAAGTTGTACCACGGTATGAATTGTGTCGATTCCCATTCTTATACAATAGCGGCTGACGAAAATGAGCGAACAACGAACCTTAATCTCGTGAGTTTGAAACTACAAGTTGTGCGGGGAAAAAAACACTCACTAGAAGAAAAAGAGGAGAAGACAACACGCCAAGACAATCATTAGCACTATTTGGAGGCTAACTTACTTACTTAGATGGCGCTACAATCCAAGGTGGACTACGGGCTCAGCTAATATGCTAGCGCGGTCTTTTGCCAACTGCCTCCATTTGTGCTAACGAAGTTGGCTGAGGTCACCTTCCACTCGTTTGCGCCGCCAAAGATTGGGTCGTCCTCTACTGCGTTGTCCTTCCGGATTGGAATCGAGAACTTTCCGGGTCGGCGTGTTGGTTCTTATGCGTTCAAGGTGACCTAGTCATCTGATCCGGGTTATATGAGCTTTTCTGACGCAGCCGGCATCGCTACACAGCCCGTACAATTCGTCTTTTTGGTTTTTGGTGAAAGGGCTTTACTACTATTAATTGTCTTTTTGGGCCAAAGAAATGGCAATCCAGAAAGAGTGGTCCTTCCAATGACTTTCTTCCTGGTGTCGTTGTCGAAGTTGATAGCGGAGCTGAGGTAGATGAAGCCCTTTACTGCCTCAAAGTTGTAGGTGCATCGTAACTTTTTGTCTTAGACGTCGAGGTTGTGGGTTCCTCTTTGTTTCCAGCATATGTATATTTTGTTTTTTTTTCGTCGACCGCTAAACCCATCTTTGCTCCTTCTGCTTCAATAGTCGCAAACGCTTCATTGACAGCTCACTATGTTTTTCTCATTGTGTCAATGTCGTCTGAAAGATAGTGCGTCTCAAGTTGACTTGTGAGTTTCGCACAATTCTTTCAAGAATGATGTTGAAAAAATCTTATGGCAAAGCGTCGCCTTGTTCAAGTCCTTTTCCGACATCGGTTTTGCATTACCGTCTTTGACCATCGTTCTCCTGCATAGTCGAATGAACTGGGCAGGGATGCCAAAACTGTATAGTTCGTCCCTATAGATGCTGTCATATGCGACTTATCATCGGTGAAATCGATGTGGAACTCTGGATTTTTTTGGAAAATCTTCTCTAATGTGAAAATTTGTCTATGGTGGACTTTCCTGGGCTAAAACCACACAGTTACACTGTTGACGTCTTAGACGTTCAGGCTTCATAATACGACAGATAGGATTTTGTACGCGATGTTGAGGAGACTTATCCCCTTGTAGTTGTCGTAGTTCAGGGGATCTCTCTTCTTTACGATAGGAGAAAAAATGATGAAATTCTATTCGTCGTTCCAAATTTTGGAGATGAGTTGATGTATGCTTCGTATCCAATCACAACCTGCTGCTCTAAACAGCTCGGCACTTATGCACGTTTTAAGCAGTTTCTTTAGACTTAAACTTGGAAATGGCTGTCTTAACTTCATCTTGGTCCGGTGAACGGAATGTTAACTGTTTCGTTATGGTTACTTGGTTCATTCTGTCTGACGGTGGGATGTTGTTCGTTGTCACCATTGTCTTCATAGTCTGCAGAAATAATCTTTCCACCTCTTTTTTCTTCTAAGAAGCATATGTTCTTCCATTATTTTATGTGTATAGAGCCGCGAGCCCGTCTTGCTCTTTTCAGCAGGCCGCTCTGTGCATCCGTTGTTTTCCCAGATTTGCCTGTCTGCATTCTTCTTCGAACCAAAGCTTTTTTTGTTGGGGTAGGTTAAAATCCAGTACATCAGAGACGGCGGTTCGCCGGATTTGGGCTGTTACGGATATTCGCATCCGTATCTTAGCTACAACAAGATAATGGTCCGAGTCGCTGTTAGCTGCTCCGAACGTTCGTATATTCAAAACACTGGAGTAGTGGATAATCAATTTGGTTGAAGGTTTGTTGATCAAGAATCAGCCAGGTCCCTTTATCGATATCAAGGTGTGAAATCCGCGTGCTGGCTATAGTTACATTACGTGCCGCTGCAGAATCAATAAACCTGTGCCTATTTAAGGAGTTTATAGCGTGGAGGCTGTATTTTCCCACTGTATTACTAAAGATGCCCTTCTTGCCTTAGCTTGGTACGATCGCCAAGGACGATTCCAACATCATTTATTTAGGACATTGTTCGTATGTTTTGTCGAGGTGCTCATAAATGCAGTCTTTGATAAAGCCGTCCTTCTCCTCTGTCGGAGAATAGGCGTTTATGAGGAGCATGTTGGCGAATTTCGCTTAAGACTTGTTCCCTAAGTCTTTCTTTGATCGCGAATCAGCATTCGAATAAAAGTTGCGACCGATGTCCTTATCGCGCTGGTCTTCTGTAACATTTTCCATAGTAGATATCACAGTTTTTCATCTCCTTTTTGTCCGGTCCAACCCATCGTTTTTCTTGGTTGTCGGACTGCTTTCCAGCAGTCGAGAATTTGCGGTAATTGCGCCGCTGCAAATAGTCTGTTAAGATTCGAAGATTATTGTCTTTTAGTCGTTTACCAGGGTCGTCGATGGACAGTGAATTCGTCATTATCCACAGCTGGTTTGCCATATATTTATGTCTTCTGTATAGGGTCGTGAGTCCTATGATGGCGTAAGCCAGTATTATCCTACTGGCCGAGGACGCGCTTGCCGCTTGAGCGACCACTGGAAACATGCGAAACAATCGAAGAACCTCAGGGCGGAAAGAGCGGCTGCTTTGGAACTCCCAAAAACTATCGATGATGAGATTCTACAGAAAGACTTAAAATCTCACCCTTTTAAGATTCAATTGATGAGAGAACTTAAGGGAAATATCTTTAACTTACTCAAAAACTGTTTTTTTTTTAACAATGAATTGTATGTTCTGGAGCGACGAGACCCACTTCCACCTCGGCACATACTCGTACATAAATAAGCAAAACTATCCCTGCTTGTTTTCACCAATAGACTTTACATTGCTTAAGAGTTGTGTTTGGCGCGTCTTATCGACGGATGGAATTTTCGGTTACATTTTGTTTTAAAAAAAATTCAAGGGAATAAGTGATAATGTGTGATCACAGAATATTTTTTAATTACGTGAATATTTCCAACGAAAACTAATCAGCCACTTTGGAGACGTCTCGTGACCACCGAAGTCTCTAGATTTTTTCTATGAGAGTACATCAGAAGTATAGTCTACTCTAATAACATAAAATATCCGCAGGGAAATTCACGATATCCAGCCAAGCATGTTGCAGCACGTGCCACTTCCAACAGCATGTGCTACTAAATGAGAGACATAAAAACATATATCTGCCACTGGACACCTTGTTTATGTTTGTCAATATATATCTAATGATCAAGCGAGATATGCTCTTTGCTACTTATGTATGACTTTCGATGTGGATTAACTCAACAGCAGTGTGCCGATCAACTCGCTTTGAATGTTGGTGATGAAGCACCTTATCGGTTCACCGGGTTTCGCTGGATCTCCGAATTCAACCGTGTTCGCCGTTCGCTCTTGGAAGAATTTCGTGAAGGTCGGAGTCGAAAAAGTGCTTTGACAATTGGTTCAAACGCATGCAAAAGTGTATTCATGGACAGTATTTTGAAAATCAATAAAACCATCTCCGATGACAATTATTTCTTTTTATTTGTTTTTCTCAAAACGTATGTAACAACCTAATCTTAATCTTACTATACTCCAGCACTGCGCATTTCTAGAGCTTCAGCGAAGTGTTAAGCAAAATTGTTTCTTATTCTTGAAAATACATTTTTTTTTATCTACAATATAAGAATTGATTTTCAATTCAATTCAATTCTCTTCCATTCCCAATTATCACCTCACGACAAACCTTCGTTTCACGTCAGAATTGCCAGCATTGTCAGCAAACCTCTTTTGTACAGTTCGAGATTTCCGCTTAAAATCACCAGTTTTTCGAATTCCTACCGGGCATACCTTTATCCGACCATATTTTACATATGAGCTGGTTTCAGCACCTTACCGATTTAACACCTGCTGCTTTAAGTTATTCAGCATGTAGTCCGTCTGCTCCTTATTGGGCTTTAGTTTAGATATCGCTATCCAGACTTCTTCTCCGTTGTATTTTCGAAGTTGTTGTCGATTTTCAACTACGTTGAATGGTTTATTCTACCTGCCAGTTAAATGTTGGTCATATTCGCCGTTAAACTGAAACTTAGTTTCGATTTGTTTCTCACTCTACTATTACTTTCCCATCCTTATGTACCTTTGCAGCCTTCTGTTCGAAACTTGTGTGCTTTTCCAGTTTTTTACATGTTGGCAGGGCTTCCAGATATCATTTCTTTACAATTAGCCAAAGCTAAAAAACCATTCAGTGATGCAGTTTTAATAAAAAAAAAATGTGCAATTAAAATGGCTGAACGATTTATGCAGCCTAAGCTTGCAGAAAAATTTGAATCTGCAGCACTGTGCATCAAATAGTAATATGGGCGAGTATGTTTCTAAGAAATTGTGTGACTCCGTTGCGGAATGTGAATATTTTTCAATATGTTTGGAGGAAATTACGGACAGACAGACGTCAGCCAGTTATTAATTTTTATTCGCTGCATTTCAAAAGATTATACTATTACGGAATTTGATGCCGTTACATGAAACAACTAAAGGAAGTGATATCTATGAAGCTGTCAATACCACTGTTATAAGTTACGGAGGGTTTCCAGGATTTTCTGGACACCTTAAACCGTATGGTATTCATTGCCCTTTAATCCACTGCATCATACACCAAGAAGCTTTATGTGGACAATCTTTGCGCCAGATGGACGCAATGAAGATACCTGTCAAAACAAGAAATCTGATCAGGAGCGGAAACAAAGCTTTGACTCATCGTAAAGTTCACGATTTTTTAACGGAAATCGATGCAGCGTACGGAGATTTAACTTTACACTCGGTCATCAGATGGTTAAGTACTGGTAAGTGCCTGTAGCGTTTTTTTACCCTGCGAGTATTTCTGAAAGACGCAATAAAATCTGATACCACAGAAATAGAAAACAAGCTGCAAGATCCCCAATTCCTCGCTGATCTTGCATTTTTAAGGGATATGACCCAACACTTGAACGAATTAAATTTGAAGTTACAAGGGAAACACAACAATATCGCGAACTTGTAAGGGCATGTAAATGGATTTAAAACTAAACTTAAATTGTTCAAAATGTCTTTAGAAAAGAATGATCTTTCTTTTTTCCCGAGTTACAAAGAACTTTACATAGAGATGGAAAATTTCGAAAGAAGCCACTTTTCTGAGCACATAGAGTACATTGGCGAGGTAAGTTTGGAGTTTGAAAATCGATTTATAGATTTTAAGGAATAGAGAGCGAATTGTCACTTTTCACTCATCCATTAACACTGGCCATTGAAAGCGTAAAGACTGACTACCAATTGGAGTTATGCGACCTACAATCCGACCCCTTCTACAAAAGCAGAGTGGAAATTGGAATAGATGTTTTTAATCTCCTCGATGATCGCTTTCCGAACTTAGCGAATTTTGGTTTGAAAATGGGTTCGATGATGGGGAGTATATATCTCTGTGAAAGTGCTTATTCAAGCATGAATTTTATTAAATCAAAATACAGGTCTTCATTGTCGGATAAGTCACTTATTAACGCAATGCGCTTGGCAACGACGAATATTGATGTTGACATTGATAACATTGTTAAAGAAAGAAAGAAATAAAGAAATAGGAAAGAAATAAACAAAAAATAAAATAATATGAACGATTTTTTTTTTTTTTTATTAAGAGCTAATAGTATTTTGTCTCGATGGCCCGCCAGTTCTTGTTGAATTTCATTTTGGCCCGCACATGTCTCCAGTCTGGACAGCCCTGGTCTAGAAATATCATTGCTTTGCACCAATCTGCTTCATTTATATAAAAAAAAAAACAATAAGATCTTTAAAAAAACTCGTTTATTTCCAAATGGGACATGAGATTGCTTAATTTTATCATAAGAACATTCTTACCTACTAACTAAGTATCTATTTGAATAGGTACGTCGAATACCTTCAGTGAGTAAGTACCCGTACGTGTATACTCTTAAATCTACATATATGTATCTGTATTCAGAGTCTACTGAGAACTAACGCTTCTCGTAATTAATAATCGTTATAATTAAAATGTCATATAAAACTCCAACTTCCGATTGCACCACTTAATCGTTAATTCATCAAACGCACACAATCTGTTTGTGATTTAGAATATGTCATGAGTTGCTGTAATGTGAGTCAATCAATTGGCTTTTCTCGGTCACACCATTCGAAGTCGCAATCGTAAATGGCGCCTTCGCATAGACAGTTGTCTCGATGAGTCTGTAAGACTTTGGTGTTTCTGTTGTTTGACTGGACTCGAGGAGAGTATGATACCAATCGAGGGTGTTAACACTAGGTCCTTCACCACCTAAATCCGGAGGTAGAATATCCTTGGCAATGCACTCATGTAACGTTGCCAAATTGGTGCCATGCAATTTGAAACGTTCGCGGGTTTTGTCCTTAAGGAAGGGTTTTATAACAGCCAAAGCGATGTCCACATACCAGGGTTGAGCGATGAAATGAATAGCTTTGAATTTAGCCGGGAAGCAGTCCTATAAATAGAAATTAAAAAAACAATTTTAAATTTGATTATAAATTATAAAAAAAGTTACACATATGTATTAGAAAGCTTTTCAAAACACAGCTCTCGAAAGCAAGGAAAATCCCCTCATGGAGACAGTGCGATAACTCTGTCGATCGAAAGTCGGGCATATGGTTTAATCTTTATACAAAGAAATATCTCTTGAACTCTTGAGCCAACTGCAACGAGTTCATCATATTCAGAAAGGAGGATATATTTACAGTGTTGGCCAAAACTAAAGGAACTTTTACATAAGCACAATATTCTGCAATAAAACTGTAAATATATTCGAAAACAAAATAAATGAAACAAAAATAATTGTTCAAAAGCAGAAAAAAGGAAAAATAAAAATACTGTAACCATGTCGATTGTAAGCTGGCCAAAACAAAAGCAACAACAAGTAAATTTTCATATTTAATAATAATCATCGCGACGAAACCTTTGTTTTTGATTACTGCACTACACCTTCTTGGCATACTCTCGTTCAGATTGGAAATTATAGAGCATGGGATGTCTTTTTCAAGCCTGGAGTTAAATATAAAGCTCGTCCCTATTCCTGCAGTTCTCCCGAATTATTCGGCGATTTACATTCTCCCGTAGATCTTCTATTGGGTTGAGATCGGAGCACTGGGCTGCCCATTCCATAACATTGATTTCCCCAAACCACTTTTGAACTATTTTTAAAGCATGCTTCGGATTATTATCCTGCTGAAATAACCATTTCGGTGGCAATTCCTCCTCAGCGTGTTGCAGTATATTGTTTTCAAGTATACTTTTGTAAATAAGTCGGTCCATAATTCATCTATTTTATGTTTCCGACCAATTTCATGTCCAGAGAAACATCTTCTAGATATAATGTTATCTCCTCCATGCATCACAATGCCCTTTAAATATCGAGGATCCAATGCTTCATTGATTTGCCGGCGATCCTGAATGGTGAAAGACCACCATCAACAGCTCTCCGATGAATTGTCTTGGCGCAAACTTTTGTACTAAGCTCGTTTTGTAATTCCCTTGATGACATAAAGAGATTACTCTTTATCGTCCTAATGATCATTTTGACTTCCAGCTACCACCTCGGCCTATCACCGATTTTGGGTTTGAATACTTTTCGATAATTTAGATTGTGAAATATCACTTTTACAGTGTGTTTGACAAAAGCGTGTCAATGCGTGGCTCGTAAAAATTAGCCCGTTAGTCGCAGACGATAAAAATTTTTAGTTTTCGTTAGAATTATTCCTCCTCTAATTTTACTTTAGTTACATCTCGTTTTTGAAAGTTATGTCTTATATTTCGTAATGAATGCTTGTTGCTAATCCACGGGGACCAAAATTATCCGTTACAGCTGCAGAAAAGTATCTCAGAACGGGGAAAAACAGAAACCACTTTAAAAGCCGTTAAAGACAAAGTGGTTAAGATTTTTAAAACAAGGCAAATGCCATTAGAAAAAGGTCACGAGGTTTCCATCTTCAGTGTTCGCAAAATTATCAGAGAAAAAAATTTTATTTCCAAAGCCGTTGCGGCCAAGCCTTTGTTAACCGAACAAGATTTGAGTGGGCTCGACGTTACAAAGATATGGACTGGACCAAAATTATTTCACTGACGAAGCTTCATTTGTTTTCAACAATCCTTTGAGACGTGTGTGGACTGATCACAGTTAAACTATCCTCTAAATAACAGTGAAACATACGGCAAAAGTCCATGTTTATGGTTGTTTCTGTGCGGCGGGTTTCGAAACCCGCTCAAAAATGATCCAACTGTGCGATGGCTGGGATCCGCTGAAATGCTATGCGGATGTGGATAGGCCCCTATAAGAGGACAACGATAGTAGTCGTATCTGTCAGGGTTTCAAATAGAGAAATGACGTCAATGTGTTGGATTGGCCATCTCAGTCACCAGATGCCAATCCGATTGAAAACGTCTGGAGACTTTTGAAGCAAAGGTTTAAGGGAGAAAATGTAAGGGCAATAAAACAGATTAAACTGATTTTAAAAAGAAGAGGCGATAATTGGAATGGAGCAGACTGGACAACATTTAAGCACATTGCGCAGTAATGGAAACATTAAAAGCTTTAAAATAAATAATTTTGTTTCCCTAAGTCAAGCGGTTGTTTTCTTTTAAACCACACGCTTTTGTCAAACACGCTGTATATTCGCAAATAATTTTTTTCTTTCATCTCATTGGAGTATTTATTTCTGGTCACTTTAGAAAAAATTTAGGGAACAAGAACTTTAGATCTTGCTGCAGCAGACTTATACAAGCGAATTAGTGTTTGTTTTTTAATACTAACACTTCAGATATGAGAAGTTTGGTCAAAGTAACGGTTTTCTAGAACGGAGAACTTTAAGGAAAAATGACGGAGCAAATTGAGTTGCTTTTGTCTTGGCCAGCTGAAAAGTAAAGTGAATTCAATTGGAGGTCTGCAAATTGTTTTCAATGCCGTGAAATTGCTGCTCATTGATTTTATAAATTAATCAACAATACTCCAAGCTATTGGCAACATTTTTTTTTAATTTTGGACTAAATTTATATGAAATGTACGCAAAACATGGACTTGCGATTTTAGTTGCTTTAGTTTTGGCCAATACTGTATGTAGAATAGATCATTAATTTACATAACGCCGAAAGTAATGAAAGTAAGTTTTGAATTTTCCAGCAAGGAAGCTATTTAACATCTGCTGACTTCTTAATCTATCTCACCTGAGATATCTTTCCGATCATTTGACGGTTCTATAGACACAATCGTGTGAGCAATCACCTGTTTGCCCCCCTGGTGAGCCAACTTCCTATCGCCCAATATGACTCTTGGACACCATGGGAAGATTCTCCAGAGAGATTCCTCTCAGATAACCAATTTGGCTTCAGAAAAGAGCGGTCAACTGTTGATGCTATACAAGCGGTAGTCGAAATTGCAAAAGATGCGATCGAGGGAGAAAGATGGCTCGACGTCACAAAGGAGTACTGTGCAGTCCAGTTACACTGGATGTTAAAAACGTTTTTAATCCTGCGAGTTGCTTATCCATTAGGAGGACACTTGCTAGAATGGGCCCATCTTACCATTTGCTGAGGATAGTGACGAATTACTTCAACAACCGCAAGCTGAAGTGAAATTGGGATAAAAGCGTAAAATATATATTCACTGAAGGATCGGTCCTGGTTTCATTGTTATGGAACATAATGGATAACGGAGTCTGACGACTAATTCTACCCAGGAGAGTAACGATAATGCGACGATGTTCCCGTCGTGACAGTAGCCAAATAAATTCGTGAAGTGGAATCATCCACAAACGAAGCAATCGCTCGGATAAAAGATTGGCTTATCTCCGCCGAATTGGGGCTGACCGATCATAAAACCAAAGCTGTTCTCATAGCAGGTCGGAAAACCATTGAATTTGCCAATTTTCAGATCGCTAATCAAACCATCAAAGCAAAGAAACAATTAAGTACCTTGGAGTTATGTTGGACAACAAACCGCAGTATAAAAAGCACTTGAACTATACGTATATGTACTATGTAGTACAAGCAGCTCCGTCGTGAAAATTGGCTAATATCGGTAAGTCTGGATACACTAGAAGAATTCAACTTTCCAGAGTAACAACATTAATCCTTCTGTCTGGGCAGAGGTACTAAGAACGAAGGAGTCTAAAAGGAGGCAATCGTCAACATACAGACTCTGCGCGCTAAGGACAATTAGGGATTTTCGAACTTATAGCTGTAATAGTCCGCCTTTATAGACTAGACGCTCTGAAAACACAATAGAAAAATCTTGAGCCAGCTCAATGCCAACGGCATCAAGATGATTAAAACTGAAAAAAAGGCAGCGTCAATAGCTATTTCGTAGGCGAGTTGAAACAAAAGGCAAATTGACGTTTAAATTAATACCAACAGTCCAAAACCGATAAGTCGAAGACACAGGGGCTGTATCTATGGATGGAGAACTGACATACTAAACATACAGTCAATAATTGGCCAAATGTTGCGGTCAGAACAAAATTGGATGGAGATTTGGGCATTCATAACAAACGTGCAAAACGAGCTACAAAGGATCGAAAGAATAAAACGTGCCGATGCAGCAAATATAGAAGATATATCGTAGACTGCTTAACAGCCCCGCGAACTAACACCTAACTGCAGTCCCGCGGGAAGAGTGGTGAAAGTGTGTAGGGTGTGGTTTAGTACGCAGTTGTGTTTTTGGAATCGAGGAATCAGGCTAGCGAATCGTGCTTGCTGGTAGCCCGGTCTATTAGTATCTTTGAAGATTACGCACAACCAAAGAAAAAAAAAAAACACCCGTTCGCCACATTATCGACAGTAAATACTGCATCGTAAATTTTTTTTTACAAATCTTTCGAATCTTCGAATCCAGTACTTAAGCAAAGTCTTAAAGAATGTGTAATAAAAAGCTGCTGCTCATAATACCCAAATACATTTAAAAAAAATATATAAGTTTTTTTACGCTTTCCAATGTATTAACTAGACATTGTGCAATAAGCTGGTAAGCAAGTCAGACCGTGCATATAAAACTGAACACTAGGATTTATAGGTTAACTTCAGTGAGTAAGCTTAGTTTAGAGAAGCTACAATATGGTAGATTTAGCGTACAAATTCGCATCAATAGGATCAACGGCAGGCATTTCGAAATAGAAATTATGCACGAGTAGGCTTGCGTATCTACTCGTAACACTTAATTCCGCGAATTTACTTTACATAAGGAGACAACGAACTTGCTAATAATTTATTCTACGTTCTTCTAAGCCAAAAATACGAGAGGTGATTATAACGCCTAGTTCGGAGAGACAATTAGAAAACATAATCTACAAAACATTAGTCCCGAAAATGGATTCAGGCTGTAAATCAAAGTGTATGTTGCCGATAAGGACCAACGGCTTGCGATAATACCGGAAGCTACAGATTTGATGTGATAAAGAACGTTCTCTATCTGGGCTCCGTTGAGCATTCAAACAAGGACAACATCATGTACATAAATCTAGTGAGGAATCACAGTGCGTACCGCGCTAGAAATGCCAACCGATTCTAGAGAAACGTTTTTCGAGTGGTATTTGGCTACGTTTGCGCAAATGGAATTTGGCGTAAAAATATTGTACAAAAATGATACGCACGGGTTTCCGAAATTCAACGGATAAGATAGCTAGAGTACGAATGAACACCAATTTCTCACAAAATTCTCAAGCAAAGTAAAGTATACATATCTAATGCGTGTTTGATGAATAAAAATATTCTACCACGACTTCAGCTGGAGCTGCAGGACGAGAAAGAAGCGAAGACACTTTTGCAGTCATCCTGTAGTTGTCGACATTAGATAGATGACGGTAGCGCCATGCGTGCTTGGCTGACATTAACCGTTTTCTTACGAAAAACATTTGGTTTCAGGAACGAACAGTGTTATACATCTGTTCCTACCCAATGGCAGGACAATACACCTATTTTTATTTCGGTATACTCCATGGAGGACAAATTTAAGCTTAAGATTCTGGAACACAATCAAATCGTTAGGCTGGAGTATGTATAACTTGGTATAAAGCAAATTAAATAAGTAAAGTTGCGTATTTGGGGGAACTTCTACGAAATTCTGCTCAAAAAAATAGTGAAAAAAAAAACAACACTCACTTGCAATCCCTCGATCATCAATCTTAAAATCTTTGGCTGCAACTGCGCCGATTGACGCAATGTGAAATTTGTCCAATCCACAATCACCACAAATCCCAGAGCTTGATTTTGCTTCTCCTCCAGCAGTTTATCCAATGTCAACAGAAACGCCCTGTAGACATCTTCAATCGTGTACTTTGTTGGTTCCCAGTTGGCTGTGTTGAATAGAATAACTTTCCTCCCACGACGATCACGTTCCCTCAAGATACACGGGTTTCCATCTCTCAAAGCCAACTGTATGGTTTCATCGAAAATATTTAACTTTTGCAGAAGAACCTTGTTCCTTTGCTTATACGAATGGTAATTCACGATCAATTCAAATGCTTCATTACACCGGAACTTTCGGGCATATAAAAATCGATTTAAAAAATCATCA
Source organism: Volucella zonaria (assembly GCA_963966105.1). Taxonomy (NCBI): domain Eukaryota; kingdom Metazoa; phylum Arthropoda; class Insecta; order Diptera; family Syrphidae; genus Volucella; species Volucella zonaria. The sequence goes on from OZ014533.1 coordinate 86,114,467, forward strand.
TCGGTGCAGCAGGATTTATCCTTCAAAGCAAAATTCATGCTGGCTCCAATCATTTCCTTGAGCGCCAGTAGTGCCTTCCGTCTGTCTCGAGGTTCATTTTTGTTAAACGGTTGCTGCTGCCTACCCAAATATGGGAGGGCGGTGTCCAGATATCGTTTGCTCATCTGAAATTCAAAATATTCTGACATTGTGTCTGAAAGGAAATAAAATGATAATTGTTAACAAATTATTTACCATGCAAGTAAGGATTTTATGAAAAATATTTTGTTTTCTATTTTAGATCTCAACTCTGTGACTGATGGCGTAAAATGAATAAAAATAAAATTTTGTATAGAGGTGATAAAAGAAATTTTTCAACGATAAGATTTCAAGCGTACAACAAGCATACATACAACAGCTTATCAAGTCGCAAATACTCGGTTAGCCGGTTCGTAGTAAATTGATTAAGCATTAGCAGGTAATCATAGATACGTCACTTTCGAAACACTTGAGGAAGTGAGGGTCTAAAGATTGGATAATGACTCAATTGCAAGTTCAAGATATTCGAAATACCTATGTATTGTAGTTTCAAGATAAATGCTAACGATTATCATCAATTTATCGGTCAACCACACAAGCTAATTTGACATACCAATGTAAATGATATCAAGATACATACCATGCTTACAGTTAAATTATTTCAATAAAAAATATTACCCTGATCGGACATTGCAGAGTACTGACATTACGCGGCAACGATAGACAGGCGACTGATTCAAATCGCATACATTTTTTGGGGATATGCCTCGTGCTTCGTGTATCCTTTGAAAAACCAACAAGCCGCATTCGCCACGGCTACATGGGGTAAAAATTCGGGTAGTTTGCAATCAGGGTGATATTATTTGCTAGTGAGCCAGGGGTGATAGTGTCTGTTACTTGGGTAACCCAGTTTGTTGTGGTATGAAGCTAAAAGGCTTGCAGGTGTATACACGTGTGGGAAAGCCGCTAAATGCAAGGTAGCGCACTTGACAACAATCACTAATCACGACCTGTCAATGCTAATTGCTTACAAGAGGCGGAAAACACATAAAAATTTCCATAGCAACATAAGGGACTGTACTTTATGACTTTATGATTGAGGCGTATCAATTTGGTTCAAGTTAAACAATTTTCAACAATTCCAGAAATCCAGAGGGAAAAAAAGAAAATACTGGCTATATGTAACAAAAAACTAATAAAAAATATTTGTTATGCGCAACGCATATTAAGATGTACACTCACTAAAAATGTATGTACAAATGTATCTACTTAGTTCAGGTCGATATAAAATTTAACCAATTTATAGCATAAAGCCCAACTCTAACACTGTATTAGGTGCAAGTTGCGAACCGAAAGGGCAAAGTTGCAAGATGATTCCTACATAAAGGGTCTTTCATTAAGCGCTTCCTCTCTTTAAATTTAAATAAAACAAAGTGTGTCTGAGATATCATCGAAATTTCTTATTCGCTTGAAATGCCTGTCGATGCCATTATGTATGGAATATAACATTGTTCAAATTTCCGCCACGGCTTCTCTGGGTGGCGCGCATCCGAAATGTCCAATTTTCCATGAATCCGGCGCATAAAACAGGCTGAATTTGACCGATGGCATGGGTTATGTTGACTTTGAGGGTCGCTGTGGTATGTGGCTTCTTCGCATAGACCTGCGACGAAAAAATCTAACGGGGTCAAATCACGTCACCTCCACGTGAGATGGAATGAATTTCCAATGTGGCGTGAGCTGTGTGGCACGTAGCCCCGTCCTGTTGAAGCCACATGTCGTTGGCGTCCATATCATCCAACTCAGGCCAAAAGAAGTTGGTAATCATCGACCTATAGCGCTCGCCGTTGACGGTGATGGCCTGGTCAACGTCGTTCTTAAAGAAATATGGACCGATGATGCCGCCAGCCCAAAATCCACACCAAACTGTGACTTTTTCGGGATGCACTGAACGCTTTTAGATCTCATGTGGATTGTTATCGTCCCAAATTCGACAATTATGTTTATGGACATACTTATTCATCCAGAAATGGGCCTCATTTCTGAAGATGATTTTTCGATGAGAATTAGGGTCAGTTTCCAACTGCTCCAGAGCCCATTCAGCGAACACACGTCGTTGTCTATGGTGGTTTAGCTTCATCTTCTGGGTCAGTTGAATTTTGTACGGGTGCAGGACCAAGTCACGACGCAAAATTCGCCAAGTTGTGGTCTGCGGAAGGCTCTCACGGACAGCGGCGATGTTTTCGGCAGATCTTACGTTTCGTTGACGTACGGGTGTTGGTTTATAGTTTACAGAACCAGGGAACTCAAATTTATCCACCACACTGCGAATAGTCGATAGGACGATTATGGCAAACAGACTCAATAAATGACAGCCAATTTGACAGATGTAGCTTCAACAGTATGGTCGTATCAACTGTCAACGTTCGGAAGTCAATATTGGAAGACCCAGTGTAACCGCCAGAAAAAGTGAGTCTACTTCCAGAATGACACTGCTCATCAGACCTTCGTCAAATAAGAGCTTTTAGTATCCTGTACACTTCGGACCTCTAATACCATATATCTAAATTTGTAATTCAAGGTGGCGCAGCATACACTGAAGATGCATAGCTAAGAGGCTGTTTAATCGATAGTTTGTCGACTTCAGATCTCATGCCTCAATACTACGAACTCAATACTAGATTTCGTTTCAGCAAAGCGATCTAAAAGCCAGCGATGAAAGTAAAGGGAAACGCTTTGAAAATACAAACGCTTTCAAAATACAATAGCAATAAGAACTCCTTATATCAATGAAAACTTCCTTATCCTGTTAGATCTGGATGAGTGTTACAACGCCGAAATATGAAGGTATTGTATAATAACTTAAAAAAAAAACAATATGTTAACTACTACAGAATACTGTAAAACTTTGAGCAAACTGCTTCATTTAATTTGTGTGTGACAGCCATTGAAAGAAGACTGTCACATGACTTTTGCTGAAAACGAAAAACATGAATTTTGTCTGATAAATTTGAAGAAATGTTTTGAATTTGCATTTCCACCGAAGTGGCGCCAAAGAAGGTCAGCGTGGGTTTATCGGTCAACAAGGTCATGACGACAGTTTTTCGTAATGCACACGTCATAATCCCACATATTTAAATGGGGAAACAATCAACGCTCAATATTATGTGTTAGTCTGGTTCCACAACAATTTGAGGGAAAACGATAGATTGGTTACGAATTGCTCCCTCGTCCGCGATATTCTCCCGATTGTGTCTCCAGTCCCTATTTCTGTTCCCAAACCAGAAGAAATGGCTCGACGAAAAGAGATTTGCCTCCAACGATGAAATCATTGTTCAAACAAACGCCTCTTTTGAGGACAATGACAAATTTTTATAAATATTTAGAAGGGGTCAGAAAATTGGAGAAACTTTGGACAACATGCACATGGAAATGGATCTACATCATTTTGCCGACTCAGACTGCAGAGAGAATAAACGACTTTATAGGCAACAGATTTCGACTTTTTGAGGTTTGACATTGTCTGTCAATAAGGTAGGGACTTTAGCGTGGTAGTCGTAATGATAAATTGGTTAAATAGCTTGGACTAAAACTTTTAACCCAGAACTGAGATTTTGTTAAAAATACACTAATCTTACCAATCTTGCTATAGGTAGTCAAATGCAAGATTGCTGAGCTTAAATTATTGGACGGCTTTGAAAGACGGTGTACTCGTATATCATATATGAAAAGACGTAACAGCGAACTACTCGTGCTGCACTAAAATGTGAATATTACCAAGAAGGCGAAAATCGAGCGTACAGACAACAGCGGTTTAAGAAGAAAAATGAAGATCAAACCTCTGGCTTGCATAGTTCCAGTAATTTCAAATGCCTATGTGATCTAATAGGGTGAAAGCACTGTGCCTGACACTGTGGGAATTGGTAAGGGCTTTAAACCAGGCTATAAGCCCCCCGGGTTCGCTTACTGAATGAGCAAAAGTAAGCGACGATAAATTCAGTCTCAGAAACCAAATAATGCACTTACCTGGAAAGTTCTGTAATGCATTCTGTAACAAATCGCGTTCACAAAAACTTTTCCAGAAATGAAAGTACCCGAAAACGGCTTATTGATCTTAAAGGCCATGCATGTTAATGTTGAGGTTTCCAAGTAGCTTTGACCAAATACAAGTGACTGCAAATATTCGACATAAAATCCAACATACCTGATAATGAAGGTTATTGTTACGCTATCGAAGTGCACGAGAAAGTTAATAAATGGGAGTGTCTTAAGATAAGCTATCGCAATAATAGCTGACACATTGTTCACGCCACAGTTCTGATACTGATATTGTAAAGCCATCGTGTTAATGAAATCGTTAATGCCATTTTGCAACGATTTCATAAAAGCATTTCCAGGTTTTGCCTCACTGCAGGTAAGAATAGAAATAGGAAAATCCTTATTGCTGTCTGACTTTTCTTAATTTTTTAGGTTTATCGATTTTTTGGACCCATTGTCGGGATCATGGCTTAGGGCTGGAGGTTGTTTGTCGGATCATGTGTGAAAACCAAGCTGTTATGTGCAGTTTGCAGAGCTTTAAGGGGAAAATCGAGGAAGGATATGATGCGGATTTTTGCATTTGGGATCCAGATGAAGAATTTCTGATCTCACCCGAGATTATAAGGTTTGGAAATGAGGTTTGTAGTTTTAACATCTACGAGTAGATTTTGCACGCTGTAAATGAAAATGGTATCGTTTTAAACAGGCTAATCCTTACATGAATCAACGGCTAAGAGGTGTCGTTCATGCTACTGTTGTTCGAGGGTTACATGTATTTCAGAAATATGCGGGTTTCGGACAGCCTCTTGGGAAAGTTATACTGAGAAAGACCAGTAAAAAAATTGTAAAATTTGTTAGGTTATAAATAAATGCAATTTTTTAGCTGGTTCGATTCTAGTTTTCGAATATTTATATTTTCAATGTAAATTCAAATAATATTTATAAAAAAATTTGGAACGCAACTTTTTTTGTCTAAAGGGAAACCTAAATAAGACAAGTACCTTGACTTCCAGTAAAAGACATATTACTACCTTAATGCAATCATCAAAGAAGATGAAAAGGCGGAAGGACACAATGGTATTCCAGAGCAGCTTTTAAAGGGTACGCCAAAAACATTTTCGGAGCTATAGTACTCACTGGTAGAAAGAGGGAGCCTGCGGAACGGAGTCTTTTCCCGAACAGTGGTATAGGAAAATTAGGCTTCTGAAAGAAGGAGGTTTTATAGAGTGTGAAAACTAGGGATGAAATTATGTGCGGGATCCTCCTGCGTAGACCACATCAACACCCTGCGGATCATCATTTATCCGTGGGGACTCGGATCTAAATATTTTGTTCTGCATAAAGAGAAGGTGTTGCCACCACTTTAAGTTTGCCATAAAAACGGTAGTATTGTACTTTTTTATGAACACGTGTGAAGTTTCATGTAGACCTTTTGACCCATTCGTATATTTACAGCTGTCCAAAGTTGACGTATCACAGTGTTCTTTTTACAATGGAGGAAATTGAATATTGTGCAGTAATAAAATTCTTATTTTTGGATGGTGTAGCACCGATACAAATTCATGAACGGTTGTTAAAAGTGTACAAGGACTCTTCATCTTCAACTAGAACGTATAAATTTGGGTTGCTGAATTAAATGTGGTTGTACAAGTCTTGAAGTCGATCCAAGTGAAGGACGTCCAAAAAGTGAACTAATATTACAAATCGTAGCAAAAATATAGGATATGGTTGTGGAAGATAGTCGATTAACTGAGAGAGATTTAGTAGAAATCTTAGGCAGTGTGAGCAGTATTTTGGCTGAAGTTTTGGATTTCAGAAAGTGTGTGCACAATGGGTGCCATAATCGCTAAAAATGGAACGAAAACGCACTCGAATGCGGCTTTCTCAGCAACATTTAGAGGGTCTTAGAACCGATAAGAAGGATTTTGTGAGTCGTTTCAATACTATGAATGAGACTTGGGCCTACCGCCATGATCCTGAATCAAAAAAAAGTGGCTAAGGAGTGGTAAACCCATTCCGGCTCCGAAGCGAGTTAAGGTCCAGAAATCGGCTAAGAAGGTGTTACGAGTAGCATCAGGTTTTGGAATGAAAGGAATTTTGTTTGTGAATTACCTCCAAACTGGTAAAACAATAAACTCATAAATAAATAATAATAATAATAATAATAAATAAACTCAATAAATAATTTTTCAGGAAGATAACGCATCCTCTCACACAGCTTAAAAACCCATCCTTCTGAAGTCTGACTGTACTTACATTTCAAAAAGTTCATGAGTGCAAAACGATATTCATCGAACGAAGAGGTAACAGCGGCCTCTTCCTGATTCTCACCTCAGGGGTGGAATCCAGAAATTAGAAGATCACTGCAACAAACGTATTGAAGTTCAGGGGGATTATATTGAATAATAAAAAGTATTTCAAACCATAAAACGATAAAACGTATTGAAGATGGCGTTCATTCATGATTCTCAAGGTGCGGTCTGTTCAAAACGAAACATTTCAGAAAAATTTCTTAATACCTACATGTTTTTGAAATGTTCTGCCGATTATTTCCTATTTGCTTCAGAAACATTTCAGTAACAATTCATCGATGTCCACACTAAAATAAATATTTCCGAAATGATTCTTCCCTTACCCATTTTTGCACTTGAAAATAATGGATTAGATAGGATTAATATCATCGTGCTCTATCATAATGAAAAACATTTGTTTAAAGTATAAAAAAGTCAGGAGGCTCTAACTATTTATAAGATCTCAAAATCTATATTTTAAATGGATTTAGAAATTTCGGGTGTCAAGTGATCAACAGCGTCTCGTATTGCTTTACTTGTTTGCTACTAATAAAATTTATTTAATTTTAATCGTTAACCATTTATTTTTTATAAAAAAAAACTAATTTAATCATAGCATATATATAATTGAAACTATTTTATAGATTAACTTTTTTAGTTATTGTTTTAGGTACTTAAGCCTAGTTAGAAGTAGAATTAGTTTAGCCGTCGTCAAATATTTATGGAAGCAAGATTTTCTGATCGCTTGGGCAACTTCATACGATATATCCTGAAAGAGTTAATATACGAGTACCATAAGGGTTGAGTGGTTTTGCTCAATAGATACATGTCCTGCCATGAAATCAAATCAAATGACGCACCATCAGTTTTAAGTTTTAACAAAAACTAATCTGATCAATATTTACCCATTTGCACCAATGCCGGACAGTGATTTAAAGTTAATTTATCAACAATAGTGTATACAATTCAGTTCAGGCAGCTGCATGGTATTATCATGTAATGTAAATGATATTTTACGTCCCTTATGACGTAAAGCAAATTCGTAATTTTGTGGTTTCCAAAGATATTACATAACAATTTGTTGGAAAAAATAAAGTCACTTTTGCGAATTCCTTTCAATACCATTACCAGTATAGGGAATGCTGAAACTGGTTCTTACGGATACCTCTCGCTGACAAAGTCACTTGTTTTTAAGTCGTAAATGTAGTACAATGAACCCTTAATTTGTAAGTACCGCATTTACCCTACAAACAAAAAAAAAAACATCTGCTTCTTGGGAAACTGCAGATACCCTTACCTCACCTGAGTGAATGCTTAATATTCACTTCGATTGTTTTCAGGTCGAGGATACACCCAAAAGTGATAATAGTCCGCCAGAAGAAGTCAGCCGACACAAAGTAAGTATCGAATACAAATACGAGTACGTTCATACATTTCGTACGAGTATCTATCCGAAGTAAGGTGCCTGTTGTTCCATTTTCCATCACTTGAGTCTTCTTATCGACAATGCTAATGTTTACACATAAATGAGTTGATAAAAAATAAATTGCCCATTTACTTGAATACAGAAACGTTGTTGTGGATCATAGTCATCAATCAATTAAGAATTAGTATTTAATGTTTGCTTTTATGCAGTGTCACTAATTCTAGATAGTGAAATATTCGTATTTAGAAACAAAATCAGAGCTAGCATTCGAATGTGTGATTTAATTCCAATAATAATAGCTCTAACCAGCCATTACTTGCCTCGCCACAAAAACAACATATTATATGTCGTTTAAAGGATGTGCCATAAATCAATGATTTGAACTGTTGGACAGAAATTATTTACGAGCACAATCTGAAGATTGAATAGGGTAATAAAATAAAAGAACAACGGTGTGAAATATAAAATTGATTCTGGCTTTATTTTGAAGCTACGTTCATGGCATTATGTCTGGAATACCACATCATCCAAATGGCCGCCTCGGCTTTGCTCGCAGTGCTTCAAGCGGTCGGTCAAATTTTTGATAACTCGGTCCAATATGTGCGGCGCTATTCCGGCAATGGCGTGCCAAATGTTGGCTTCGAGCTCGTCCAAAGTTGTTGGCTGGTTAGCGCAGGCTAAGGACTTGACGTAGCCCCAGAGAAAATAATCGAGTGGTGTCAAATCGCATGATCGCGGCGCCCAATTGATGAACGCTCGCCATGACATGGCGAGTCGTCAAATTTCTTCTTCACAACTTCGAGCGTTGCGTCGCTTGTAAGGCATGTAGCGCCGTCTTTTTGGAACCACAACTCGGATATATCGATGTTGTCGAGGTCTGACCATAGAAAGTCGGCTAACACCGCTCTATCCCTGAGACCATTGACGGTAACGGTGTCTCCTGCGTCATTTCGAAAGAAATAAGGTCCGATGATACCGCCATGCCATAAACCGCAGCAAATAATCATTGTTTGTGGGTGCATTGATGTTTGGCCGCTGAGCCGAAAATGGGGCTCGTCCTCAAAGACGATTTTTTGGCCAAAATCCGGATCTCCGGCCAATAGCGAACTCACGGCGTTGTCTACGGTCGTCCGGTTTCAATATTATACGGATGTACTTGTAGGCCCAGATCCAATGGCAAAATAAGCCGGGTTGACTCTCTGGCGATGCCCAATTCAGCTGATCAGCGCTGGGTCTTCTTCGATACTGGCCGCTACGGCAGCCATGTTTTCTTCATTTCGCACCAATCTGTATCTGATTGGTGGCTTAAGATCCAAAAGAGTGTACTTACTCTCAAACTTTTCCACGGTGCGACGAATTGCCTGCACACTGAAGCCGTGATGACGACCGACCTCACGACATAATTCACGTTGCGTATTTACAACTGAGCCGGAATTTCGATAATATTTTTTTAATAATTTCCGCACGTTCGGCAAGCGTAAGACGATGTATGATGAAATGGCAACCGTACGTGTACGGTTCATTGCGTTAAATCGCATGGATCTGGGCGGCCTATTCTGATCACCAAAATGGGAAATTACATGTTTCTTGGGCTGTATGGCATGTGGCACTGATTTGTTGACACCACATGTTGTCTACATCCATACGAGTATCTTGCAATTTAGGTACAAAAAACTGTACCCTAAACAATGATACGTTCTCAGCAGTTACTCGTGGATTTTCTGAACCCCAAGTTTGACAATTTCGGCGATTAATAAAACCATCAATATGAAAATGAGCTTCATCCCTGAAGATGTGAATTACGAACTGTAGCTTCCAAACCTTCATTATTTCTAAAATATTACTCAAAAATGAAAACGCGTCGCTCTTTCGTATAGCATTGGATTTTTAATTATAATCCTGAACTGTCAGCTGTTACGCTGTCTTTTTATTTTGTTGGCAACACTTTACTGCACAAATGGTGCAAAATTCGCGTAAATTTTTGGCCACTCTTTAGTAACACTTTTATTTCGCATACTTAAGAAAAATATCCAATTTGGCACAGTGTCATACATCTCTGTCTTTTACGTGGTCCGTCGTTGGTTCTAGTCATTACATCTAACCTTAAGTCAGAGGTTGGGCATTATTTTTCTTCGCGGACGAGGTGACTGATACTTCAGGTCTATATTAGGTGGATAACTTACCATGCTGATATCTCAAGCAAAAACGTAAACACCCAACCCATATACTATATGTTACAAATGCCTGATAAATAGAGTCCTGACACTGTTTGCAGTGTACACAAAAAGGGAGAATAGGTTAAGCAGATTTACAACAGAACAGAATTAGCATTCTTGACGTCATTAAAAATTAAAACTTTCATGTTTTACTAACTTTTAAAATCGTTTGTAAAGATATTTCCCTCCGGGCTTTAACAAGGAGAGTTAGTTTTATGAACAAGATATGTGAGTGATTGCATGTTGTCTGCACGATCACCGTGTCCTCCTTCTTGATTGTTAACCCACTTAAGGCAGCACTCCAATGAAAGATTTATTCTGGTTTTATTTTAGAATTGTACTACCGAACTTTCCGAATTCAGCTTTTCACATTTCCCATATAAGTGACCATCTGACGGTTGAGATCATAACTCAATGAATCAACAAATACATTTATAAAGGCCGTTTAGACACCGTGTCAAAGTGGGGATTGAAGCAGGGCTTCAACTTACAATGCCAAAGTTGAAGCTCACCAATGATAACACTTACTCGTAGCATGCACATGTTTTAAAAAATTAAGCCATTGATAGGTACGAGTATAGACACCTGCCTCAATATATCCAAATGGCTCTATAAATGCCTCCAGAGGATCCACCATCCACAGGGTAAGTGATAAGTACTGAGATCTTTATTGGCAGATGCAATGTATAGACATCATGTTCTAAAATACGTCACAACGACATTGTGAAGAAAATGTCAAGAAAATCAAATCGGGAACGGATGCTTCAAATATTATAAATCCACCGGCTGATTGGGAAAGCAAACACATCAATTTTTGATTGCAAATCCTTACCATATCAGAGGAAAAAAAAGGGAAACGTTGCAAACCACTTTGCAAGAAATCTTATGGACTATCTGAAATCAAAACGCATGTGCTGTACCCCAATCAATAATTCTTTCGATAGTGCCGACCTTAACCAGTCAGCCAAAAGTCACCTACTCGTAAATTATTATTATTGTTATTATTATTATTTATTAACCAATAAACATAAATGTACAGGTTAATCTTAAAACTAACAGCACTAGCTCCAAGGCTTACGGCTGGGGTCACCTAAATTATTCACAGCTCAACTTAAAGAAATCGTCTTGTAAGGAACAGATTGCTAACAATAATCTTAAACAACTGTTAAAGCTATATCAATACCTATGTACGAGTATTTCTTTACTGTAATGCAATAGCAAGGTTTTTGAATCAGTTATGACACAGAAGTTACATTTTTTCAGCGAAGGGTGAGGACTTCTGCCGACGAACAAATATGCTTTAAAAAAAACAAACTGCTCAACTATCATACATATGCCCTGAAGGAAATAACAGTGGCATGGATCTTAGATTTTGAAGAGGCATTTGGCTGTCTTTGAATCACAAGTTGTATAAGCATATTTTTTAAACTGTAAAACTGTAAGGCACTACGGTGCCTCAAGGATCAAGTTTGCAATAAATCCCCTTATCGGTGATTACTTAATCAGTAAATGAAGCGGAACCCGAAAGGCATACGCCGACGATTGCGTCACTTTGTTGCAGTCTGTACAAATAAACAACGACCTTTTTTCTACTTATCTTGTTTTTATTGTTCCTGACCTGTCTGTCATTATCTATGATATTTTATGACGGTTTATGAAAACCCTGAAGATAAGCAGGCAAATCGTTTAAACATTCCCACTGAATTTGTAATTAGATGTAAGAAAAATTTAGTACAAATAAAGGGAGTTTTTTTTTTAGAGGTTTGGTTTTTAAAGTGGCAACACTGTTTCTACAGATTGTCAATTTGACAGTTGAAAGTTGATTTGTGGTTAGTTTTGCCATTTTACGATGAATAGATTAACATCAGAACAACGCGTGCAAATTGTGCAAACTTATTTTGAAAACCATGGTTCGGTTTGCGAAACTTATCGTGCGCTACGTCCATTTTACGGTCGACATAATCGTCTATCTGAGCAAGTTATTCGGACCACGATGAATCATTTTCGCACCAAGTACACCATAGTTGATAATACGCATCCCCAAAGACGACAAACAGTGCGAACAGAAGAAGTTATTGCAAATGTGGAGTGTTGAGGAGAATCTGAATGAGTCGATTCGCCATCGTGCACAGCAATTGGAGTTATGTCCATCCACTTTGTGGAAGATTTTACGGAAAGATCTTGGCTTAAAAGCTTATAAGATCCAGCTTGTGGAAGAGTTGAAACCGCGGGACCATTAAACGTGTCGTAGGTTCGGTGAATGGGTCGAAAACATGATTCAGTTTGTTTCTCATTTTCAACGCAAAATTGTAAACAAGCAAAATTGTCGCATTTGGGGTGGAGAATCTTTGTCGAGACGCCCTTACAGCCATTAAAAGTCACTGTTTGTTGTGCTTTATGGGCTGGTGGAATCATCGGCCTATATTTCTTTAAGGACGATGTCGGACAGAATGTTATCATCAATGGAGAGCTCTATAGAAACATGATTTCTGACTTTTTCGTTCCTCAGTTGGATGGCATTGACGTGACAGAGCTTTGGTTTCAACAAGATGGCGCAACATGCCACACGGCGCGCGATACCATCAATTTATTGCGGAAAAAATTTCGCGTATTGGACCTGTGAACTGGCCTCCACGATCCTGTGATCTCACACCTTTGGACTACTTTCTTTAGGGGTATGTAAAGTCACTAGTCTCTGCCGATAAACCGGAGACATTAGATGATTTGGAAGTCGACATTCGCCGTGTTATTGCTGATATACGGCTATACAGTTGCTCGATAAAGATTTCGAAAATTGGATTTCAGGATTGCGCTTCATTAGAGCTAGTCGTGGCGCGCATATATCCGATATTATATTTAAGCATAATGGCATAAAATTATCTATTAATTGAAGCTAATATCATAGATATTAATATTAGAATCAAGTGTTTTATTTCATATTGAATTTGTATACCTCTAAATAAAACACTCTTTATGTTACAAATGTTGAAAATAAACTAGTATAAATCGAAACGTACTCAAGAATACATTATTTTATTCATCGATCATATTTCTGAAGAAGTAATCATACATACATAGATTATTGTACGGTCATGCGAGCTCCGGCCTTATTTTTGAAAAAATAAGGACCGATGATGTGTGAAGACCACACCAAACAGTATATTTTATAGATGCAAGGTTCCTTTTGGATTTATCTCACTCCACAAATGGTTATTTTGCTTTTTCACGAATCAATTGAGCTAAAAGTGAGCCTCGTTACTAAACGCAATTTTTTCGATAAAAGTAAGAGTCGACTTCAAGGTGTTCAAGAGCCCATTACGCAAACTGCCGTCTCAGGACAAACGGCTTTGGTTTTTGCATCAATTGGATCTTCCACGGCCTCAGGCCGAGCAAGATTTCTCCGAAATTTTTTTTTACATTTGTATGTAGCGGATTGACAATGGTCAAATTGTTGCGATCGACACCGAAATGACAATTACTCTTTCCTCTTCTACCGCTCTCATACATAGTAGCTAAAGTTTCTTCTGTACGCACATTGACGCGTTGTTGGCTTTGCGTCATATTAAGATATGTGGTACGAAATTTATCCACAATATGACGAATAGAGAACTCAGTTGTTCGATTATGAGGACCAACGAAATCAAGTAATCTTCTATACGGAAGTGCTTTTATGGTGTAGGTCTACATATCTATGGCGATTTGTCAAATAATACTGAACATACGAGGGCGGGTCAATAAGTCCGTGACTTTGATTAAAACACAGATTTTTTGATAAAAAAATAATTTTATTTTTCAACGTAGTCTCCCTTGAGCTCTATACACTTTGTCCAACGCTTCTCCAATTTTTTTATCCCTTCCAAAAAAAATGATTTGTCGAGGTCCTCAAAATGACGAGATGACTTCATCATTGGAGTCAAATCTTTTTCCACCAAGCCATTTCTTCAGGTTTGGGAACAAGAAGTAGTCGCTCGGAGCCAAATCTGGAGAATAGGGTGGATGATGGAGCAATTCATAGCCCAATTCATGGATTTTTGCTATGGCAACTGCACATGTGTGCACCCTTGCATTGTCTTGGTGGAAAAGAACTTTTTTCTTGGCCAAATGAGGTCGTTTTTTTTTCAAATCGTCATTGAATCGGTCCAATAAGTTGGCATAATATTCCCCATTGATTGTTCTTCCCTTTTGAAGGTAGTCAATGTGGATTATCCCGCGTGCATCCCAAAAAACAGTCGCCATAACTTTATTGGCTGACAAACCCACCTTGGCCTTCTTTGGCGCCGATTCACCCTTAGAAACTGTTGTTTGTTCTCTGGTGTGTTGTGATGGATCCATGTTTCGTCCACGGTTACAAAACGGCGCAAAAACTCCTCCATATTGCGATTAAACAACGCCAAACCTTCCTGTGAAGTTGTTACACGATTGCGTTTGTGGTCGACTGTGAGCAAACGCGGCAGCCATCTTGCGGAAAGCTTTCTCATGCCCAAGTGATCATTCAAAATTGAAACCACTGAGCCATGCGAGATCCCTACGGCTTCCACAATCTCTCGCACTTTCAATCTTCGGTCGGCCAACACCATATCGTGAATTTTTTCGATTGTTTCGGGTGTAGAGACCTCAACTGGGCCTCCAGGACGTTTGGCATCTTCAGTGCTTGTACGGCCACAACGAAATTCAGTAAACCACTTTTTTACCATTGAAATCGATGGTGCAGTGTTTATCAAGCTTAGCCTTGGTCTCGGTAATGGTTTTTTTTCGCAAGAAATAATGCTTAATAAGCACACGAAATTCACTTTTTTCCATTTTCTCCTCAAATTAGTGAGTAGTCTGATAAAAATAGCTGTCAAACACAAACTAACTGACGCAGCAAGTTTAAATTTTGACAGGAGTCAACTGACAGATGCCTGTTGACAGGAGCAGTGTTGCTGTTTCAGTAAAGAGGTCAGAAATTCAAAAATGCACGGAATTAATGACCCGCCCTCGTAAATGTCAAAGAACTATTAAAAATGACAGCATGGTTTGAAAGCTATCCTTATTGGACGATATACAAGTAAACCACTCTATACAATAGTTAGTTTGAGAAGTCTCTTGTGTGCCTCTGTTTGTTACCGCCTTTTCCCTGGTGTTTATCATTGTAATCTAAGACTTCAGGGAGAAAAATGTGATATGAAATACGCTACACAAGAGAGATGTAACAGACATTTAGATAAAAAATCTGCTCTCCATCAGACCACTCTAAGTACAATAGATTAACTGATTTAAGGTAAAAAAAACATAACCTAAATTTGATCAAATTCAGAATTTAATATTGGAAGTATAAGCAAGCAAAACATATCCGAATAAGTGTCTAATATCCATTAGCCCAATGATTTCTTTTCCGTAAAATTAGTTGAACACTTACGAGTACATACGTATGTACGTATATCACTGAATGGTTGTCATGTTGTCTAAAATTTGTGGCAATGCTGTCGTGTTACGTAACACAATAATTGTACTAATTACTTCAATGTTTTTTTGTTTTTTTATTGTTTATATTCCGTAAGAAGTTTTCAATTACGTACTGTACTTATCTTACGACAAAGATGCGCAATCAAAAGTCTCACGATTCACCTCATAAAAATGTAACACGCTCGCCTTGAACCCAACCCATGGCTATCTTCCTTGGCTAACCGTTTGACAAATTAAAGACATAATTGCGTTCAAATAGTAATTTTTTTTTTTTCTTTTGTAATTAACTTCAATTACTTGGTCAAGTCGTCAACGATTTGTTTCTTTTGGATATAAACACATTACTCATCGCAGAGAAGAAATTTACGACCATTTTGGGAAGCGCGTATGTACATCCTGCCCAACTGCCAAATCTGGGCGTTAAATGTCTACACACTGTCTCCGGTAGACGATTCACTTTCGGACTGCGACTTTAACTCGTGATTTTATGAAGAAAATAAGAAAAAAAATTATTTAAATTTATGCGTACACAGAATGTTAGTTCCTGCCTTAAGAACCGTACCGTAGAGTGTGTAAATGAATTGGTTACAAAGGGAATCAAAAGTCAGAACGTTTACCTTACGACCAAATTGGTTTTGGAAGCGTGTAACGTAAAGCGACCAATGTGCTAAATTACGCACGAGACTATTAACAGAGAGGATTTCCGGTTTATGGTTTAGCTTAAAAGCATAAAACAAACACACAATGGGAGTTCTGTTTGATTTGGTAGAGTGACACAGCCAACGTTGACAAATGAGAATTAGTTGTATACAGTGTGACTAAAAATATATAACTGATCATAAATGCATAAACGGGTTTGTTAACAAAGATATAAAGTTGTAATCCAAGGAATTCGAGTCTATTGTATAAAAATTTTATTAGTTTACAATCTCAAGATTCGGGAACTACGAGTCGAGTAATTTGATTAGACCGAACAGTTTCTGAATGAACCAGCGTACCGTGGAAGATTATCTAAAAGATTTTTAAATGTTTTTATTATATTTACATTGTATATATCCATTACTATAACAGTTCCAAATGTCAGTTGTTTGTTATCGTTTGAGGCTTTTGATTTAAAAAAGATGTTATCAAACAATACTCGTAATAATTTATATGAAGATAAAACAAACGATATGATGTTGAGTATGGTCAAGTATGCAAGCGACATATATATGGTACGAAAGAATGAATTGGCGCCTAAAAATTGGAAAATGTGCGCGGAATTCAGACTGATTAGGTTAGGAAGTTTTATGTTAGTAGATAGGTAACATATATCAGCATCAGATAAATTGCAATTATATCTTAAATACATTGCAAATGGCAAAGAGGTAAGAAATCATATAGGAAATACCTCTAAGGTCCAATTTCGATATGTACATAGGTATATCATTTAGTCTTCCAATGAAGAAAACATCATCTAAAAACATGCTGCGTTCTATTTCTCCTTGCATGTCCGTTTTACTGGAATTTCTCAGCCATCCGTAGAAAGATGAAGAAGCGCTTCAATGATGGATTCTCTACAGTGACAGCAACCACAATTCAGCTGCCTGATGCGACTGGATATCCACAGAAATAATACTCCTCGGTGTCTTCGTTATTGTCACATCAATTTCTTCCGAATGCGTTCAGAGCGTCCCATCTTCCTGGATTCACAGGCTACTGCCTTTCGTGGTGGTGGTAGTATCAAACTATGTTATTCTCTGTTCTTTTCATAGCATATCCAACTATTGTAGATCTTGGTGGTACCCCCGCCCAATTATATAGGTTTTATCAATGGGGGCCTGCAAGGGGATGATGATCCGCAAGGTGTTGATGTGGTCGGATCCAGAGGATCCAGAGCGGAAACCTGCTTGTTCGGCGTCGAGTGTGAATTCGAAGTGTTCTTTGATTCGCTCCAAGATGATTTAAGCTATTATCTTAGCCACAGGAGGCAGCACGCAGATACTTCTCCAGTTTTCGCACTGCATTAGATTGCCTTTTTTAGGGAGCTTGACCATCATTCCCTTCTTCCACTCGTCCGGAAAACTCTCGACTTCCCATGTTTTCCCGACAAGTGGGAACAGTAGCTCAGCTTGTGCCGTTGGCGCAGCTAGAAACAGCTCCGTAGGTATGCCGTCAAGTGCTACCGCCTTATTGGTTTTCAGTGCTTTGATCGCGGCAATAATCTCTTCTTTACTGGGGGTTGTGGTGAGAACTCAGGAATTTCTTTCTACGCACACTTCAGTCTGACTTGGCTGCATATTGCTGGCGAATACTTGATCTAGAGCCGAAGCAAAATTCTCCTTCCATCTCTTCAGTTGATCCTCATCCGATATTAGCAACGAACCGTCTAAGCCTTTCACTGGGCGTTGAGTAGAGTTTCGGCCACCTATAAGCTCTTTGGTGATTCTGTAAACGGTTCTGCTGTCGCACCTCGCTGCTGCTTCTTCTGCTTGCGTGGCCAGTGCATTGATGTAATCGCGCTTGTCACTTCTCATGCTACGTTGCACTTCTCTCATCTTCATGCGATATAGGGACTCTAGCTCGATCCTCCCTGCTGCAGCAGCTGCTGCAATTCGAGCTCTTAGTTGTTTTCGCTCGTTAATCCTTCTCCATGTATCCTCGGAAAGCCATGCGCTATGGCTTCCCTGCAGTTTTCACAGCACACCAATGGTCTTGAATAGTGGCGGGCAGTGAGCTGCTGATTGTTTCCACTCCTCGTAAAAGGTGGTCCCTTAGTTCTTGGCGCACTGTGGGAACTCTCAGTCGGTCTACGTTGAACCTAGGTATTCTTGTGTCGTTAGATCTTCGAACGGCAGCAGTGCGTAATTGGACAGTAGCTATCATAAGATGGTGATCTCGTACCAATCCCATG
The DNA here is from genome assembly GCA_963966105.1 of Volucella zonaria. Classification (NCBI taxonomy): domain Eukaryota; kingdom Metazoa; phylum Arthropoda; class Insecta; order Diptera; family Syrphidae; genus Volucella; species Volucella zonaria. The sequence goes on from OZ014533.1 coordinate 86,132,794, forward strand.
TCCGCTACTCGTCTGTTTCGGACGTCTAGAAGACTACTTCTAAAACGGCGACTGATGGCAAAATGGTCGATTTGGTTGGAGGTTGCTTGCCAGTCAGTTGACATCTAACTGATTTTATGACAGGCCTTGTGCTCAAACATCGTGCCACCTTTCACTGTTGTCATTGCGGTTGCCTAATCCGAGCCGTCCCATAACATGTTTGAGCCCTTCGTTGTCGCTGCCTACCTTGGCATTAATGTCCCCCATCATAATGACAACGTCGCCGTTGGGTGTTGCATTATAAACAGCTCCCAACTGGTTGTAGAAGGTCTCCTTTTCTTCCTCAGACGAACCATCCGTGGATGGTCACTATATAATGGTGACGCGACGTACTCTCGTTCGGAATCTGGCCGTTAATATCCTACCGTGCGGCTGCCAGGACATTAAACTTCTGCGTGCTGTAGGTATTAACAGCAGTCCAACTCCATATCCACGGGGGCTTCCCTTTGGTCTACCGGAGTAGAGTAATACATTGTTACGCGTTGTGGATTGGTACTCACCCGCATCTAACCATCTTATCTCGCTTACTCCCAGTATGTTCAGCTTATATCGCATAAACTCATGCTCTAATTGAAGGAATCTGGCGTTCCGAGGTCCTTTACTCTGAGGGTCAAAGAGCGTCTTCACATTCCAGAAATCAATCTTAGTTCGGGCACGATAGCCAAAAGTCGTCAACGTGTTATCAGTCATTATCCGAGGCATTAAGTCGGTTTCCGTAGCGGGCTGGTTTCGGTAACGCGGATTGCTGGGCCAGGTTATTTAGTCTAGGCATAAGACCATAGACTATCTCGCACTTGCAATTTTGGCCTACCTGTATTACGATTTATACACGTAGTTGCCCGGGGACCACCTCGAGGAGGTAAAGCAAGCACTACATTACGAACTTGATTGTTGCGCTACTGGTCCAATCCATGTTTTGAACAGTCAGTAGTTTCCCGATCAATCGCCATGCAGGTCCATCAATGACGTTGTCTAATAAAAAGCAGGGGCAGATCATATTTACTGGTCTTATCGTAAACATCTTCAGATGATGCCACATAAAGTTGCTACGATTTGATCAGTTATATGTTGCCGGTCATAGGTCTTGTTGACGGCAGGACCACCGGTAGTCCCTACCAGGACTTAAATCACGGTACCATCGCGGGAAGGGTCTTACCCAATGTAGAGTTGCAATAAGTACTGGGTGCTGTGACTCTAAGAAGAGTAAGAGGTTTTAGGTCTGCCTCGACTCAAACCAAGGGTGGAACTTGTGCTTCGAACATAGTTCCGAATTGGTATCAAAGGATTGATGGAGAGCGATGACAAGGCGTATCCTTTCTCCCATGGATGTATGGGCATCCCATAAACTTAAGACTTCCAGACAGGAGTTTACGTTAAAAACCAGGGACTATGTAGATTTTGGTAGCAAAAAAACTAAAGTTCAAATGGTAGAGTGAATTCGGTACAAAAAGAGAAGTTCCCGGCTTTTCCAATGGCTCATCATATGCATTTATTCCCAATCCATTCCTCCTGTGTGGATATTATGTGAGGATTTGTACTCAACACGCAAAGTCTCCTACACAGATGGAGTAGCAGACTTGGTATTTTGAATCCTAATCAGAGTAAATACAATAAATGTACTAGAAGACGGATCCGTTTTCTCCGGAATATAAAAGGTGGTGTGCTATAGCTTCGGTGGCCCGAAAACTTTAAAAGTTATAGTTCGCAGAGGGAGCAATTTTCAGCGCAGTCTTACTTGTACTTAACTATTCAAGAGGCTGCGAATAGGACTTCACCATAACCGTTGCATTTTCAATATCGCAGCCTTCAACTTGAATATTCGTTGCTTTGGTTAGTTCTCAGCGTTATTCACAGCCTTCTCAATTAGGAAAGGAAGTTGATAGTGGCATCCTTATACAATAGATAGGCTGGTCTCGTCGGCTTCGACTTTGACAAGAATTTCCTAGGAGGTACATTTTCAAGTGAAATCCAAAGTTCGTCCACTTTTTGTCGGACCTTGTGCACGGGTAAAACTATAATCAAGGGTGTTTACTCAGGCTAGATTTGAAGTCAGCGACCGACTTTGGTCCACCAGAACTACAACCTTTTCTGTCTGTAGGCCCACATTTATCCGGACATCGCGTGTGGGTAAAAACCAATGCCGATTTTGGTTTTGTCGATGATTTTGTTCGCTTCGTCTGATTTCTGTCCACCGGAACTAATGCCATTCGGTCATTCGATCTCAATTCTTTTGATGAAATTGAGAACCTCTCTGGTGGTGATTTTGAGAATTTCCCCGGGGATTAACTTTTCTTTAATAACTATAGTCTCCTTGGCACTTAAAGCCATGCATTTACACAAAATGTGTTCCGCAGTTTCGTCGTTTTCCATGCAAAGTCGACATTCAGTTTCCTGGAAAAACGGTCCATTTTGTGTAGGTGGTATCGAAGGTGGCAGTGCCCTGTTAGAAATCCAACTAGTCTTCTGATATCATCCATTTTGAATTGTAGAGATTCTTTAGACCCCTCCCTTGTATAAGGGTTTGATAGTTTTTTTGGCCTGGTGAAGCCCTGGGATGTTTTCCCAATGTGATGGATATGCACAGTTTGGTGTCCCAACTCCTTATTGTTGAGCTAATTCCTGAATTCGGGATATTACAGAACGCTTGACTATCCGTTAGTACATGAATGGGGACATCCTTCCTTATCGGGGAAGAGATTGTCGCACATCTGAATGGCATGTACAAGGTGTGTTCAGAAAATAAGAAATAAGAAAATAATGGGAATTTTTAAATATCGCGGGTTGGGAGAGTCCGAGCTTACGAGTGGTATAAGCGTTTCCCAAATGGGTATGAAGACGTTGAAGATGACGAACGCCCCGGACGCCCTAGCACATCAACAACCGATGAAATGTGGAAAAAGTGAAAGAAAAGGCTATGAACGACCGCCGAATCACAATCAGAGAAGTCGCCGATCATGTTGGCATATCGATGGCATTGCCATGAAATCTTTTCGAATGTTTTGGGTATGAAACGCGTGGCAGCGGCGAATGGAAGTTGCTCAGGAGTCACCAAATGAAGTCAACGACGATGCAGAATTACTGAAACGTGTTATAACAGGTGACGAAACATGGGTTTACGGATATGACGTCGGAACTAAGGCTCAATCGTCAGATTGGAGGCATTTTGGCTCGCCGAGATCGAAAAAGGTTCGCCTCGCTGAAAGAGCTAAAGGCTATCCCAAAGATCGAGTTTAAGAAGTGTTTCGAGGATTGGAAGAAGCGCTGGCACAAGTGCTTTATATCTAATGGGGGCTATTTTGAAGGCGACAACATTAATTTACAATAGACGAATAAATAAATATTTTTTTCAAAAACGCTTTGATACGCTGGGAAAATTTCCCATTGGTTGCGATATTTCGGTGTCTGGACAAAATATAACAGCACCCACTCCAGTGTCCATCTTTGGTCCATCCGTAGACAACTTAATACATTTCAGCTTTGAGGTTGGGTTTTTGTAGTTCCATGCATCTCAGCTCGGGATCACTATATAGAATCTTCTGCCGAATTACACAGTCTTAGGTAGGCGGTCATTTACTGCGCAGATCATGTCAAACTCGGATATTTCAGTCGAGCGAGTCCAGAAATTTTCTTCCTCTTGGTTATTTGCGAAACGGATGGAAAAGATGCAGTTTTAGTTCCGAGAGCTTGATGGGCTTCAGTGGGTGTCACTTTTGCCGATTTGCTTATATTTTCTGTAGCTGCTGGAGGAGTATACTTTTAGTGCTTCCGGCTTCGACAGCATTAGCCATCTTTTCGTGCCGTGCGTTTGTCTCACGTCTTTTGTATTCCTCGACTGCCTCTTAGACTGTAGTTTTTCAGAGAGTGTCTTTTCTGGAACCCGTTCGATCTTTTCTATTTCCCGGAATTAGGCACTCTGCTCAACCACATGTTTATTCTAATGGAATTTTACCATAAGAGGTTGAGCTACTTCGGTATGCTCTCCATCGCGCGATAAAGTGCGAAGAAAAATCAGGGAGGATGGAAAGAGAGGTATCGGTGAACGTTGGTTTTAAATGTTTGAAGGTTATAATGACTAGGAAATAAATAGCTAGGCAGGGCATTCATAAGCGAGCTCTACGGTTTAGGAACGAATCACGACATTGTAGAGTACGTCTGAAAGTGGGATTGAGGGTATACTGATGAGCATTCATAGCGAGACGGGTGTTACGGTTCAAAATTTGAAGGGGCGGAATGCTACTGGCAATTTCTATGGAGCACTGGTAGTGGAAATACCGATAAAACAGAGTGAGACTGGAGAGATTACGTCGGTGTTCGAGGGTGTCAATTGATTGACTGATATTAGTATCACCTATGAGTTTTATTGCACGGTTTTGTATTCTATCTAGCAGGTGCAAATATGTTTTAGGCGTATGAGTGCCTTATATGTACACCCTGAATTACTCGACCTGCAACCAACTTCAGACTGCTATAATTTCCAAACCGTTCATGATAGTGAGCTCAAATTTTGACACATGAGAGATAATTTTATTATTTACAAGCCTTTTACGAGTAAACGATTTGCGTCTCAGTTGTGTTTTTATACGCGATGGAATTCAAACGTCATAGTATGATTGCTTTATATTTGGCTGGAAAACCACAAGTAGCTATCGTAAGAGCCCTCCAGCACTTCAACGTGAATAAATCATTTGTGCCTCGAACCATAGCTCGTCACCGTACCGTCGATACTGGCAGCGTTGCAAAACGCCATGGAGGTGATCATAAAAAAACAGCAACATCGGCAGAAATGGTTTGGAAAGTGAAGGCCCGAATTAAGCGAAATCCGCGTCGAAGTGGAAGAAAAATGGCTCGTGAGCTCAACGGCTTGGAACGGATGCAACACATACTGAAAAATGAGCTTGGGCTCAAGCCATTACAATTCCAAAAAGCTTACGATCGTACACCGCAACAGAAAAAAGTTAGAGCCGAAAGAGCGAAGGAATTGCTACGCTTGCACGAAAGTGGTGAGTTGCCGAATTTGGTTTTTTCCGATGAGTCGCCATTTGTTATCGAGCAATATGTCAACAAACAAATGACCGAGTTTACTCCTCAGAGAGGTCCTTCGAAAATTTACCCCTTCGGACGGCCACCAGAAAGCAAACAGTGCCGATGTTGATGGTTTGGGCAGCCATAACGGTCGATGGTCACTCTCCGCTCATATTTTTGGACCGTGGCGTCAAAATTAATGCGATCGTATACCGTGAAACTGTCTTAGAGGCAGTATTGAAGCCCTGGGGCAAATAATCATTTTGGTCGGAGACCGTGGACATTTCAACAAGACTCGGCACCGTCTCACAAAGCGCGCGTCAACCAAGATTGGTTAAAAAACAAGTTCCACACTTCATTTCTTCGACACAATGGATTGCAAATTCGCCAGATGCAAATCCGTTGGATTTGGGGGGTCTGGGTTATTTTGAAGGCAAAGGCTGGCACTAAAAAATACCAAAGTTTAACCACCTCAAACAAGCACTTCGCCAGGAATGGGCCAAAATACCGCAGAGCCACTTGCGTGCAGCGTGCGATGCTTGCTATTTTCCAACATTTTTTGCTTTGGCATAATAAAACTTATCGAAAAATAAAAAAAATTATAGCATTTTAAAAACTTGAAGTTCGAGTCATTCACCCTATATAATTGGTTACAATCTTTCTAATAAATCTCTTTACGACAGAGTCCTTTCATTTCACTAATCCGATTCACTAAAGTACTGTAGGTCCCACTTATATGCGTTCTCAATTCCACGCGGACTGCAAGTGCTATTACTGTAAAAACTGCCTGGTTTGCTGAATCTATTCCGTCGAATAAAAGGCGATAAGTACGTCTTATTATTTTTAGCTAAACTCCTTTAATATTAATATCCATAAGATTAACTTCCGTAGCAATATTCGCTTCACATACTTCAATGGATCTAAGCCTCGATTAAATAGACGCTTTAATTCCTCGAAAGACGTAACATACGAATAATTTTCGAAACACTGCCATACTTCACAATCAATTAAACATCACACTAACGTAATCAGCATGAAGTAGATTAGCTTGAGCGTCTTTCCTCATTTCCATCCTAACGATGATTCATCCGAATCATACGCATCCGTAGCCGTAGATTGGCAATCGACTCACATATCGTAATAGCGCTATGATAAATTACCTTAAGTCTTATGTCTGTTGCATTACAAATCTGCAAGCCAAAAGCACTAAGAAAAACCTGCTTCATTTGTACTCATTCGATCTGACGCTACGTTTATGTACTATTTTAAAGCACCGCAAATTCACAGATATTATACATAGATGTACGAGTATGTGGAGATCTCGCGCTACATTTGCGGTTTCCGCTCAGGGAAAATGGCAACACAAATCGAATGCTATAAAAAAGCTACAGCTGCGGCTCTGATGTATGAATGATGTTAATATACTCGTATGCCTCAAAAAAGCCTTGAAAAAAACAAAACATCATAGAAATTACATACAACGCTGAAAAAATTAGAAATAAAATGTGATTCAGTCAATATTTACGGTCATCGATTGGACATGTAATGATTCTCTGTTACAACACCAACTAGAGCGTATTGCATTCTGGACTTGAGCTGGTGTCATTTAACTTCTTTCGCATGTTCCATTGAACTTGATTTGTCTGCCCAGTCATATGCACTTTAATGGCCAAGCAAAGTCGTTTCTTTGCTTCGGGTTTTCAAGTTTCTGGTATACGTAAATGGTAGGAATAGTGCCGGAGAAGCGTAACGCTTCAACCGGTTGTTTGGTTGAATCACTGTAGGCGTCTCAAAGACATTTTAAGTATCTTTTCCTGCGAAAATAATAACAAGACACAGAGCGTGGTGGGATTGGAGTGCATTACCCATAACCACCCACTTTACTGGTTAGCACGCAGTGGTTAATATTCATATTTTTCTCGTTTTGGTTGTCTTACCAAAGCCTATTGACTGATAAAAGAACGGAACAAGCAATTTATTTGAACGGACTGTAATTTAAACCAGAAAGCACATTTGGCAATATAGAATTTCTTTGTTGTCCAACGGGGTATACCCGTAGACCTTTACTCTGAATACGATAAATTTCAGCGCAATTTATGGGCACGTGATGCACATTTTTAAAGCGACAAAGCTTCGATATATTTTCTGTCTGACTTCAAAAAATGGTTCGTCAAAGTTTGTCTTCAAAATTATTTTTAAATCAGATATCCGATATCATACGTGAAAACAGTGAATGAACAATTAGTAACTCATTGATCAATATTGTCTGTGCTGATAAAGTGGAAATTCAATTTATCGAATGAGAATTAATAGTGAATCGTGAAATGAAAAAACAAAGAGCTTCTTTCAAAGCTACAAAACACAACAAAACTAAAATTGATTGGCAAGTATGATACTAAAGATAAAATTTCGTATGGTTACTTTCCAAAATAAAGCTGCTGGTGATTCTAAACGTTTAATAAATGTTTAAATTACAAATATAAAAGAGAACTGCATAATGAAAGGTCATTCATTATGAAAGGTCATTCATTAAGCGCTTCCTATCTATAAATTTAAATAAAATGAGATATCATCGAAATTTCTTATTCGTTTGAAAGGCCTATCGATGCCATTATGTATGGAATATAACATCGTTCAAATGTCCTCCCCGGGTTCGACGGCGCATCCGAAATGTCCAATTTTGTATGACTCTGGCAGAATTTGAGCGATATGTTGGCTTTCAGAGCCGCTGTGGTTTGTGGCTTATTCCCATGGACCTGTGACTTCAGAAAACCCCACAAGAAAAAGTGTAACGGGGTCAAATCGCACGATTTCGATGGCCAGTTCACATCACCTCCACGTGACATGACCCTGCCCTCGAATCGCTCGTGTCCATATCATTCAATTCAGGCCAAAAGAAGTTGGTAATCATCGACTCGCCGTTAACGGTGATGACCTGGCCAACGTCGTTCTCAAAGAAATATGGACCGATGACGCCGCCAGCCCAAAACACACACCAAACAGTGGCTTTTTCGGGATGCATTGGACGCTCCTGGATCTCATGTGGATTGGTATTGTCCCAAATCCGACAATTTGGTTTGTTGACATACCCATTGATCCAGAAAGGGGCCTCATCGATGATGATTTTTCGATGAAAATTAGGGTCAGTTTCCAACTGCTCCAGAGCCCTTTCGTTATCTATGGTCGTTTACCTTCAGCTTCTGGGTCAGTTGAATTTTGTACGGGTGCAGGGCCAAATGACGACGAAAAATTCATTCAAGTTGTGGTCTGCGAAACGCCGAGTTCTTGTGAGCGACGCTAAATCGACTGCCTCGGATTCTCCTGCACATTCTCACGGACAGCGGTGATGTTTTCGGCAGAACTTGGTTTCGACGACGTACGGGTGTTGATTTATCGTTTAGTGAACCAGTGGACTCAAGTTCATCCACCACACTGTGAATAGTCCTCTCAGTAAGACGATTATGGCGACCGTAAAATGGGCGAAGCGTGCGGGAAATTGCCCGAACAGAACACCCATTTTGATAAAAAGTTTTATCATTTGTACGTACTCGTATTGTTGAACGCTATGTCCATCCATGGTGATATGGCAAAACTGATTGAATAAATGACAGCCAATTTGACAGATGTAGCTTCAACAATATTGCCGTTATCAACTGCCAAAATTCGGAAGTCCCTATTTGTTTTTTTTTTTGGCTGGGGCCGGGAATTTATTTATTTATTTATTTCTCGTTTACATCTCGTTGAAAAGGTAACATGTTTTACCCACAAAGCAAAGTGCTTATCTGCAGCTTGTTGTTAATACAGGATTTTCTTATTTTAGGGTGATTTCAAGCTATTATTTCAAAACTTATAATTCCATAATTCCATTAATTAATTATAAATGATAATTTAAATTAAGATTAACAAATGTATTAATAAAACTCAAGCAAAAACTGTTTTATATGCTTAATTTTTCTTTTAAAATTTTGTATGTTTCTTATTTCTTCAGGTATTGTGTTTATTGTTTTTGGTACTATATGACGAAGCTCGCTTTTTCCATATACGTTGTTAATATCTGGAACCTCTAGCATTCCCTGAGCTCGTCTTCGTGTGTTTTGGTTGTGTTGAATGGGTTTCAAAAATTGTTGGTCATACATTTACGTTTTAAACGATGTCATCTGGAATATTGCTCGAACATCTATTGTAGAACTTTGAAAGATGTGTTAAAAGGTCTCAGAATTTTAAGAAGACTTTGCTGTATGCACGAAATTTTATCCATATGAGTGTTTGCCGCATTTCCCCATGCCAGAATTCCATACCTTATGCGCGACTCTGCCAGAAAATAATATACCTGTTTCATTACCTCAATATATGATCAGCCCAAAGAAAATGTTCATCTATTGTAACTCGCAGATACTTTATCCGACTGACAATTACAATTTTTCGTTTGCCTGCCGATAATGGACATAGTGCATTTTGATGAAAGATGTTAATTTCATCACTGCGCTTTAATGGTGTACGTATATACATAACTTTAGTTTTATTAAGGTTTAATTTAATCCATTATCGTGACACCATTTTGTGACAGCATCAAAATCACTTTGTAGGATTTTGAACTCTGCAAATCTTTATGCTTTACAACTACAGCTATGTCATCCGCATAAGCATATATATTATTATTTTTGAAAATTCGCAGAAGTTCGTTTGTAAAAAGTATAAATAAGATCGGGCCTAGTTTGAAACCTTGTGGTACGCCATATATACATTGTTTTTCTTGGATTATTCTTGTTGAAACCTTGACTCTCAGCTTTCTATCAGTAAGATAGCTTTCGAGCCAATTTGATAAGATTCCTCTCACTAGTACGTCGTGATTTTTATTTAGCCCTGCATTGATTACGTTGGTAAACTCGCCTAGCAATTTGTCCGTACTTTTCTCCTTCTGGAAGCCATACTGGTTTGGATGTATGTCTCTTTATAAAGCTATTAAGTCTATTGACAATGACCTGTTCTAAACACTTTTCAATAGTAGGTAAAATTGAGATAGGTCTGTAGTTTTGAATATTATTTTTCATACCTGCTTTATATATTGGTCGAACAATAGCAGTTTTCATTAATTGTGGTACATGTCCTTGTGTAATACTTTTATTTATTATTGTTTGTATTTTTGGGCATTAAGTTTAAGTACTATCGGTCTTATTTTATCTGCTCCAGAACCTTTTTTAGTGTTTAAGTTACACAACATTTGAAAGATTTCTTCCTCTGTGGCTTCTACAACATAAATACTGTCGTGTAGCTGCACATTCTCATGATTTGACGTTTTGAAGTTACATAAGTGCATGATTGCTGATGTATAATTGGAAGATCCTATAGTAATATTGAGATAAATTTTTAACTTTGCCGCAGCCTCATGATATTAGCTTGCTTACTTTTACTCGTCAATTTCCCTGCAGTTCGAAGTCCGTTCGTTGGAATGTCCCCAGAGTGTGTGTTTGACACTTATTACGTGATAAGAGTGTCAACGTTCCCTTTAGGAAACGGACTCTCATATCTTTTGGAACCCCTTCGCTATTTTGGGTTAAATATTGTAATGTTCTGTATTATTTTTCCCTGCCATAAATTTAATCGATTTACGATAGTGACTGCTGTGGTAGTAGTTGTTGCATTTTTTTTTTGATTACCTTTTTCTAATTCCTTAATTTTAAATTATATAACTGGATCAAGTCCAAAACTCTGTTTAGACAAGGCAAAATAAAGACATTTATGCTGGCGACGTCAGACTTCGATTCAGACGTAACTTTATTCAAATCTTAGTTATTTGGCATTCAACCACGACATCGAAATTAAGACGAATGATGACGAAGTAGGCCTCAATGATCTTATCTATCGGCATTAGGTACAGCTCCATCCGTCCCGGATGTCCAAATGTTCCAAGGAGTGGACATTGATTCGGTCCACTGCCTTATTGTTGCCAGAGGATATCCAGGACTCCAAAACATCAAAGACCTATTATGTCTTAATGTCCAAATTGACCCTTTCAACATCTCTCGAAAAGTCCTTTGCTTCCATCATTGGAACATTGACAGTACTGGGTTTCGTCTGACCAGTGCAACGAAACCTCTGATGTGAGGAAGAGGGCCAATAAGCGAATAAATAGGAGAAAACGATTGAACATGCTCGCAATGTTTAGGAGCAACGAGATCAGAAAGACTGCTCAAGCCCGGCTACTTCGAAAAAAAAAAATTGATAGACTTCATTGAGCGACAGTATTGCAGAAATTATGTTTGGGAGATTTGCAAGATGTTTAAAAGAACATATTAAGGACACAAATCTTGAATAAACGCATAGGTCGGTAAGCGTAGGAATCTAGTACGAGTAGGAGAGTTACAGGCCATTCCGTTTTTAAGCAAAATTAACAATTCAGCGACCGATAACAATTCCTTCACCTGCGTCAGTATAATACAGTGTTTGAATTCCGATAGGCTCCGTGCCGAGCTATTTACAAGTAAAAAAAAGAGTTGATTTGTTTTTTTCCTTTTATAATGAGCGCGTGCTCAAGGGGTTTGTGTACCCATAAAATGTTAGTACACAGCCCAGGCGAAGGAAATTTAGGGAGGAAGAGAAGACAGGTACCGATGTACATTGTTTTTAAATGTTTGTAAGTTATAACGACCAGGAAATACAGAGATCGGCAGGGCATTCCATAAGCGACTTGTACGGCTTAGGAACGAATCACGACATTGTAGAATATCTGAAAGTGGGATTGAGGATATACTGATGAGCATTCATAGCGAGACGGGTGTTACGGTTCAAAATTTGAAGGGGCGGAATGCTACTGGCAATTTCTATGGAGCACTGGTGGTGGAAATAGCGATAAAACAGAGTGAGACAGGAGCCATTACGTTGATGTTCGTGGGTGTCAATTGATTGACTGATATTAGTATCACCTATGAGTTTTATCGCACAGTTTTGAATCCTATCTAGCACGTGCAGATATGTTTTAGTAGCACCTGATCAGATTTGGGCACTCTACTCCAATTTTGGGTGGATGAATGCTCAAATGTTGTCACTGACACACATACTGAGAATTATCGGTTTCGACGATGCAAGTGCCATTCATGGATAATGGCTGGGTATTTGAATTTCGCTTTAATGACAGCAGATGGCATTGAGTTTTGGAAGCATTAAATTCCACTCGGCTGATAGTTCCCCAATTGGTTATGCTGTTAATATCGGAATTTAATGAGCTTAACATACGCTGCCGTTTTCGTTCTACAGACGAAGAGCAGGGGCGTGAGTTCGGGAATGAATATGAAAAGCAGAGAGTACTGTCATCAGCAAAGGAATATATGGGATTAGAAGTAGCCGATAAGAGATCATTGATAAAAATTAAAAAGAGTATCGCAGACAGAACGGAGCCCTGGGGCACACCAGCATTTATTTTGGTAATATTAGACTTGAAACCATCCAAAACAAATTGATGTTTTCCGAGAGGTAACTTCTAATTCACTGAACATTCGTCGATTTCAAATGCATGCATTTTCGACAAATGAGCCTGATGCCAAGCTCTGTCAAATGCCTTAGAAATATCAAGTGCAACTATCTTGCTTTCACCAGATTGATGTACGCTTTGGTTCCACTTTTCGGTGAGACATACCATGCCATCAGATCACCAGTGGACCTGTTGCTACGAAAACCAGACTGCCTGTCATTAAGAAGTTTTCGTGTTTCGAGATATTCCAATAGCTGATGGTTTATTAGCGTATCCATGACCTCGGAAAGAAGGGACGCAAGTGCAATGGATTTGTAGGAGGAGAGTGAAGAAAATTCGCCTTTTTTAGGGACGGGCTGGACAAAATCCTAAAGAGTAGGATTGATGAAAAAGCTTACGCAGTGGTTTTGTCAATGAGGAAGAACACCTCTTCAGAAGAATGGGAGATATACCATCTGGACCAGCGGATTTTTGTATGTTGAGATCTTTAAGAACTCTTGCTACTACACGAGTATGAAAGTGGATTTGTCCCATTGAAGATTCGACGCACTCAAGTGATGGCGGAGACAAAGCGCAATCTGGGAGTGTTAAGCTGGCCGCAAGTGTGCAGCAAAAAGATTGGCCTTGTCCAAAGAGCTGACACCTGGAATGTCGTTGTAAATGAGCGTTGGGATGGAGGATGAGGCAGAATTTTTAATATTTTTGACGAACAACCAACAATTTTTACAGCCTTTGGGACATTGTAGTATTTTTTGCCTCAGTTTTTGGTCGTATTGGAATTTCACTCGCTTAGGAAAGTCGTTGCAATCATTTCTAGCTCATTTGAAATTTTTTCGGTTTTCCTCTGTCGTGTAGGGTTGGTCTTGTAGGACCAAAAAAACATTTCTCTAACCCTGACAGCCACTTTACAGTTCGAGTCGTACCATGCCTTCTCTTTTGGTTTGATACTCTTCATCCGATGAGAGATACAGTATCTCATTCCAAAGAGGATAGTTTCTGTGATCATATCAGCAGCGAAATCTACGTCGTTATCGAGGAAACATAACGACCAGTTAAATTTCCTAAAGAAGGTGATAAGTTCGCTCCAATTGCCTTTCTCGTATTGCCATACGGTTCTTTTAGGAATTTTTTCACAAACTGTATGGTGAGCATACGAGAAATTAGCTGATATGACACAATGGTCCGACGAGCCTAGAGGGGAGAGCACATTAACGGAGTGAGAAGTTAGACATAGGTCCAGGGTGTTGGCGGTATGACTATCAACGTCTGGTGTTCGTCTGGGCTCATTTACAAGCTAGGTCAAGATGTTTTCCGCAGCGAAGATCTCAACACACCGTCCTTCGGGTGCTGTTTGTCCAGAATGTCGAAGTCAACCAAAGTTGTGTATATTGAAATCGCCCATAATCACGATTTCAGTATGCGGATACAGGGATACAATTCTTTGTATGGAGTCAGACAAGCGCATCAAACTCATTAAAGGTCGAATTGCTGTCCAGTTTGGGGTTTATATTGTATAAATAAAGCAATAGTGGATAATTTGCTTACGGAGACGGAATTTTAACCACATGAAATTGAATTTCGGATTGGAACATGGATCACATTTTGGTGGAGTTTGGTAAGCTATTGTACAACGTCAACACGCAAAATTGCTGCATTTTTAATGAAGAAAATTAACAAACTACGAGTAAGATTGAGAATGTCACTGTTTGGTGTGCTTTATGGGCTTGTGGAACAATTGATCCATATTTATTCAAAAACGATGTCGATCATAAGGGTGTAGTCAATGGAAATTGCTATAGATCCATGAATACTGGCCTTATCGTTCCTAAATTGGATGGCCTTAATGTGGAAAAGCTCTTGGTTTATCTTGCTAACCAAGATTTATATATTATTTTCTGTAAGGATGTCTTGGGATATTTGTCTTATTACTTCTGAAGGAGCCGTATGAGCGGCAACCGCTCTTCATATGGATGCTTTACTTCTTCACAAATAAGATGGTTCCATATAAATCCTCCCATTTCAATTAACAGCTCATTTTATTAGGTGCGCAACTAAGCTTTCGATGAAAATGCAACTTTATTGTGAATAAATGGTCACAAATGAATGATTCAAAGTATTGCTCATCGCTACAACTTTTGCCCATCTTTCTGGCAAAGCTCGAATACCGTTACCGGTAAAAGTGTTCATTTTTTTGGGGCTATCCACGAATCAAGACATTTTTTGATGTCTTCATATGAGCGGAAGTGCTGATCAGCCAGACCATGTGTCATCGAACGCAATCGCTTGGAAATGGCTTGGCGAGTAACTACTAATTCTGAAGCAAGCTCTTCTTCATCGAACAATGCTTCCAATTCAGCGTCTTCAAAGGATTTTGGCCTTCCTTCAAGCGGACGGTCGTCAACATCGAAATCACCGTCTTTGAAGCAACGGAATTAATCACGGCACGTTGTTTCACTTAAAGCAGCATCTCCGTATACTTTTTGAAGCTCTCGATGTGCTTCAGCCGGCGTTTTCATCGACGATTATTTGGCACAAAATCAGACATTTTTACACAACCAAAAGTATATGGCACAAAAACAAAATCACTAATGTGTCAAAGCGGTTTGTTTACCATATATCTAAGCTTAGTTCATGACGTTTTGGACATGTCAAAATCGACCAGCATTTATTGCTAGAGCCATCTATTGACAAACAGCGAGAGTTGCGCAAAAATGATGGCACGAGTATCACAGTGAACTTTTTCTTGCTTAAGTGTGTCTATTTCCCCGTACAGAAAGTCATCATATGCCGTGGAGGAATCACGGTAATTGGAAAAGAGTAGGCAATTCAGGCACATTACCAGAAATAGCTTCCATATTTATTTATAAAATTACAGACATATATGTATACAATTTTTGCAAATTAAAATGCAATATTTGTGTATGATTAAGGCGTTCATATCTTAAGATTACCCGTGAGTAATCATATTCTCATAGAATCACGTTGTGTTATACTTTCTCCCATTTTCCATATACGCGATTCCATTTAACGTACGTTTTTAAGTTTAATGATGAGCATCTATAATATTTAATTGCCATCCAAATCAAATAAGTAGATTGGCATAATTTTTTAAATTTTATGGTATCCACCATTTTCGGTTGATCGCTTTTCACAAGCCTATTTCATTGTGATGCAAATAACTAAGCCGACAAATGAAAACGTATTTTCTCTTTAGCGGAATAATGTAATTTTTAAAATTCGGAATGAAGTTCTATTTCAATTAGATGAGCTGATTCTATGAAACAAAGCTGCTCACAACTAACAGTGGGAAAAAAGATCGGCGATATTCATTGACATTGAATTGCGGTAATGAAGGAAACACGATATACCTATGCCAATTTATTGTTTACAGTGAAATATATATATGTATTTGAACGTGTTAAAAGGTTTGGTTTTTTAAATTTTTTTTATTAAAGATGACTCACGCAGATATTAATCTACAAAACCGAATATTGAAGCTCAGATTGAGCAAAGAATGACGGACCTCGTATTGTATTTAGTAGTGTGTGATTCAGCAGCAAAAACAAAAAAACAAGAAGGGCGCCGGCCGCGAGAACCTAGCGAAATTGAGGTTCGTATTCATATATTTACGTATGATATGGTTAGGAACCTAAAACCCTTCAACCCTATCATACATAAAATTCAGTAAAGGTAATTTAATCGTAATGGTTCGTATTCATGATACAAATAACTATATAGGTAGAGTATGGATATATATTTCTGGGTGCTTACTTTAATCCAATAGAAAAAAGTAACTGGTCGTTCTTTTCATGATTATAATGACAACAATTGGGATTATTTGAATCCGGAGCCGAGATTTAAGTCAGCAAAAAACTCATGTCAACCGCCGTAAATTGTAGACAAACCTTAGATCCAATTATATCTAATGGTCGGATTTCAGTATTAAAGATACTTTAGTTAGAAGCTTTAGTTAGAAACTTTAGTTAGAGCTTAAAAACAAGGGAAGTGCAGCCAGAATTATAAAGAAAATCTAGAATATACCGGCCTGAAACTTAAAGAAACAATTAGCACCTGTATCAACATTGCAGTTATTTGGGTGATACATAGTTAACGTGAAACCTTTGAACTTCAAAGTGAGTTTATGAGATACAAAATTGACATCTTGAGGCTGAGTTGAAGAAAATAGCTGCGGCTTATATAACTGACCGCAAATCTAGAACCAGATCCGAAACAGATGAAAGACTCGAGCTCAAGTGCCACTTTGTGGTGCATCTTTTTCATACAAATGTATAATATATACAGAGTTCGGAGTCCTAGAGTACCCCAAGAATTTGGGGATCATCTCAGTTTATGGAAGGATATATCTGAAGTAGGTTTTTTTTTTTTTTTTCAACCGAATGCAGATGTTTATCTGTAAGGCCCACAGAAACTAACATCACGCGTATCAGCATAAACTTGGAGACAAATCGAGTCTGCTTGTATTACTAGTAAACGGCAAGAACTTCTTAAATACCCTGCACCAAACCCGGTACACAACTATGTAGTTAACGTCTGAATATCGAACTGCCAAACTGGTTGTATGTGGATATAAAAGCTAGAGCTTAACGAACTCACTTCCTCTCTAAATCTAGCCTTTCCCTCATCTTGTTTTATGATTAGGAGAGCAGAAAGCAATCGAACGCAGTGGTGGATCATGGATCTTTAAGTAGGAAGAATTTTAACTGCGCTAAACTATTTTGGTCAAAACAACTCAAATTTTGAGGATGGTACCTGGAAGACGAAGAATTATTGGGTCTGCATTTCTGGGTGCGCTTCACCAACTCACTTCAAACCTACTTTTGTGTGAAAAGGCTCAACATCAGGACCCGATAATATCTTCGCTGCACAACTACAGAATCGAGAGCTAGCAAATTGCTAGCATGCCTACGGGAAATAAAAATCGATTGAGGTTACATTACAAAGAGTTTCAAAGAGTATACAAAGTAAACAAAGGTGACACCTCCTCGATCATCAGCTCTCTGTACGTACTGGACCTAAATGATTCCACTTTCACCCTACTAAATGCAACCTTTGGTCTCCCCTCTACAAGAAAGATACAACATAGTCAATTGTTAGAATATCCCAAGGGGGTGCTCTTTTCTTTACTATGAAACCGAATACTCAAGGAGCTGCTTATAAACTTTGAGCACACTGGATGTGATGTGATAGCTTACGCAAATGACGTGACTTCTTATGTGGTGGGCAAACACCCAGAGACATTTTCCAGTATTCTTCGCTAGTTGTGGCTTTAACGTAGATCGGCCAAAGCAAAACTGGCCTTCTTCACAAGAAAACCAGGATAACTTGCATTAATCCACTCAATTTAAATGGCTCCCCTTTTAACTTCTCGAGGAGTGAAAGCTGATCGGTAAACTAAGATGAAAATAAAATATGAAGAGCAAAAAAAACGCCCTAAAGGCGAACTAAAGTCATCCAAGTAGGCTATAGGCTCAAGGTGGATCTCTCTTATGTTATAGCTGTTTGGTGGCTGCACTGGAGAGACGAAATAGCATCAATCTATTTGCAAAAATCCAACAAGCTGCCTGCATAGGCATCAGTGGCGCATTAAGAACCTTTCTTCTCCAAACTTGCTCCATTTTCTTTTTATAGACTTGTAAAAGGTGCTGTTTTTTTTAGAGTTATACAAATTCAATATGAAATAAAACACTTGAAGCTAATGTAAATGTCTATAGTATTAGCTTTATTTAATACATAATTTTATGCCATTAATGTTTGAATACGTAATCGTGAAGTCGAATTTTCGACAACTTTGTTGGGGAGTATATCAGCAATAACACGGCAAATGTTGATTTCCAAATCATCCAACGTCTCTGGTTTATCGGCATAGATTATAGACATACCCTCGAAAAAAGTAATCTAAAGATGTAAGATCACAGGATCGTGGAGAGCAGTTCACAGGTCCATTACGCGAAATTATGCGCTCACCAAATGTTTCGCGCAATAAATTGATGGTGTCGCGCGCCGTGTGGCATGTTGCGCCATCTTGTTGAAGCCAAAGCTCTGTCACGTCAATGCCATTCAACTGAGGAACGAAGAAGTCAGAAATCATGTTTCTATAGCGCTATCCGTTGACGGTAACATATTGGCCGGCATGGTCCTTAAAGAAATATGGGCCGATGATTCTACCAGCCCATAAAGCACACCAAACAGTGACTTTTAATGGTTTTAAGGGCGTCTCGACAAAGGCTTCTGGGTTTTCTCCACTCCAAATTCGGCAATTTTGCTTGTTTACATATCCGTTTAACCAAAAATGGGCCTCATCGGAGAACAAAATTTTGGGTTGAAAATGAGGATCAAGCTGAATCATGTTTTCGGCCCATTCACCGAACCTACGACGCGTATAATTATCACTCGGTTTCAACTCTTGCACAAGCTAGATCTTGTAAGCTTTTAAGCCAAGATCTTTCTGTAAAATCTTCCACAAAGTGGATGGGTATAGCTCCATTTGCTGTGCATGATGGCGAATCAACTCATTCGGATTCTCCTCAACACTGCGCTCCACATTGGCAATAACTTCTTGAGTTCGCACTGTTTGTCATCTTTGCGGATGCGTATTATCCACTAGGGTGTACGTGGTGCGAAAATGATTCATCGTGTTCCGAATAACTTGCACAGATGGACGATTATGTCAACCATAAAATGGACGTAGCGCACGATAAGTTTGGCGAAGCGAACCATGGTTTTCAAAATAAGTTTGCACAATTTGCACGCGTTGTTCTGACTTTAATCTATTCATTGTAAAATGGCAATGGCAGTACTAACTACAAATCAACTTTCAACTGTCAAATTGACAATCTATAGAAACAGTGTTGCCAGTTTAAAAATGAGAACTCTAAAAAAACATCCTTTACATTCTATGATAGTTAACTCTGCTCTTAGGCTGGGAGATACACAGCAATGGAAAGAGTCATATGTAGAAAATGCCACTCTGCTCACTCTGCATCGCGGCCTTCCTCCCCAATTAACCAATTTTCAATTATCTGAAAATGACTTCAATATTAACTTCAGTCTCACGATTCGAGAAAGGAACGATTTTCATCTCTATAGACGGCTCTAAAACAAACGAAAGCATTGGCGCATGCCTCTTCTCTGAGTACCTGTGTTTAACACAAATCCCTTAGTCCATCCGTACACTGTAAGTGCTGAAGTTTCAGCAATTCATCAGGCTGCGACTTGGCCCAACCAGAATGCAATGTCTGCTTCAAATATTGTAATATACGAGTACAATACATAGACAGTCAAGCAGCGATCAGATCCATAGCGATAGAGGAAGCAATTGGATAACAAAGCCCTATTCGGAACAACCAAAATATTGCAGAATTCCATAAGAAGGTTGCACTGGTTTGTTTCGGAAAAATCTGTCCTATTTGGAATTGTTTTCCGTATCGTATAAATTTTGAACGAAGATTCAATAATGAACTATTTAATGAGAAAGTCAGAAGATTGGAAAGCACCAGGTCAAAAAACAAAAAACATAGCAATCAACACCTGAAGGTAAGAAGATTTGATTTAGGCTGGCATATTGGTAAATTAACTTGCAGTACAAAACTGAATGCGGCTGAGAAACAAGTGAGCTGACTAGAGAGGTTGATTAAGGCTCAGATCTTTTCCGTACTATAGCGCTATCTATGTCAAGAAGTAAGTAACATCTATTCCAAATTATGAAAGTTTTGTAGTCAATTCTATTGTTTGGTCATCGTGATCATACTTTAATGATAAACTGGCTTCTACAAATATGCCTTCAGATATACTCGTATGTTTTACCTGCGCAAAAGTTTTAAAACAAAACCAACAAGCCCATAACAACTGACTTCCTATCTTTAATGATTACCTCCTGGTGTCGATAATTAAATTATAAATTGTAGAACCAGTTTCTCAAAACCAATTGCAATTCTACTCCAATTAAAACGCCATTACTATTATAGCAGTGATTCAGCGAAATCAGAGGCGGTAATTTTATTTCTATATAAGAAAACTATACTTAAAATTAAATCCAATTTAAGCAGTCTGAAATTATTTTACTTATTAATTATAAAAAAAAAAAATAAATAAAAAGCAGCACAAGATTTTTACTGCAATCTTAGTGCAGCATGAGTAACAAGATTCGTTTTTCTTTTTCGTTGTGTTGTTTAGTAAGCCTACACACTTTACCATTGGTCTCTGACCTCGATTTCCTGATTCCATGTTAATTATGGGTGCCTGTCTCCTGTCTGTTGTCAAGATATATATACTCATTATGCCTACGCAATTTGTTGGCAGTTGCAAACAGTCCTTTGGATTTTGAATAAATATAAAACTGATCCTTTCTCTTGAAATGGATAAATACGAATTAAGAAACAAATACTCGTACATATCAAGTCAGTCAGACTGCCGAATTGTAGCACAAACGAAGTTTGAATAGCAAAGTAATACAATAAAATATACAAGACAATAAACAAAGAAATGCTGTACCAGCAATTTAATTAAATATCGGTTTTCCTTTTCACCTTTAAGCTAAACTTTGTTTGTTTTTTTTTTGTTGTTCTCCTTCGTTGTTTGTTTTTGCAGTCGGACAACAAAGAGGAAGCCATGAAACTTCTTTGCCTTGTGCAATCTGTTTTGTTCGATTAAACGAGTATTTTGGTTGAGCTTGAAACACTCGTAATTGAGGCGAATGATACTCTTGAAGCAGTTGTATTGACTTGATATACGAGTGGTCTTGTGCATCTTTGTACTCCAGTTGTATTGTCTTGCACATTGTTACGAAACAGCAAAAGGAAACATTAACAGTTCGGGCCACTTAAATAAATCTATGCTCAAAAACTGTGTTAAACAACTGTGGTGTATTCCAAAAGATACGCAACTCGAAATACATTTCAAACCAGATAGAAGAATTAGGTTAAAATGCCAATATCAATGCTAGACGTTCACTATGAATTAAATCTTTTCGCACTATTTCAGACAGTTACTGATTTGTTACTAAACGTACGATGGTCGAAAATACCCAGATGGCGTATCTTTAACCCATATGCGCCAAAGCATACATTCAATAGCTGGCTTAATTGGGTGCAACTACTCAATAAGATGTTAAAAGCTCCTCAAAAGAAAGACATCAACCTAAAAAATTATCTCATTAGAACCAATGGTTGCGTTTGGTTGGTAACCTTTTCTACTTTACTTCGTTTTAATTGGCACCACAGCCCAGAGCAGATTTTAGTCGCAATCAACAGTGCTCTATATTTAATGCGATCTTAGGCTATTGCTTCCAGTTTCGCACACCAAGTTGGTTTGGGTGTCTTACCATTAACAGCCCGGCAGATTCCCTCAACATATTCCTGCCATTAAAGACGACAATTTGAACCCTTCTGATTAGGTTAATGTCGTAATATACAATAATTCGTATAGTTCGTTGTTGTATCTTCTACCCAATCTCAATTTTTGCAAATGACAAACAACCCCTTAAGCTCTTTCCACAATGTCAATCTCATCAGATAATATTATCACTGACTTTGAGAGACTTGACTTAAAAGAACTCTGGCGGTCTCTTTTAATTGCAGCCGTCCAACTTGAAATTCACTCAAACTACTTCTTCGAGGCTCTAGCGTCCGTGATAGTCTCTTACGTACTTTGACTACAACAAGGTTGTGGTTCGAGCTAATATTGGAATCGTACCAGAGTTCTATGATCGCGATCGGCCAGCAACATTTCATCCTTTAAGTTGAGGTGTCGGAAACGCGTGCTATGCTATGACAACATTTCGCCTGAGAATGCAGTTTATATGCCGAAGATTCCCCTATTCCTAGGTTTTAATGCGGACATCATGTCACCAAAGCAATCTTTCCCAAAGTCATCTTTCTCCACTGTGAAAGCGTGAGTGGGCAACAAGCTTGTGATAGCGAATTAAGCATTGAGGCAGAAGCTTAAGACTTTTTTCATAAACACTCGTATTACCTAATCATTGTAGTTTAATTTTGCTTGGTCGGGGAGTTAGCCTGAATTGTGAGCCACTCCTGTTTGTGAACTTATTTTTTTTAAAAAAATGAATAAGCCCAGCTGCGGATGAAACTTAATTTGGAAAGCATCCATTCCCACACCCTCATGTTGGGCACTGCCTTTACATTTTAAAACAATAACATGAATTTGCTTTACTAAATGACAAGCATTTCTGCTTTAATATTTAGATCATCGGATAAGAATGAGAAAATTATTGTGTTTTCTATTGGAAATAGAAGCAGCGTCAATTAAGATGTTGATTTATCTTTATATACGTAAGCGGATTTAGCTAAGCATATATAGATAAAAGATAATATGTAAATCACAAATAGCTTCTACGAGCACCTGTATAAATAAGCAATGCCACGAGCACAATGGTAAAATTTGAAGAGTTAACGACAGATCTGGAATAGAAGAGCACTATTCGTAGGTCTAGTAGAAAATGTAGCTTATACAAGTTAGTTTTTGAAATTGGAATACTGACTTCACAAAAGGAGGTATGGTTTACGATCTTGACGTACAAAACAAACATTTAAAGATTACTTTAGCAACTGTGTGAAATTCCACACAACTGACTGTAAATAAACAGAATTGCCAAAAATATGTAGCCACAATAGAGCACTACAATCAAGAAAATAGTGCAAATTATTACGCTACCTATGATAACAAACACCTGGTCTGATCATTATTACTATCAGAAAAATTACAGTGAAGGATAAAGTGATTGGGACGGCTGCGTTTTATTAATTTCTCGTCCAAATACTTGCCATTGGAATATACGATTCTGTCTCTATAAGAGACACCAGCCTAAAAAGTTATCAACATCATGCTGGGTGTTACTTAGGCTCACAATAAAAATGAACTCGCCATCACTTTTAAACAATGCGTCGTTCATTGTTCCCATCAGTTTACAGTAACGAAGGCATACCAAATTGAATAGATGCCAAATCGATATACATATTCCAACGGTCCTAAAAAGTCGACTATGCGGTCATATTACAATGAATTTGTCTGCCTTAAAAACTCTCAAATCAAACGACAAGTGCCTGGCCGGAGAATGCCAGCATAGCGCATATCCTTAAGGGGTTAGGCCCCTTTACGATTTTCAAAAAATATTTTTTTTTTATTGCTTTCAATGGTCCCTTAGGACCTCAAAAATTATATCCTAAAAGATTATGATTTGGAAATATCTCGAATTACTTGTTTTTCCAAGTATAGGACTAGGCCGCCAGGTAGGCAGTGAGCTTAACTTAAAATTTTAAACGCGTTTATTTTAAAATCGCTTTTTTCAAGTTGGCCGCACCCATAACTTTAACAATTTTCAACTCATTCACTTCAAATTTTAACTAGATCTTTAAAAATATATTGTCTAAATATGTTAAGTATGTAGGATTTTTTTTTATATGGTATAGTTCATTTGTGTTTAACATTTTTCTGGCGATTTTTCAGCGAGTTTTGCAGATTTGTTTTTGGAAGTGCGCCATTCTGCCAAAAATCAATATATCAAAAAAATCCTACGTACTTCTCTAGCTATTGTTAAGAACAATAAAAAAAAATTAGTGACTCATAATGATTCAAAATTTGCAGGAGCTGTTGATACGGCCGTAGACCCTGCCAAAAAAGAGAGGTCATCGGAGAAACGCTGCACAGCCGCAAGTTTTAAACAAATTATTATATTTATTGTATATGTTTCCTGAAAAAAATCATAAAAAAACCTATCTTTACGACCCCTAGAGGACCTAAGCCCTTACATTTTTTTTTTAGATCTCAGTTCTTTAAAGATTTTCAGACAGGTTTTCCTAAAACGGTTCATTATAAGCGAATGATAGCTCTCATATGTTTTCCAGAAGTGGTATGGGTTATATGACATTGAGAGCTACTGCTTCAGATTGGTGGCTCTGCTACCCTGTCGGAGTGAACAGAGCATAAAGAAAGCCTAAATCAAATCAGCTAAAAACCAGCATAACGAGTGAAGAGACTTGAGTCAAATGATCAGAGCACAAGCAGACGCTGCGTAGAAAGCACAAATGACATCAAAAAGTCTCAAATAAACAGCAGCTAGCTTCAAACCTAAAACCAAAGCTACTCGTAATAGTAAAGGAAATCTAAGGAAACTCCAGCTTTTCCGTGTAGAGAAAGCTACAAGGCAAGATATGCATTTATGACCATTCATAGAAGAAGCAATTACTTGTTCTGGTCCGCTCCGCTTTTTTAAAGCTGAGAAACATACACAGAGTTGTAATGTACTGAAGTACATTTGTACTGCAGTACTGTGTAAGTACCCAGGACCTTGTACTTGTACTTGTACTGGGCTGCATTGCAGTACCTAGTAATTGTACTTAGAAGAAAGTACTTGGGAAAGTACGTGTACTTGGTGATTTTCAATTACAAGTGCAAGTACAAGGTACTGGGTACTTGACGAGTACTGGTAATTGAAAGTTTATAGGTCTGCATACAATCCGTAAGATTCATTTAAGCTAAACTAGCTAGTTAACCTCTTTGCATATGTAAACGAAAATTTGGTAGTGTGCACGCACTAACTCATTAGCAAGATATGAAGCAGATAAAAAGCTATGCTCGATGACTGGACCATCAACCGTGTACAAAAAATTGGGACATATTATTATTATTATTATTATTTTTCTCTCCTTTTAGGGTATAGCCCAAATACAAAATACATAAATTTGCTATTTATTAATCATTATGACTTAATTGAGGTACATGAACTTTCTTGTTTTGTGGCAGGTATCAATTATCACAGCATTTTGCATTGCATCAATGATATTTTGTCTCAGTGCCAGTAACTTCATACCGTCTCTCAGATTATTGTGCACTAATCCTTCAGCACTGATGATCATAGGGATTATTTTAACATCCTTCAGATTCCAGTTATGTTGGATTTCCACTGCAAGTTCAGCGTATCTGTTTCGTTTTTCGGTATAAGTTCGACTCATGTTTCTGTTTGCTGGGATCGCAACATCGATGAAAATACCTCTCCGTTCTTGCCTATCGATTATGGTGATGTCCGGACGGTTATGCATGCTCAGAATTCATTGTGCGGTCGTAGTACATTTTGATGTTCTCATTTTCCAGTACTGTGGAGGGATCGTATGCATAATAAGGTGTTTTGTCGACCGGGAGTTTATGTTTTTTAAGTGACTTCCTATGGAAAATCTCAACGACGTTATTATGCCTTATTATGTATTCACTCTGACTAGGCTCGTGCAACCTGATATCACGTGATCTATTTTCTCGGTTTGGCTTCTGCATCTGCGACACATATCGTCTCTTACGTTATGATCTTTCATTACATGCCTTTGATAATTTTTCGTTGGGATTACTCGGTCTTGGATTGCAACAATAGATGCTTCAGTCTCAGCGTACAGTTCACCTTTTAACAATCATCTGTGTGACATTATTTTATCAACATTATCGCTGTTAAGCGCCCTGTAATACTGGCCATGCATGGGTTTTATTGCCAGTTGTTCTCTCTTGTATTCCTTTCTATTGCTTGTCTCTCAATTTTATTATTGTTATTATTATTATTATTATTTATTCATTATTCTCGTTTAAAGATTTCATAAAAGTTATATCTACACAAATTACAATTTGTAAATTCAGGAGAATAGTTAGTCGCATTTTTATTTAGTATATAAAAGATATAATGCCATATTCAATTTAATTAATTACATTGTGGGGTGAACAGTAAAACTAGAGTTTTAAGTTAAAATGATTAAATATAATATAAATTCATTGCTAATAATTTTAATAAATCAATTAAATAAACAAGCAAGACAAAACAAAAAATATCTAAATCAAACAACATAGTGCAACAAATTATCAAATTTCATCTACATAAGTATATTGTAGACACGATTTTATTTTTTTTAAAAACATAGAAGTACTTATAATGTTTCGTATATTTTCAGAAAGCTTATTAAACAACTTACGAGATACAACAGAGTAGGCATTCCTGAAAAGTGTACTACGAAAAGGTAAGTTCAGAATCAAGTTCAGTACAAGAACTGCCTCTTAGGTTATAAGATCCAATAATACGGGCGACACTGCTCCTGTAAACAGGCATCTGTCAGTTGACTCCTGTCAAAATTTAAACTTGCTGCGTCAGTTAGTTTGTGTTTGACAGCTATTTTTATCAGACTACTCACTAATTTGAGGAGAAAATGGAAAAAAGTGAATTTCGTGTGCTTATTAAGCATTATTTCTTGCGAAAAAAAACCATTACCGAGACCAAGGCTAAGCTTGATAAATACTATGGGGACTCTGCACCATCGATTTCAATGGTAAAAAAGTGGTTTACTGAATTTCGTTGTGGCCGTACAAGCACTGAAGATGCCGAACGTCCTGGACGCCCAGTTGAGGTCTCTACACCCGAAACAATCGAAAAAATTCACGATATGGTGTTGGCCGACCGAAGATTTAAAGTGCGAGAGATTGTGGAAGCCGTAGGGATCTCGCATGGCTCAGTGGTTTCAATTTTGAATGATCACTTGGGCATGAGAAAGCTTTCCGCAAGATGGGTGCCGCGTTTGCTCACAGTCGACCACAAACGCAATCGTGTAACAACTTCACAGGAAGGTTTGGCGTTGTTTAATCGCAATATGGAGGAGTTTTTGCGCCGTTTTGTAACCGTGGACAAAACATGGATCCATTACAACACACCAGAGAACAAACAACAGTCAAAACAGTGGGTTTCTAAGGGTGAATCGGCGCCAAAGAAGGCCAAGGTGGGTTTGTCAGCCAATAAAGTTATGGCGACTGTTTTTTGGGATGCACGCGGGATAATCCACATTGACTACCTTCAAAAGGGAAGAACAATCAATGGGGAATATTATGCCAACTTATTGGACCGATTCAATGACGATTTGAAAAAAAAAACGACCTCATTTGGCCAAGAAAAAAGTTCTTTTCCACCAAGACAATGCAAGGGTGCAAAAATCCATGAATTGGGCTATGAATTGCTCCCTCATCCACCCTATTCTCCAGATTTGGCTCCGAGCGACTACTTCTTGTTCCCAAACCTGAAGAAATGGCTTGGTGGAAAAAGATTTGACTCCAATGATGAAGTCATCTCGCAAACAAAGGCCTATTTTGAGGACCTCGACAAATCAATTTTTTTGGAAGGGATAAAAAAATTGGAGAAGCGTTGGACAAAGTGTATAGAGCTCAAGGGAGACTACGTTGAAAAATAAAATTATTTTTTTATCAAAAAATCTGTGTTTTAATCCAAAAGGCACGGACTTATTGACCCGCCCTCGTAGGACTTCGCATATAACCACTTCGTATAAAAAACATTTTTAAAACTTTGTGATAAAATAAGTGTCGTACTGGCAATATCTTCGTTTGACGAAATAACTCCTTTGCAGTTTGTTGCGGTAAGCACCTCCCTAACAGCATATACCGTACTCTAACCTCGAATGAAATAGCGTTAGATAGAATAAAATTTTCTCAGACATAGAATTGTTGCCAATTCTGATAAGTACACCGTTGATGTGCTCTCCCCTCAGCTAATTTCTCGTACACCCATCACACTGTTAGAAAAAAGATTCCTAAAAGAACCGTATGACAATACAAGAAAGCCAACTGGAGCGGTCTTAACAGCTTCTTCAGGAATTTTAACTGGTCGTTATGTTTCCTCGATAACGACGTGGATGTCGCTGCTGATATGATCACAGAAACTATTCTCTTTTGAGTGACATGCTTTATCCCTCATCGGATGAAGAGTATCAAATCAAAAGAGAAGGCATGGTACGACTCGAACTGTAAAGAGGCTGTCAGGGTTATAGAAATGTTTTTATGGTCCTACAAGACTAACCCGACAGAGGAAAACCGAAAAAAATTCAAACGAGCCAGGAATGACTGCAACGCCTTTCTTAATCGTGTGAAATTCCAATACGACAAAAAACTGAGGCAAAAAATACTACAATGTCCCAAAGGTAGTACAAATTTTTGTTCATTCGTCAAAAATATTAGAAATTCTGTCTCATCCTCCATCCCAACGCTTATTTACAACGACATTCCAGGTGTCAGTCTTTGGGCAAGGCCAATCTGCTTGCTGTACATTTTGCGGTTAGCTCAACACTCCCAGATTGTGCTTTGTCTCCGCCTACACTTGAGGGCGTCGAATCTTCAATGGGACAAATCTACTTTCGCACTCATGTAGTAGCAAGAGTTCTTAAAGATCTTAACATTCACAAATGAGCTGGTCCAGATGGTATATATTCCCTCCTTCTGAAGAGGTGTTCCTCCATGCTGGCAAAGCCACTGCGTAAGCTTTTTCATCAATCCTACTCCTTAGGACTCTTTCCGAGAATATGGAAAACAGCATATGTCCAGCCCGTCCCTAGAAAAGGCGAATCTTCCTCTCTCTCCACCTACAGATCCATTGGCGACAGTACTCTCTGCTTTTTATATTCGTTCCCGGACTCACGTTCCTGATCTTCGGCTGTAGAACGGGAACGCCAGCGATGTAAGAAATGCTTTACAGCCTCTGATCTGGTCTCAAGATACATATAAGGCATTTAAGTATCCGCCCGAAATTGGTGTACAATGCCCACATATGGTCGGGTGCGCCCAAAACATCTTTGCACCTGCTAGATAAGATTCAAAACCGTGCAATAAAACTCATAGGCGCCTAGGTGATACTAATATCACTCAAACAATGGGCACCCTCGAACACCGACGTAACGTCTCGCGTCTCACTCTGTTTTATCGCTATTTCCACCACCAGTGCTCCATAGAAATCGTCAGTAGCATTCCGCCCCTTCAAATTTTGAACCGTAACACCCGTTTCGCTATGAATGCTCATCAGTATACCTTCAAGCCCACTTTCAGACGTACTCTACAATATCGTGATTCGTTCCTAAACCGTACAACTCGTTTATGGAATGCCCTGCCTAGCTCTTCTTCCTAGTCATTATAACCTTCAAACATTTAAAACCAACGTTCACCGCTACCTCTCTTTCCGACCTCCCTCATTTTCCTTCGCTCGCGTTGTGTGCAAACATTTTAATGGTACTTAAATCCCTTAAGCACGCGCAAATTATAGGGTCAAAAAGAGACTGCGAACTAAGTCCTGTGAAATTTTCGTTAAATAATTTCAATTTAAAACAATCAGTCGAATGAAAGGTAACATCAATATCAGACAATACTTTTGAGTGAAGGCTAAAAAACATTAGTTTAGTTTTATCGCTGGCTATAAGTTTGTGTTCCGTGAACCATGACCTTAGTATATGGACATCGTAGGATTTACTGCATCATACCCAATCGTAAGATCATCCGCGAAGGCTTTAACTTTGCAAACAAAAGTTTGCTCAAACAAAGAATCTACATAAATTAAAAAGAGAATCGGACCAAGGACCGATCCTTGAGGTACACCCAAATTAATATTTTTTCGAGTCGCTTAGAACACTATTAGCTTTCACTTTCTGACTTCGATTACCTAAATAAGATTCGAACCATTTGTAAATACAATCACGAAAAGCAGCATTGTATAGCTTCTTTAAAAGGATACTATGATTAACCATATCGAAAGCTTTGGTTATATCAAAAAAAAGTGCACCACAGTATTTCCTGCTGTCCAAACCTTTTTGTATGAAGAAGCAAAAGTCTAACAAAGCATCTTCTGTTGAGAGTCCTGTTCTAAAACCGAGAGAATTAAAAAGAAATCGCAAAACTCTATTTTTAATTATTTTTTCAAATATTTCTGATATGGATTGTAATAACGAAATTGGCCTATAATTCATGACATATTTTTTGCTACTCGTACCTTTTTTTAAAAAGAGGTATCACAAGAGCTCAAAAAATACCTGAAGTAACACTTAACTGCAGTTTTTTTTTTAACACAAAGTTTGAAATACCATCTCTACCACATGCGTTGGAATTTTTGAGACATTCTATTGTTTTCAAAATTTCAAGACAAGAAATGGATTCGAAATAAAAACTGTTCGTACTAAAGATTCTGTTTAAAACGCCAACATCCCGACTGAATGTTGCTGGCGTCCCAAGCTTTTCTGCAATCTACTAATTGCTTCTTACCAGTGTAAATCAAGGAGGACATATGTATAATCGTAAGATCCATAAGTTGTATCGAATTGTAGATGTTGTGCAAAGGGCCAAAAGACATTGGAAAACAATGCAACAGCCAAGGCAATTTCAAATCATAGCCCCAGGTGCGAAATCACAAAATAAGACTGAAACATCCTATGTTTTTAGGACCAAAATATCGTGAAACCAGGGTTTGCGGGCCGAAGGAAATGGAAGCCTGCACTGCTTAAAAGTCAGAGACTTTCCATGGCTGGAAACCTATTCAACGGAAAGTAATACTTTTATCGTTTCCAGGAAAGAAATCCTTGAAAATTTGTAATAAAATTCGAGCTAACCTTTTAACGTGACGCTCACTGTATGACCCATGGTGCCTTATATAAAATTAAAACGATGATGAAGCTTGAGATGTGAGTCATCTAGTAATCCATTGTTTGACTGTTATTCACTTATGTCTACGTACTTTTTTTTGCGAACTTTCATTAGAGTATCTGTGGCGAAATTGCATCTTAAATTTAAAGCGATTACGTGTTTGTCTTTGATTCAATAAAGTCTCTAGTGGTGGAACCTCAGGCCCTACATATCCCGCAACCGCGATACGATGACTTGAATTAAAAATTTTACACTTCGTTGATTGTAATTATTTGACCACGAACAAACGAACATGAGTACGAGAGCGGCAACAAAAACAAAAAAAATAAAAAATAAAATAAAATAAAATTGAAGAAAATACCGACGCTTTGGCTGGATTCGGTCGGTGTAGCCAAGCAGAAATACTGGTTAAATCTCGGAATAGACCGACATCAACATTTCAGTGTTTTGAAAAATGGAATGGAAAACGTCAATAAAAAAATACGTGTACTCGTTCATCGGCGTTATATGCGAGTATGACTACAGGTATACCCATTTGTTCATTCAGACATATATTCGAGTACAACCATGTGTACTATACATGAGAAGTGCGTTATGGGTAATTAACTTTTAGATTCTGTACAAACCTGAGCTATCCAATGGATACCTACATATGTGGATGAGGGTTTTCTTGAGTGGGAAACCATTGCGTTGGTCGGCCATAAGTTGCGCACGCGCGTTGAGAATCTAACTTCGGAGTTGTCTTGCCTCACATTTTATAACGGGGCAGGGGAATTATTATACTGAAATATTGTAGAATAGCGAACCATAAGGAAATATGGTTTAGGGTCTGTGTTTTTCTTTTTAGAGGCATTTGGATGATCATGCAGCGCAAGTGGTAGCTTAAGTGGAAAGTTTTTCTTTTCCACAGAACAAGAAGTTCGCGTTCATACCATTCGTTTACATAGTTTCTGAGTGGGAAGGGCTTAAATCATGCACGACTTGTCATAAACCATCGGTAAGATATTTTGTCATGAGACATTTTTGTGATACCAAGAATATCTAGATAGAATGAATATAAAAACCCAGCTGCAATCACTACTCATCATTCACAATCATTCATTAGTGAGCGAATTAGTCTATTATAGAAAGGTTAAGTAATATGGTTGGGTGTTACGGTTGGGCAAAATTTATATTCGCGTATAAATATCTCCAATAGGACATACTTCAATCGCTTATTGAGTCACGGATATGACTACAAACTATTGACAGATTATGCGTATTTAAACTCGAAATAGGTTGAACAAATTGCGTAAGGGTTAGGATAATTCAAAATCCATTTCGAGCAGGTTCAAGCATTCAACTTGCAAGATGGCGAGCAATGATGAACAGTTCTAAAAAAAAAGTAGAGAAGTTCGTGCGAATTACTTGGTGAACGCCTTAAATGTACGCCAGAAAGGTATTCGCAAAAGACGCTTATAACGACGTTTATATCCAGCCCATTTTATCCAAGTAGTTTGAAGAAGAACCTGGTATTCTGGGTTAGAGGTAGTGTGCAAAATTAACATCCTATCCACGTGTATTCATCAGTGATAGCAACAAACATCAGAGTATTGTCAGCCATTCAGAAATCTTTCCCATGAGTCGGGCAAAACGCCGCACGAAAAGTGACGACAATATATGGTATCCACATCTCAATATTCACTTGGGGACAGTCTCTGGAACTACAAACGGTCATCCAAATTGAACAGATTTTGATCTATCCAAGATGCCGCTCCAGTCCTACTAAAGCCACTATAACATTATGCGTTACCGAAGTCTACATGTTAACGAGACCGAAATTACGTTCTGGATAAGGATTGATCCCAGGCCAGCGGATGTCGACCCTTATCGATTCAGAGAATGAAGGTGCACAAAATGCAAAACCTTTCAACTCGATTTGGATTAATCCATTCGGAATCAGATAATGTAGGCTTCACATTTCGGCATAGGAGGAAACTCGACAACGAGTAACACTGTACTGCTTTATTCAGGAAAGTCGGCCAAAGGAAGCTGAAGAGGTTTTCTTGTTAATGCCAGCAGCACGTAGACTTCTAATTTCCTGGCAACATGGACAAGAAAACATCTCTTACCATTAACTGGTATAGATCACTTTGATGAAGATGGTAATATTATGTAAACCTGTTGAGTGTCAGATGAGAGGAATACAAATTTCGGCCATATTTCTGGATGTTTCCTGAATGTGAACAACACCGCGACTTGGTACAGCTACTGTACAAAGATCTTACGATGACACCAGAATACCCTTCGGCAGGTAAAGAATTTCTAAGCGGCATAACAATTAGTGCTAACTATTGTAACAAGTGGTCAACATTCCAGTCAATTTCTGACGAAAGCTGAAATGGTGGTTCCATTGTTTCGGATGAGATTCAGATAAAACGTTACCAGGAACATTTCGTTATGGTTCTTTATCATGTATTTGGTAGCAATATGCACCCAAGTTTGATTGATTTGCTGGAGGCAATAACAAATTTTCTTTATTCTTTCTTTACTTACATGTGAAAAGTTGTTGAAGACAGAGAGTACCTTTTAAAATGAAGTCTAATGGATTGCAAATATCGGGGGTTATTTGCGTGCTTTCTGTCATCACCAAGAAGACACATTCGATGCAGAACGTGTAGGATTCTGCTCTGGATTCTCCTGCTGCGTCCACATCAACACTCTGCAAATAGCTATTGAATAGTGCGTTTAATATCGATTTTCACTTCATCTGTTATTTATCGACTTCGAAAAGCCATTCGACACTGTCAATAGTGAGTATATCTAGCAAGCAGTAAGGTGTTCTAGAAACATCTCTTACTAATGTTACTTATCATAGGTCAAAGTTTAACGTACTGCATAGAAGAAGACTATATTTTGAATTCAAAATCCAAAGTGGGGTAATGCAGTTATTATCGATGTGCTCCCTGATGCCTTGACTACAAAAAGTTAAGATCAATGAGCGATCGAAACTCAAACACCTGCACTATGCTGATAGTGTACATACTCGTATATCTAATGATATGGAGCGGGAGCCAGCACATCAGAAACAAAAGCTATCAGCATCAGAACTGCTTCACCATCTCGAGTATGCTTTGTTGGAACAACCAGTAGTAGAGAACCTTCAATAACTTCAGAATGTAGTCTCGGCTGACGACGAAACCACACGGGATGCTCATATTATCAACCGTATAGGCAATACAAAAGTTGCTCAATACTCAATTTGAAGAAGCAAGCTCCGACTGTTTCAAGCTTACGTTGAATTAGATAATGAACAATTTTAAGGAGCTAATCCGGGTGGTCTCCCTTTTTATAGAAGATCTTGAACTCGGGCTCAAGTGCTTAGTATTTGCATACTCATCAGTTTTTGGGCCTTAAATAAAATAAAAAAGAATTGAATGGCCACTCATATTTCAGTCTTCTACTGTCGTTATTTAGTGACGACGTCTTTGGAATAAGTTATCAATAATGAGTATTCTTTTAAAAGAGTCGTCTATCACTAATCAGATTTGTCAAGCAAAATTAGAAACACGTTCCTTTTTAGTTTACCTTTTCGGCTTCATACCGGTACCGGTGTTATATGCAACAATGACTCATGACAACACCTAGTTCACAAAAAGTGAGAAAGTTTCGCTTACTTTTACCGCGTGACCGTGAACGTCAAGACTTGCTATCCGATGCGGTGCAGGGAATACTAATGAGCATATAAATCTATTAATACAATAAATATCACAACTTTGATTTTGGTTATATGAGTATGTAGTCGTAAATAAATATATATTAGATTAAATATGAAAATTCCACGAGAACCTTAATTAACAAATATTTGCTAAAAATCTACAACGGGGGATTCACTTGATGTAAATAAACAACGATTTCTTGATAATACTAAGCAAACGTAAGCATGACGCTGAGGTCTTATGCAGAATTAGTATCTGTTTTTTTTTTTTATCAAAAGTCTTACTGAGTTGAGAGTAAGATAAGTGGACAAAAGTGAAGATACGAGAATTCATCAAAAGATACACACCGAGATATTGATGCAAACCGAGAGCACGAATTATTATTTATATTGTCGGTTGCTGAGACACGTTTACTTGGATAATATGTAGGTTCACCTTAAAACAAACAACTTTACCGGTAACCAGGAAGGTTTTTTAAAATTGGAATGGATTTCATTAAAGGTATAATCTTGATGGTATGTCATGGGCAAATTTCAAGATCTTGATTTTTATTCTATTTTGATGTGCATAGATTAGGCTTAACTTATCATACAATAGGCTTTACATCAAACAATAGTAAGCGTGGGAACTTTCGCTGGCAAGTAGTCATATTTACGCGTTTATACTAACAAGTAGTATGACTTGCCGTATCCATTGTTGTTTTAAGGTTGAAATTTGCATTTTTTTATTTATTGGACGAATTTATTATCACCTAAATACTTAATCACGAAACTTATTACAGTTTAACTTAAATATTTGTATTCGTAATTGAAACTTAAAGAGATCAATTGAGATATTTTTGCGAAATATTTCAAAGTAAAATCTCTTGCAGCAGCTACTAGACTAAGTACATGTTCACATATTTTGTTTCTCAGCAATGATAATTTATCAGATTTATTGGTTCCTATAGCACTTTAGACAACCTTAGAATTATAAGTTTACGATTCCGTATCGCGTTGATGATTTAGCTATTAACTTTCTACTTACTAAAAATGAAGGCCAATAAAAATAGAAAATAGAATGTGATCAAAAAAATCACCAGTTCTCGCAACGGATTAAGGGTAATTGGCTTCGTGGCAAGATGTTTTAACGGCCAGTAAGGCTGAATCTTCGCTTGAAGATCAATATCAACAAGATCGTATAAGGACTCGAATATAGAACAGAAGCATAAAGAGATAATAATGGGAACGCAATTGGAAGGATTACTTCTACATGCAGTTTTACGCCGCAGGCGGCAAATATTCCGCCATTAGGCAAAATGAACCATTCAAGAATGATGATCAACAGCAATTTTATCCACCCGACCAAAAAGAGGTCTGAATAGCGACAGCGTACGGACCTGCCCAATTTTTTAAATCCCTCAGACAGAGTTGGAAAGGAGCATACAGCAGCTAATCTGCAATCGGATAAAAGTACGTCCCATGGATAGAGTGTCAGCATCGTTTACCCGATTTTCATGAAAAAAGACTCTCTAAACTATGGAATCAGCCTCCGTCAGATCGGCTGTAAAATTTCATATACAATACGATGTTTACGCCTAAAATCTCGTATCAAGAACCCGGTAGGTTCATCTTAAGGAAGATGATAGCATTTATAGGACAAGCCACGAGTACGGGTATATAGGGTTTTGTAAAAGTTTGGCATTCCTACCTAACGTCAGCGTCATTCTGACGGAAGAAGAGAAGTCATTGGAATTCGAATTCCAAAATTCGGCGTTATTTCACGGCACCGAAGTCATTCCGTACTCGTTTATGTAATGTTTCAATTCCAAATATTGGACAATGTTAATAAGTAACATAATTTGTACAGCTTTAACTTGGAATTTTTCAGTTCTTCCGGCTGTGCATTTAATTTTCAAACTCTTTTGAATGCTTTTTTCAAATCGACGAATTGCGTCTTATATTAACCTGCCGCTCATAAACCGTATTGACTGCCTGCGTTGTCAACCATCTAAAACTCTCTCGTATATTTTCATAGTATGCGACATCAATTTCTCCGATCGGTAGTTGTTGCAATTTCTCGTGTCGAATTTGCCTTTATACACATAGTAAAATCAGCGTTTTCTCTTCGTGTGCGATAGCCAAGTGAATAGTAATACGTACTCTCTCTTTCCATCCATTGCAAATTGTATTATTCCTCGTAAGTACCTGCCCCTGCTCTTCTTCAATATATTTCTGCAATAGAATCTCATCCGAATTTTTTCCCCAACCTTAAAACCATTAGCTAGCTTGTCCGTGATCGACGTTACACTTTTTTTCTATTGCTTTAAAGGTTCTTATTTCCGATACATTGCCTCTGCTAGCATCACACGTGCTTCAAGTTACCGCTTTTTGCGTTATTATGCTGCGTTTATGATGGTTGTGTGCTGACATCTTGGCACTGAGGTGTTAAGCTGGCGATATCCAGTGGTGCAACTGTTTCTACACATCCATTGTGCTTATTTTACCTCCAAGTGGTAATCATCGAGTAGTAGTCGATGTTCATCCGGACTCGACTGGCCAAACTTATAAGCGCGAGTGCTGACCGGTAGACAAAAATAGCAGCATAATAACTAGGACAGCGGAAGAATTCTCCAGATAGAAGTAAAATCCCGGAATAAAGCAAATGAGACCTTATCCGGGCTACTCCGACATATTTTGAGCTCAGGCCAGTAAGGATTTCCAAGATTAAGTCAGAGTCTTTGAAAAGAGATGGTGGCAGATGAGACCTTAATGGACCAACGGGAGCGCTCACATCCCCGAACGGGTTACTGGCGTCGGTCTAACCGATACCTCGTCTTAGCGGTATCTATAATGGACCTGTGTAAATACCCGGCATTGGAAAAAAATATATAGTTACCAAGCAACGACAAGCCGCGGATAGGAACGTATCTACTGTTGGCAACCCCTGCAAACGAAACAAGGACAACGAACTTTGGATTTGCACGGAATGTTAGGTCATTTAATAGACCACGAACAACAACAACTCGGGGAGGCCCTGAACTGCTGCAAAGGAGATATTACTGCCATCCAAGAAATACTGGTATCTTCTCAGAAAGCCCAGAACTAAGAGTGTCTATAAGACTACTGGACGCAAGCAGTGACTTCCAACCAGGGGTTTTGACTGTCCTCAGGGAGGCTGAGCTAATGCAGATGAGATCGGTACCCGAAAGAGATATTGCTATCTACATCGGTAACCAGACCGCACTCAAGGCAATGGAATTAACCAACGTTAACTCTGATACAGTCAGGGTCTGTCGCACAGTGCCCAAGGCACTATGCAGTCAGAACCGGGTAAGAATGTGCTGGGTACCAGGACACTGCGGTATGAAAGGAAATGAACAAGCGGACGAGCTTGCAAGAAAACGAGGGCAACTCGACAATAATGAGGTTGCCAACATCAAACCACACCTTTGCATAGTGAGTGGCATATCGAGGAAAAAATCACAAAGAATGCCAACCTAAGATGGTCAAGTCTTGAAGGAAACAGGGTATCCAAGGCTCTTTGGCAGCCTTTTACCGGCACAAGATCTAGGAAGCTATTAATATTAAACAGGGATAAGCTTAGGACAGTCATAGGAATCCTGACAGGACACTGCATCCTGCGGCAACATGCAAAGAGACTTAAATTGTCAGATACGGATATTTGCAGGTTCTGCGGTGATCTGCAAGCTGTTAAGCTCGCATTCCCATGTACTGTCAAAGAAAATTTTTAGGGAAATACTTTTTCGAAAACCTGGAGGAAATAGACGGCACGAACTTCAAACGCCTTCTTTGCTTTTTCAGAGAAATTGGGTAAAACACCAGGGCGATTGTTAGGTTTTTGCCATTTGAAGACGAATTCAACTGGTTCCACAAGGATCCCGATGGGCCCGTTTTGGTGCCTGGTGTCTGTGTGATGGCATATCCATCATACTCCTGTTTAACCTAACCTACGCAAGAAGTCTTGAGTTGCCGGCATGTGAACGAGCATCTCGCAAAAATCCAAGGGCTTAATTTTCCAACTGTAGCCTTATATGTGCACACACTCTGGCAGAGAAGAAAGATTACGACACCAAAGACAGCTTCTACGAGCTCTGGTACCATCGGAAAGTATAGCCTGCACGACAGCCCTTCCGATAACGGATTCAGGCTACTCGACTTTGCGGTAGGGCGACACTTTGCCACATCTCGATATTCGTAAGAGGACGTGGAGAACTTCTGATCAATCAACCGTCATCCAGATTGACCACATTGCGATCGACGCAAGGCCCTCGTCCAGTATTATGGATGTCCGAGCATTCCGAGGGGGCAATACAATCGCCAAATCTTTTTCCGATCGAGTCTCTCTTAATCGCCAGTATCACGTAGCAAAGACCAGTGGAAACACTACCAAAAAGCTATCAGAGATGCCGGCTCTGATATGCTGGGTTTCACTCGGATACCACAACGAAACCTTTGGTTTGACGACAAGTACCGGCAAGCACATGCAGCTAAGTAAGAGGCATACAAAGCGGCGCTGCAGAGAAGGACTGGAGCTGCTCACGAGCTCTACGCGGTCTGCTGCTCCTCAATCAATAGCACAAATACAAAGCTTTTAAAATTTATAAAACAAAAACGAATATACTATTGGTGCTAATGTATTTAAAACACAGAACAACCATCTGTCCGACTTCTTTTTTGACCAACTGCATATATCCAGGTGAAGCTATAGATGAATATAACTTCTTTGTGATAGAAGATCCGCAGGAGAAGGTAGGATAGCAGCTACTTTCAGGGAAGTGTATAAGGCAAGTCATGTCATTGGCTTGAACTACGATCTGAAAAACCGGGTTTCTTCGCACAATTTCTGCCTTCGAAATGAAATATCCATCTTTCTCCACCCTCTAGCACCGTTTTCATACGTTTTTCGCAGAAATGGAAAGATGTGATACTTTGGTGAGATACTCCCCACCAAACCAAACCGAAAGTAGGATGGTGGCCATGTTGACCCATTGGAACAACTTTTTTAGCTTTCTTTGATGACGTAGTACAAATCTTGCAATTTTGTTTACCAAAAACTTCTTCTATCTTCAAAATGTTCACATACTCGTACGTAAAAAAAATATTTTCATGGCCATTACCCGCATGCCACTGCAAAATCGTTTTGCATCTTACCAGCCTAATTTTTAATAGTTCAGGAGTTAGGAGATGTCGCGTTGACTGATGATAGGCTTTCATATGAAGACCACCACGAATCAGTCTTGACATGGATCTGGTGGATATCTCCAGTTCTCTGGACATTATTTTCTGCTTCCAAAGGCGATTTATGCGAGAAGACAGAAGGAACAGAATGAGACCACCTACTCGATAGAGCGAAGACATCAAGAGGATAGCTGCAGGCAACTGGATAAATTTGGCCCAAGTTCGAAACCGGTAGAAGCATTTAGAGGAGGCCTATGTTTAGCAGTGGACATAAAGGGCTAATGGATAAGAGAGTTTTAGATCACATGTATGGAAATTCGTGGACTATGCGGAATGAACCCATTCTCTGGCGTCGAAGGTCTCCAGACTTGACGCAAATATAATTTTTTTTTATGGGGACGGAAAAAGATTATTGTTTACGAGTACTCATCAGAAATAATGACATTGGATGACTTGAACCATAGAATTTACGATGCAGCTGCGAAAGTTCGAGAAAAATTGGAAAGAACATAACATACATTGTTAGAGTCTTTCAAGGACAAGTTCTGGCGTGCATA
Organism: Volucella zonaria; assembly: GCA_963966105.1. NCBI lineage: Eukaryota > Metazoa > Arthropoda > Insecta > Diptera > Syrphidae > Volucella > Volucella zonaria. The sequence continues at coordinate 86,173,223 of OZ014533.1, forward strand.
CAAAGCAATGATTATGATATGTTTTTTTTTTGATTTTTAACTTTTTTTTTAACTTAATGCTTTACCTGTTGCAATAACTTACGGACTTGAGATGAAATGGCCTGACTTTTTTTTATTTGTATATGCTAAGTACGGGTTTCAAAGTAGCAAACAGTGGGGGTTAATTAGATATTTTTCGGAAACAAATGATGACAAATTCAAAACTTTAAGTTTTTTTAAAAAAAAAAACAAAAATCACATTTGATCTTCAATAACTTTCGGCACATTGACTTAAGGGCAACATTTATCTTGAAGCAATTAAAGTACTCATAATTACGAGTTCAATGATACCCCATCTGTTACCATACACGCAAGAATTTGAAAGATGTTATTTTCAATAGGGGCAATATCCGGAAAACCCTGTATAATGGGCAAGAATCATTGTTTTACCTTAGTATCTCGCATCGATTTTGTTCTTCAGTAAAAATAAAACCTGCTTGTCAAGTTGTTTGATTTTTTTCTCTAATATATTTGCATTTAATAAAACGGAACGATATCTGCAAAGATATTTCCCAGACAAAATGTCTGGAATGAGCCATAGTAGTTATGTAAGACTGTTCGTTATTTTTCTTCAAATTGTTGCTTTTAAATTAAGTATCTGCATCCCTCAAAAGAAATGTTGGGCAACAGTTTTTGCAATATAAAGTACTCCTTTGTATAAATGATTTCTATTGAAATGGTTCAATGATTACAACTTCGTTTCATTTATTCAATTTTTGGAAATGGCGTAATAGTAAATTGTTTATATACGAGTACATACATATAGTACCATCCAAATTTACTAAAGTCATTATTTATAAATTAAATCGTAGAATTACATTTGAATTATATACCAAATTAGGTTAAGATTGAGTGAAAAACGATGTTGGTAGTGGATCTATGAGTATCTTTGCATGCGCACTTACAACGATTCTTAAGATAGTTGTGAATTAAAGTTACTCGTAGACTCAAATTAGATGTAATTACTTTCAATCTCAATTTGTAGCTAAGGCAAATGTAACATTAGGCTAATTACTATTTGACTTTAGGGTATTTTATAGTCAATTGTTTCCTTTCCATTTGACAAGTAAGTAAATCAGTTGTTTGGACAAGTTAATTGCTTAGACGAGTTGCGAATACATGCGAACTTCTACGAGTATATAGTATACTCAACCTTGGGAACGAAGTTCTACGTAATACCTTCATTTGGCAGGTTTTTGATTTATGTGGTATTGTATATACTCGTATTTTCAAAAAATATTTAAATATTTTTTTATTTGCAAAATCTTTGAACTTCTCTTACAAGATCTTGTGCCCCGACAATTGAAACAGGAAAAGTCTTCCACTACTTTGGGGAACGAAAACTTATTAAATTGTTAATATTATCGGGACTGGCTTATGCTGTCAATGCAATTCTCGAACACTTTCTGTTTTAGCATCTGAGGACGTATATTGGCTTCAATTAATGCTGGTTTATTCAAGCGAGCGGTGTTAGATCGCAAGATCTTGGTGGCCAATTAACAAGTTTCTTGTTTTTTTTAAGGAACTTAACACTCAAATTATTGGTGTAAATTGACTTTATGTTGTATTTAGGCAACCATTCATCTCAAGAGATTTCGGTTACCTGAAAAAGTCTTTCGGTTTGAATTTTGGTTCGACTCTCTCACCAAACTTTGAATTTAATAAATCGATGGCATTGGTCGCATTTCTTCCTTATCTTTCTGTATCGTTCACCATTGACTATGACGCAAGCTCCAGGCTCATTTTTAAAGAAATACATATGATCCGATGATACCATCAGCGAAAAAACCACACCATATAGTACATTTTTGTGGATGGAATAGTGTCTGCAAAAGCTACTTGTGGATTGTTCTCACTCAAAATATGCCGATTTTGCTTATTGACGTATCCGTTGAGCCTGGTCGCTGAACAAAATTTTTCCATAAGATTCCAAATGATCATATTTACAACTGGTTTTGAGTCCATTTAACGAAGGTCCGAGGCTTGACAATTGAGTCTTACAAGTTGTGAGAAGAGAGAGACCAAGCTCGTAAGCACGCCAATGAGCTGATAAATTCTGGTCTTCATCAACTGCCGTGATATATTCTTCGAAACGCACTAGTTCTATTTTTGTTTTCTAATGGCCTAATGGCCTAATGTCATATAGCGTTAAATGAGTTCGAAATCAATTCACTACATGACGAATAGCACTTTCAAATGGGCGATTATTACTCAGTCCATAAAATTGAGCACTGATTTCGGAAATAATCTATCCACTTTACTGAAAGTGGAAAACAGTCATACTAAAAAAATGGCAGCTAGCTTGGCAATTATCTGTACTGGAAATCTCAGCCTTTTTTAATAAACACTCTTTATATTAAAAACAAACCGGGAGTGAATGTTATGAATCTATTAAAATTTTTCAAAATGTATCGACGCTCAGTTAAAACTGTGAGTTCAATTGACCAGATGGCATTTGGGAAAACATTGTACACAGGGGAAGTATTGGCAAAAATTAAAAAAAAACAGTTAGATCCCCAAACTATTCAAATGCATGTTTATTGGGATAATTTAAGCGCATATTGAGCAGGTCATTGCTTTAAACTAGTCCGCTTTAAATAGTCCTTTAGTCGGCTTCAATAAACCGAAAAGTGTCTATCGATTGTCTATCAAAATAAATTTACTTTATTTTTTTTAAACATGGAGTTAACCCCCTCTGGTTTGTTGATCATTTTCATGTTAAACTGTTGCTACGGGGTCTTCCAATAGGACTTCCGAACTTTGACAGTTGATAGCGGCCATATTGTTGAAGCTAGATGTGTCAAATTGGCTGCCAAATCACCATGGACAGACATAGCATTCAACAACACGTGCAAATGATAAAATTGATTTATCAAAATGGGTGTTCTGTTCGGGCAATTTTCCGTGCGCTTCGCCCATTTTATGGGCGACTATTCGCAATGTGGTGGATAAATTTGAGTTCACTGGTTCAATAAACGATAAACCAACACCTGTACGTCGACGAAGCGTACGATCTGTCGACCACAACTTGGCGAAGTTTCCGTCGTGACCCGTACCCGTACAAAATTCAACTAATCCTAGAGCTGATGGTAAACGACCATAGATAACGACGTGTGTTTGAAAGGGCTCTGGGGCAGTTGGAAACTGACCCTAATTTTCATCGAAAAATTATCATCGATGAGGCCCATTTCTGGATCAATGGGTATGTCATCAAACCAAATTGTCGAATTTGGGACAATACCAATCCACATGAGATCCAGGAGCGTCCAATGCATCCCGAAAAGTCACTGTTTGGTGTAGGTTTTGAGCTGGCGGCGTCATCGGTCCATATTTCTTTGAGAACGACATTGGCCAGGCCATCACCGTTAACGGCGAGTCGATGATTACCAACTTCTTTTGGCCTGAATTGAATGATATGAACACGAGCGATTCGAGGGCAGGGTCATCTCACGTGGAGGTGATGTGAACTGGCCATCGAAATCGTGCGATTTGACTCCATTAGACTTTTTCTTGTGGAATTTTCTGAAGTCGCAGGTCTATGCGAATAAGCCGCAAATCACAGCGGCCCTCAAAGCCAACATACCCCATGTCATCGGTCAAATTCCACCTGATTTATGTGCCAGAGTCATGGAAAATTGGACATTTCGGATGTGCGCCACCCAGAGAAGCCGTGACAGACATTTGAATGATGTTTTATTCCATACATAATGGCATCAATAGGCCTTTCAAATGAATTTCGATGATATCTCACACATACTTTGTTTTATTTAAGTTTAAAGAGAGGAAGCGCTTAACCAAAGACCCTTTATATGTGATTTTCAAAAATTTTTATAAATGTGTAAAATGTGAGTGTTTTTTTGTAGAAAAAAAAAAACTTGTGCTGTTTTTTTTTGGTTAAGGGATCTACTTATGAACATGTCATAACACGTCTGCAAAAAAGGTCTTATTTTTTAGTGTTGAAATATAAAAAAAAATTTTGCGCATATGTGCGCTTTTTCAAGATTTTTCTTCTTATGTGGACTAAGGTCTTAGCTTGGAAATATTGTACATGTTTTATATGTATATGAATTTCCTTAATTTCTTTCAGATTCAGGTTCAACTGATATTATGAGGCAATCTAGCAATGATTCATGGGCTATTAAAGTAGAAAATCTGAATGAATTTTTAGAAAACCGTACTAAATATGCCAAGCACTTGAAACCTGAATTGAGCAAGCAGATATAATTTTTTTTGGCAAATTTTAAGAATAGGCGGACAATATTTTGCAGCAAAGAAGATAGCTTACTTGCTAGCTAATAATAATAAAATTTGGCTGGGTACTTCAATTGGGTTTAAGAACTACTCAAATAACACTATGTATAATCACTTGTAAGAAACCCGGTCGTTCTAGAAAAGATTTTGTTGATTCTTCGCAAAGAAGCAAACGCCACAAGACTGAGTCTTTGAGAAAAAATCATTCGACTGAAGAGTTAACATTTGCTGCCCGAATGAGCTTACAATCTTCTGGTCAGCTAGAAACAGCGGAAGTTCTGAAAGACGTTACCACAAAAGAGGTGCTAGATATACTTGTAGAACAGCATGCAAACATTTTAGAGAACCTAAAAGAAGACAACTGATTTCGAGACAGGCTCTTTCTATGTTCGCGGAAGGTATGGTTTCTGTCATATAAAAAAATCCAACTTGCTAAAAAGGAGTGTTACCATTCTAAAGAATAAAGCACAGATACAGTTGCTGAAATCGAATTGCAAGCTTTGCCTAATCACGCAGTCCAATGCTTACTAGATGCTCAAAAGAAAGTTTTAGAAGTTTCAAGAGCAGACATTTTGAAAAATCTGGAGCTTACAGGGTGAATGACTCGAACTCCAACTTTTTAAAATGCTATAATTTTTTTATTTTTTGATAAGTTTTATTGTGCCAAAGCAAAAAATGTTGGAAAATACATCAATTTTCAAATTGTATCAGTAATTTTCAATATGTCCACCTTTGGCGCGAATAATGGCCTTGAGACGGCCGAAGAAAGCATCGCACGCTGCACCCAAGTGGCTCTGCGGAATTTTGGCCCATTCCTGGCGAAGTGCTTGTTTGAGGTGGTCCAAACGTTGGTATTTTTTAGTACCAGCCTTCGCCTTCAAAATACCCCAGACCCCCCAAATCCAACGGATTTGCATCCGGAGAATTTGCAATCCATTGTGTCGAAGAAATGAAGTGTGGAACATTGTTTTTTAACCAATCTTGGTTGATGGGCGCTTTGTGAGACGGTCACGGTCTCCGATCGAAATGATTATTTGCCCAAGGCTTCAATACTGCCTCTAAGACAGTTTCACGGTATACGATCGCATTAATTTTGACGCCACGGTCCAAAAATACGAGCGGAGAGTGACCATTGACCGTTATGGCTGCCCAAACCATCAACATCGGCACTGCTTGCTTTCTGGTGGCCGTCCGAAGGGGTAAATTTTCGAAGGACCTCTCTGAGGAGTAAACTCGGTCATTTGTTTGTTGACATATTGCTCGATAACAAATGGCGACTCATCGGAAAAAACCAAATTCGGCAACTCACCACTTTCGTGCAAGCGTAGCAATTCCTTCGTTCTTTCGACTCTAACTTTTTTCAGTTGCGGTGTAAGATCGTGAGCTTTTTGGAACTTTAATGGCTTGAGCCCAAGCTCATTTTTCAGTATGTGTTGCATCCGTTCCAACAATATGTTGAGCTCACGAGCCATTTTTCTTACACTTCGACGCGGATTTCGTTCAATTCGAGCCTTCACTTTCCAAACCATTTCTGCCGATGTTGTTGTTTTTTTATGACCACCTCCATGGCGTTTTGCAACGCTGCCAGTATCACGGTAACGAGCTGTGGTTCGACACACAAATGATTTATTCACGTTTAGGTGCTGGAGGGCTCTAACGATAGCTACTTGTGGTTTTCCAGCCAAATATAAAGCAATCATACTATCACGTTTGAATTCCATCGCGTATAAAAACACAACTGAGACGCAAATCGTTTACTCGTAAAAGGCTTGTAAACAATAAAATTATCTGTCATGTGTCAAAATTTGAGCTCACTGTCATGAACGGTTTGGAAATTATAGCAGTCTGAAGTTGGTTGCAGTTCAAGTCATTCACGGTGTATATGTATGTGGGGCATGAATAGTTCCGGGCAATCGGAGTTCTCGTATAAGCTACGTTTCTCTGATCCAAATTCTGAGGACTTTAGCATCTTCTTGGAATCGCAAGTACTCATAAGATTAGTTTCTAAAGCGCCAGGACATCAGCAATTCACAATTTGGCAAAATGAAAGACATTCATCCACACGATACTGCCGACCAATAAAGTTTATGTTTCAACATGAAACAACAGAGTTCGCAAGGATGGAGGTAGAAAGACGAGGAAACAAATCGTTGGTTGGTAGTAGATTAGCAGAAACCTGGATTTCGAAGTAGTAATGATGGCAATACTGCTAGACGATTGTTTAGCAATCCGAACCTATCAGCTAGAATAACCGGTTAAGATATTGAATTGATAAAAAGATTTAAAACAGTGCTACAAACCATAGCCAGTGGACATGGAATAAAAATGGACAAATTCTAACAATATGCCACTGAAACCGCTAAGCTGTTTGCGACATACAGTTGGTACGTCGTAAAATTTTAATTCATGGCCCGGCCATTATAGAATATGCCTTATTGCCAATAGATATAGAGAATAGATATAGATATATAGATATAGAGAACATTTCGTTTGAAAAATATGGCGCTTAAAAACTAACGAAGATATTATGAACCTTTTTTTCCAATTGGACTTCCTCTGACACATTGATAACAAATTTGCGGAAATTGTCTAATAAACGTGGAGATATTTTTGAGAGGGAGGTTATACATTTATTGCAGGCCCCTATTGCCCCATTAACTTGTGATACTCCTACAGGAACAATATGTGAAAGCTCAGATGATTTTTCTGATTCCGATTAATTGTTTCTACGAGTATCTATATTTATTATATGTATTTTGTATATTTTTTTGTCTATTCAGACTTGTTTTCGTATGTACAATAAATTAAAAATAACATCCTCAAATTTAAAATTAAAGCTTTTAATTCATTTTTCATCAGTTATACCTATATAATAAATTTTTGCCAAAAAATCTTGCATTTGGCGCCGTGTGTATCGCCATACCACAACTACATGCAATATTTTCATTGGCTACAAAATTGAGTGGACCGTTGAAAAAATATAAGAAAAGTTATCACAGACCAGATTTTTAAGATTCTTGTAGAACCGTTATATTGCTCCTTTTGTCCTTATGAACTCTCTTGTCCAAGATGCCCACAGATTTTCAATTGGACATCATGATTCTGTGGTGGCCACTCTAATAGATGAACATTGTAATTTTTGAAGATCCCCCTTGTTTTCTGATTGGCTTTATGCTCACGAGCAATGTTTTTTTGGAAGATGTAATCCTCGCTTAAGCTCGTTTTTTCAAATGATTCTTCCAACATTCATTATTGATTGTATTTGAAGAAGATTTCTAAGCCCAATCCGTGAGGAACACTTCCACATTCTTCGTGATTCCCCATATCGGAAACTAATTGTCATTTGATATTCGCCATATCCTTGGTCTTCTCCTTGTTCCAAGCAATTCAAATTTGCTCTTAATACTCCAAATAACGTTATTCAAAAGAAAATTGGTTTGTTGATGTACGAGTATTTATTAGCGAATTGCAGCTTTTTTTTTATTTACGCTAGAGGTTTCCAACTGTAGTACTCGTTGGTACTTTTTGTTTTTAGTATTTCATATCCTATTAGAATGTAGGAGAAGTTAATCCAGCACGTAAAGCCTTACTGTCAGTTCAGTTTTTCAGTTTAAATGCATTTTTATTTCAGTTAACTCATTAATTCTTACATGCTAGACAAAAAAATGCTTAAAAATTAGCTTAAATAACTTACAGATAATCTAATTCTAACTTACTGGCCCCATGCGGGCACTCTAGGTTAAACATAATACTTAATCTATGTCTTTCGACGTTTCTTACACTCTACTTTTATTTTTGTTTTTACATTTATTAAACTAAAACTAAGAAAATAGATTTTATTAAAAAAAAACTTAGTGTCTGGACTTTTTTTGTTGTAATATAAAGCCTTACTGGTTATACCACATGTTCCGATCTCACCGCCAAAAGCGAGAACTTCTTTTCCAACTGATTGGATATGCTTCCAAAACGCTTGCAAACAGTTTTAACCAATGAAGTAAAATATGTACTTCGCTGAGATTAATTTTTGAAAAAATTAAAAAAAAAGCCAAAAAAAAACGAGTGATTTTCTTTTTAAAAACCGACTAATTGTGAGGACGTTCCTCTCTTACGCAGTGAATTTCTTTCTTTTGTCTAACCAAAACCTACCGCCCTTAAAAATTCTACCGTCTATATCTGAGACTCCCTGTATTTAGGAAATCGTAGTTAGTGCTGCGTTAACTCAGATAATTCTGCCCCAAATTTTTTCACATTTTCGATAAATGTGTGTTATGTTAATAGATTTCAATTAGCACTGCAAACATTTCGAAAGAGTTCTCTGTTTTTAAGAAAAATTATTTGTATTTTATATATTTTTCTTTAATAACTTAAGTTATTAAATCATCGGCGTATTTTTGTCAGTCTTCGTCTTCGGCATGAAGACGCATCATCTGACAAAAATTCAAATCGATAGCGCTATTCTTTCGCGAGTTATTGCTATTAGGAAGTTAAAAAAAAAAACAGCAATAAAAAATAACGTCCACTCATTTCTGCCTCTATCTTACATCACCTGATAGACAAAGGAGGAAGAAAGTGGGGAAATAATTAGAGTAAGCATGCCATATGTGTTAGTAATAGTCTCTTTGTATTCAAAGCAGTCCGGTAAAAAGATTTTATTGCGGAAATTTCCCAAAGAAATAGAAAATTTACAATCTGCACTTTCTAGGATGCCAGTCAGGTCTTACCGAAACTGTAACCAGGTCCTTAAATTTTAAAATAATTTTATGCTTCGTCAAGGTCTAAAAATAGAGATGAACTACCATAGCCATCTGGAAGGCTCATATCCCTTGGAAGGCTCATATCATGGACCTAGTGACAGAGATATTTCCACTCTCTACTCCTAGTTACATAAGAATAGCCTAGTCATCCAATTTGCAGGTAGGGCCTTGGGTTGACTGCTTTTCCACTTTTTGCAGGAGATACCTTGTATAGCAGGAGCGAATTTAAGCCGATAAGCTATCGCCTCGTTGTAATTAGCATAAACTTCGAAACAGCGACACCTTTGAATTCTTAATCATATTCAAACAAAAAATTAGGGATGTGGTGAAAAATGGGTGTCAAGACAATGGTTGACAGCAACTAATTCAAAAAGGCTCTGCTTCAAATAACTACAGCAGCGAGAAAAGAACATTATCCTCAGAGAAACGCTCTAATATACCGAAGAGAAGTAACCTTTCGGAGTTTATACAAGAAAGCCAAGGAGTTGACTTTAAGGATCATCATGATTTCAAAGGGAACCTTGCCACCAATACATATGTATGATATCTGGGATGTATTTATGAATAAACGTTTAGTTTAAACAGTAAAAAAGCGAAACAGTTCCTACTCTTAGCCGAGAAATGGTTTGTTTAGAAATTAAGTAGCTTGAAAAAATACATTGGTTAAATTTGCCTACTGCCGCACCGAGAGTCTGGGCTCAAATCCTAAGAGTCAAATATCAAAAACAGAAAAACGAATATGAAATGAACGCTGCCACCTTTTCGGCAGGCAACGGCAAGCCTCGAAAAGTAAATATGATATTATGAAGTGCATTTTTTTAGAGGTGTAGTTTTTAAACTGGCAACACTGTTTCTACAGATTGTCAATTTGACAGTTGAAAGTTGATTTGCCATTTTACGATGAATAGATTAACGCCAGAACAACGCGTGCAAATTGTGCAAACTTATTTTGAAAACCATGGTTCGGTTCGCCAAACTTATCCTGCGCTACGTCCATTTTACGGTCTACATAATCGTCCATCTGAGCAAGATAAAAGCTTGATCCTCATTTTCAACGCAAAATTTTGTTCTCCGATGTAAACGAGCAAAATTGCTGAATTTGGAGTGGAGAAAAACCAGAAGCCTTTGTCGAGACGCCCTTACAACCATTAAAACTCACTGTTTAGGGTGCTTTATGGGCTGGTGGGATCATCGGCCCATATTTCTTTAGGGGCGATGCCGGCCAGAATGTTACCGTCAATGGAGAGCGCTATAGAATGATTTCTGACTTCTTCATTCCTCAGTTGAATGGCATTGACATGACAGAGCTTTGGTTTCAACAAGATGGCACAACATGCCATACCACGCGCGACACCATCAATTTATTGTGGGAAACATTTGCTGAGCCAATAATTTCACGGAATGGACCTGTGAACTGGCCTCCACGAACCTGTGATTAGATTACTTTCTTTGGGGGTATGTGAAATCACTAGTCTCTGCCGATAAACCAGAGACGTTGGACGATTTGGAAGTCAACATTTGCCGCGTTATTGCTGATATACGGCCCCAGTTGCTCGATAAAGTTGTCGAAAATTGGACTTCACAATTGCGCTTCATTCGAGCTACCCGTGGAGCGCATATACCTGATATCATAATGGCATAAAATTAGCTATTACATAAAGCTAAATCACAGACATTAGCAGTAGCTTCAAGTATTTTATTTCATATTGAATTTGCTCACCACTAAAAAAACATCCTTTACTTCTGCCTCTGTAAATATTTCTCGATTCCCCTCCGTTCGGAGTTGGAAAGACATCGTAGTTCGGTCTCTTTGTGCACAAAAAACCTTTGTTCGATTTGAGTATAGGTCCTACTCTGCCATCAATAAATCATAATTTTTTTTAGCTTTTACCCACTACACCTGAAATTTTTAAAGCTAGAAGTAATGTTCAAATGAGAATCACGCTCCAAATCTTCAATCGAGTATTGGATATGAATGCATGCATGCACGCCCCATCTATTATACAATACGAGTAGAGGCATATCACTAATTATCGTCACTTAACATATATGATTCTTGGATGCACGTAAAAACGTCTAAAATCATTTAACAACCACTATCAAGTACCAGTATGGTTTCCGAATGTAGACTAAATTCTATCTTTAAAGCAATCCTGAATAAAACGAATGAAACAAGTCTGTCCAAGTTGGCATAAAATATAGATATTGCCGATATAGCGGGTCATCGTTGTGGGAAAGGTTAGAGTTATCTTCAAGTTTTGGTCATAAGGCAAAGTTTATCCATCCACTGCATGCGACATAGCGTCACTATCGGCAGCTATAACTTGGAGGTTGTCAGGAAGACTTTATGAATAACTTCTACTACCTAACTGTGACATCTGTCTCTCAAAGATTGTTACAACTGGCCAGAATGTATGAATATTGTCTTTTGAATACAATAATTGTATCAAACTATCGCTAATAACAGGATGGTTAACCTGAGCAATTTATAGCCACCTGACTCAGACCGAAGAAGATAGAAGGCTGCAGTGTCTTAGCAGATACTTCTTGCAGGGCTTCTTCTGCATATTACAGATTAAAAAAAAGGTCCCCTGAATGGTGAAATGATTTTTGTGGTAATGGTGAAATAATCGATACAAAGAGCTTTAATAGTTCAAATGAATAAATTGCCCATGGAATGGATTGTTTTGAAATAGCAGAACAAATGCAGAACTAGATCTGAGAGCCAGTGTATAATTCAGTTCCACTTCAGGTATTCAAGTCCAGATGACTCAAGTGTAATAATTTTCATTGGTGAAAAGGTAACATAGGCAGTTATCAGAGTACCTATGTATATTAGATATAGCATATGTAAATCTGAATATTTTCATATTTAATTCAAAAATGACTATAAGATACGTTAAACCAATCACTTGAGGCGCTCCAAGATGAAGTGAGAAATTTTAACCGATGTTTCTATTAACGTCAAAAATGTTAAATCACTCAGTCAAATGACTGTTAAGAAATGACACACTGAGTAAAATTTGCTAGCACTTTTCCCTTATGTCGTTTACATAAGATGATCATGAGTTTAATTTCAAAAGAAAACAAAACTATTCACACGCCAATAAACTTTGTCTGTTCTATTGATAGGTTTTGTGGTTTAGGACTTACCTTCAAACTAGGTAGATTCTCGTGGACAGATGTTTTGGTATATTATTTCAACAAAGCACACTTTTCCCAGAATACTGTGTACCACAAAGACGATGTGGTATCTCTTCTTTGTAGATTTTTATTTTGTAGTACCATATGTTAGAATCATTTCACAATACTTCAACACTTTAAAACCGAGTTGTTTAAGTTAAGAAAATATATAAAATTTTATTATTTATTTAATTTAATCTGAATTTTGGTTCGAAATTTATTTATTAAGAACAGAAAAAAAACATATTATAGTGGAAAGTATCTTTTTTATTTTGAAAAAAAAATGAACCGCTCGAAAAAATGCTGTTGCTCCCAGAAATCAAAACCGATGACTAATGGCAATTTAAAGGTGCAAAACAGAACTGAAGAACCAGTCGGGTTGTGTGAACTGAAGCGCGGACGATACGTCGTTTGTCCCCACCAAAAAAACACACGAACACAGATAGGTAATCAAATGTATCTACGAAACTCAACTCAATTCAAAGGTCTATCTGAGAGAGTAGAAATAAAAAAAGAAACGAATGGAATGAATAAAGTGTATGTTAGGCATTCAAAAAGATACAAATACGACTACGAATACGATACAAAGTGTGGGGCAAAAGCGCTGTTGGCGGTTATAAGCTGGAGCCAACTAGCAATACGAGTATAAGCAGCGGCTTAAAACTCTCGCAATTCGTTACTTCATCTGGGTGTTGCCAATGGGTTGACATTAGTTTGACTTATGGGTACTGACTTTCAGCAAATCTTCTTTTTTGATTTTTATTTTAATCGATGGAAAATGGTTTGTTATTGTAATGATCAGCAAAATGACCTCCACGACCTTTGTTGCACATCCAAGCTCTTTTGATCATCATCGTTTATCACATTTCTGCATATTTACTACTCTATTTCATCAGTAACAGTACGGATGTTGGCTTTGACTGACTCAATTGAGCGTTGGCATAAGCCAATTCTCCTTTAAATGATTAAAAAAAAAAATAAGTCGCACAGTGTTAAATCGCAGGAGCGAGAGATCATGACTCAAGGCTCGGAGACTAATTTTGATCACCATTTCAAAAAACTTTCTCCTCAAAAAATCAACGTTTTCGCCACTGTTGCGGAACGTAGCGTTGTCCAGTGGGATAAAAAAAAACACCCTAGTTCCGCCCATAAAAAAGAAATATGGTCGAATGATGCCTCCTGCAAAAAAACCGCGCCAAACATTATCACGTTGTGAGACAATACTAGTTATTAACAAAGTCTTGAAGATGAAAATGTTTTAGCAAAATTTTCACAATTTTTTTTTAGTGAATTTGAAGAATTTCAGTGCGTTGTGGAAGTTATTATAACCTCATATTGTGAACAACGCCATCTGTATATGAAGAACATAAGACTATCAAATGGAAGATTAAGGGAAGCTCTTTGATAACTGACATCGAAAGTTCTGGACCTTTGGAAGGAAGTAGGGATAGCTGACTAGTACAGAAAGTTCGCGAAAGGCGATGGGGATTATAAACACCGACGTCGAATAGAGGTGAAATCAGTTCTAAAGTTGAATTTGGAAAGTCAATTAAATGTATTGATAAAGTGGTTTAAGTAAAAGATAAAGTGAAGTAAAGTTCGAACAAAGTGCTAAATCTAAAAATAATTAGTTTAGATTGATTTGAATTATAAATTGTTGTTGTATTGTGATTTTGAATAAAGCGATTGTGTTTAAATAAATAAGTTCTATTTTTTGAACCCAAACAAACATTTTACATTAGTGTCAGAAGCAGTATAGGACTTATTGTGTTTGTATTAAAGCTGTCATAGGTCGAAAACAATTGCAGTTGACCATCGTCCAACTCAAATAAGTGTGGAAAAGCGAAACTCCATCTCCAGTGGAGGAAAAAGCGACTTGATGCTCCGATTTTAGGACGATTGGAGCAACGAGGGATATGATCCAGATACATTCTTCTTTGATGTAGACGAAGAAGAACATATGAATACTGGCGGTGAAATGGCTGCCATGATGGAACTCCTCTTGCTCAAAATGTGTGAACAAAAGAACAGAACAGACGAAAAAAAAAGAAAAATTTGAATGAGCAGAAGAACAGCCTCGAACAAAAGCGGTACGAACAAAAGAACAGTTTGGAAACAGAACTAGATAAAATAGGATAACTTCAAAGGCAGTGCGAAATAGCTACCTTCACTGCAGTAACCAGCAATTAGAGGAAAAAACCGGTAGAAACGTCTATCAAAAAGCCGGTCAGTGTTCCTGAAGCCATCAAACGTGAAATGCTTAAGCACCAACTGGGCAGCATTGGTAGGAGGAGTCGACGGCCGCAGGACCATCATCCAAGTCTCGCTGGCAAAACGATGCAACGTTAAAGAAAATAGAAAAATGGACGGCAACAATAGACACCGGTGCCGCGGTCTCAATCATCAGGCGGGATGTTGTGCAGAAATCCTGGTTGCATAACACCAATAGTTTCAGCTTGCTGGCGAAGTCCGCATAAAAATTCACCTGGCCGGAATAACCTTCTCTCACATCCTTCTCTTGGCTGACATATGTGACTATCATTGGTACAGATTTCATGAAAGACCATGGACTATTAGTTGACTTTGAAGCATAAACTCTGAAATATGGAAGCATGGAGATACGAATAGTATGAAATGCTAACACTTCCGTCTTAAAAGTCATCATCTGCTGAAATCAGGTTTTAGAGCCTTCGTCGGAAGCAATTATTTGGGCAAAACTAAGAGGTGGTCCTGGTAGCTACCGACTATATTTGATGAACCAGAAAATAAGAGAGACTTCATCGTGGGAAGACCTTAGTGAAGGTGAAAAAGGGAGAGATACTTGGAAAATGTGCACCTATTGAGTTTATATAGACCACAACGGAAATGAGTAGTGCAACAGCCCAGAGTATGGAAATCAAAAACAAAATCCTCAGACTGTGTAATATGGATCAAGAGCAGCGTATTCTGGCAGAAAAACTAATCGGTGATTACGCTGATATATTTGCTACATAAGACACAAGACAACACTTCATTGACACCGTAGACGCCCGACCAATCCGTAAACCTACAAGGCGTCTTCCATTGGCAAAGCGAACAGAAGTTGCCGAAATGGTGTCAAATATAAACAGTGAGGAACTGATTGAAGTATTGTAGATTCCGTTTGCATCCCCATTCGTCCTTGTGAAAAAAAAGACGTCAGGCTTGTGTAGACCACCGACGTCTCAACGGTGTCACCAAAAAGGACAGCTACCCACTACCGAGAATTGATGGCACTTTGGATACGCTTTCTGGAGCAAAATGGTTTTCAACACTTGACCTGATGAGTGGCTACTGGCAGGTAGATATAGGGTGACCAGATAGCAATGATAGTTTCTCCAATTGTTATGTTTCAATAGCTATCAAAGTTACCAATGACATCCAGCTGTCAAAATATTCAGTAAAGTTTGCCATTTCATCACACATCGTTTTACACTTGCCGAATGTACGGAAATTATGAAAACATATTATCGAAATTCCATCTCAGTTGTAAATGCGCGACGTGAATTACATCGTGAGGTCGGTCGTCATCATGGCTTCAGTGTGCAATTCGTCGCACCGTGGAAAAGTTTGAGCGTGAGTACACTCTTTCGGATCTTAAGCCACCAACCAGAAATGTCGATTCGACGTCGATCGTCCGAATTGAGCATCGCCAGAGAGTCAACCCGGCTTATTTTGCCGTTGAATTTGGGCCTATATCCGTATCAGATTGTGCTGACGGAAGAATTGAAGCCGGACGACCATAGACAAAGCCGTGAGTTCGCTAATTGCACTGAAGGCCAAGTTGTAAGATGGATTGAACAGTTGTAGCGCTACCGTTTTTAAATGTTGATAATACTTCCCCTTGGCCGTGTGGAGGGAAATGTGCAATCGTAAGGAAGCGAAAGAACAGGTCACTATTCAAATAATTAGAACTGAGCCAGTAGAGGGTTGTAGTACAAACAAAACCCATTCCTCCCAGCAGGTAGACAACGACATCGAACTTAGCTTGGAAGGAATATGAGGAAAGACCAAGCTGGCAGGGAACACCTCACCGAAGCCAAATTCTGAAAGCGTATTGGGCACAATGGGACTCGCTTCGTGTGCAAGATGGTTTGCTGAACAGAAAATGGGAAAAGGCAAATGGAACAACATTTCGTTCGCAGCTAATTGCGCCACGGTCCAAAATCAGCGAAGTGCTGCATGAAATACATGACGGAACTTCAGTAGGTTACCTGGGAATTAACAAGACGTTGTACAATAGAAGGTAAAGGAACGCTTTTATTGGCTAAGTGCAAAACAAACCTGGCATATTAAACCTATCAGCGCTTTCTCGACATTGCGCAGACCAACCTTATCAACGACTCTAAGACATTTTATCAATTCGTTAACTACAAAAGAAAATGAGACGGTTATACCCCTCTCTCGATAATATATCATCGACGGACCCACGCACTATTTTGCAAATTTTTTTTAAACAATCATTTGCAGACAACTTCTTGGTACCTCACCCCATATATTTCAAGTACCTTCAAAATTTCTCCATTGACCTCTCTCTCTCTCTCTTTCAATCTTTTGATCCTACCTTTATCGAAGAAAAGTTACAAAATCGCAGAGATGAATTTTTACCCGGGCCAGACCGGGTGTGCCTCCAAACTTTCGCATCCTCTTTCCTCCCTATTTCAACTGTCCCTCACAAAAAGTAATTCCCCTCAGTTTGGAAGACCTCTTTCATAAGCCCGGTCCACAAAAAGGGATCAAAGAATGAGGTAACCAACTACCGCTTTCTCACATACCTAAATTATACGAAAGTTTTTTATATGAAGTTCTTTCTAAGCTTTCAGTGCATGTCACTTATATCACCCAGCATGGATTTCTGGAAGGTAGACCAACTACAACAAACTTACATAGGTGAATTCGTATCCTTTGCGCTTTCAGCCCTATAAAATGGTAACGAAATCGATATTATTGCTACAGATTTGGCTAAGACCTTCCCTCGGTTTTGACCCCCATATCGTTAAAATGGATATCTTCTTATCTGGAGAACCGTTATTAAAGCGTTCGTTTCAGGTCAGTCTTCTCAATTCCGGTTTTAGCTACTGCTGGTGTCCCACAATTTAGCCATCTATCATAGGTCGCATTTTTTCATTTTAACTATAAACGATCTTGGGGGGATTATTAAACACTAACCGCTATCCATTTACGCCGACGAAACTAAGTTCTCCAAACTATTTCTTCACCCCAAAACTCTATTCTCCTTCAAGCAGACCTCGATAGGTTTTCCACTTGGTGTCTAAAAAATTTCATTGAGCTTAATGTCTTCAAATGTCAATCTCCACCTCGACTTGTTCTCGGATATGCCAAGCAAGTGTCGTCCCCCTTTCAGCGAATTCATATATCCCAAATCGAGAACATTCAACGTCGTTTTCTTCGATTGGCTCTTCGAAGACTACCCTGGGATGACCCCTTTATCTTACCTCTCTATCGCGACCACTTCAAACTTCTTAACCTGAATACCCTCGAGGAACGCAAAGACGTAGCTGACATTCTCTTCATTCATTGACTGCTTTCTGGTTCTGTGTATTGCGCTTCCTTTTACAATTCTATTTCTTTCAATACTAGCCCTCGTAATTCACGCTGTCCTCGTCACTTCTATATTCCAACCCTCGCACTTCTTATGGTTCCAACGAACCAATCTCCCGCATGCTCCGTAAGGTCAACTCAAATCTCCCCATTTTTATCGTCTTAAACTTCATCTCATCCACCATTCCCTTACTTCTGAACTCTTAATTTTTGTTAGTTTTTAAGTAAGTTTAAGCTTGTATTAAGCGAAATAAATGTGAGCGTTAGCCCCATCAAAATTGAAAAGTAGGCTCCGTCGTAACCCACCAAAAAGTCAGCGTGTGATGGCTTAGGTTAGGTTAGGTTAGTTTAAAACAGGAGTGTGATGGACACAAACAATATTCACCAAAACAGGCTTGAATTTGTATTTAAAGGGCAAAAACCTAAACCAGGGGGATTCCCGAGCAAAACATCCAATTTCTCTGCAAAAGCCAAGAAGGCGTTTGAAGTTCGTGAGGTCTATTTCCTCTAGGTTTTCGAAAGAGTATTTTCCTAAAAATTTTCTTCGACTACGCGATATTGCCTTGCATTCGCACAGTATGTGTGTTATATCCTCCTACTAGCAACCTTACTATTATCGAGTAGCCCTCCTCTTCTTGCAAGCTCGTCCGCGTGTTCATTCCCTTCTATACCGCAGTTTCCTGGCAACCAGAGCAGTCTCACCCGGTTCTGACTGGATAGTGCTATGAGCACTGTGCGACAGCTCCTGACTATATCAAAATTGATGTTGGTCGACCCCATTGCCTGAAGTGTGGTTTGGCTATCGATGTAGATACCGATCTCATCTGCATTAGATATCGAAGTCAACCAAGGAAGGAATTTCATTCGTTAAAATTGATTGCCTGGCAGTAGCTCCGTTAGGACCCTACCGTGTCCGAAACTACTGCTCTTGAATGGACCCAAATCAGTCCAAATTAGTATCTTATACATTCTGGTAAAAAGAACCAGTTCCGTTTTGGAAGGGTTGGCATTGAGACCATAGCTTTTTGCTCAAGCACTGACCATTTTCAGGGCAATCTGAAGTTGGATGGCTTAACTAATCTGTATTTTGTGACATAAAAATGCTGTTTAAACTTAAGGGCTTGTTATATACGATAGTCATTCGTTCAGCTTTAACGTACGCATAGCAATATTGGACGATGTACATACATGTATAAAGTATATCAACAGCCCCTTAGTCGACAGTCTTTTAGAGTGTGCCACAGATGAAACCCTTCGAGGTTTTAAAACTATAAGGTTTTAAAAACAGTACTTTGACTACCTCTCTATTCCGATGGAACGTCTCGCAGAAAAAGCCGCAGGACTCACCGGAGTCAAAAGATCCGGTAACCCCTGGGTCAGTGTCTAGATCGGCGAGAGGCCAAAGGTCTATTGTTTTCTGTCATGTAGATAAGTCTAAACTATTGTAGCAATGGACCATGAGAGCCATATTTGTAGACTGGATTTATGACGGAATCTTTCCATTATGGAGTTGAAAAATAGCACTGCCAGGATTGGTAAAACATTGAGCGAGACTTGATAAAAATTACAAAAAACTGAATTTATGAAGCTATTTTGTAAAAACTAGGCAAAACACTCACTGTTACCAAAATTTCTGTATAACTAAAATAATAATTTTAGATGTTAAAATATTTACCAATACTTTTGATGTATTTTTTTTTTCATAAAACACTTATCTTTGAGCTTAAAAACTAGAATATCTCTCCTCTGGCAACACTGATAGCGTACTAACATATGCTCACATTTGTTTTATGAAAAAGTGTGTGTACCAGCAAACAACCTCACTTTAGTTTGTTTTTATCTCAAAGTTTGTTCTATGGTTTATGTCAATTTTATCTACCTTATGTCTAGATATAACGTTTTTTTTTTTGATTAAAAATACAACAAAAAATATGTACATCCAACAGCTGTTCGATTGCTCTTTTTGGTATCAGCACTGTTTATTTATTTTATTTAGTGTATAAGCTAGTGTTACAGTGTGAGCTTCACTAACCACTTCCAGCGGAAACGGTGACAGAGAGATTTACTGGAGAATAGTCGAGCTTTGAAATTGCAAAATCTCGGCACGTTCTTAAAATGATACAAGAAAAGTGGAAAAGAAGCGTTCAAGCTATTTTTAGTTAGAGTCGGTGATGATACATCATGAAATGCACAATTTATTTGCAATTCCAGATGTCGGCGCTTATGAATAATTTCAGACAGTTGACGCCATGGGGACGTTTATATAATTTTTTTCACGGCACAGCTGTTTTTTTTTTTTAACAGCTTTTGTAAATAACTACTTCATTATAGGCACATGTATTTAATGGAATAATAACAAGAAACCATCAAATAGGTTAAGCTGTTTTGCTCTTTGTTGGTAGAGTAGGGCGCACATCAAACGAAAAAGTAAAATGTAGCTTTTTTTTGTGAACTTATTGGTTTTAGACAGTTGTTTATATTTTCAAACGATCTGGGTATAGCTTGTTTTTCCTTCTGTCATTGCTCTTATAATACTTAAAGATCTTAATATTCACAGATCCGCTAGTCTACATGGTATATCTACCCTTCTTCTGAAGAGGTGTTCTTCCACGCTGATAAAGCCACTGTGTAAGCTTTTCCATAAATCTTACTCTTTAGGACTCTTTCTGAGCTGATGGAAAACAGCATTTGCCCAGCCCGTTCCTAAAAACGGCGAATCTCGAGAGACTCCTCCTA
The DNA here is from genome assembly GCA_963966105.1 of Volucella zonaria. Lineage (NCBI taxonomy): Eukaryota > Metazoa > Arthropoda > Insecta > Diptera > Syrphidae > Volucella > Volucella zonaria. The sequence goes on from OZ014533.1 coordinate 86,193,766, forward strand.
CAGACCCATCATTAAATATCTCGAAACACGAAAACTTCTTAATGACTGCCAGTGCGATTTTCATAACAACAGGTGCACTGGTGATTTTATCTGGCGAAATCAAGATAATTTCACTTGATATTTCTAAGTCATGTGACAGAATTTGGCATCAGGCTCATTTGTCGAAAATGCGTGCATTGGGAATCGACAAATGTTTTCTTCAGTGAATTAGAAATTACCTTTCGGAACGTTCAGTTTGTCTTGGATGGTTTCAAGTCTAATATTCCCAAAATAAATGCTGGTCTGCCCAGAGCTCCGTTCTGTCTCCGACAACCTTTTTAATCTTCATCAATGATCTCTTATCTGATATGTAGTTCTAATCCAATATATTCCTTTGTTGATGACAGTACTCTCTGCTTTTCATATTCGGCGACGGCGGCATATGATAAGTTCATTCAATTTCGATATAAACAGCATTCCTAAATGGGGAACCACCAACAGAGTGAATTAAATGCTTCCAAAACACAATGCTATCTACTGTCCTCAAAACGAAATTTAAACACCCACCCATTATCCATGAATGGCACTTGCGTCGCCGAAACCGAAAAATTTTCCATTCTCGGTATGTAATTACAACCTACGTTCGGACGACTAAATATTTGATGCCGCCAAAAATGCTGCGAAATGTCTAGGTTTCCTCAAGCGATGTAAGAAATATTTCATTCCCTCTAATCTGGCCTCAATATATAAGGCATTTATACGTCCAAAATTATAGTACAATGCTCACATTTGATCAGGTGTTCCTAAAACGGTGCAGGTGCTAGATAGGATTTAAAACCGTGTGATAAAATTTATAGGTGAGGTTAATATCACTCAATCCATCGACACACTTGAACACCGGCGTAATGTCTCCTACTTTACCTTGTTCTGTAGTTATTTTCAACACAGCGCTCCATAGAAATGCCCTGCCCAGCTCTTTATTTCCTAGTCATTATAAGCTTCAAACATTTAAAACCAACGTTCACCGGCACCACTCTTTCTTTCCTCACTAATTTTTCTTCACCCACACTCTGTACAAGCAACATCCTTGAGCGGGCGCAAATTATAAAAAAAGCAAAAAAATTGGCCCATATAAGGAATCATAATAAGACGACTCAAAACTGCCACTGTTATCTATCATAATGATTTGCTAATGATTTGCATCGTGTTTGTCATCGGAACTATTGTAGGTTGTCCATAAATTGCCTGGGGCTCTACATTTCCAACTGGTATTGAATCTCTGACTGAACTATGTGCCAATTGCACTATTTTGGTTTTCGTGCTTATTGGGACCGAATGTGGATCAATCGCTTCCGAAGTAAACAAACTCCACCAAAATGACAACTCAGCAGTTGGGCTGCAGTCAGCACGACGCCCAAGTCAATCAAGTTAAGCTGCCTCATCGACTAAAATCGATGACCCATTTAAAGTACTTTAAACTTTGATCAAGCAATCAATAAATTGCATAAATAGCCAGCACTTTAAATAAATAAAGCCAGACTTATTTAATAGTCCAGTTGAATATTTTACGTAGGTGGGTGACCACATGGGAACTCAGTACTCCGCGTGCTGTTGATATTAAAAATCCCGGATCCTACAGATTAATTTGTATCATTCACTTGATAATAATAATAATAATAAATAACTGTCCCCTTACCAAAGGTAAGGTGATTTGGCTAGTTATTACAACAAAGTGCTATTTCTACAAACACGGAATAAACATTATAAAACCACAAACCTATTCGTAGCTACACACAATATCTGCTGATCTCGCAAAAGTTTCGTTAATATGGTTCAACATTTTATTAACTGTCTTAAGATAAATAATTTTCTTAAAAAAATGATACTGGTATCATCGATATCAACTTTAAACATAATACGTAGAATATCGACGGATTTCAGCATCTCAGATATCAATGTTTTCGTCCGTTGTCTTTTGAACATTTGTCAGCAGTCATGTGCAGCGGGCAGTGTGCACAGAGTGATAGCAACTAAAATCTAAAGCACAGGATTACCAAACTAGGGAATAATAGAAAATCCCAGTTCAGTTCAGTTCAGTTTATATGCATTTTTATTGTTTCACTTAATTTACTCTTACTTGCTAAACAAAAAAATGCTTAAAAGTTAGCTTAATTAACTTAAAATTATCTTATTCTAACTTACTGGCCCCATGCGGGCATTCTAAGTTAAACCTAACACTTAAATTATGTCTTTCGACGTACCTTACTACTATACTATACTATTTCTATTAATTACAATTAAAACTAAGAAACATTTTTTTACAAAAAAACTTAGTAACAGGACTGTTCTTTTTATTTTATTATAAAACTTAAAACTAAAATCCTACAAACTACCTACAAATAAATTTTAATCTACTTAACCTACTTACATACATCTAATAGATACATGTATACATATATATATATACATAATATATATATACTTAATATATATACATATGCATATACATATATATATACATATAAGTTGTTGTTTTTTTTTTTTTTTTTTTTATATATATATATTTTTTTTTTCTTAAATCTAACTTACTCTTACTTAAAACTATGTAAGCCGGCCAACGCTAAAACAAAAATTAGGCGACCCACTTTGCTTCACAAGCTATCAAGTATTGGAGGAATTCGACGACGAAGCATCCTCTCCTTCAAAAAGCCACCAAAATTGTTGGTGCTGTTGAGCAACATCCCTCATGTCGCGACTCCCTACCGCTCTACTGAACCGGAGACGCTCCGCACTGCTGTGTGCGACGTCTCTGTCGTAGTTGAGTCGCCTGTCCGCAGCTGTTCGAGCAACGTGGAAGATTAGCGGCACCGCCAATCTGTCCTGGATCAGACCTTTACTATCTAAGTAGAGGAACGCTTCTGGAGGAATAAAGCCGTCAAAGCGAACTCTCTCGTGATACATATAATTAGGGTAGTAAGCCCCGGAGATCAGGTTGTTCGATGAGGACATTGCTTTTGCAATGTGCCTTCGAGTCAACTTAATGACGAAATTGTCCACTCTTATTAGATTCGCCCTATTGTACAAGACCTCGTTACGATAGAATTTTATGTACTCAGATTCTGGTGTTCTGTATAAGCGAAGACAAGTCCTAAGACAAGCCCTCTCAAACACCCGAATCTTTTCCAATAAACTTGCTCTCACGTTGAACCACACAGGACATCCAAATACAAGCATGGGCCTGATAAGGGCCATGTAGCAGATCACCTTCACCCTCGCATCGAGTTGGCTGTTATAAAACAGTCTCCTTGTAAGGGCAAAAGCACCTCTGGCTCTGGCCAGAGCAACATCTATATGTTTGTTAAAATATAGATATTGATCTAGCCAGATCCCAAGGTATCTGACTACATTTCGACAAGCAAGTGGCTGTCCATGTTGTCCGACGATAGAGAACTTTCGCCAATTCTTTCTGGTATCCCTAGAGGCCCCAGACAAAGGCGTTCTAAACAGAATGGTTTCCGACTTCTGAAAGTTGATTTTCAGCTTCCAGTCATCGCAATATCGCTTAATTTTTTCGAAGTCACGTTGCAAAAGCATATTAATGACCTCAATTTTTGGACCTGATCTGTACGCGATTAAGTCGTCTGCGTACGCTATGGCATGGTGAAGTGAACCTATCAGATCACTTGTGTAAATGTTAAATAGGATCGGCGAATTTACCGCACCTTGTTGCAGACCGTTTTTAATGTTAAATGTTCCAGCAGAAGTCACATCGCCATTTTTCACGATGAACTGTCTACTGGAGAGCATATTAAAAAGAATATACAGCAGTGGTTTACTAATGCCCATCCTGTCCAGCTTGAAGAAGAGTCCCTCTAACCATACGGTATCGAAGGCCTTTTCCAAGTCAATTAGGCAGGCACCAGTGCACTGTTTTTTGCTTTTGTTCCATTGGATATCAGAAACCAGTTTAGACGCGGCATGAATGATATCATGCCCCGCCTTGAAACCGAATTGATTATCCGGAACTATATGTTTGTCCTCAACCCACTTAGTCAGGACTCTATTGATTACCTTCTCGAAAACCTTACTGATGTTTGGAAGAAGACTGATCGAGCGGAGATTCGCCGGATTGGATGTGTCTTTATTCCTTTTGGTAATGGGATGTACCACCGCAGTTTTCCAATGCGCTGGATAATGTGCATTATTCATTGCATTATTAAACAGGGTGGTATAAATGTTCACCGCTTCTAGTAGGAGATGTCGAAGCACAATGTTCGGTATTTCATCGGTTCCCACTGATTTCTTACTTCTAAGTGATTCGAAGATCGTTTGGAGCTCTTCCTTCGAAATGAACGGTGGTAATACCCTTTCGTTGGTGATGACATTATTTGCCATATTCTCGTCACTGAACTGGGTGAAACCCGAGTTCTCGAATCGCCAATTCACAATTTCATTTCGAAGGCAGAAGTTGTGCACAAGGACTTGACTCTCCAGGTCGTGGTTCGGGCCAATGATGTCATTCGCCTTGTACACTTCCTGGAAAGTCGCTCCTATAGCCTCTACCTTCTCCTGCGGATCCTCGATCACAAAGAAGTTGTCATCATCAACTGCCTCATTTGGATCTATACCTGCTGCTACAAGTATTTGTTCGTTGTTCGTCGTTCGGGCGATTTTGAGACATGGAAGGTCGTTTTGATTATTTCTCCGAAATATTTTATTTATTTGCGGGAACATATTCGGGTTGCTGGTGTTTACAGCCCGAATTTTATTGTTCCAATACAAACTTACAGAATTTCTGTAATTTTCCTTTATTAATATCTGGAGGTTTTTAATCGACGACTTCAGTGTCATGATCTCCGGGTTATGTCTGTCAGTAAACTGTCTGTACAAGGTTTTTAGTCTTGACAGCAGCCTACTTTTTTGTCGGTGCAGTGCGTCAATAGTTGCATTGCGGAATAAGTCTTCTTCGTCAGTGTGTTGATACCGAGGTATCGTTCTGTCCATTGTTCGTTTGATTGTATCGTCCATTAGTCTAAGATACCTGTCAATCTCCTCGTTTGACAGATTTCTGTTGGTCGGTGGGTAGAGCGAATTCGAGGAGAGTGCTCTAGTCAGTGTTCTGGTGAAGTGTGTCCAACGCACTCTACTATAATTGTAAGAATGCCTTTGAACAAACTCGTCCAATTCCGCAATTTCGTTGGGAACAGTTATTTCGGTGCTGAGACCGCAATGGTCACTGTCATACACGAAAGTGCGTAGACAGTTTGTAGTTTGTTGGTTAGTGCATGTCAGTTGTATTCGTGAGTCGAACAGCAGAAGATCCAAATAGGACCCGTGTCTGGGAAACGACGGACTATCCGTCGCCTTAAGCCCAAGTCGATACATTATACTGTGCTGACCCCACCAATTGAATAGTAGGTTCCCTCTAGTATTTGGTATATCATTTCCCCAATTTCTATGTTTGGCGTTGAAATCTCCGCCGATAATAAAATAGTTGTCTTCCAATTCCAGCCTTAGGAATCGAAAAAGTGTCTCGAGCTCTGAGATGAATAAGATGGATTGAGTAGCCTTAGGTGCATAGGGGAATAGAAAATCCCGTTATACGGAGAGTGTAGGTATATCAATCTAGTCTATTTTATTACTAGAGGGTACTCCTGAAATCCACACCACAGCAAGAATTAAAAACAAAGAGTAGATGCATTAGACCGCTGTAAAAAAAGATATCAACGCCGTTTAGAAAGTCCACCGGAATGGGCCAGGAAAATGAGTGTAAAAACTGAGTGAACTAATGCAATAAGTGCTGAAAATATTGAGGCCATTAGTGCATCTGTTGACAGCGACCCAAATCAATTCATTCCACGCCGTTCGCAGCAATTGGGCATTGCTCAAACAACATTGTGGCGAATTTTGTGAAAGGATCTCGGCTTACACCCGTGTAAGATGAAATTGACTTAAGAACTAAAGCCAGAAGACCATTTGAAGCGTCGAGCTTTCTCAAATTGATTTCTGGAAATGGTTGCAACCGATTCGGAATTCCATTACGAAATCGTCTTCAGCGATGAAGCTGTCAACAAGCAAAATACGCGCTACGTCAAACCATTGGTCCATTCTATGCCAACAAGCCAGAGACGTTAGACGTGCTCCGAGCCAATATTGAACGCGAAATTACCGGAATATCGCCGAAATGTGTGGTCGAAGTGAATGAAGTTAAGTTCCATCATATTGGTATGAGATGTACTTTAATGGGATATCTCAAATAGTTTGTGTTTTATTAAAAACAAAACAAAAATGTACGAGTATAGGCCTTAATAGAAAACCCGATCTTATCTAACATTTTACACTGGTTGGTACAATAAATAAAAATAAACGAAAACTTTTTTTTTCTCAAAAACATAATATCATCAAAAAAAAGAGTAGTTGGCAACCATATGGTAATTATCTTGGCCGTGGCTCAAGTGGTAGTGTCCTGGCTTCCAAATCAGACGGTTCGGGGTTCAATACCAGTCGCGCCCGAAAGACATTCTGTTTTTCAGGCAACTAAAATTACATAAGATGGGTAATTGCCTAGAATACAACAACAAGTCCAATTACACTATTAATTTGGTCTCCCCATTAAATGTTGGATGTCATCCAGGGCGCGAAGTAACCACTGAGCCCAAAAATCATTCTTTCTCTCTCTGTCCCATTTTCCTGAGAACTTAACATGTGCTCAGACACATTAAGTGTAGTCATACCCACTTTAAATAAAAAAAAAAACAAAATTCCTGTCGACAAACATGCATATCGTGGTATCCTTATGAGAGTTTTCAAGGTGAGAATGAAACTAACTGAAATCCACAATTTTCGCAAGCATCCATAAATACAGGGTGTCCCAATTTAGCAGTATAATCCTTTAAGGGCATATTCCCGATGTTCCTCCGAACAGGAAATTGTATGGCAGGGTTCAAGTTACAGCTCATCAAAGTGGGTGACCTATAATTTGAAGGTGTTACCACTTTAAACGCTATAATTTCTAAACTAGTATAGGTACAAAAATCGTTTTGGAAATTTTGGAAAGATAATTTAGTAGTGCATGCAAGTTTTAAATACTTCGGGTACGTCTATGCAGCAACAAAAAAGTTCTGGCTCGTTGAACTCAAAATTATGAAATTTGCTGTTGCAGTTTTTTATTGTACTTAAAATGCATTTTTCTTAAAATTTTTACTTAATAAACTTTCTGAAATTTTATGAAATTTTTATCCTTGTAAGATTTCATACCATCAACAGATTTTGCAGTAAAAGCCATTTTTCGTTTTCCGTCAAACAAAATTAAGTGAGAATAATAAACTAACGTACCTATGAGCAATGCAGTTAACAGTTAATTGTCGAATAGGAAAAAAAATCGTGACAAAGAATAATTCTTTGTTAACCTTTTTTTTTCAATTTGACATTGTTTCAACTGATCTACAATCGACATTTTGCTCTGTAAGTGAACAATCGATTGATAAATTGATCTCCACAAAATGCATTCAAAACGTGAATTCGCGGAAATAGTGTTTGTATACGGATTCTGCAATGGAAACGCTTCGTTGGCAAGATTGTAGTACCAACGACTATAACCAAATCGTAGAACACCGTGCATCCGGCTATTCGCTGATATGTATCAGCGCCTAGGTGATATCGGGTCAACTGTACCAAAAAAAAAGAGAAGGACGTTCAGACGCAGTGGTGGCAGAAGTTGGGGATGGGATTTTGAGTGCTGTGGAAGTTCAGCCTTCAGTCAGCGTCCGTAGACTAGCTGTGCAGTTGGAACTTCTCAGAATCAGAATTCACAGGACTCTACAGAGAAATATATTACACCCTTTCCATTTGACACTGGTACAGGATTTACTACCAAGTGATGCGCAAAGAAGAGTGGAATTTTGTTAATGGCTACTGCGTAAACACGAAGAACATTCTGTGGACTGACGAAGCGCAGTTCACAAGAGATGGGGCTACAAACCACCGTAATTTGCACCATTGGTCAGACTCCAATCCCCATTTAATACGCACAACATCCTCTCAAAGGTAATAATTTAATTATTGTAAACAACTTCCTCAAAATGTGTTGTTTATTTTAAAGGAGGTTTACCGTAGATGTTTGGCCTGGATTATAAGGAAACACTTTAGTAGGCCCACCCGTTTTTCCACAAACCGTTAAATCCAATTAATACCTGGAATTTCTTAGAGAACGATTGCCGGAGCTCCTTGAAGATGTTCCTCTCATGGATTTTATCTTCTGGGGTGCTATGAAAGAAAAGGTTTATTTTAGAGAAATGTCGAGTCTGGTAGAGCTCGAAGAAAATATTAGTGTCGCTTCAGAAGAGATGAAAATAATTTTAATGACGCGCCCGAAAGTGTATTCAAATGGAAGGAAGGCATTTCAAGCAATTGCTATAAACATTCCATAAACTGTTCCAAAAAGATCCTTCTCAGGACCACATAAAAATATCTAAGAGATTTTATGAGTAATTCAATGGGTACACTTTTTCTTGGCCATTTTTGTTTGACGAAAAATGGCTTTTACTACAAAATGTGTTGATCGTACGTAAAAAAGTTTCTAAACATAATTTTTAGGAAATTTTGCAAGGATAAAAATTTCATGAAAATTTATCAAGTAAAAACTTTAAGAAAAATGCATTTAAAAAAAAATGGAACAGCAAATTTCCATAATTTTGAGTTTAACTTTTTTGTTGCTACACAGATGTACCCAAAGCATTTAAGACTTGCATGCACTACTAAATTATCTTTCCAAAATGTCCAAAACTATTTTTGTACCTGTACTAGTTTAGAAATAATAGCGTTTAAAGTGGTTACACCTCCAAATTATAGGTCATCCACTTTGATGGGATTATACTGCTAAACTGGGACACCCTGTATGCACGACCAATTACGACGGTGATGTGATTGTAACAAGATAGTTTTCGATTTATGAGAAACACGAGGCTTATTGCAGTATTTACCAGCTTCATTTAAGTATCTGTTAGTGAGATACTCGTATTTAGCACAGAAGCTAGTTCAGGAGATCTATTAGAGATAGATATGGCTTAGCATTTAGTTGGGTTTAGGACAAAACCGTTATTCATTTGCCATTAAGTAAAGTATGATTTAACTTTGAAAGAATCCCTCGAGCTGCGAGGAATAAAGCTGGACATCATCAGCGTACAGGCGAATATACAAATGATTGCAAATCGATGGTTAGTCATTAATTCATGGGCAGAACCTTGAGGCCCAAGGTACATTTTACACTAAGGACTTAAACTCAGAGCATGCAACGCCTATAGCTACCCTTTGCGACCTATCACTCAGAAAAACTACTTATGCGTATTGCAACTCTATCAGTAAACGCAAAATCCCAAAAGAACTGCGCCGGCTTGGTAGCCAAGAATGAATCAAGCCAATTTTTGATATTCTGCTCTGATGTGAACCGTATTTCAGTGAGGGCGTTATGCATCGACCGGAACAAATGGTTGTCAGACGGGGCAAGGTCTGGGCTATAAGGCGGGTGGGATAAGACTTCCCATCCACTATTTTCCAAATAGTTCTTAACCGTTATAGCAACGTGGGGCCGAGCGTTGTCATGTTGGAAAATTATTGCCTCGTGTCTGGTCGCATATTCCGGGCGTTTTTCGGCCACTGCTCTCTTCAAACGGATTAATTGTGTTCGGTAGCGTTGTCCATTGATGGTTTCACCCGGTTTTAGCAGCTCATAATACAGCACACCCATCCGATCCCACCAAATACAGAGCATTACCTTCGCGCCATGGATATTCGGTTTTGCCGTTGATTTGGCTGGTTGGCCGGGTTTCACATATGATTTTTTGCGCTTGGGGTTGTCGTAATGGATCCATTTTTCATCATCAGTAACAATCCGATGCAAAAATGACTTCCTTTTGCAGCATTCCAGCAGCATTTCGGACATGCAAAACCGCCTTTCGACGTCTCTCGGCTTGAGTTCATGTGGAACCCAATTTCCTTGCTTTTGAATATATATAGCTGCTTTTAAACGTTTTAAAATGGCTGCTTGAGTGAAACCCAAAGATTCTGCGAGCTCTTCTTGTGTTTGGCAACAATCTTCATAGAGTAATGCTTCCAGTTATTCATCTTCAAACTTTTTTGGCTGCCCAGGATCACCACTTTTAAATCGTGCAAACCACTTTTGGCACGTTCGCTCAGCTAGCGCATGTTGACCATAAACTTCCACCAAAATACGATGACTTTCGGCAGCAGTTTTCTTCATATTAAAGTAATGAAGAAGAACTCCCCGGAAAAACACTTTTTCAGACACAAAGTTCGACATATTTGAGTGAAAAAAAATTATTGTTGTTTACGCTTCAAATGAATGACATATACTGAAATGACGTACAATGACAGTAGCTTTCCAACGCATGTTTCAATGGAATAATACAAGTTACGCCACTTCTTAGCAAACCGCACGAATTAAGTGCTAAATTATTTGCTAAATGACTCAAGATTTATGGCAAAATAATTTTTACAGAACTAAGTGGTAACCTATCCCCTCCAAAAGCATTCGATCTCAATGACCTGGTAGTATCATACTTACCATCCATATCTAAGTAACAAACTCAAAATTAGCTTGAAGCTCAAGAGTTGTAGGAGTGATCGTATTATAGTCAAACCTATCAGGTTCAACTTAATTCGACAAGAAGGAATCATTGAGATCACATTACAATGAATCTAAAGTACAATTACTGATACTTTTACCAATCATACCAATCTGACGTTTTTTCACGTTCCATGGACTGGTCATTTTATGAATTTAATCTTGTGATTGTGATTCTTCTGTTTCTACTAATTTGAAATCACAAATGTAGCAGACCAGATATCAAATATGTAACATATAACGTGTTTCATCAACAAAGTTGCATGACCGGTGAGTAACCATATTTATTTTTATTATCTCTGTGATACCTCTCATGAGATACGTATCTAAATGGAACACCAAATTTACTCATCACTCTACAAATTGTTGCGTTAAAAGGTACAAGTTTGTTAATAGGGTCAAATGCATCACAGTTGGTCGAATGAAAGTTTGACAACATAGAGAATTTCATTACACGACTGTTTGTCTTTTTGACAAATAATTAGATGAGTATGTACAATACATAGTTACTGTAAAACGAAAACTTCAAAGCGCTTACCGTATTTTTAGTTTTCATTTTAAATACAATCTCAGGATTGACAGGATTCGTCGTTAGGAGTCCATAGTTATATTTGTTATATTTGACACTTAACTTGTCAAATGCAACAAAATATTCTTTAGCGAACTACTTTCTGACCCAAATCATCATCGATTTATCTTAGAAAGTATCTTGGAGTTCATATTTTCTTATATTTGTTCACTTTTATTTTTATTTATTTTTATTGCTCGCAGGCGTGTAATTCGCAGGTCGTTGTCAGTTGTGGAACAAAACGCCACAAGGTAAATTAGCGTTAGTATTGGTGACGCCACCAATTGTCGAAGTGGAACGATCGAGTCTGACTTTTGTCGACAAGAAATGATCGCCAACTTACTTTGCGAGCACTCTTCACTAATTAAATTCATTTAGAGCGTACTTGCGCTCCGAGTCTAAATTGTGAAAGTTGATCACTGGAAAAATTAGGTTTACTCAGCACAGAGGTTGCATTATAGTATCACGTATTGGCTGGCAGTTGTCTGTCTCATATTAGCGTAATGTTGAATGCACCATCATGGTAATGAATATGTTTGATGCAGATAAGTTGTGGCCAATGTAATACTTCAAATATATTTTTTCATATAAATTTCATGCAATTCAAAAATTTAAAAAATTATGTTTTCATTGTCAACATAGGAAAAGGGGACATCTCTGATGGAACCCCCTTCGAATAGGGATGAGTATTGTAAAATGTTCGTATGGGCTCGAGAGATAGAACTTATTTCTTCCAACAATCGCTTTGTTCAAAATCACAATTGAACAGCAATTTAAAATCCAATCGCTTTTGTCAACCACTTTTACCGTTATCACTACTCCTAATTCACTTTTCAAATTCAACTTTAGAACTGATTCCACCTCTATTCGATGACGGTATTTATACTCCCTGTCATCTTTCGAGAACTTGCTGTACTGGCTAGCTCTCCATACATCTTTCTATTTCCGGAATTTTCGATATCAGTTGTCAAAGTCCTTCCCTTAATTTTCCATCGGATAGTCTTCTGTTCTTTATAGACGGCGCTGTTCACATTAAGCGGTTATCAGAGTATATACTCGAGCTAAGCATAAGTCGTACCGAGCGTGCATACAAAATATGCAATGGACAAAACAATAGATACTAGGTATTACCCAAGGTGGCAGGCCAGTTATGCTAGAAAGCCCACTCTTTTCGCAGTTCGGCTCTGTGGATGAGATCCAGGGTATCGGGATCTCCACCATCACGATCTCAAACAACTATCATACATGCGGAATATTCCGGCCAACATTTCCTGCGCCCAATTAGCGAATTCACGACGTTGTCTATGGTCGTCCAGCTTCAATTCTTGCATCAGCTTAATCTGTTACGGATGTGGACCCAAATCCACCCGCAAAATAAGTCGGGTTGACTCTGGCGATGCTCAATTCAGATGATCGGCGCCGAATCGACATTTCTGGGCCTTCTTCGATACTGGCTGCAACGGCGGCTATGTTTTCTTCATTTGGCACCAATCTCTGTCTGGTTGGTGGCTTAAGATCCAAAAGAGTGTACTCACACTCAAACTTTTTCACGGTGCAACGAATTGCCTGCACACTGAAGCCATGATGACGATAATATTTTTTAATAATTTCCACACGTTCAGCAAGCGTAAAACAATGCCCTGATCCAGCCTATGTGTGTATTTGAATGCCCCGTGTAGTTCAACGTAAGTGCAAGTTTATTGGAAAAGATTCAGGTGTTCGTCTCACTTGGGTTCTTTTCAGAACTTTAGGATATATTACTCTTAAGCCTTCCTACCACGATAAGGCAGCCAAAGAAATTAAGGTGGACGCGCTTACATATGTTCAAACCGTGACATTACAAAATGGAAGGGCCGAATACCAACAGAAATATTGGTCTTTAACTAACTGTACGGTTTCAGGATAAAACGAAGTACCACACATGGCATACAAGCAGCTTTTAATATTGCATGTGAAGCAATATATGAAGGCAGGTGCACTGTCATGATCCCCAATGTCAAAAATGTTTTTAACTTTCCTCGAATCTTCTACAACGGATTAGAAATTATATTTCGAAACCTTCAATTTAAGTTTTTATGGACGGTTTCCAGTCTAAAATGCATAATATCATTTAAATGCTGGTGTGCCCCAATGCTCTGTTCTGTCTCCGATACTCTTTTCAATTTCAATTAATTATCTCTTATCTGCCACTTCTAATCCAGTGTTGCTGACGAAGGCACTCTCTGATTTGCGTATTCGTTCCCGGACTCAAGTCCCTGCTTTTCGACTGTAGTAAGGGAATGGCAGCGCATATTAAGCTGTTTAAATTCCGATAATAATTAATTGCATAACTAAATCAGGATTACCAACTGAGAAGAATTGAATGCTTGAAACACACAATGCTGTCGTGAAAACTAAATTTAAAAACCCAGCCATTAGCCATGAATGACACTTGTATCGTCGAAACTGAAAAACTTTCCAATGAAAATGCTGCGAAACGTGTAGGGTTCCTCAAGCGATTTAAGAAATACATTACGTTGTCTGATCTGGCCTCAACATCAATTGATACTCTCCAATAAATATGTGATGTCTCTGGCATTACCTTGTTCTATCGCTATTACACAAGCAGTACTCTAACAAAATTGCCGATAACATTCCAATCATAACACCCGTCTCGTTTTGAATGCTCATCAGTTTACCCTTAAACCCATCTTCGGGCTTACGCTAAAATATCTTGATTGTTTCCTAATGGGTGACAAGTGGAGTGAATGTCAAATATGGATGACGGACCCTGTTTAGAGGGTTACTCATGAGCCTGCTATATCGATAGTATGCCGATGAGAAGAGTCAGGAGTAAAGATAGAAACGCAAGATCTGCCGAAAACATCGCCGCTGTCCGTGAGAGTGTGCAGGAGAATCCGAGGCGGTCGATTTCGCGTCGTTCACAAGAACTCGGCCTTTCGCAGACCACAACTTGGCGAATTTTACGTCGTGACTTGGGCCTGTACCCGTACAAAATTCAACTGACCCAGGGGCTGAAGGTAAACGTCCATAGACAACTACGTGTGTTCACTGAATGGGCTCTGGAGCAGTTGGAAACTGACCCTAATTTTCATCGAAAAATCGTCTTCAGCGATGAGGCCCATTTCTGGATGAATGAGTACGTCAACAAACAAAATTGTCGACTTTGGGACGATACCAATCCACATGTGATCCAGGAGCGTCCTATGCATTCAGTAAAAGTCACTATGTATTTGGTGCGGATTTTGGGCTGACGGCGTCATCGGTCCATATTTCTTTGAGAGCGACACACGTTGGCCAGCCCATTACCGTCAACGGCGAGCCCTATAGGTCGATGATTACCAACTTCTTTTGGCCTGAATTGGATGATATGGACACCGACGACATGTGCTTTCAACAGGACGGAGCTACGTGCCACACAGCTCACGCCACATTGGAAATTCTGCTCGAGCGATCGTGCGATTTGACCCCGTTAGACTTTCTGAAGTCGCAGGTCTATGCGAATAAGCCACAAACCACAGCGGCTCTCCAAGCCAACATACCCCATGCCATCGGTCAAATTCCACCTGATTTATGCGCCAGAGTCATGGAATATTGGGCATTTCGGATGAAGCCGCGACGGATATTTGAACGATGTTTTATTCCGTACATAATGGCATCGATAGGCCTTTCAAAGGAATTTCGATGATAACTCACACACACTTTGTTTTATTTAAATTTAAAAATAGGAAGGGCTTAATGAAAGACTCTTTATAAATCGGGACCAAGCACGAACATGAGGAAGAGGTACAACTGTGAATTCTTTTAGCTTCAACTTCAATGTGGTTGGTGTCTAAAACGCCAAATTTCTTCGACCGTATTGGATCGTCCAAATAGTGATTTTTCCTATCACGGCAACCAGATAAGCTAGATCAAGGCTCTGTCTTTAGTATCAAGCTGTAGCGGGTGTCAAAACGCTTGATCTGGATAACTTGAGGCATCATGTCCAGAATGAAAAATAATTATTCAGTTGTACGAGCAACGTATGCACAACGAATAGTACTTTTGGAATTGATTTGAAAATGATTTAAAAAAGGAAAGCAGTTAAGAGTGAACGTCTTTTCACTATTCACACATACCTACAGATGAACACATGCAGAAAGCAATTAAATTCGAAAGACCGTACTTGTATTAATGCAAAGTCGACAAAGGAAGTGACAGAAAGCGGCCAAGTGCTTTACATTCCAGCACGAGGGTGACTTTTATTTTTATTTAACAAGCAGATACCAATGCCTTCACTTCGAGTTTCCTTTAGTTTTAGTCTATTTTTTTGTTTTAAAATCTAAGGGTGAGATCGTTAAGTGGTCTTATGTACGCCGACGAGTAAACTTATGTCATTTTCCTAATTAGACCAAACACTTTTGAGAACAAATTTAACATAGTCCACAGTGCCTTCAACTTACATCTCAGATACATTTTACTTTTTTTATTCAACGACTTTACAGAACAACACTACAATTTTATATGCTACGCACCAACAACTACACATACCATGGCGAGTTTTAAATCACATCTGAGGTTGCTTCTGCTCCAAAATTTAAATGCAAAGCTCAGGGAAGTCTAGCAAATAATACTGAAGATCTCAAGCCAATGTATTCTGTGTAGACACAACGAGAAGTGCAACGCAACACAAGCTCAAACCATAACAAGATAAGATTTTTAAACTAAACATTGTAAAGATACCAGAGCCAACTTTTTTCTACGACTTATGCTGTTGTAAATAGCTACTGGATATCATAAATCAATCCTTATTCCTTATTTGGTTACCTTCTTCCAATTTAGTCACCATCTTTGGCCGATAGTAAACTGTTTACACAACCGAGCAACCGAATTTGTAAGCAAACAATTAAATTTCGGCAAAATTGTACAAATTCACAAATTCACGGAATCTGTTGCCTTTCCCCGGGTAGCACAGCGACTGCAGAACATGAAATTACGTAAAGTGCTCGTATGTAGGACTATGGATAGGAAGAGGCCTATGAATGCAATTGTCAGCTGAGTGGATCGATAAAATATGTCTAAACTGGGTTAAATGCTACCTTGAGGGTGTTATGATCAACATTTGACTTCATACTTTCTAGTTTGGAAATTTGTACTCCTGACGAAATGGACCTTTTGAGTGGCCTGAGTCGAAAGGATATTCAATAGAGTTAGGGAAATATTTAGATTTCTGTTGGCTTTAAATAAAACGGCTATTTAGGTGGACTACGTCAATAGTTTGCAGCACCTGTTGCATACTGTCAGGCAAATGGGATACAGTCCCACCTATTGGCGACGGTTGGGATTCGACTGAGTTACTTAAGCCATTGGCCGCTTGGGTGAAAATGCTCGTTTGTCGTTTACATTTGAATGTATTGTTTCTCATTTTATAAAGCGTAAATTAAAAGCTAAAATTCCAGGGAATATTCAAAGTGGCCAAAAGGAAAATATTTGGATTTTTCAAATGTGGTACCATCAGTAAACTTCGGCCTCACTGATAGAGAGCTTTGTAGGAAGGTACTATGATCTACAAATTTTGCCAACTCCAAAAGCGAAGCAGTAGCAATGCGTATTGGTGGGTGAAACATGCGTAGTTTCACAGGCTAAAGAAACAATTGGCAAATGGAGCTATTCGTTTGATTTCTGACGGGCTGTTATTATCAGAGCGAAGTGAGGCAGTCAAACCCTAACAATCTGTAAACTGTTATTCTAAACGCTCCGATTTGCTTAGCTACTCCAGGGTCATGGTCTTACAACACCGTATTCGTTTCATTAAAATACTTTTAGGTTAAGGCACAACATACATTGGCCTGTCCTTTTAAAGTAAAAGCAAAAATCATTCCATGTTCGTCATCTTCAGAACCGGCTCCAAGTTGTAAGGATTCCGTGGCAATTAAACATGCGGTGTCGACAACATGAGTTGTTGCACTGTCAATCTATGAGATATCCAGTCTAAAAGATATAATGAAAACCGGCCTGATTAGTTTTTCTATGATAACAAACAGTTTAAAATATGGGCAGTAAGAAGTACTCGTACATTATGTACAAGGACATACGAGGGACGTTCAACATATTCTCGGTATCGGGGTGAAGTTTTATATATAAATTGACTTATTTATCAAGTAATACTAGTATTTTAGTGCATTCATGTAAAATTTCATATAAATGTGATTATTAATTCGCGTTTTATCTCTAGTTAAACAGAAACATAATGGCAACTGAGGCGATGATGGTGAAAATTGAGCATCGCGCTGTAATTAAATTTCTCACTAAGCAAGGAAAAAGTTAAAAAACTATTCATGAAGAGATGGTGGCTGTTTACCAGGGTTCCGCACCTTCATTATCAACTGTGCAAAAGTGGTCAAGTGAGTTCAAGAGAGGCAGAGAGAGCATTGAGGACGACCCCCGCTCCGGCGCCCCGGCTACTGCTTGTACGGGAGAAAGCATCAAAGAAGTCGAAAAACTTGTTCTTGAGGATGCCCGAATAAAGGTGAAAATGATGGCAGAGATCACCAAGCTTTTAATTGGTACCATTCACACCATTCTTCATGACCATCTTAACCTTTCAAAGGTCAGTGCAAGGTGGGTGCCACGAATGCTCACAGCGCCTCAGATAAAAAGTGAGAATCGCATGCTGTAGAGAGCTTTTGGAGATGTGTAGTGAGAACGCGGACGGTGTTATGGATCGAATTGTTACTGGGGACGAAACATGGGTCCACCACTATGACCCTGAAAGCAAACAAGAGTCCATGCAGTGGCATAAAAAAGGAACAGACCCCCCGAAGAAGTTCAAAGTCACTCCGTCTGCCCGAAAGCTCATGGCCACACTTTTTTGGGACTCAAAGGGAATCTTGCTCATTGAGTACAAAAAAAAAAGGTGAAACCATCAACGCCACATCCTACGCTTCCACTTTGCATAATTTGCGGGAGGAAATTAAAAAGAAAAGACGGGGTAAACTCGCAGCGGGTGTGTTGCTTCTTCATGACAACGCTCCTGTTCATACGGCGCGAGTTTCCAAGGCTGCTGCACGAGATTGTGGTTTCGAAGAAATCCAACACCCACCCTATAGTCCAGACCTTGCCCCTAGTGATTATTTCCTGTTTCCGGATTTGAAAAAATGTCTTCGTGGAAAAAGATTTTCGGATGATGAAGAACTCAAGTCGGTATTTTGCAGAGAAAGAGGAAATTTATTATTTTGAGGGTTTAAAAAAGCTTATCTCAAGATGTAACAAATGCATTGATGTTAGGGGAGATCATATTGAAAAATAAAAACAATTTAAATTGAATTCGCATTTTCCTTCATATCGATACCGAGAATATATTGAACGCCCCTCATAGTTTACAGAAGAAATCTATGAGCTGGCTTAGAGGAAGAAATTTGTCACATATGTACGTATGTACATAGATATTGTAAGTACACATACGTACAGCGTACTTCTTATAACATATTTTAACAGAGGTGCAAAGAAATATTTTTCTATATAATTTTTTTTTCCCGATAATGGCCGGAAAGTCACACAGCTGGTGATAGACAGACTCAATCTCTTGCTTGTTCCTGTAGCTTCAGATGAAGTCATTGTGACGCATACGTAGACGTTCAGCATGAATGCCGGTAGCTTGATAATACCAGAGATAACTCCCACGTTCCAACGACCCAGTGCTCTCTGCTTTTCATATTGATTTCCTAACTCACATCCCTGCTCTTCGGATGTAGAACGCAAACGGCAGCGTATGTTAAGTTCATTAAATTCTGATTTTCACAGCATAACTAATTGGGGAACCACTAACAGAGTATAATTCAATGCTTCCAAAACACAATCCTGTCTGCTGTCGTTAAAGCGAAATTTAAACACCCAGCCATTGTCCATGAATGGCACTTGCATCGTCGAAACCGATAAACTTTCCATTCTCGGTATGTGTTTCAATAACAACTTACGTTGGAATGACCACATATTCGGTGTCGTCAAAAATGCTGCGAAACTTTTAGGCTTCCTCAAACGATGTAAGGAGCATTTAACCCCCCCCCCCTGATCTGGCCTCAATATATGTATAACGTATTTATCTGAAATTGGAGTACAATGTCTACATCTGGTCGGGTGCACCCAAAACATCTCTGCACCAGCTAGATAGGATTCAAAACCGTGCGATAAAACTCATAGGTGATACTGATATCACTCAGACAATGGACACCCTCGAACACCGACGTAAGGTCTCATGTCTCACTCTGTTTTATCGCGATTTCCACCACCAGTGCTCCGTATAAATCGCTAGTAGCGGAATGCCCCTTCAAACTTTTAATCGTAATACTCGTCACGTGTGAATGCTCGTCAGTATACATTCAAGGCCACCTTTGTGGTACAACTCGGTTATGGAATGCTCTATTTCCTAGTTATTATAACCTTCGAGCATTTAAAACCAAGATTCATCGGCACCTCTCTTTCTTTCCTCCCTGATTTTCCTTCGTCCGTATGGAAGCATTTTAAGGGTACTTAAATACAATTACAAATATCGGCTAAAGGATCCAATTTATTGCGCACGTGTCGAGTTGAACATGACGTGCATTTACTCTAGCTATAGTTTCATCCACTATTCTTCTACTGAGTGGACCTCCTTCTCGTCAACTCGCTCCTGGAGGCTGTTTTTTTTTATGACACATCTTCCAATAGGGTTAAGTTTAAACCGTGCTGTCATCTTTGATATTTTCGCGGGTTTGGAGAGACCGGTTGTCAGTTTTTTTTTATGATGTTGGTATACGTGCCCCTGAGGTATGATAAAATTTCCAGCTTTATTCATTGTTTACTTTGTCTGTGGTGGCCGCTAAAGTTAGACGTGTTTTCATGAGCTCGGCGATTTCGGTTTGTTAAAAGAAATGGATCAACGAATTTGTATCAAAATTTGGGTAAAAAATGAAATACAATGTAACAAAGTGTGTGAAATGTTAAAAAAGGTCTAAAGTGAGTCTGCTGTGAGTAAAACAAGAGTTTACGAGTGGTATAAGCGTTTCTAAGATGGCCGTGAAGTCGTTGAAGATGAAGAACGCTCCGGACGCCCCAGTACATCAACAACCGATGAAAACGTGGAAAACTAAAAGAAATGGTTATGAACGATCCCCGAATCACAATCAGAGAAGTTGCTGAAGATGTCAGGAGTCACTAAATGAAGTCCCATCGTCCATATACACCAGACATGGCTCCGTATGACATTTCCTATTTCCAAAAATAAAGAGAACCTTAAAAGGCCGTCGTTTTACAAGCATAGACGGCATTAAAACTGTATCGCTGAAACAGCTACGGGCAATCCATGTTTTGAGGATTGGAAGACGCGCTGGCACAAGTGCATAATATCTAATGGGGACTGTTTTGAAGGCGACAACATTAATGTAGATGAATAAAAAAATAATTTTTTTCCAAAAACCTAAAATTCCGGTTATTTTCTGAACACACCTCGTATTTTTAATATTGTTTAAGAAATCATCAAGAATACACATACTTACACCAGAGGAAAACTTACTAAAATATCACTCAAGCGTATTTTGAAAATCGATTTTCAATTTACGAAACGCACCGAAGATTACGTGATTTTTTTGGTTCCCATAATCGGTAACTGCGCTCTTTCTTATGAAATATGTACAATCCACATGACGCTTAGTCTACAACGCGTCAGCGTAATGTACGTATAGAAGAAACTGTAGCAGCTGTGAGTGAATGTGTAGGATGTGTAGGATGGCACTTCGTCCCATGCCGCCCATAAATCCATTCGCTACTGCGCGTGGAAAAGGGGAACTTAATGTTTATAGAAATTGGGGCTATGCAAAATTCGGTACCTATATGACAATAGATACGCCGTGTAAAACGTGTTATGTAGTTGGAGTTGAAGTTTATGTTGAAAGCTAAGTCATTTTCATGAAAAAGTGCGCGTGACAAGAATTACGAGTACATTCGAGTTAACTCCTTTTTCATTATTTTAGTTCTTACTTATCAGAATTGTGAAAGAAGAGATAACACGACTTAACTTATTTTGCACTGTCATTTAGCAATTGTACCATGGTTAAACTTGTATCATTGGACACCTGTATACATTTGAGATTTGGCTCATGATTCATTTCACAGTTCTTGGTTACCAGTGACACTGCGCAGAGTTATAGAGCTTGGTTTAGTTTACAACAGTATTTTAAAATGCATATTATTATTAAATTATATTGACTAAGCTTGACTATGTATATTCTCCTTAACAATTTCAGATCAGTCAATTAAAGATAGCAGTGAACCAATAATGAACTTAGACTCCGGTGATGATTTGAGGGATCCGGACTTCTGTGTCAGTGAAGACGAATCCACAAAGAATGATAACATTGACCCTATTCCAGATACGACTGCTGTCAATCAAACCGTGGATTGTAAATTGGCAACAAAAGACTCTAGAAAAATAAGAAAAGAAAGACAAATTCAGGAAAACAATACATTACAAAAAAAAGGAAGAAAAACAAATTAAAACTTTGAGCAACTTTGAGGATGTGTCGAAAATATGTCGCACTTAATTTCAGTTCAGAAACTAGTCTTGCATTGTTTGAAGAATTTTGGGGTATAGGAGACTAGAGTAAGCGATCCCAGTATATAGTATTTCCGATTCGATAGATTTGCAAAACCCTAAAACTTCGTGATTCCGATTTACTGCAAGCAGCAACTCACGAACAACAAACACGGTAATCTACCATTTTCGCGTAAAAGTCGAAAAGGCTGCTACATGCCAAGAGTGTTTCAAGAAAACTTTTCATATTAGCAACAAATTTGTAGAATTAGAGATAAAGAAAAAGTTGTTAAATATTTCAGGGATTCCTTGAAATTCCTCAAATGCACAGAAACTGACTTAACCCCTTGTCACGCGCTGTAGCGCATTGACTTACTAAGGATTTGGATCAACGACAGCAATATATCGTAAAATGGACGAGTAAATTGGCCACCAAGATCGTGCTAATTGACGTTACTCGATTGCTTCTTTATGGCTTCGTAAAGTCTTTGGCGTATGTTTATAAGCCGCAAACTATTCAAGTCTTTGAAGTCAATAGCAATGCGTAATTAATGAGATGTTGGTGACTCGTTTATTCCTCTATTCATTCATGTCAGGAATTCTGATAGAAAATCTTCCTAAATTCCGGAACAGCTTTTTAAGCATGTAATCAGTCTGTGACAACTTTGCTACAGCCTTCCAACGAGAAAATTGTGAAAACGACAGGTGCATGCCCGACCAGTAGCATTATACTGGCCTATGCCATCATAGGACACAAAAGCCTATACGAAAGAGATTAAAAACCATAACAAACCAGCTAATAACCTCGGATAATAACGGATCCACTGTTGACTACCCCGGAAAGCGATTAAAGGACAACGATCCTGGGATCTGTACGTGAAATGTTCGGACCGTTAACAGACTACATGCATGCTATAGGGAACAGAGACAGCGCGTATTCGGATGCGGATTTGTCATACGCGCCAGACTTGGGCAAGAAGTCTTAACCTTCCGACCGTGCGTCTTTTAACAACCTGCATGAAGAAAAATTTGATAACATTAGCCCAATATGCGCTCATGCCCCATGGAAGACAAGGTCGACGTCACCAAAAAAATGCTTCTACGGGCTCGTCGCCAAGGCATATGAGCAATGCCGTAGGTATGACGTTAAAATCGTAGTAGGTAATTTTAACGGCACGATAGGAAAAGATGACATCTTTCGTAGGATAGTTGGTAAGCATATTCTACGAGACACCATGCCTGTCAACCGACTTAGATGTATTGACTTTGCGGCGAGACGAAATATCTCTACAGCAAGCAGATGGTTCCCTCATCTCAATATACACAAGGAGACCTCAATGGTGGTCCCCGGATCATGAAACGCTAGACCAAAATGATCGTTTTGCGATCGATTTAAGGTCCGAACTATCGGGGCAGTCAACATTGACTCGGATCACTAAATTGTTACAACCCAGGTACAAATGTAGATTGCTCAAGTTCCCCCACAAAGAATAACAACTGCGAGAAAATATATGAAACATATAAAATCTGCAACCCCAAAATCTCTCGACAAACCTTATAAAGCATCAAGAACCGAAGACCAGTGGCAACTCTGCCAAGTGGCTTCAACTGTTGTGCTGGGTCTCACCCGGCCACTATCAAGAAACCCCTTGTTTGGTGAAGAATACCAGCAAGCACATGCAGCTACACAAGAAGCGTAGAAAGAAGGACGAGATGGGTCGTGAACTCTATGAACAATAGAGACGGGAAGAACATCGGCTTCTCAAGAAGAAAAAATAAGAGCACGTACGGAACAACAGGTAAAAAGAACATGCCAATCCAACAAGAGCCGCAAGGAAACCTGTAGAGATGTAATATATGAGAATATGGAAAGACTTCTTCTGCAGACTGTATAACAGAACAGCGAAGTACACTAGCATCGGTCAGGAAAAATAGACAATCCAATTTTGACGACGATAGCGAAGACGTCCACTTGAACAAAACGAAGTAAGAATAGCAATATCTAAGCCGAAATACAACAAAGCGACTGACCCGACCGCTTACCGGCCGAGGTATTCAAGGCGGCTTTGTGGAGAACAGACCTGGTCAAAAGAGTCTACGCCTGACGAATGCAATCTCAGCACCGCCTGCCTTATCCACTAAAAAGGACAGTCCCCTCAACATCGCATACAAGATTTCATATTGTGTGAACGTCTGAAACTCCTCGTCGGCAACCTGATTGGCCCCTATCAGTGCGATTTCAGGCCAGTTTAGTCCACAATCGACCTAATCGTCACACTCCGGCAGTTCCTGGAAGAAACTGAAGAAGTCAAAATCCATACCTTCCACCTTCTTATCGATTTTAACGCCGCATATGACAGTATTTATAGAGTCGAGCTATAAAGAGTCATGTCTAGTTTTAGCAATTCTTCCGTTTGTCCAGAATGACGATGTGAACGCCGTCTGCCGCTCAAGGTTGGTAACGACTTAATCGTTTGGACCTTTGGAGTCAAAAAAACGTTTCTTCAGAGCTCTTGACTAATGAGCTGTATGTTCTCTCTAGTTCTAGTTTTAGAACGGAAGCTGTCAAAACGGGTTTAGTTCTAAATGAGGGCAAAACTAAGTATATACTGTCAACAAGAAGGGACCCACAACAACGACGAATTGGACGGAACGTCACAATCGACAGATATAATTTCGAGGTAGTGAAGGAATTTTTCTACCTTAGCTCTGCTATGAATTCTACTACCAACACCTCAGCAGAAATAAAGCGATTTGCTGCCAATTACTGTTTCCTTGGGCTAAGTAGGAAATTGAGTAGTAAGACCCTATCCCGAACAACTAAGGAGGCTCTATATAAGTCCTTGATTATCCCAGTCCTACTTTATGGCGCCGAAGCATGGACTCTATCGAAAGCGGATGAAGATATCCTCCGTCGTTTCGAGAGAAAAATCCTTACAAAAATATTCGGTCCCATTTGCGTTGACGAGCTTTCAACGCAAACTATACGAGCTGTACAACGACATCAACCTAGTCAGAAAACTCCGATGGCTAAGACAAAATGCATGGACAAAATGCATGTACAAAAATGTTCCGCCCCAAAGACTTTTCGATACTAACCCAGAATGACCTCACATTGTGGCGGGCACAAATAAAAGGTACTTCAACCGTTTTCTGGAAGGGTTTATCTAAGTTAACTGGATACGTTGTTAGGTGAGGCCCAGTACACTCCGAACTGCAACGTCTTCTTAGTACTTAATTGCTACGCGTTATTTAATTTAGCAGTTAATGTAAGATGTTAAGAAAAAGCGCGGTGATTGTTGAGGTACTCCCTTATAAATCATAATGCCATAATATATCAATTACATGAAGTTCGGAAAACAATTTTAACGACTTAAAGAAATTCAACCCACTCGTTACACAATGCTTCCACTATTCACCACTACGGTGCGCTGTAATTATTGTGCTTAGTTCTGTTTATCTGACAGTAAAACAATAAAAAGCAAAAAGAGACGCATAGATTGTCATCATAATACTTCTCATGTGCCACCGTACTTCCAGAGCGCTGAATTGCTTGCGCCATCTTGCTTATTAAATTTCACTGCCAAACCAAACAACACACATATTTTCTCCTTTTCTCTCACATTCGAGGGAATTTCTAAATTTTTTGACATTTCAATTGCACAAGCACAAAATACAGTCCCGTTAGACAAGCAATTGCCAATCAGATTAGTCGAGGAAGTCATTCGAAGCGGATGGGACGAGTCGTGTTGATGGTGTTCCGAATTTTTTTTTGATTGCAAAATTTCTCAAAACGCGATTTTCACTTGCAGTCTACTGCGTTAATTCCTCTGCTAAAAAGAAAACATCCCTGCACGCAGTGAACGGTTCAAAATCGAAATTGTAATCTAAACAAAAAAAAAAAGATAAGACTGACACTTTGTCGTCTTTAAAAGGTGCGTGTCTTCTACCTCGCCAGTCAAACAAGAGATTGACCATAGAAAACGCAGAAAAAAAAATATATATATTAGAAAGAGAAATTTCTAATTTAATTATGTGGTCTGGCCGCGTCGTGTGCTTGTGATAAAGGAGGCGTCGGTCAAAGTAAATCGGTCTATATCAAACCCAGTTGGAAGACCAAGGAGTTTTTCTTCTTTCATTTTAACTTCCTTCTCCTTTCGGCCCCATCCAGTGGTCCTGAATAGTTTTCCAAAACCAAATTCGGTTTTTTTTTTTGTTTATTTTCCTTTGTCTGTTCATTTCACATTGCAAAACAAGAACCGAAATTCGCCCGAAAGTTATCGATCCGTTGAATCGTAGAATAATTTCGTTGTTGCACTTTACACTCGTCTTCGCCACCCAGACGGCCGAGCGGTATATGGGTGTTGTGTGAGCAAGCTGTCAGTCAAAAACAAGAAAATAAATTCCATCGAAACAGAACAAGTAGATGGTAGAATTCAAAGAAAGTAAACAGAAAAAAATTGCAAAAATGTCGACGAATTCAAGGTTGAATGGCGGCAAGAGCACCAGCAATAGGAGAATCAACGATAGCTATAGCAACAGCGTCAACACAAGCATGACATCAACAACAAAAATCTCGAAGAAGAAGAGAATGGCATCCACGTCCAGTATTTCTGCTAAACTGTATTTTGTAGCTGTGATATTTGCGAGTTTATTTGCTAATAGTTTACAGGTAAGCGGATGTATACAAGTACTCCTACTCCTACTTCCATTTGGTGTACATACATTCTATTCCATATTCAAATTTGCATACTTAATTTTGTTTTGTTGTGTTTTGTATAATTATATTTCAATCTGTAGATGCGTAGTTGTTGGATGTGGAAAAAGTAGGACGATGACGACGTCATTTGTCTTAACAGGGCACTCCTAAGAGGAAACAGGTGTCTTTGTGTATGTGTAGAGATTATATTCGTTCTCGTACTCGCGGTGTCTCCTCGCTTTATGGTATACATAAACGACTACATGTGCATGGTGTTGTCCTACGACACGCAGCTTTAGCAGTTCCTTGTTGGACTATCCTTGTGTTTATAATAACTTGTGGCAAAAAAAACAAGCAAGGACCAACGAGGATGAGTCATTTTGTTGCTTCCTTGGATTAGGATTATCATTTGGCGTGTTCCACTTTTCATTGAATTGCAAAGTTTATAGTTTTTAATTATCTTGACAGTCGAAATGTGGTAGACCTCACAAGGACATCGGCCATATCGCGATTCACTTAATTGAATTAAATTTAATTAATTTGATACCCTTTATAAAAGGCTTACGAGAATCTGTAATTCAATATCTGATTTGGCGTGAAGCGCGTATTGACATATGGCGCACTAGTCCAGTGAAAAGAAGCAAACCTTGTGGCAAAGAATAACAAGCATGGGCATCACAGGTGTGATGTGGCACCACTAAACGCCGTTTTGCTTTATGTAAGCGCTACGGCTCATCAATTTGGACCACTTTAAGACTTCCAGCATTGGACTCTGGGCAGGTGTTAAGGCAGAAGGCACTAACTTCTCCAACGCAAACGCCATCGACATCATCCGTCGCCCCCATCGCTTAGCTATAGAGGCTTTCACGGTAATCGGCTGTTACAGCTGTTATGCAAAACGATTACCTAGGTTCAGAATTCTTAACTAGGAAGATGAAATACATGATCTACAAAATATTGATCCTGCCAGTTCCTGCTATATAGAGCCAAGAGCTTGATGATAAGCAGAAGAGCAGAGCAGATATCGATTGAAAGAGAAGATACAAAAGCAATCTTTATCAATCTCTTTTATCAAGGTGTGAATGTTGTCCCCAAAGCCAAAACAAGTCAACTACACTGGCTCGGCTACATCGAGCGAATGGACAATACTGCTCAGCAAAGCCATCAGGTTCAAGACAACAAGGAAGACCAACCCTCCGTTTTATTGGTAAAGCTTTTGAGGATGACAGAGTGCTTTGTCTTTACAACTGGAAAAAGCGTGCTCGGGATAGAAGGCAGAGACTCCTCACTAGCTGGAAGCCCATTAGCACTGCATTGCATCAAACAAAATTCTAACAAAATTTACTGGCGGGTTATCACGGGGATATATGGTAGGGAGGCACAAAAACATAGTCAAAGGAAATTCCCTTCTCCACAGATATACATACAAATTTCTGAATTTAAAACAGCGGAGGGAACGGGTTTTGTATATTCTGTGCAGATCCTGACTGGAAAATGTCTATACGACTCTCAAGATAATTAAACTGCTCACAAAGCACTAGAATGTACTGACATAAATTCTGATATACCATAGTCATAGGCAGCTTACGGAAAAAGAGAAAAGTTCAAAGGGTCTGTTGTGTGAATATCCAACCCCTTATGCACTTTTTGATGAAAAGATATCAAGAAAAATTCCTAAAATAAGCAGGAAGCAACACAGGACGTTTTTATGGATTATATTAGGACACTAACTCCTCAGGAGTTTGGAGTGGAGATAGACCATTTTCGGTGTATATTTAGCGTCGTATGAGGATCTTAGTAGTGCGTACCCCGTGTTCCTTTACCTAAAATTATGATAATCGACCTCACTGAAACCAGGACTAGCGCCTACCTAAAACACTTCAGCCTTGAGACAACCGCATTTGCTAAATCTCGAGCTTAAAGTCAGGAATAAATGATCTTGAAGTCTTACCATTCATCTCATTTGATTTAATTTGATCTGTGTGTAATCCTTGTATTTGAATGTACTTTCTAGTTAGTACAACTGGAGGCAACAAAAGAATAACAGCAGTGAAAAGTTCCAAGCATAGTTTTCCCCTTTTTGTTGAGCTGACGTCCTTGACAAAATAGCAGCATAGAAGCACTTCACTGCGAAAGGTGTGGTCTGTTGTAGTGTAGATTGCGTAATAGACTTCTCTCGTTCAAAATTTTTAGGACTCTGTTGTATTCTTATTGTGTCCGCTCAATAGAATTTTGGCTTTGGTTCTATCGTCACTGAGTTAATCGTCGTTTGTTGGACAATTTTTCCAATCACTCTATTTTCAACATCTTGTAATATATTGCCGTTTGTTTTTTTGGTAGGACGTCAGAATTGTATTCCATATTTTCCTCCAACTTTAGTAATTGCATGTACAGAACCAGCTCATTCTCAATATTAATAGTCCGTAATAACAAGAAATGAGCAAATTTCTTTTTTTTTGTCACGAGCTTCCTCGATTACGTCAGTGATTCTATAAATCTAATCGATGATTGAATGGTTGCTTTCGGTCAAGTGGTGAGGGATACAATTCGCGTTACTTCATTGAGATTGTGGATGAATTGGTTGACGTCTCTTTTTACTTAATGATTTCTTAATCAGAGCGTTAAAGTCCATCCCTTCGGCATGTTTACAATAAATCGTATTCAGATAGTTGTGGATGATCATCCGCTTCCAACTTTCTTTCAAACTGACAGAGAATATCTCATTCCGCTTTTGATAATATTATACAGTCTCCTTATCTGTTCAGAATGTTACGCAGTTGCCGTCGTAATTCTAGGAAACAGCAGGACCAAGTGTTATTTTTACTCTGGTGTGCCGACCAATTATGTCGATTGTCCAACGTATGCAGTTAATCGTAGACTTCCAAGTCCAAAAATTCATATTACCGATCTTGCAGGTACAGCAATAATTGGCATCCTTTACAGATTGGAATGTTTGTTAGGGATCACAAAGGATCTTCTCTATAATATAAATGGCTAATAATGGGCTTTTATTCAAAGCCCCACCGATTGGATTGTCGAAAAATCACTTAAGTAGACGGATGATGTCCGTCCGTAGTTGGCGTAATTGCAAAATTCCTCACCCTTTTGGTACGAGCAATCAGATCTTAGGAGAAAGTGTTTGTGGATGTACTAAACATGATTTACTACAGTTTTTTTTAAATAGCTCTGCTGGTCAACTAGTAGTTCCTCTAGCGGTGTCAAGTATTGATTTTGCAAAAGATGTCTGTAATGACCACCCGGTTTTGGCAGAGCTGCCAAATGAAAGATCATGTTTATTATTCACACACATGGCTTGGTAATATAATATTTCGATTTAGTTGAGCGATTTTGATTCCGCTAATAAACTGCGGATCTGTGTCACGTTGTATGTGACAGCTAATATTCACAATATCTGAGCATCTTAGCCATTTGATAAACATTCCCTAATGTGATGAGTCTTCAGTGCGGCATTTTCCAGCATCTAAAAGATTTTGGTTTGGTCAAACTCCTACTGTGCGTGCAGATGGTGGTGACTTCGACTTGCTTGACGAATATTTAATAACGAAATTGATGAAAAAGTGATAAAAAGTCTAATCAAAAAAAAAAAGAAAACGAGCTGGAAAAATGAAAAATGCGACCAAACTTCAGAAGTGCCGAGAACAGAAACAAAATGTACACTTCGTTTATTGGAATGACATTGCAAGTTGCGTTCACAATAGTTAATAATTGCTTAAAGACTAATTCAAAGTAGTCACAAATGGTTGCGTTCAAAAGACAAAATTAATTCTTACAAATCAATAGAAATCATGTTGCTATACGCCACCACCCTTCAGCACGCAAGGCATAGTCTGCTCGACAAATAAGCAACATGAAAGTGTCCTAGATGTATATACTATATATCCTTACACTCAAAATCAAAAGATCTTAGCATTTAACAACTTTCAGATTTTTAATAAAATTTCGAAAGCTATTAGCCAAACAAACGCCACCTCTGATGACAAAATATTGCCAACTTTCTAATGTCGGAACTGGAAGTAGATAGACACCCTCAAAGTTTGTGGAAAAATCCTTTGTTTACCGGAATTTGATATCATTCCAAGCCGCACGAGGAGTGGCATTATTAAACGCACTTAAACAACCACCATGCATACACAATGTATACCCAAACACGTATCATAGTTTCACCAACAAGTGATAATTTAACTAAAGTTAAACACAAACTAAATGATCCATAAGAAAATGTATTTTTACCGCTATTCCTACGTCACATTTTCCATATAAAAATGTGGGCATCCATTTTTATTTATTTTTGTTGTTATTGTATTCTTCGCGAGTTGGAAGTTGATAATAATAAATCTTACCACGTCGCGGTGTAGACTCGTATTTTTTCAGATGGCATAGTTCCCTTGGTCTAAAAGTAGAAAATATTTTTTTTTTATATATATATATATAAGAAAATTCATTAATAAAACAAAAACAAAGAGCAATATAGAAATGGAAATAGACAAACAAGAAGAAGAGAAGACTTATGAAAGCATACACCAAAGTCTGAAACAGCTGTATGAGTAAGTACGCGTATGTTGTGATATGATAGATACAAACATCAGCAGATACAGCAAGAGTCAGGCAAATTCATGGATCGATTGTAAATACAGATACTTACAACAAAAATCATCAACTAGAGGCAAATGAGGAAAAAGTTGTTTACATATTGTGGTTAAGCGTTATAACGCAACAGGAAAATCTTTTCTCTGACTGTTAGATGAGAAAGAAAAAAAAAAGTAAAAAGTTCTTCTCCTAAAGCTATTAAGCGAAATTAATAACCGAGAAGAGAAAACTTGAAAAGTCACGCAAATGAGTCATAGTCGTACCTCATACCTCAGTCTTTGCATTCTGTCGGTTTGTCATTGTCACGACTTATGGGTGGATTTTTTTTTATCAGCCGGTCGTGTCACAGTGTTGTGCAAAACTTACGCGATTTTTATCGAACATTTTTCTTCGGTGAATTTTAGAGAACAGAAAGAACCTAAGTAAAATCTGTTATCAATTTAAGAAAACTTATTGTGTAAGTTTAAAAATAAAAGAAAAAAAGGTTTTGCGATAATATGTTTTATTATACAAAAAAAAAAAAACGTAATTTATCTCGGTAACGGCTTGTGCAAAACATACCGGATTTTTGTTATACTTAATATTTTGTCCAGTAACCGTTGCTTTTTAAGACCTCCTTGCATCATTTAAGAATGGACGACGCTAGATTCTCAAAAATTTCTTTTGGAATGTTCTCGCATTCATTCTTTAGTGACGTCATAAGTGCGATTTTGGATATATGCGTCTTTGACCCTACCCGTATTTTTAAAATACCCCACAAGTTCTCGATAGTGTTTACATCGGGCGATTGAAGTGCCCATACCAACACAATAACATTTTTCTGCGCAAACTAATCCTTAACCAACTTTGATGAATATTTTGGGTCATTATCATGTTGGTAAACCCAACGCAGTGGCATCTCCTCCTTGGCGTATGATAGCATTACGGATCCCAGTATATCCCTATACTGAAAACGATCCATAATACCACTAATCTCATGTATTGGTCCACATCCCACACCAGAAAAACATTCCCACACCATAATTGAGCCTCCTTCATGCTTCACGGATGGACGACAATGACAATGCTTTGACTGAAGTCGTGTCCCCTTCTTTCGTCTAACATGAATACATTCCAAGCAATCAAGTTAAACTTACTCTCGTCGCTAAAGAGTAAAGTTTTCTACTTCGTTCCTGACCAATTAAAATGGTTTCTTGCGAATTTCAGTTTAAGAAACGATTAGCGTTAGCAAAGTAATCAAAGACTTACTTACTTTTTTATTTGCTTTAAAACTCTGTTTTTATTAAATTCATTCATAATTACAAAAAATAAAAAAAATTATTTGGGTTCCCATTCTTTCCTCAACTTCTTTCGAATGTCCTTTATAAAGTTGGTGACAGTTACATCCGTGGTCTTTTTGGACGCTCTTTTCCATTTAGCACTAAAATCTTTTACGTCCTTTGCCCATTGCTCACTTTTCCTCAATTTAGCTTTGACCAAAGCCCAATACCTTTCAATGGGACGGCACTGTGGAACATTGGGTCGATTCATGTCTTTTGGGACAAAGTCGATATTTTTAGCAACAAGAAAGCTCAACGTCGCATGAGCATAGTCAGCTGAAGCTAAATCTGGCCAAAATAATGTTGAAGCCTCGTGTTTGTTTAAGAAAGGAATCAACCGTTTTTTAGGCACTCGTTAATGCACACTTCTCCGTTAATTGTTCCCGTTGTAATAAACGATGAGCTTCTGTGTCCACATTTGTAAATGGCCTGCAAAACGAGATATTTTGACCCGAATTTTTCCATCCCAACCGATGTTGTTGATTGCGGAAGAATCTCAGCTTCAAACGAGTTGTAAAACTGCGCACCTGGAAGAGCAGTAAAGTCGGCTTTGACATAAGTTTCGTCATCCAAAACCAATCACGCTTTCTTGTTGCCGATCAACTCGTATAGCTGTCGGGCTCGTGTTGTTATGACTTTTTTTTTGCTTTTCAGTAACTTTTGGTATTTTTTGTTTTTTTCGTGGTTTTTAGACCGTTACGTTTTTTGGATCTTTGTACCATTGTTTGGTTGGTATTACATTTCCGAGCAACATCTCTGGATGAAATAGTCCGATTTTTTACGATGGTACCCACTATTTTCCTGTTCAAATTTATATCATGTGCTCCACTTTTAACTCCACTTTTCTGTTTTCGCTTAACTATCAACGTCTTCAAATATCGTTTAATAATATATAAATAGTTTGGACGCGAAATATTTTCGAGCCATTTGTCGATGATCTTTTTACGGCGTTCCTCTTGACTCATGTTTTATAAATATTTTAAACCGCACCGAACTAAAATCAATAACAAACTGAAACTAGAGAATATACAGGCTAAATTGGGTACAAAATGGGATTGCAATTTTTGCGCATTGGAAGTATTTTATTCGTTTCAGTCCTTAGAGGCTTATTCGCTGGTCGAAAATAACAAAAATCAGCTTCTCTTAAGCGTCTGCGTACCGTGCTTGCGTCAATTGAAAGATTGAGCTCACTAACAATCTTTCTTGAAGGCAAGAAAAGATCGTTAAGAATCATTTTCTTAATTTGTCGATCGGTTCAGAGTGTAGTTTTTCTGGGACGTCCTCCACAGTGAATGGTTTCGACCGGTTTTCCATTCCGAAACTTTTTTCTATAATGTCACGCACTGCCGTGCCCTGAAAACCGCTACCACCTGATTTTTAACCACACCACTGAATTTATTTTTAACCATTTTATTAGTAAACAAATTGGAGACACCTGACCGTTTAAGTTTTGTTAAGTCAATAACTCAATTCCAATGACAGCCAAAACTATGTATTATCAGCAAATTAAACTGGAAGAAAATACGGTACTTTTGAAAATCCAGTATGTTTGCCACAGGCATGGCATTGAGTTGAGCTACTGTTTTTTTTTATAAAACTCTAAAAATAATGATAACAATGACCTGTTTTTTTTTTTTATTTGTAAACTTATTCAATAAGTTTTCTTAAATTGTCAAACAAGTGCATCTACTGTATTTCTGTGCCCTAGAACTCTTCAATGAAAAATGTTCAAGAAAAATCCGGTATGTTTTGCACAACACTGTATATACGAGTATACATGGATACCATGCCAGTATGAGACAGGTTGTAGTAGAACGTGTGGCGGGAGAAGTATTTCAGAAATGGTGAAGGTGAAGGCATCGACTGTACACTATTACAACTGGTTAAATAAATTCCTGTTTATACTGCGAGACAAATTGTCATGCTGACCAATACAAGCTCTGGTATATGTGTATAATCCGAAGCTTTACTTGAATATAATGTACAAAACGAACCATTAATATTTCTTTTCTATCAAATTAAAGGGCCCTAACGTCATTAAAAATTCTAGTAAGGCACAAGTTCTAATTAGCTGGGATGAGCCGAAGCAATCACTAGAAATGAATAAAAAATTAATCAAGACTCCAATTGCTTTAAGAGGAAATCAATCCGCTTATGGTACGAAAACAAATTCATTTAAACTGACAATCTATGACTTAAAGATTCTCAACAGACAACTGCACTGTGGGTGCTTAGATATGCTTGGGTCTTATATCTCTATCCCTTTATCAGTTCTCGCGAATATTTTTCGATAGAATGGAAGAACCATTATTAGCATTATACTAGCCTACGCCTTCTATCCGGAAGAGATTAAAATTTGTGATGAAAAAACTAATGATTTCGGGTAAAAATGTGCTCACTGTTGACGACCCTAGTAGACGCTTAAAGGACAACGACCTGTGGATCTGCACGTAGAATACTCGGACCCTTAACAGGCCATGTGCATCCGCACAATTAGCAGATGCCCTTGAATGCTATCACGCAGATATCGCCGCCAATGGGCCGGACATAAGGAGGATGAAAAACTGTGATACAGAGGAAAAAGTATCAGCGCTTATTCGGATGCGGATTTGCCATATGCGGTAGACTTCCGACGCGTCTGATCACAATCGCTAACATAAGCCTATTATGCACCCATGCCCCTATGGAAAACAAGGACAACGCCACCAAAAAATGTTTCTACAAGCGCCTCGAGATGACATATGAAAAATTATGACGTTAAAATCGTATTATGCGATAAAACCCTGCACTCTGCAATCGACCAAGTCTTCACACTGTGGCAGATTCTTGCAAAAACTGAAGTCCAAATCGATATCCATCATCTTTTCATAGATTGTAAGGCCCCATATGGCAACATTTTTAGAGTCCAGCTATGTATAGTGTCTTCCAATAGGGACTACCGAACTTTGACAGTTGATAGCGGCCATTTTGTTGAAGCTACATCTCTCAAATTGGCTGTCGTATATTCAGTCTGTTTTGCGAATCATTTCTGGATGAGTAGGTACGTCAACAAACAAAATTGTCGAATTTGGGACGATACCAATCCACATGAAATCCAGGAGCGTCCAATGCATTCCGAAAAAGTCACTATGTATTTGGTGTGGATTTTGGGCTGGCGGCGTCGTTAGTCCATATTACGTTGGCCAGGCCATCACCGTCAACGGCGAGCGCTATAGATCGATGGTTACCAACTTTTTTTGGCCTGAATTGGATGATATGGACACCAATGACATGTGGTTTCAACAGGACGGCGCTACGTGTCACACACTGATTCGAGGGCAGGGCCATCTCACGTGGAGGTGAGTGAAGATGATGTCAACTGCCCACCGAGATCGTGCGATTTGACCCCGTTAGACTTTTTCTTGTGGGGTTTTCTGAAGTCGCAGGTCTATACGAATTAGCCATAAACCGCAGCGGCCCTCAAAGCCAACACAACCCATGCCATCGGCCAAATTCAACCTGATTTATGCGCCAGAGTTATGGAAAATTTGACTTTTCGGGTGCGCGCCACCCAGAGAAGCCGCGACGGACATTTGGACCATATTATATTCCATACATTATGGCATCGATAGGCCTTTCAAAGGAATTTAGATGATATCTCACACACACTTTGTTTACTTAAATTCAAAGATAGGAAGCCCTTAATGAAAGACCCTTTATATATACACGTCTGGTTTTGACATCCCTGTCAAACTCGTCCTTTTGTGCAAAATGACAATGGAGAATGCTCGCTGCTCCGGCAAGGTTGGTAACGACTTAACCCAAGCCTTTGGTGTCTGAAACGGTTTTAGGCAAGGTGACGCTTTTTTAAACATCATATTTGACAGAATTGTGTGGAACTCACATTTGAACACTGGAGGCACAATCTTTCAAAAGTCTGTAGAACTAGTAGTGTACGCCGATGACATCGACACAATTGGATGAACTCATCGGGCTGTCACCGATGCGAATCCTGCTACCAACACCTCAGCAGAAATAAAACAGAGAATCACTATTGCTACTCGCTGTTTTTTTTGTTCTAAAAAGGTAATTGAGTAGTAAGGCCGGAGGTTCATTATTCTGGAAGAGACGTTGTCAACTAAAAAAATGATTCTTATTGCTAGCTTGTCTTGGATATTACTCACTGGCGAAGAGCTTCTGATGCAACATAAAGGGAAATCGACCCAGAAGATCCTGTGAGACTCCGGTTCCATGTACAGTACAGGTCGATTAGAAAAGGCACAGACGAATCATCAAATTTGTCCCTTGTGTAACGCTGGTTATAGATAAGGACTGTGTCAGATTGGCGTTCTGAATCGCCTGCTATGTTGCAAATTGCTCCCCAGTTTGTTATGCTTAGGCATAATTTGATATTTTTTTTTATAATTACGTATCAATCTTACCAATTGTACATTCGTCTTTTACACAAATTACAATTAAATTAAGAAAGGGTAAGTAGACATGTTATTCTATAAATTATTCATATTTTCAATTAAATAATAAAAACACAATTCAGAAATAGGAGAGGAGA
Source organism: Volucella zonaria (assembly GCA_963966105.1). Lineage (NCBI taxonomy): Eukaryota > Metazoa > Arthropoda > Insecta > Diptera > Syrphidae > Volucella > Volucella zonaria. The sequence continues at coordinate 86,230,676 of OZ014533.1, forward strand.
AAACAAAAGGGAGGTAGACGGAAAATAGATAATAATATTAATAGCAATATAGAATAAAGATAAAGGAAAATAAGAAGAAAAATAGAAAAAAAGAAGCGTAGAAGAGTAGAAAAGTAACTGTTGCTATTGCTTAAGTATTCCAGTGCTAAATTTTTGAACATGGAGCTCCCACTGTTTGTTAAGCGGTAAAAGGAAGTGAGTTCCAAAGCCTGGTAACATAGATAAAGAAGAAGCGCGAGGAGTTCAAATAATTATATGCAGGGATTATGATATTAAGTGTTCTGGTAGATTGAGAAAACCGTATCTTATCAAATAGATAAGCAGGGGATTTATTTTTAATAAGTTTTTATTTTTAATAAGGCTGACACTGATCTGTTTATTTAGTGCTAAAAAGTGTTTTATTCGTTTCTCTAAGTATTTGGGTATTATTCTTGATCTAAACTTCCTTGGTCTAAACTTATAACCTTAAAGACCTTAAGGCGCTATGGGCTTTCGCTGAATATAGGGGAGTTTTAGAAAAAACCTTGGGGGCTTGTTACCTCTGGATCTACACGGCTGTGTAAAACCAAATCTATGTCCTGTCTTAGTCAACACGTCTGAAACGTATATTCATTTCAAGGGTCCCGCTTTCAAGGTTATCTTCAATTTAAGACAGTGGTCTTAAGAACAATTCGCACTATAGTAATGGTATCGTTCTGTCCTTTGGCTCTTGTTTTATGGACATGCCGCCTAGCGAAATGAGACCGGAATTTGTGATTATCAGAATACGATGTCGATTTTCCCTGTATTTTGTACGGTTTTAGACCGGAATCGGACCTAGGAAAGTAAAGTAGGAAGAAAAAGGAAATGAGTCAGAAAGATAGAATGGCGGACGTGTGGTTAGAGTGGTCTTTGTTTGTCTATGTATTTTTTGCATAGGAGGGGCGCCGTAGCTACTTCTGGAGGCGAAGAGATTTTTTTGCAATTTGTTAAAGTTGGCGATCTTCGCGTTCTCGGTCTAGGGATTGCATTCTTATGCGTTCTTTCTCTTTATCCCTGCAGCTACTGCAGAAATTGTTGTGAGAAATATTTAATCGCTGCACGTGTAACAGCGCAGTGTATCGTGATTGGAGATATCTGTTCCCGTGAGGTTGATCAGCTTCCTTGATCGCTTAGCTCTATATTGGTCAAGGTGTCTTACAGTTATCTTGATGACTTAACCTATGGCTGACCTTAAAGAACGCGTACAAATGAGTCCTCGCGCCTGCGCCAACGCCTTCTGGTGTTTTAAAGCCGTCTTTGAAAATAAAAATGGAAGATCCATTCGCCCCTTTCTCGAATCGGATGTTAAAAAAATCAACATGGATGTAAGTGTCAGTTAATTAAATGTCTGCTTATTGAGGAGGAGACTGGTACACCAGACACTTAGTTCTTTGAACTGCTAAGTGTCTCTCAGCTTAAAGGCAGAATTAACTGCAATCTGCATTCTGAAAAGGCAGCAGAGTTTACAGAGCCACCGTTGGAGAAGTTCTTCAAGCGCCAGTGCTGCTTTATACATACGAGTACATCGGTCCGTCGCGTTTTTCTAACATGCTGATGTTAGTTCGTCTTGGCAGTTCCGTTTACACTAGATTTATGCTAAGCTCAAAGCTACGTGTCCAAAAATAGAGTGCGCCTAAGTATATTTAAAAATGTTAGAGATGAGTATTTGTACGACACATAAAGAGTTACGTCGTCCTCTAATATAGTGAGCAAGTGATTGAGGACTAGGTTCCATAGAAGAGAAGAAAAGAGATTACACCCTCAGTGGTTTCTTTCTTATAGAGTGGCGATTAATGGTTGCAATTATAACGCTACTACGTTACGCTTAAAACCCGGTTGAATACTCTCATCACTTTCCAACTAATTTGAGAATGCAAGAATACTCTGAACGCAGTCGGAAACTAAATGCAGTGAATCTTGTCTGCGTTCTATTTCGAACCTGTGTTTTCGATTAAACTTTGCATTAAAAGTTAGGCTTCTTGTGAGTACGACTCCCTAGCTTACAGGAAGATCAAACGAATACTTTCCGATGTCTTTGAAGAGTAAACGACATTTTTCCTGTCCTCACTCTTCACGTAAAGTGCTATGATAGCCCTTAATTTTTCAATATATTAATGGGCTTTATGCCAAAAGTTCTTCTTGATTGTTATTTAGAGGTCAACATGTTGTTGCCACAAAAAGAATTGTAATATAGGGTGACCAGATAGCAATGATAGTTTTCCAATTGTTATGTTTCAGCAGCTGTCAAAGTTACCAAAAACATGCAGCTGTCAAAATATTCAGTAAGTTTTGTCATCATGCATCGATTTATGCTTGCCGAATACGCAACGTGTATTACGTCGTCATCATGGCTTCAGTGTGCAGGTAATTCGTCGCACCGTGAAAAAGTCTTTTGGATCTTAAGCCACCAATTAGACAGAGATTGGTGCGAAATGAAGAAAATATAACCGGCCAGTATCGAAGAAAACCCAGAAACGTCGATTCGGCGATGATCAGCCGAATTGGGCATCGCCAGAGAGCCAACCCGGCTTATTTTGCGGGTCTACATTCGTATAAGATTGTGCTGACACAAGAATTGAGGCCGGATGCCTACAGACAGTGCCGTGAGTTCGCTAATTGGACGCTGCAAATGTTGGCCGGAGATTCGGGCTTAGGCCAAAAAATCATCTTCTCGGACAAAGCTCATTTTTGGCTCAGCGGCTATGTCAACAAGCAAAATTGCTGTTATTGGAGTGAACACAATCCACAAGTGTTCGTCCAAGCATCAATGCATCCACAAAGATTGAGTGTTTGGTGGGGTTTATGGCATAGCGACATCATCGGTCCTTATTTTTTTCGAAATGAGGAAGGAGACACAGTTACCGTCAATGGTCTCAGGTATAGAGCGATGTTAATCAACTTTCTGTGGTCAGAGCTTGACAACATCGATATATCCGAGCTGTGGTTTTGACAAGATGGCGCTACATTCCATACAAGTGACGCAACGCTCGAAGTTGTGAGGGAGAAATTCCGCGACTGGGTCATCTCATGGCGAGCGTTCGATTATGTTCTGTGAGGCTACGACAAGTCCTTAGTCTACACTAACAAGCCAACCACTTTGGACGAGCTCGAGGCCAACATTCGACACGCAGTTGCCAGAATAAAGCTGCACATATTGGATCGAGTCATCAAAAATTGGACCGACCGTTTGAGCACTGCCAGCAAAGCCAGAATCAATTTCATATCTCACACCGTTTTTGCTTTAATTAAATTTTTTTTTGCCTATCGTTCTTATCTGGTCACTCTATATAAGGTTTCACAAATTTTGATATGTCCTACTAACCTCAGTAGCATTGATCTATGCACATATCCAGTTCATGGTGATATTGATTCGTTATTTATTTTTCGCTAGACGAATTGCCTTCGTAATGAGTCCCATCCGTCTCTGGTTATATTCTAAAGCGATTGAGAAACTTTTTTAGTTTTCCATTCATTAAAACGAAAAAAGAAATAAATACATAAAAGACAAGCCTTCAGCCGTGGCAGCTCTGTCTGTTATGCGCATAAAGTATACAAAAGCAATCAGCCCTACAAGCAGTTACATACGTACATTTATTCGTAGTTGTGGTTGTGTAAAGCGACTTTAAAAAAAAAAAAAAATTGCAGTCAAGGCTGTCCGAACCACCAACTAGTGAATGTGACACCACCACCGACTGGCGTGCTGGTAGAAAAATCAATATTTGTACAAACCATGACCACCCCATCTACCACTCCTCTTCGAAGTTAAGTATAAAACGAACGAATGCTCTCGTCTATTACAGTTTGAATATCGTGGAAGGGATAGCAGGTTGCTCCGGCTTGCCCATCCTTCATCCGTGTAACCGCTGCTTGTACAATAGAAGTCCATATTGAGGCAGGCGATTGTGCTTGGGTGGACTGATGGTAATACTTAGGATCTTGGTGTGTAGGTCAAAACTTGACAAACGAAGAAGTACATGGAAAATCGTAGAAAAATAAAAGGACCACGAACATACGATAAAACTCCGCCATTTACAATAATTTGACATAGCTCCATAATAGGAAACCTATTCAATGAATGGAGGTCAACAACGAACTTAGTAATACATACGTTTGCATGCATGCAATCAGGCTATGGGGCCCAAAGTTGATGGAAAATTGTTGCCTCGAGCCACATCCCATGGCAATCGGTAAATCGGTTTATGCATTTAATTAAACAAAACAACAGAAAACAACATATTTAGTCCATGTGTGCTTTGTCCTTAAAATCCGAACAAGGATAAACACAATTCGAGGGTAATGTGAAGGTAATGGGATTTTAATGATCCCCAAGTTACATTGGGAGAGAAAACCTGTTTTAAGGTCACGCTGTGGCATATGTACGTATGTGCTAGCACCGCGAGTGGAAAACAATGAGTACCTTGAATGGAAGGTTTGAACCAATCCTGGTTGGCTTTGTGCCTTAAAATATTTTCGTTTGTCATGTTTTTAATCGGGATGTGTATTTTTTTATATTGTATATACAAATTTAAATTCCCTTGGAGATAGTAAACGTTTTGGGTTGGGTGTAACTGCCAGAGAGTTCAATAAAAAAAAAAAGAAGCTAAATCTAAACACCTTTAAAGAAGACCTTCCTTACCTAATGGGTACCTATAGTAGAATTAGTCCTTCAGTCTGGGGATTTGTTGGGGTACTATGTGCTGCGATTTCACAATGATTTCTTATAACACAAAATTTCTGTTACAAACAGTCGCAAATTACTTCAATCATTATATGTACTAGATGGAGTGAAAAGTGACCTCCTTGGGCATTAAACAATTTTTTTTTTAAATGTTTTTTTATATTATTCAATATAGTCCTCTTTTAGTTTGATACACTTATTTCAGCGATTTTCCAACTTCTTGATCCCGTCCGAAAAGTAATTTTCCGGAAGGTCTGCAAAATACTCCTCCGTGGCGTCGATGATTTCCTCGCGTGAGCTGAATTTTTTATTGATGAGCCATCTTTTGAGGTTTGGGAAGAGATAATAGTCCGAGGGATCCAAATCCAGTCCGCCCGATTCCGCATCAGCAAGTCCAAACACTCTTTCGAAGTGCTCTCGGGTTCGTGTCTTTGGTCATGCGCGGCACCCAGCGGCAGGATAACTTTTTCATATGCAGAATATTGCCCAAAATATGGCGTGTGCGCTCAGTACTAATATTTGTGGTATCTGCTAGCTCGCGCACCTTCACTTTCCGGTCAGCCAACATCCTTTCATGTATTTTTTTGACATTGTCCTCTGTAACCGCATCGGAGGGTCTGTCGCTGCGGACTTGATCGGTAGTGGAGTTGCGGCCACCACGAAACTCTCGAAACCAATATTTGACGGTGTAATCTGACGGAGCATTAGTCCCATAATATTTATCCAACTTTCCTTTTGTTTCCTTCACCGTTTTGCCTCTCAAAAAATAATGTTTTATGAGAGAACGAAAATAGTTTTTGTCCATACTCAACATGATGCCAAATACGTCAACAACAATCAGCTGTCAAAACAAAACTAAAGACAGTATCGCACTGAATGAAATTTGGCATATCTGCCTGAATATGAACGGACTTCAAGGCACCATAACCTTTTTTGCAGTAGCAGCGCATTCTGGCGGTCAAGGAGGTCACTTTTCACTCCATCTAGTATAGTATAAATAGAGAAGGCTTTCCACAACGAAAATCATTTACTATTTGATGTAATAAACAGAATACATGAGTATCTTTGTTTTTGTCGAGCTTATTAACTCGAGTGGAAATCGTTATCTGTTGTTGCGAAAACTTACAAGTTTTTATTCTGATAACTACGAGTTATTAATCGTTATCAAATGCCTTGAAGTGATGTAAAAGCAGTGATATCTACAATGAACAGATGATTTAGTAGAACTAACAATTTATCAGAAAGACGTGCACAAAGAGTGCCCTTGAAAGTGCGCTAATTGTGCAAAAATTCTTAATAGTACAACAGATGGATCTAAGCAGTTTTGCAGCTTTCCCATTACTTCCGGTACGGCAGTTTACTTTCCTTAATTTCTTCCACAGTTATGCATGTAGAGCAAGTTTTGTTCGTTTGTCTACAATACATTTTCGTATAAGTAAAAAAAATATGGAAATATGGCGATAACTAGTTTACTTATTTAAGTAAACAATCTTATTGACACACTTCGAAGGTGAAAGGATGTAAATATATACAGCAAACGTTCTGCTTGCTATTTTTCTAAAGTCCGTTCCGAAGCTTCTGGTCTTACAGTGGTGGAAAAAATAATAGGAATGGAAAAAAATTAAAATTAAATGTTAACACAATTTTATTGTAATTTTTTTGTATACTGGTAATTCAGCTATATAAGTCCAATGCCAATATCTAAGAATAATTACATAAAAAGCAATTCATTTTTTTTAATTTAAAATTTGTTGTGATTCCCGGAGTAAGCCAAAAATCTAAATTATAGCAAAGTATACAATAGATCAATACAAAACTTACTTTTAAACTAATAATTTGTTGCATGTCCTTTAGCCTGAAATACCGCCTTTTCACGCAGTGACAAGGATTCCACAAGATTTTGGCACTTTTGCACTAGTATTCGTCCCAACGACGACATTTATTTTAGAGCCGACTTTGATCGGCTTTAGATCGGGCAACTGAACCAACCAATGAAAAACCGAGACTTTTTTCGCTTGCAACCAGGTTTTGGGTTTTTCGAAACTTCCGAAGCAATGGCAAAAAGGCTGCATGACGTTTTTCAATATTCCTATATGTATATTTTTCCCACACCAGGAAAAAAAGCTTCATATCATAGAGCTATACAAATTCAATATGAAATAAAACACTTGAAGCTAATTTTAATGTCTATCATATTAGCTTTATTTAATAGATAATTTTATGCCATTAGTTCTTAAATATTATATCGGGCATATGCACGCCACGGCTAGCTCGAATGAAGCGCAATCGTGAAGTCCAATTTTCGACAACTTTATCGAGCAACTGGGGCCGTATATCAGCAATAACACGGCGAATTTTGATTTCCAAATCGTCCAACGTCTCTGGTTTATCGGCATACATTAGTGACTTCACATAACCCCAAAGAAAGTAATCTAAAGGCGTGAGATCATAGGATCGTAAAGGCCAGTTCACAGGTCCATTACGCGAATGTGTCCCGCAATAAATTGATGGTGTCGCACGCCGTGAGGTATGTTGCGCCATCTTGTTAAAGCCAAAGCTCTGTCACGTCAATGCCATTCAACTGAGGAACGAAGAAGTCAGAAATCATGTATCTATAGCGCTCTCCACTGACGGTAATATTCTGGCCGGCATCGTCCTAAAAGGAACATAGGCCGATGATGACACCAGCCCATAAAGCACACCAAACAGAGAGTTTTAATGGTTTTAAGGGCGTCTCGACAAAGGCTTCTGGGTTTTCCCCACTCCAAATTCGGCAATTTTGCTTGTTTACATATCCATTTGACAAAAATGTTGAAAGTGAGAATCAAGCCGAATCATGTTTTCGGCCCATTCACCGAACCTACGACGCGTATAATGGTCACCCGGTTTCAACTCTTGCACAAGCTGGATCTTATAAGCTTTTAAGCCAAGATCTTTCCGTAAAATCTTCTACAAAGTGGATGGGCATAGCTCCAATTGCTGTGCACGATGGCGAATCGGCTCATTCGGATTCTCCTCAACACTGCGCTCCACAACGGCAATAACTTCTTCTGTTCGTACTGTTTGCCGTCTTTGGGGATGCGTATTATCCACTAGAGTGAACGTGGTACGAAAACAATTCATTGTGTTCCGAAAACCTTGCTCAGATGGATGATTATGTCGACCATAAAATGGACGAAGCGCACGATAAGTTTGGTGAACCGAACCATGTTTTTCAAAATAACTTTGCACGCGTTGTTCTGACGTTAATCTATTCATCGTAAAATCGTAAAATGGCAAAACGTACTAACCATTAATCAACTATCAACTGTCAAATTGACAATCTTTAGAAACAGTGTTGCCAGTTTAAAAACCAAACCTCTTAAAAAAAACACCCTTTACTTGTTCCACCATGTGCTTAATGGTTGTTTTTAGTCTGCTTTAGTCGTTTACATAATGCCTACTATCCGAACTAAACGTGCCCATTTTGTTAAACTCCTTTAGCTGGTCTGCTGCAAATGCTTTTATTTTTTTTTCTGGCGTCTTCCTAAGCTGATCCCAATACATTTAGATTTAGTGCCTCGTTAATTTATGAAGAAGTAGCGACATGGTTATTTTTAGCAATTCGCACCATTTGTCGGTCTTTTTCTTCTTTCTTCCTCTAGTTTCTATGAATTTTTTTACTTTAGTAAACACAGGACAACGTTTCCGCAATGATTTACTTGTTTTTCTCTTAAAGCGAAGCTTCTAGTAGTAGTCTCTCTTTATCAGTACAGTGCCTTCCACGACTCATTATTTCGCAAAAATTTTAACAATCTATATGTAAAAACTCCAGAATCATAAAAAAATAATTACAAAAAATAACTTACTGTTTGTTTTTAAAAGATTATTCTTGATTAATTACACGCAAAACTAATATTGGTACACTTGTTTTTTTCCTGCAGTGGTTAAGTTCATCGAATGTTACGCAAAAGGTTCCGGGTTCGATTCGCAAGCAGTGCACCACAAAACATAAACAACGAATTTCTGACCTTTCTACCCTTTCTCAGATAAGCTAAATCTAAGACCCTCTTTTCATCTTCAAAATCACTGTAGCGTGTTCCAGGCGGAAATTTTGGCGGTTAAAGAAACTCTGTCCTGTCTGAAGAGGAACATGATAGTCGGATAGTCAGTCCCACTAAATTCGAAAATCGCTCTTGAATGCCGATAATCTCTTATGGAGATGGCAGAGCAGTTCAACTTTAACCTTTGCTGACATTCCAGGGAACTGTAGGGCCGTTGAACTAGCCAGAATTGAAACCACTCTACCTATTCTACCGGAAAAGGGTAGCATAGGTATACCAATTGTTACGTGCAAATTAATATGAAAGCTGGATGCCAATAAAAAAACAGACCTTAGACCAACAACAGACCGTTGGACCAACATGTCTAACGACTAAACAGATCTGCCCAAAGCTTATCCTTCTAAATAGGAAGCAACTTCACTTTGGAGCTTTCTTCTACAATGATTTAAGCGATCTAAAAATTATAGACGTAAACAGTCCCCTACGCTTTATCATAAGCTCACGTGGCATCACAATAGGATAATAGGCCTAATTGGGTTGGTGTTTCCAACAGCCATTCTTATCTACTTACACTTTCGACAGGTAAAGGCAAACTCTGAAAGTGAAAATTCTTGCCATTCAAATCCAGTGTGAAAACTTGTGATCAAGCTTGTCTCTCTATGCCCAAAGTGACAAGATGAACAATACATAGAGTGGAGGGATTAGGTATTGGTCCACATCCAGTTTCTTTTTTTTAGTAAGTCCGGTGATTTTTTTGCGATCTTCACATGAGAACGTTACTCATTCGGACTTCTTTTTTGGCATAAAAGGTCTTGGCCATGTTAAAATCGACCTTAATGAATCAGCGAACTTTTTTCTCTGTCATGTTGCAGATTTCTAGCTCTAGTAACGAGAAACAAATGGGGTGGGTACCAATATGAAGATGCAGGGTGTGCTTTCGGGCATATTATACGGTACATATATTTGGTTCTTTACCAAATCAATTCCCAATGCTTTAAAAGGTCGGGAGTGGGTCCTCCGGTTATACCAGCCATCTTAGTTCTTACTCGTAGTTTGGATATCGCCATTCAAATTTCTTTTTGGTCAGATGGACGGTGGACTAATAGCCACCTGGTCCAGGCTTCAAAGAAGAATTGCATTATGTTGAAATAGCTTCAATCAATAGACGCTGTTACTATGGCATAAATATTGTAAATAAACGACTCATTGCCATTTCGAAAAGACCTTCATAAAGTTAGGAAACGTTTTACGACTATGTCGACAAATAGAGCTCTTCCGGTGAAAGTGTTCTTTGGAGAAAACATTCATTGTCCATCAAAGCCTGAGTAATGAACATTTATTTTGATTGTGCGGTCGATCAGCATGAACTTTAAATGTGCCTTTCAAAACCAAGCTTTGCATTGTTCTACGATTTTATTCAACTCGAGTAACAATGATTCATTGACAGTCATCTATCTAAATCAACATCGTTCTGAGTCTTGTTTGTTATTTGCCTTCTCATAGCACACCACTAGCAATAGCACTTTCAATTATTTTGCTATAAATTCTATAAAGCAACGCTTTTTCACAAAGAGTCTACTAGTATACCGAACTGGTTTTGCCTTCTCCACATGTGTATGTATATTTGAAAATTAATCTTTTAATTACTATACAATCAGTTGAATATATACAGGCACTGCATTGAAGATACGATTTCGAAAAGACTAAGAAATCAGAGAAACCCTAATAGCAGCAGATAGGAATAACTAATACCCCAGCATGGGTACACATAACATCTAACCTACAAAAGCCATACGACCTTTAGCGTAATCGGGAATAACACTATCGGCCAAAATTAGCAATTCACGTGCAAAAACAAGAATGAAAACCAAAATCAAAATACGCTACCATAACAAAACAAAATTAACATAATACTCAATGACATAACCTAAAGAAATACAAATATTGGCGCTCATGTTTTTTTGAAAATGAATTTTATTTTTCATTTTTACATGCACACATATTGGCAACTTTTGTCTTGCGGAATACTAATTTCGCCACTGCGTAGTATCATATTGGGGGAGTGCTTATCTTAGTACGTACGCACCGAGTGAAGCTTCCTAAGATACGACTATTTCTACACTTGTGCGCGGAAGCGAAAAATTGAAACTATTTTTGGAATTCATGTTTGTTTTTGAAAACTCGATGCGGCACTAAATGGTCGTGGTCGCCTGTGCAGTTGAAAACGGAACATATTCTTTTTTAAGTTTAGAAATGTAATTAAATAAACTGCAGTCCATGTTTTAACGTTGTACTCGTATGAATACGTGTAGTGACCCCGTTTATTTCGAGAATTGAAAAGTATTGGGGAATGGTGTATTTTTGGACCTTAAAAATTGGAGAAATAGGTTTCTGTGTTGGTGTTGCGTAAATTGATGGAAATCTTTACAAGACGAAAGTTTTGTCTTTGTCTGGATTACAACGTTACTTCTAATTAGTTTAATTAGAGTTAATTGGATTTAAAAAAATGCGTAAATGGTGTTACACTTGTGGTAATCTCTTCCAAGTTTTTCAGATAAAAAGTTCCAGATTAGTTGTTTGCAATATGCCTGATTAGTTGCCACATCGTGGTTTCTATTTCGCATTCACGATTTCACGATCTCGCTATTGATGTCTACATCTGGCGGGATAATTTGTGAGTTCCACATACTCGTAAATTACATCTATGGGAAAAGGTTATATATTCGCTTCAAATTTCATAGTTTAGTGAGCATTTTGTTTGATAAATCCTTAAAAGATATTGCATATCTGACTGAAGAATTTCTTTGTGCTTTCGCGATTAACATTTCTCACCCCTTATCTCGCTCCTCGTGTAAGCAATTATTGAGTTAAAAGAAAACCTTTCATAAACATATGGGCCGGACGTCGTTGATATAGCTGTAATAATACAAAATATGACCTTGCTACTCTTTCAATACTAATCGAAGTGCTAATGATTCGCCTAAAGTTGACCTCACACAAAATATTTTAAAATAAGTGAGAAGATCAGATAGAAAATTGCCAAGGTTTTTAGTGGAAAATAATAATTTTAAATCAAAAAACGAGAGTTATGTACTCGTAAATCAGTGACTTCTATTCTATTCCTCCGAAAAGGATTCGATGTAACTAATTAGATATTAGATCTACCAAGTCTGCAAACCTGAAATCGAAATTTCCTCATAGATGGCCCTAGCTGTCAATGTACAATAGCTATCATCAAACTGCGTAATTGGCGCCATTTCCTTGTTGACATCTGATAACGATGTTCAACTCAGAACAATACAAGTTTCATACAACAGCATAGTTTGCAATAGCGTTGAATATGTCGAATTTTGTGCCTGCAAACTACGATTTGCGCACATCATTTAAAAAAAAAACTGCTACAAAATCGTATCGAGTCCTTGTCGAAGCTTACCGTGAACGTGCTTTTGGTAAATCACAGTGCTTTGAGTGGATTAAAAAAATCAAAAGTGGCGACTCTGAGGTGATAAACGAAGAACGTGGAAGGCCACCGTTTGGTGGGGTGATTAGGGTATGCTAAAACAGCAAATGATCGATTCGAATCAAGGTTTGCTACCGGAATATAAAAAAAAGGCAACACAAAGTGATTTTGCTTCATGATAATGCGCCATCACACAGCAAAACTGGTCAAGGAAGCGATTAAGGCGTTTAGTTGGGAAATACTTTCACATGCGGCTTACTCACCAGACTTGACTCCGTCCGATTACTACTTTGTTCGATGGGACACGCACTTGCTGAGCAGCGCTGCACATCTTATGAAAATGTACGAAAATGGCTCGATGACTGATTTGCCTCAAAACACCAACAGTTTTTTTTTTTGTTGGCATAGTATCCGCAAATTTTCAGGCAGGTGTTGAAAATGTATAGTTAGCGATGGGCAATACTACGAATAAAATACTCATACAAAAAACGTGTGTTTTTTATACAAAAATTTCGGTTTCATATTTACATACCTTGTAAATCTAACCCATTTTCGGTGCAGCAAAACACTAAATTCACCTCTTGATAATAGCTGTCGTGGTCTCTTAGATGGCGGTATGATAGATATCTCTTTGAAAGCGTCGTCCCTATCGTTATTCGGTTGAAATACCCCTGATATACGAGTACAAGTTTTGAAATACCTTTCTTGCAGTTGAATTGATCGCATATTGTTGTGGGATCGGATTCGTTATAATCTTTCACAAGGATATGGTAATATTGTTTTCGTGGCTGAATGTGACTGTTACGTTATTTCTTTGACATCGAACTTTAAAGAATTGTGCAAAAATCATAAGCGAACACCGGCAGCACAATTTTCAAAAATCCGTGCAACTACGAGTTGGGGCAAAAGTAATGCCATAATGCGCATTGGCTGCCATTTTGTTAGAAATGAAAAAAATTGGGCTTGGGCCTTGAAATTGGTGATTCACAATATCCATCGTTGCCCGAACTGTGCGAGAGGTTCCTCCATCCTGTTGGAACCAACAATGCTCGAGACCCAATTCAGCAGCTTGCGGCAAAAGAAACTCGATTAACATCTGTCTGTAACGCTCACCAGTTACGGTTACGGTGGTGCCGTCGGTGTCTTTAAACAATGCCGAACCAAACAGTAACTTTGAGGGGATGTAATGACTTTCGTGCATTTCACGTGGATTCTCCGTGCCCCAGAAACGCAAATCTTGTTTATTCACATAACCACTTAAGTGGAAATGGGTTTCGTCGCCCATTATCATTTTGGATACGCAATCATCCTCTTCTTGCACAAGGTTTAAGTTAACCTCACTTGACGGTCAGCAGGCAGCAATTGGTGAACGGTTTGCACTTTATTAGGGAACATCTTCAGGTCTTTCACCAAAATTCGACGCAATTAACGTCTACTGATGTCATATTTTGTGCATTTGGACTCTCTCGGATGTGATATTCTCGATCGAACGAGCAATACCGGGTCGGGTACTTCTTGTGATACCTCTTGTGGACCCAGTTTTCATGAGACGCTCAGGCGAACTCTTAATTATTCGCGCACGGGGTGTAGGACGACGAAATTCACGCTGCGTTAAAACAACAGACAGGAACAGGAAATTGGTCAAATAAGCAGTAACAATAATTCCGCGTTGGTTCATTGCTTGCTGTCAACTAATTCTCTATTTCTATCTCTATATTTGACGCCTTTTGGCATCACTTTTGCCCCACATTGTACTAGCGTACGCCGATAATATTGACATAATTGGCAAAGCTCAGCAGGTTGTCGATATTGAAACGATAGCTGATAAAATCCGTTCAGCGATAATTGAAGGCAAATTCAAGTGTATGCTGTAAACAAGAAAGGACACACAACATCGGCGAATTGGACAGAACCTCGCAGCTATAACTTTGAGGTAGTAAGGGACTTTTTCTACCTTGGCTCTGGCTCAGTAGAAATAAAACGAAGAATCACTCTTGCTAATCATTGTTTCTTTTGGCTAAAAAGGCAATTTAGTAGTAAGGTTCTATCCCAAACAACTAAAGAGACTATTATAAGACATTGATCATCCCAGTCCTATGTTATGGCGCTGAAACGTGGACTCTATTGAAAACGGATGAAGATATTCTCGATCGTTTCGAGAGAAAAATCCTTCGTATAATATTCGGACAAGGACGTCTTCGAACATGAAAACTACACCGACCAGTAAATTTTTCGTATACAATGATTGTTATTAGAAAACCGATTGGTTGCTGAAATTTTGCTTATTAACTAAGCCATTTAACCAAAAATGTGCCTCGTTACTATTGTCGATGAAAATCCGGATCTTCTTCAATCGTCAATGGAGCTTAATCAAATGGATGCGATCTTATAAGGACGTTAGCAAAGTGCTTTCGCAAAATATGTCACAGGGACGTTCAGAGATGTCCAGCCCTTGACTTACCAACTCTCATACAGCTGTAATATTCCTTTCACTTCTGGTGTTCCGCTGGCACGGCAACATTATGGAGTGAACAAGTCGATTCAAATTTCTTCATTAAACGGTCAGTTGTTCTCTTGCCGGGATAATTATAACGGCCGAAACTGACAGAGAAATATGAAAAAGAAAATTTAAAAGTTGTTAACGTTATTGAAGCGCAAAGCTTTCCTTGAAAATAATGGCAGACAATGAGTGAATTCAGAGAACCTGTACTGAAAAAATATGGCGCATGTAGTGTATCTTCATGTTTCGATGACGAAACTCGTCAAGCCTTTATCTTAACTATTTTTTTTTATCACTGATTTGCTATAGTAAAAGTTACTGATCTGGAGTCCAGATAATACGAGTATATCATCTGGGACATATGCAATTGGATAGATAACGTTGTGCGGCAATGTAATAGTTTTGAGTTAGATTTCGGTTTTACATTTCAACAGCCACTTGGGAACAGTTACATTGAGTAAAAAGAGTTGGATTCATCCTAATCAGTGTTGGTAGCATTCAGAAATGGATGGATGGATGACTGATCAATGGTTACTGCTTTCACTATGAAAATGTTGCAAACAAACAACAGACTGCAACAAATTCAGTAAAATAGCTGCTACAGCGTCACACAATGAGCCGATAAGTCTCTTAGATTACCAAACTGCATTTACCGCCCTGGAGATATTCCGAGGCTGAGGGATCGCTGACTTCTCATTCGGAATTTGGCTGATACTTGCGCTTTTATTGCTTATCGGACTGGGTTTTTTCGATGACTTTCTATTAACATGTAGCTCTAGAATTTTGTTTACTCTCGTTTTCTCCGCTATGATAGTTTGATTTCCTAACACTCGTTGATATTAGTAATATTGTACATATTTCTATCTACATATTTACGTCACTGTGATTTTTCTTTTTACTTCGCATGCATCCTCCAACAATGCGATTAGTTTTCTTAAAACTGGACGCACTTCTATCGTGTGCAATAATGAGTATAATCGGCTATTCCAGCCAGACTTGGCAAATTCTGTGTGCAATATTGCCATTGCAATTTTCCTGATTGTTTAGCAGAAATTTGACTTGCGGTCTCTGAAAAACTCCAATGGCACTTTCTTTAGATAGATAAAAACGGTGTGCAGATCTTTCGCGTCGTAGCGATGGTCTTTCTCATAACATATGGAACGCGACGTATTTCAACCTATCTTCCACAAAGCTACTTCACTTCAAGAACTCGCTCGTATGTTTTTATTTTATGTGAAATCACCTTCACCGATCGATAATTGTTACAGTTTCGCGTGTCGCTTTTGCCTTTATATAGCGAAACAAGGAAACTCATCCGTCAGTGGGAAAGCATACGGTCGCCTCTCACCCATTTATTGAATATGATAAAATCGGGAACCATTTAAAAGCAAGCATTACCAGTTTGATCCATAGTTCCAAAAGAATAAAAAGAAAAACACTGACATAATAGCTGTTAAGTTGTTAGCTAGGAAATGGCAGTGATCAATGAAAACTCTTGTGACCGTACCTAAAAGGTGTATTGCAGAGGACTTACTTGAAGAAAGTTTTGCCTTAAATAGGTACGTACTATATATGTATATAGTATACCCCTTATGTGAAGATAAAGTTCAGTCACGGTATTGAACCTACCGCAGTAAGTGCTACAGGTATAGCTTAGTTCCGCTGCTGCTTAGTTTGGTGGCTCAGTGACTTCTGTAAATTCCCGAGCAATATTTACATAAAGTTGCTCGTTAATAATGTCTCAGTTTCTAGCTTATATGGCTGTTTGAAATTCCTTAATTTTTCAAAAAAATTTGGAAATAAATGAAAAAACCAATTTTTTATCTAGATGGAACTATAAAATTATAAAGGCTAAAAATCTGTAAGGATTCTAAGCAATAGCTACTATTATAAGGTTGAAGTCTCCTATGTTTAAAATTTTTTGAATAGTTACTTTTGCTGGGTTAAAACAAGTATTATTCAATGCCGAAAACCCTTATTCTTATTTACACAAGAAACTTATCGGGTTGCACCACATGAAATGACCGATTTTCGCTCAGTCGGAAATAAGAAGTTCTCGAGTGAACATCTGTGCCAGAACGTTAAATTTTCTTTTTTTTATAACATAACGTGATACGGGTGCTTGTCGTGTTAGAATTTTAGGGTTCGTTACAAGTACCGTTATTTTTTTTTCTAGAAATTATTTACCATGCTGTCGGCAGTTCAAATTCACCCTCTTCAACCCTCTTCCTTTACGAATTTAAAATGGGACATAATGCGTCATTGGCAATGGAAAACATTAATGATGCATTTGAGGATGTAGCGGTAAACGAACGCACTATACGCCGTTGGTTTGGAAAGATCCGTTCGGGAGATTTCGCCCTCGAAAATAAACCACGTGGGAAGCCGGAAACGTTAGTTGACGACGATGCTTTAAGAGCAACGGTGGATGCGGAGCCAACGAAATCGGTGCGGGAGATTGCAAAAAGCATGGCAGTATTCCCAACGACAATAAGTCGATCCCTTTCTCTCGTAGGAAATTTAAAGAAACTCGATAAGTGGGTACCCAATGAACTGAACGAATCCCAAAAACTACGGCGCCTGGAAATCTGCGCATTGCTTACATTAAGAAACCGAACTGAACTGTTTTTGCACCGGATGGTCACCTGTGATGAAAAGTGGATACTGTATGACAATCATAAAAGATCTGGGCAGCGGATGGATGCAGATGAAAAACCAAAACACACCCCCAAACCCGGTCTTCACCCAAAAAAGGTTATGGTGACAATTTGGTGGACATCGACAGGACCAATCCACTTTTAATTTCTTCAACCAGAAGAATCGATAAGCGCCATCAAATATTGTGAGGAAATCCACATATTGCGTTGGTCAATAGGCACGGCCTGATCCTTTTACATGACAATGCTAGACCCCATACCCCACAAGTAACGGTGCAAAAACTGTTGCAGTTGGGATTTGAAATTCTTCCGCATCCATACTCTCCTGATATTTCCGATACGGCTTACCGCACTCTGGATTCATTTTACCGGCAGAAGGTCTTCCAGAACCGCACAGAGGTCATAAAAGCCATTGCCTCAAAAAGTCAACACTTCTACGAAAAAGGAATATTTGGCCTTGTGTCACGTTGGAAGAATGTCATAGAACGGATCCTATTTTGATTGCATAAAAATTTACGAAAAAATAATATTGGCTATTAAATTTTTACTATAAAATCGTTTTTTTTTAGAGGTATACAAATTCAATATGAAATAAAACACTTGAAGCTAATGTTACTGTCTATGATATTAGCTTAATTTAATAGATAATTTTATGCCATTAGTTCTTAAATGTTATATCGGTCATATGCACGCCACGGCTAGCTCAAATGAAGCGCAATCCAATTTTCGACAACTTTTTCGAGCAACTGGGGCTCGAATAATACGGCGAATGTTGACTTCCAAATCGTCCGACTTCTCTGGTTTATCGGCATAGACTAGTGACTTCACATTCCCCCAAGAAAGATCTAAAGATGTGAAGGCCAGTTCACAGGTCCATTACGCGAAATTATGCGCTCAGCAAATGTTGCGCCATCGTGTTGATACCAAAGCTCTGTGACGTCAATGCTATTCAACTGAGAAACGAAGAAGTCAGAAATCATGTTTCTATAGCGCTCTTCCATTGAGGGTAACATTCTGGCCGGCATCGTCCTTAAAAAAATATGGGCCGATGATTCCACCAGTCCATAAAGCACACTAAACACAAAACAGTGAGCTTGAATGGTTGTAAGGGCGTCTCGAAAAAAGCTTCTGGGTTTTCTCCACTCCAAATTCGGCAATTTTGCTTGTTTACATATCCATTTAATCAAAAATGGGCCTCATCGGAGAACAAAATTTTGCGTTGAAAATGAGGATCAAGCTGAACCATGTTTTCGGCCCATTCACCGAACCTACAACACGTATAATGGTCACGCGGTTTCAACTCTTGCACAAGCTGGCTCTTATAAGCTTTTAAGCCAAGATCTTTCCGTAAAATCTTCTACAAAGTGGATGGGCATAGCTCCAATTGATGTGCACGATGGTGACTCATTCGGATTCTCCTCAACACTGCTCTCCACAATGGCAATAACTTCTTCTGTTCACACTGTTTGCCGTCTTTGGGGATGCGTATTATCCATTAGAGTGAACGTGGTACGAAAACAATTCATCGTGTTCCGAATAACTTGCTCAGATGGACGATTATGTCGACCGTAAAATGGACGTAGCGCACGATAAGTTTGGCGAACCGAACCATGGTTGTCAAAATAAGTTTGTACAACTTGCACGTGTTGTTCTGGCGTTAATCTATTCATCGTAAAATGGCAAAACCTACTAACCACAAATCAACTTTCAACTGTCAAATTAAAAATCTATGGAAACCGTGTTGCCAGTTTAAAAACCGAACCTCTAAAAAAAACACCCTTTACATTGCAAGACGGCACGAGTTACAATATTATTAAGATAGAGACTTCAAACTTGAAGAATATTTTTTTTTACTTATTTTCGAACCCAGTGAGCCCCTGGGAGCATAAAAATTCAAAATACCGTTCAAACTTGAACCGATTCTATCTCTTTACGTCAAAAGAATCGAGGAAATATAGAAGTTTGCATGTATAAAAAGGAAACAAGGTTATTTCTTCCGTAGTAATTGATTTAATGCTTCACAGGTTTTGAATTCCGCTTCAATATATACACTTGTCAAACTGACGTAGACAATTTAATGCGTAAACCTTCAATAGTTTTAAAATAGATAAACGAACAATTAAAGTGTGTTGTCTATTGTCCACATTGAAACTTTCTCTTTTCTCTACAAAACACGTGTCTCATTAGAAATTCAAAAATTCAAAAACTCTACCGTTGACGTAACTATGGCGCTAGTCGACAGTAACGAGGACGTCCTCAACCCTTAAATTATTTTCCATAAAGTTCCCATGCAACCCAAATGTACGTCGAACCACGAATTTGAAATACGCCCCAAACCACTTCGTAACTTATTCTACTAAAAATTAAAAAAAAAAAATAAAAAAAAATTAGCAAAACAGTCTCGTATATAGTAGAGTTCAAGTTCTTTCCGACAAAAACAGACACACTGTTAAGACTACAGCCTTAAACAATAGCAATTAAATGAGAGAATGAGGAATGGGAGAGAAACGGTAGGAGATAGAACAGGGAAGAACCATGAAAACCTTGTAATGTGTCATGGTGCACAATTCACTTTTCATATTCGTATAAAGAAAATCATATAATCACACAATGCACTTTAGCCCCATCTAGGTTGCACAAGACCGCCGTTTTCAATTGGTACCACTTACATCGCTATACCAATTTCTATAATATCGTTCCGGACTTGGTAGAACACACATAGGCATAGACGAATAAATTGTGAGCTTTCGAGAATGCCATTGAAAACAAGTGCAGGGGTTATTGCAAGGGTAAAGTGCGGTGAAATGCTTTTCAGAAATAAAGCAAAACCAGAACCAAGACGAAGACAGAAAGGAAACTATTTTTAACCCAACAACAGCAAAAAATAAACAATCTCACAGAATTTACTCTCTTTTCGTTTTGGTTTCCTGCATATGTATCTATTTATGAATTTCCATGGATCCCAGTTCTGGTGCAGATGGGAGGATGGAAAGTTAGTTAGTTCCGAATTGTAATGAGGGCGTCTCATTTTTCTTTTCTCCCATCATTTCGAGTACCCACAAGTTTAGCTGTCCTTTTTGGAACAGTATGACCAACAAGTTGGTAGCTGAAGCATGCCATAGCAACTTTAAAGGTGACTTAGATCATCATTGGCCTGAATAGATTTCAGTTTAAAATGGATCTAAACGATTATGGCATGCATTTAGGTCGGCTAATTATGCATAAAATCGTTCTCACACAGTTGAAATGTTGAAAATCATAAAACAACGAACGACATTACTTTAAACTGATTTCTAATTACAGTTTTTATTTTATCCAGAAGTCCGCACAAATCTTTGTACAATGATTATCTCCATGTCATACTAGCACTCATACGAGTGTTATCGATAAATGTTTAGCTCATTAAAATAATATAATAAGTGTATTATATCTTGAAACCTTTGAACTGTAGGTTGGCACTGTTCGTTCAGTATCATCACTTAGCAAATAAAACTCGTTAATGGCAAATATGCTACCACGTTTTACGAATATGAGCTGACTTGGCATATCAAAGTTTCTGATGATTCATCTAAAACCAAAACAAACCGGAAAGCTGAGTTACATTTGTTGTTGTGGCTGTTTTCATTGTTTGTTATTTCATTTGGCATGTTGCAAGTCTGATTTTATTTTTATCGTCAATCTTCTGCCGTTGGAGCCGGCATATTTAGGCGATCTTCTATAATAGGTTAGCTGAATCGGATACGTACTCTCGTATTTAATTGTTGTTTTACTCTTTACGGATATTTAAATGGATAATCTGATTGGCTCAATGGTATTTCGTTATTCGTTTCGGTTGGTGTTTATTTATCCATGCTTCTCGAGTTACATAACTCAGATAGCTTTAATTTAAAATGGAGGATAGAACGATGGATACAAAAATGTTATTATTGCTGATGTTCACGACCGGAAGTTGAATTGTTTAAAAGTTAGATTTAAACAAATTTTAACTTCAAGGCTACAAGTTTATGTTAAACTATAGAAAACCATTTTCTTTCTATTCATGTCCTCAACGGATTTTTTTGTAAAGTCGCTATTTTTCTTTTTTAATACACATACAGTGTTCTTAAACTAACCTGGAACTTTTCAAAACTTTGATAGCACGCATGAATCGTGTCCCGATTTTCTTCCACTTTATTTGCTTCGATAATCCGCGCCTATCAATTTAAAATTGTACCAGATCCGTATTTGGACAGGATCTGCAAGATACCTTTGTCTTATCTACGCCACTCACATTTTGAATAAGCCACAAAGGTTTAGTGCCTTGTTCGATGGGCTTTGCCTTTGCTTTGGACATCCCTTTTCCGTTTTATTGGATCCCTGTTTAATGCATCGTGTCGCCAAATGATATGTATCATCTGTATGTTAAGATCAACCACAGGCCAAAGCAATCTGTAGCTGCAATCGCGTTTCAAATGTGATCACCAGCGTCCTACTTTAGATAACCTCAACCAGTGTTGTTTAAGTACGCACTTAACAAAGCGCAGACGTCAGTAATGATGCCAATAAATTTGTAGATCTGATTGCATTGTGACTAGTGATTTTCATGGTATGGTATATTCATGAGATATTGGATTAATCTTCAGCTTCGCAGCGCGAACGGCCTGATTTTTAACTCTGACCTAGGAATAAGCATATTCGTATAAAGAATTTTATCTCAGTACTTTCAGCTCGAATCTTTTTTAGTGATTGATTTCAATACACATATGTACATAGTTCTAGGTTGCTTCAAAAATCTGAATAAATTAACCCTTAACTTGAGCGTGGCATTGCATATACCTAATGTTGCTTTTCGTCTAGCAGCTTGAAATAGTTTTTGAATTCTCACCACGTTAAAAACACAACTTATGTACTATCTTCCCTATGCATGCTGAGGCATTGTTATACAGGGTCTTTCAATAGGGACTTCCGAACTTTGGCAGCTGATAGCGGCCATATTGTTGAAGCTACATTTGTCAAATTGGCTGCCGTATACTCAGTTTGTTTTGCCAAATCACCATGGACGGACATAACGTTCAATAAAATGTGCAAATGATAAAATTGTTTTATCAAAATGGGTGTTCTGTTCGGGCAACGTTCCGCGCGCTTCGCCCATTTTACGGTCGCCATAATCGTCCTACCGAGAGGACTATTCGCACTGTGGTGGATAAATTTGAGTCCACTGGTTCAGTAAACGATAAACCATGAAACGCAAGATCTGTCGGAAACATCGCCGCTGTCCGTGAGAGTGTGCAGGAGAATCCGAGGCAGTCGATTTCGCGTCGCTCCCAAGAACTCGGCCTTTCGCAGACCACAACTTGACGAATTTTGCGTCGTGACTTGGGCCTGCATCTATACAAAATTCAAGTGACCCAGGAGCTGAAGGTAAACGACCATAGACAACAATGTGTGTTCGCTGAATGGGCTCTGGAGCCCATCAGTCAGTTTCCAACTGACCCTAATTTTCATCGAAAAATCATCTTTAACGATGGGCCTCATTTCTGGATGAATAGTTACGTCAACAAACAAAATTGTCGAATTTGGGACGATACCAATCCACATGAAATCCAGGAGCGTCCAATGCATCCCGAAAAAGTCACTATGTATTTTCTGTGGATTTTGGGCTGGCGGCGTCGTTAGTCCATATTACGTTGGCCAGGTCATCACCGTGAACGGCGAGCGCTATAGATCGATGGTTACCAACTTTTTTTGGCCTGAATTGGATGATATGGACACCAATGACATGTGGTTTCAACAGGACGGCGCTACGTGCCACACACTGATTCGAGGGCAGGGCCATCTCACGTGGAGGTGAGTGAAGATGATGTGAACTGCCCACCGAGATCGTGCGATTTGACCCCGTTAGACTTTTTCTTGTGGGGTTTTCTGAAGTCGCAGGTCTATACGAATTAGCCATAAACCACAGCGGCCCTCAAAGCCAACACAACCCATGCCATCGGGCAAATTCAACCTGATTTATGCGCCAGAGTTATGGAAAATTTGACTTTTCGAGTGCGCGCCATCCAAAGAAGCCGCGGCGGACATTGGAACGATATTATATTCCATACATAATGGCATCGGTAGGCCTTGCAAGCGCGTAAAAAATTTCGATGATATGTTATCTCACACACACTTTGTTTTATTTAAATTTAAAGATAGGAAGCGCTTAATGCAAGACCCTTTATTAGTTATTTTTTCCGCATTTTAACTGTTGCTGATATTCATTCTTCATCGAATTGCTGATACAACTTGGGCATGGCGATATGATGGCCGCTCGAAATTTTTGCTCGATACGGAATTTTTTTTGCCGACTCGCCCGCCGACTTAACTTCTCATTCACGTCTAGACAAGAGAACTTTCTTCATTTTAGGTCCCTCATTTATCATTTATCTTATTTGCTGTTCGGAAAGCCAAGTGAAAATAAGTCGTGCAGTCTACGCGCGGTGCTGGACCTAAATCTAAAATGTGAACGATGGAATACGACCAACAATTCAGGAAACAGATTTTATTGTACAACGCCCCAGAGGGGGAGAAGATTTTTTGCCATTCGTAAAATCCTTGAAACCTTTAAGAAGTGTGCCTAAATCCTCCATCACAAGCAATTCTATTTCTATTATCAGCTCTTTGGATAAAGTAGCAAGAGTACTTAACGATCTTAACAAACACAAAGCAATTGGTCCAGATAGTACTCTATCTGCGCTTGTCATGTAGAATTGCTTTCCCTCGCTTGGTAAACTCTTGCGTAACCCTTATTTTTTTTTTTATTTTTTTTTTTCATTTTCTGAAAGATGCATTTGTTAAGAATGCTCTAACCAAATTTAGTAAAGGAATTCGTAAAATTGACGGAAATACAGCATTTTATGTGAAAACGTTCCAAGTTGGACTGGTTTACTACCTGCCCATCCTTTGTTGGCGCTTATGAACCCTTATCCTCCCTAATATTTTCCGGTTAATGCAATGTATTCGCTAGGAGGGAACAGAAGGGAAATTCCTGTTACTGAATTGAATAGAAACCCGATGACCAAGCGTAGAAGAATCCGACACGAAAGAGTCAGTTCTTTTTCGGTAGTCGTACGACACGTATCTATCATTCGATCCGTATCGTGTATTCGCGATACTACGTTTTTCAACCTGCTTGACAACATATTTGAAAAACTATTCATCCAATTTGCATGTGCCAAGTCTTCAAATGTTCTCTATGGTACCACGTAGGGATTTCTTTTTATAAAGAACCTCCTTCTATTTTCTGTGAAAATGGGAAATAAAATTCGCTGGGCCGCAATTTTTTCTTTTTTTTTAGATATCGAAATTTTCCTACGTGATGCTATAAACCTACATATGTGTATGTCTAGTTTATAAATGTATGTTTTGTATTTTTCTGATGAACCGTATGGCTGAATTGCTGTCAACCACCAAGCAGCAACTTCGTCGAAGTGTCCTTTTGGAAGCGGCGTACACCGCAAACCATTGTTAAGATTCGAATGAAAAAATTTTGTGTAGCCATCTTAACCTTTCAAAGGTCAGTGCAAGGTGGGTGCCACGAATACTCACATCGCCTCAGAAAAAAGTGAGAATCGCATGCTGTAGAGAGCTTTGGAGATGTGTAGTGAGAACGCGGACGGTGTTATGGATCGAATTGTTACTGAGGACGAAACGTGGGTCCACCACTATGACCCTGAAAGCAAACAAGAGTCCATGCAGTGGCATAAAAAAGGAACAGACCCCCCGAAGAAGTTCAAAGTCACTCCGTCTGCCCGAAAGCTCATGGCCACAGTTTTTTGCGACTCAAAGGGAATCTTGCTCATTGAGTACAAAAAAAAAGGTGAAACCATCAACGCCACATCCTACGCTTCCACTTTGCATAATTTGCGGGAGGAAATTAAAAAGAAAAGACGGGGTAAACTCGCAGCGGGTGTGTTGCTTCTTCATGACAACGCTCCTGTTCACACGGCGCGAGTTTCCAAGGTTACTGCGCGAGATTGTGGTTTCGAAGAAATCCAACACCCACCTTATAGTCCAGACCTTGCCCCTAGTGATTATTTCCTGTTTCCGGATTTGAAAAAATGTCTTCGTGGAAAAAGATTTTCGGATGATGAAGAACTCAAGTCGGTATTTTGCAGAGAAAGAAGAAATTTATTATTTTGGGGGTTTAAAAAAGCTTATCTCAAGATGTAACAAATGCATTGATGTTAGGGGAGATCATATTGAAAAACAAAAACAATTTAAATTGAATTCGCATTTTCCTTCATATCGATACCGAGAATATATTGAACGCCCCTCGTATATACATATCTTGAATATTAGTATCAATAAAAAAAAAATCGTTTGCTCGAAAAAAATGATGAAAAATACACCCTTGTACCGCGCGCGCACCGTGACCTGGTGCCGTAAACTATGTATTTTCTATTGCCGACTGCCTCCGAATCTTACAGCTGCGGTTGCGCCTTATTTGTCATTCGTTATTTTTCCTAATGAGAAGCCATGGAATTCGCTAACCTTCCTCAAGTGCCTTGTTGACTCATACCTTTGCAAGCTTTAAAGCTACAATCCGCTAAAAAGGATAAGTCCATAGATCGCTGTTTGACGTAATAGTTTCAACTTATGATTTGCTATTTCTAGTACTTTGTGTGCTGGCCAGTGGTGTTTTAACACTTTTTATCAAATCTATATTCATACTCGTACATCCAAATGAAACTTAAGTATTATATTTAAGGGGTTAGGGCAGTCTAGGATTCTGAAAAGATCGATGTTTTTATTGCTTTCAATGGTCCCTTAGGACCTCAAAAATGATCTTCCAAAAGATTATAGCCGGGAAATATCTCGAAGTACTTGTTTTTCAAAGTATAGTAGGTAGGCTTTCTATAACTTACAATTTTAAACGCGTTTATCTTAAAACCGCTTTTTTCAAGTTGGCCGCACTCATAACTTGAACAATTTTCAACCAATTCACTTCAAATTTTGACCAGATCTTTAAAAATATATTGTCTAAATAAGTACGTAGGACTGCATAGTACATTTGTTATTAAGAATTTTCTGGCGATTTTTCTGCGAATTTTGCAAGTTTGTCTTTGGAAGTGCGCCATTCGGCTAAAAATCCAATATATCAAAAAAATCCAGCGTACTTCTTTAGCTGTTGTTCATAATTCAAAATTGACAGGAGCTGTTGCTACGGCCGTAGACCGTTCCAAAAAAGAGAAGTCATCTGAGAAACGCTGCACAGCCACCATTTTTAAATAAATTATTCTATAAGAATTGTGCAGTCAATCATTTGTACAATAAACTTCTATGTTTGTAAACTCGATTTATTTTATATTTTTTCTAAAAAAAAACAGAAAAAGGCCTATTTTTACGGCCTCTAGAATGGCCAATCCCCTTAAAACAATCCGAAGCGATTGAGCTTATAAAATAGACGAAGGTTATGCCCTATTTTGAGAAAGGGAATCCATGGTACAATTTTCATTGAATAGTTTTCTCATGCTTAATTCTTTGGTAAAAATGACAAGCAGACCATCATACATATTACTATAACGGCAATGGCTGATAAATCCAATCCGGCGTATTTTTCATCTTCTATTGATTATAATGATGGTTGAGCTCAAGAATTACGCTGTTGGGCTCTTTCACAGCTTTAAGTGCAAGTGGCCTGGTATGGACGGTGTGCTATTGGCGTTTTTTACAGAGAGAAATTCATCCCACCCAAAAAATGGAATTAAATCGTGAACATTGTCGTGCGATAATTTTTTATGATTTTCGACGTGGATTAACTTAACAACAGTGTGTCGATCAACTCGCTTCGTCTTTTGGTGATGAATTCCATCACGGGCCACTGTGTTTCGTTGGTTTTATGAATTCAATCGTGGTCGTCGTTCGCTCCAGGACGAATTTCATGAAAGTCGCCCAAAGTTGGTTGTGGTGCCAGAAAACATCGATGCTACCCGGGAACTGATATTACAAGATCGTCATGTGATTTACGGTGAAATTGAGGCTTGCTTTGGCACTAGTTCCACTCACATACCATTAATATTGAATGAATATTTGGCCGCCAAAAAAATTTCTTCGCTTTGGATACCGCATAATTTGACAATCGCTCAAAAAAAGGTTCGTGGCGATTGATCCAAAGAAATGTTGAAAAATTGATCGCGGTGCTTCAAAAGACGTCTATAAGATCATGACAGGCGACGAAACATGGATTTATGCATATGAGCCTGCAACTAAACACCAGTCGTACCTATGGGCCTTTCAAGACGAGCCAAATCCAAAAAAAGTTGTTCGCTCACGAAGCACTTCGAAGCAATGGACATGTCGGCATCGTGCCATTAGGATTAGAGCAACGTAGAACGGTGAGTTCGGAACAGTGCGCCACCATTTGTTTGTCAATAGTCTGTGGAGAAAGAAGGAAAATTAATCGACGAACACGGATCATTCTCCACCAAGACAATGCGAACTTTCGCAGGTCGGCTCAAACAAGTGACTTTTTGAGCACTCAAAACAGCGAATTGGTGGGTCATCGGGCTTACAGATCTGATTTGGCACCCAATGATTTCTTTTTATTCCCTCACATCAAAAATAAATTGCGAGGTCAACGTTTTTGGCTCGCGGCCGTAGATACGCATGTTTGGAGTTACCTTGTTCGAAGTAGAAAAAATGCTTCGAAAATTGGTTCAAACGCATGTAAAAGTGTACTGATCTTCATGAAGAGTATAACTATAAAGCCATTTCCGATGATAAATATTTCTTTTTACCTGTTTTTCTCAAATTTTAAGTAGCTACCCAGTATGCGGCACCTGTAACTCGGTCTGAAAACATGTCGCAGACGAAACATTAAATTGGTCTCTCCAATGTTATGGTGCATATTGATCGAGTATCTACTTGACGCTCTATAAACTAGACATGTGTATGGATATTCAAAATATATTCATTCAATGGTGAATTCCAAAATTGTTTAAACAAATTGTAGACTATAACAAAAAAGAAGTTCATATGGAAATTAAAATAATTTTTGTTTTGTTACTGTTCGATGGTTCTGGAATACGAGTGTAAATGTTTCATGTTTTTATTAATTTCAATCTCGCAATTATCAATGATATCAATCTTGCACCATCGTGGCATAAATCATTGTTTCTTAATGTTGAAAGCTGCCCGAATAATTATTCGACAACCACCTGTTTCAGGCTTGTTTTCTGAATTAGCCGGTTCTCTGACGGCACCGGTTCCGGTGCAACGGGCACAATTTTGGCTTATCACAAATATCCCCCGATAGCTCAAATCTCTGAACTAAATTAACAATTGTTGATCAGGAGACTGTGTTGCTGAAGCGTATATTGTTCCATGTTTATTAATGGCGTGCTTATTTGTCACAAATATATGTATAATCTCTTGTTAAGATTGTTGAATAGCATCATAACAAATGAATTGTTGTTTGAACCTTCTTAATTATAGTTGATCTTTATATTGCCAAATTTTTATTCCGACATCATTAGGCGTATTTGATTAAGAAAAAACATTGCAACTTCAAATAAAATAAAGCTTATTTATTTTAAAATATTTCAAAAAAGACAATCGGTCTTTATTCCGTCACAGAACTGCTAGACACCTATCTAACCTTATAATGGTTTCACTTCAAACTACGAACATTTAAATTTATTGCAATGACTGGCAATCTTTATAATTGTTTTGTTGGAGCAATTTGTTTTCATTTCCATTGTTTGTGTGTTTGGATATATGAGCATTTATATCCATTTGTACGTATACAATTTTAATTTGCAATAAAATCTTTGAAAAACTTGTATAAGCTTGTAAATGCAAACGTTTATCACCGTGTGTATGAATAATCAAAGCAATCTAAATAGGTCTTTATTAGACTTGCATTAATCAAAGCGCAGCAAATACGAGAAAATGTTTACGGGTATATGGGAGTATCTTAATATCTCAGTACGAGTATATCTGATTATATTGATTACCTTAATCTACCTACCATAATTCCAAGGTCAACGTAATTTCAACGATCAATTAAATGGAGAACTTTCCAGTTCACATATTTCAATAGCAGGATTGAAATATGTGTATGCGTGTTCTGATATTATATTTCGATCGTCAACTGTTGTGTATTAGATAGAGTAAGGTACTTAGTCTTTAGTTATCATATGTAGTACACTAAAGATTACTTAAGAAAAGTGAGAATTTAGGAATACGAGGTGCTTTTTTTCTCTTGATACAGAACAGAACAGACATAGAACTATCGCATTAGAGATTGCCCAGTCTTTCGTAGGGAGTAAGCGCTTTAATGAAAAAGTGTTTACAGTAACAGCCTCCACCATATCAGCTTCGCTAACCGGCGGTGTCATCATCATTCCTACTCAAGCTTCGGAGGATGTTGTGTCACTTATGCCTAGCTCGCTTAAGTATATAGCTTTGCCAACGAATTTTTTCCATCTACGTAAGAAAAATCATATCCAAAAGACAGTTGGCACCAAAGATCATCAACACTGTGTTGTGCCAAAAACTATTTCTTCTCAAACCGAAGATTGCTTTGAGAGTTCAGAAGCAGCTCATTTTACGCTGTACTAAAGCTGTACTACACAAAATGTTCGGTATTGAGGCAGTGACTGAACTGGACGAAAATGGCATGGAGAATTACTGGATTCAACAGAGTGGCGCAACGTGTCATGCCACACGTGACTCAATCAACTTATTGAAGACAAACTTCCCTAATCGATTGATTTAAAAAAGTTATGATTTCAATGTCAAATTACCGTACTCAAAGCTCGATAACGTGTGCGCGAATATCAAATTTGTATATCTCAGTGGCGAGTAGCTCGATAACGTGTGCGATAATTTGCCCCCTGATTTGACTGCGCCTGGCTTTTTCTTGTAGGAATATTTGAAAAATACTTGACACCAACATACGCAATATACGCAACATTATATCTCGAAATGGAACAGTAATTTGGCCATCCAAATTCTGCGATATGACGACACTCAATTACTTCTTGCGGGGCTATATAAAGTCTTTACTGTGTGTCACCACAAACTAAGGGTGTTTCTTTTTTGGGTATACAAATTCAATATGAAATAAAACACTTGAAGCTAATGTTAATGCCTATGATTTTAACTTTGTTTAATAGATAATTTTATGCCATTAGTGTTTAAATATGATATCGGGCATATTCGCGCCACAGCTAGCTCGAATAAAGCGTAATCGTGAAGTCCAATTTTCGACAACTTTATCAAGCAAATGGGGCCGAATATCAGCAATAACATGGCGAATGTTGACTTCCCAATCGTCCAACGTCTCTGGTATATAGGCATAGTAGTCTAAAGGTATGAGATCACAGGATCGTGGGGCCCAGTTCACAGCTCCATTACGCGAATGTTTCCCGCAATAAATTGATGGTGTCGCGCGCCGTGTGGCATGTTGCGCCATCTTGTTGAAACAAAAGCTCTATCACGTTAATGCCATTCAACTGAGGAACGAAGAAGTCAGAAATCATGTTTCAATAGGGCTCTCCACTGACGGCAGGGGTTTTCCATCTGGCCGGCATCGTCCTTAAAGAAATATAGGCCGATGATTCTACCAGCCTATAAAGCACACCTAACAGTGAGTTTGTAAGGGCGTCTCGACAGAGGCTTCTGGGTTTTCTCCACTCCAAATTCGGCAATTTTGCTTGTTTACATATCCATTTAACTAAAAATGGCCCTCATCCAAAAACAAAATTTTGCGTTGAAAATGAAAGTCAAGCTGAATCGTGTATAATACTACTAATACTACGAGCGTATAATGGTCACGCGGTTTCAACTCTTGCACAAGCTGGATCTTATAAGCTTTTAAGGCAAGATCTTTCCGTAAAATCTTCCACAAAATGGATGGGCATAGCTCCAATTGCTGTGTACAATGACGAATCGACTCATTCGGATGCTCCTCAACACTGCGCTCCACAACGGCAATAACTTCTTCTGTTCGCACTGTTTGTCGTCTTTGGGGATGCGTATTATCCACTAGAGTGTACGTGGTGCGGAAACGATTCATCGTGATCCGAAGAACTTGCTCAGATGAACGATTATGTCCATCGTAAAATGGACGTAGCGCTCGATAAGTTTGGCGAATCGAATCATGGTTTTCAAAATAGGTTCGGGGAATTTGCACGCGTTGTCCTGGCGTTAATCTATTTACCGTAAAATGGCAAGACGTACTTACCACAAATCAACTTTCAACTGTCAAATTGACAATCTGTAGAATCAGTGTTGCCAGCTTAAAAAACAAAACTCTAAAAAAAAACACCCTTTATTTCGGCTTTCAAAGGCAATATCCAGCGGTTATTGATGGGATGGAGTCCAAAATTGAACCAACAGGATGCGCTTCGTCAAGAAGAGCCGAGGACGCCATATATCTGAAGTGGTTTTAAAACACAATGTCCAGAACCAGTCTTCATAATGAATAAAGATTTTTGATTTTTAATAAAACTAAAATTATTCTACTGTTCTCAGGAAAAGCTTAAACGCTTTTCATGTGAATAAAAATTTATTAAAAATTATTTAAGTGAAAATTTTGTCAATTGTATTGTTTCAATAAGAATCCTCGTGTAAGCCAAAATGTCAAAAAAATATTTTTATAGCTTCAAAAACTTATCGAAAATACAATTTTCCCGGCAGTACAAAAACAGAAATGCGTGCATGGGAAGTGATTTATTGGAATTCCTTAAAAACGTGTGTTTAACGCATCAATACATTTTTTGTTTCGATTGAAATAGTATAATTGATACCACTAGTTATGAAATGTGATATCATTTAAATATCCTGAACAGAACCGATTGCCTGAGTGGATGTGCTGGACTCAGCATGGCTTGCCCATGAAATCTAAAGATTCTGTCTTGTCTTGTATAGGGCTGCACTGTACAAAAGTGTCTAAAAGTGTAAAATCGTATGAGCGGCGCGGCGGCAAATTGACAGGGCAAGACGATCACCGAACTTCATCTTCAACAAGTCGGTTTTTTCATCCCCTGCCCTATTGGAACCAAATACCCTCCAAGTCTTGCAGTTCTATTTTATTGAAAACAAATTAGTTAACATGGAGCGATAGCAGTTTCCATTGGGCGCAACACACTCGCAGGCATCATTTCGAAAGAAGTTCTTCCCAATGATACCCTCCGGTAAATTTTTTCATATACAATTTGGATCTTCTTTCATCTTCAGTAGGTAGAGCCCAATTAAAGGAAGTTCGACATGCACGATGGTCATTTTGCTTTACCTCTTTAGTCAATGTGAACGATAACAACACTTGAGAACATACTGACTCGCGTATAGCCTTAATATTCTATTAGTTTTTGGCGTTTCACAGGTCGATTCGAGTTTTTGCACTTAAGGCTCAGTTGTTTGCTTATCGGAGCGATTATAATGGGCGAAAATTGTATTATATAGTAGTTGATGCACGTAACGTAGCCTCAACTGACCGGGAATTTAGATAAACAAATTTAGATGATTTGTAAAGATTTTTCAAGCGAATACCTTTCCATAACTAAATGGTAGATAGTCTGGAACTCAAATGGGACATTTGTCAAAAGATATATGCGGGAGTTCATTGGAAAATGGGGCGCCTCTAATGAAAAAACCCTTTATGTTTGAGTAACGTTCTCTACTTGGCTCCCATCGTTGACCTCCCTAGTGCTTGGACTCTCGACATCTTTTAAACTGATGCCCTACCAGACTTTGTTAATTCCAAGTGCGCAAAAGGTAATAGGTACGAGTAGTTCGCTTTAGGAATTTACAACTTGGACGAGACGTGCTGGTGGCAGCAACAGTTTCAGTCAGGCTTCATGATCGGGTAAAGTGCAGACCAGAAAAGGTTTCAGAAATCTTTTTTCTCTAGAATTTGGCGGGAGAATAGTAAAGGAAGCAACTTTGGACCTAAGTTCATTACATTACTCTTTGTACTTGTGCCTTCGATATCAGCTGTAGTTTATTGGTTAGTGCGTCTCGGCAGCTTTCTTTTTCTTAGAGGGTGTCTGGTCTAGAAACTGCTATTATCCGGTATTACACTACCATCAATAGTGGCACCAGCCGAATGAATAAAACCATCCAATTATGTGCCCGCAATAATCTTGGTAGCGTTGGTTTTCATGTTAGCAGCAGCAAATTATAGTGATCCTTGTGTCATTTTCTGCTTGTTAGCTGAGTGGAAAAGCCACTCAAACAGGTAATTTTTTTCGAGCACAAATAATGATCATAGTGCGTGCTAACTCTTTATATATCAGGTTGTATAATACATAAGTATTGGGCGATTTTTAAATGTTTGTATAAACTTAATTAATTTGCACCAAATGCAAAAATTTGGTCGCCAGTGCAATTTTCTTCATTAGACAACCCTTCTGCCGACTTCTCAGGCAAGTTCTTGCCTTGCTTTGACGGAAAAAATAGCCCAAAACCCTCTTGGACATCATCCCGATATCTAAAATTTTTTCCACCAAGGAAGCTTAGCATAGCAGACTTCGGAACAAGTACTAAAGGTGCTAAATCTGGATAATAAGGTGGATGTACCATTTTTACCCAACCGAACTACTGTAACTGTGTGCAGGTGGTCTTAGCTGTATGAGAGCGAGTGTTCGAATATATAGAATATAACAGGGCCGTTTCTTCAAATTGACTATTCCCTCAGCATCCCGCCATACAGACAGTAACACCTCTGGGATGTTTTACCGGTCTTCTAAACTTAGCCATTGGTGGCGAACTTTAATGTTGTAAAGAACCCTTTTTTCATCCCCAGTAACGATCCGGTTGAAGAACGGCTCTTGATTGTGACGCTACAGAAACGCAGTACAGGCTTGGATTCTTTGCTGAATTTTATTTTGCGATAAGTGGTGTGGTACCCATTTTCCTAACTTTATGACATTTCCATATTTGTTAGGTGTCGATGGATGGAAATTTCTTACGTTGAGTTCTCTTACCGTAACAGTAGCATTTTTTTCGGCGGTAAATTTCAGGACCTCATCGTCCAGCTCTTCTGATCCACCCGAACGAAGTTCATCATTTGCCATTTCTTACATTTGCAAACCAGAACATTTTGGATTACTTTAGTTTCACTTCCATGCTGGTTTTTTTGGAACAAAAATAATAGAATATGCCGAATATGCTTTTCCGATATATCCATTTCAAAATTAAGTTAATAATGCCTACAATGATGGTAACACAACGAAATCTGCAGACTGAATGAGCAATGTATTTCAAAATTAATTTCAGTTACAGCTTCAGCATCATATGGCATTCTATGGCAATTGGAAAATAACCCCCGAAAAAAACGCGCCGTACTTATTTTTTTAATATTTTTCTATCTTCTTACTCATACCTAAGAAGTAAACGCCCTAAATGACGCTATTTCTTTTAAGTACTACGAGCTGTAATAAAATTGGGGTTTTCCATTGGACAGTATTTTTTAACTGAAATTTGTTTCAGTTGTAACTTGTAAATATCTATAATATAACAAACTCGTTTATCATGTAATTTAAAAATATTTTTTTATTTTTTTAAAAGCAATGTATTAAACAAACTTTTCTTATTTTATTTTTCAGGTAAACGATGGTTTTGGAAATAAATATTTGAAGCACTTGACCTTTGATTGTTTCCTGTCAGGTTTAATTAATTGCATAACTTTGCTTATCTAGTCTTTTTTTTTATTACAATATTTGATTTATTTTTTTTTATTTTTTAAAGATAAATTCAGTTCTTTGTAAAGTAATTTTCATTGGAAAAAGAAAATGTTTAAAAACTAATACACGCGTCAGGTCTTATCAGCACAGAGTTAATACAAATTATTTAGTCAGTTCACTGTCATTAATCGTTTTTTTTGTGATAATAACTCACAATCAGAATAGTTGCATTTTTTTTCAAATTGTCGGTAAACAAACGTTTCGTTTGTTATGTTTTATTTGTTAAAAAAAAACTACGAGTATAGTCCACGAACTAAAGTGATCGACGTTCATATTCGTCGAACGTTTTCATAAGTCATCACAGCTTTGCTGACTCAAATTATGTATTAAGAAGAACTTCTTATCAGGAAATAATATTCAGTATAAAACTAATAAAATACAAAATGTATTATTCATCTTGTATAAGTAAATGTGTATGCTTTTTTATATTTAACATATACAAGTATACAGCATTTATAAGTGAGAATTTTGCGCAGTTTTGCTTTGTTTTGTTTTGTTTTGTTTGTTTTGAAATCACGTTATACAATACGTTCTAGTGTGGGAAAACCACAACTTATTTGTGATAATGAAGGTATTTAAACCATGATACGAGGGCGGGTCAATAAGTCCGTGACTTTTTGAATTTCTGACCTCTTTACTGAAACAGCAACACTGCTCCTGTCAACAGGCATCTGTCAGTTGACTCCTGTCAAAATTTAAACTTGCTGCGTCAGTTAGTTTGTGTTTGACAGCTACTTTTATCAGACTACTCACTAATTTGAGGAGAAAATGGAAAAAAGTGAATTTCGTGTGCTTATTAAGCATTATTTCTTGCGAAAAAAAAACCATTACCGAGGCCAAGGCTAAGCTTGATAAATACTATGGGGACTCTGCACCATCGATTTCAATGGTAAAAAAGTGGTTTACTGAATTTCGTTGTGGCCGTACAAGCACTGAAGATGCCGAACGTCCTGGACGCCCAGTTGAGGTCTCTACACCCGAAACAATCGAAAAAATTCACGATATGGTGTTGGCCGACCGAAGATTGAAAGTGCGAGAGATTGTGGAAGCCGTAGGGATCTCGCATGGCTCAGTGGTTTCAATTTTGAATGATCACTTGGGCATGAGAAAGCTTTCCGCAAGATGAGTGCCGCGTTTGCTCACAGTCGACCACAAACGCAATCGTGTAACAACTTCACAGGAAGGTTTGGCGTTGTTTAATCGCAATATGGAGGAGTTTTTGCGCCGTTTTGTAACCGTGGACGAAACATGGATCCATTACAACACACCAGAGAACAAACAACAGTCAAAACAGTGG
This sequence comes from Volucella zonaria, assembly GCA_963966105.1. Classification (NCBI taxonomy): domain Eukaryota; kingdom Metazoa; phylum Arthropoda; class Insecta; order Diptera; family Syrphidae; genus Volucella; species Volucella zonaria. The sequence continues at coordinate 86,267,043 of OZ014533.1, forward strand.
GTTTCTAAGGGTGAATCGGCGCCAAAGAAGGCCAAGGTGGGTTTGTCAGCCAATAAAGTTATGGCGACTGTTTTTTGGGATGTACGCGGGATAATCCACATTGACTACCTTCAAAAGGGAAGAACAATCAATGGGGAATATTACGCCAACTTATTGGACCGATTCAATGACGATTTGAAAAAAAAACGACCTCATTTGGCCAAGAAAAAAGTTCTTTTCCACCAAGACAATGCAAGGGTGCACACATGTGCAGTTGCCATGGCAAAAATCCATGAATTGGGCTATGAATTGCTCCCTCATCCACCCTATTCTCCAGATTTGGCTCCGAGTGACTACTTCTTGTTCCCAAACCTGAAGAAATGGCTTGGTGGAAAAAGATTTGACTCCAATGATGAAGTCATCTCGTCATTTTGAGGACCTCGACAAATCATTTTTTTTGGAAGGGATAAAAAAATTGGAGAAGCGTTGGACAAAGTGTATAGAGCTCAAGGGAGACTACGTTGATAAATAAAATTATTTTTTTATCAAAAAAATCTGTGTTTTAATCAAAGTCACGGACTTATTGACCCGCCCTCGTAAAATAATAAAGCATTGTACTCATTTAAGATAAAGATAAAGGTAAGAAACGTTGTTTCTTATGCATCTCGAGCACCGATGCACTTTTGTGTTGCTTGCCAATTTCTTGTCCTTTTCTTTAAAAGCAGAAATATAAAAGGCCTAAACAATATTGTCAGCTAAACTGGCTCGAAGACTAGTATGTGATTTTGTTTCTGACTGAATTGGGTGATTGAATGTCATAACATTGTAATTTATGTAAGTCGGCTATAAAGCAGAAAACCGTTTATTTTCCGAAAAAAAATCGGGTGAGCCTTACTTTAACTCACATTCTATTTATCTAAATAGTTGCGCATTGTCTAAATTGTAAGTTCCCCACGCGCTTCCATATGTTGTTGTCAAGATTGAACGTGTACTCAACAAGAATCTTCTTGGAGCAAGCCCTTACATGGTCATAGAAACGTCACTGTTGCTTCCATTAAAACTCCAAAGATTTGCTTTCTGTCGTCGATGCACTGATTAATTCGTTTAATTCATATCATAAGCTCCAATTCAAAGTCAACACGCATTCAGTTACTCAAGTCAGGGCTACCATTGAAAGCATCATTCTTTAGGACGCTGTCATACCAAAAGGATGATTCCTGACATCTATAAAGTCAACTATCCCACAGCGTATTACTTTCAACCTAACAAGACACTACTGAGCACTAATGTATTAGCAATGAGTGACACTACTTCCAGCTTTTCTTGGTGTGAGGTTGACCACGATGCCGAACAGCAATTCCTCTGAGAGTATCTGGCTTATACTTGTATCATGCTGCGGGTACTAGGACCAAACACTACACTTTAGAACGAATATTTTCTACAATATTTCCCACTTCTGGCTTTTAGGCACTTGCGCTATTTAATATAATTAAAGTCTGACGGCTAATTTTAACTCTAATTATTGTGAAAAGTAAATATGTACAAAAATTAAGTTTTTATGAAAATATGAAAATCATATTACTACTTTCATTGGGTTGTACCACATAAAATATCCGATTTTATAGTAAAAATGTAAAAGCCAATATTATTTTTCCGTAAATTTTTATTCAAAACTAGCTGACCCCGCAGGCGTTGCCCTGCGTCATTTCAAATTGCAGAAAATCTGTGGTCAATTGTCCATTGCAATTGATGTTTGTGTTGAAATATTTGCTGGATGGGTTGCGGTCGGGTCGATTTTGAATTGTATTTCCCCTCATTGAAGCACTCTGGGATAAACGATATTTTTCGTTTTGTTGTCAGGTGCGAAAACGATCAAAGCGGATGGTTTTCCGACACGGGAACATGCGACATACAGTTGACCGTGTGAAAAACATTCATTTTCCAGATTCAGGCCACAAACACTCAATGATTGGCCTTGTGATTTATTGATTGTCATGGTGAATGCGAGACGAATTGGAAATTGGATTCGCTTAAACTCGAATGGATTATCGGTTGGGATCATTGTAATTCTCGGAATGAGAACTTCCTCACCTTTGAACTTTCCTTTTAGTACTCTCGCGTGAATCACATTGCTCATAAGTTTTGTGACCGCTAAACGCGTTCCGTTGCATAATTTTGGTTGATTGAGATTGCGAGGCATGGTGACATCCAGGCACATCCTATGAATTCAAAAACTCAGTTGGATAGTTGGTTGCTTCGTCTTCGTTTGTTATACAGTCGATAGATTTGAAGGAATGCAGGGAACCAACGATTTGATTTTGAATTGTGCAGTTTAAGTGATTCACATCCTTGTTCTTTGCCGCTAAAATTGCTCTTTCACTCAACCAATCGTAGTTTTTGTGGTTAACAATGATATTTGGAAACACTTTGTTGAGCTCCTCTTTCGTTGTAAATTGTAAAAATTCGGCGGGAACGAAATCAATCCAATAGGACTATTACCGATAGTTAGCAGTTGATTGGAGAACACTTTGGCAGATGGATCGTTTAGCAATGTAACTCGCATGTGTGTCGTCAGCTGAAGTTTCTTCACATAACGCCAAAATGTCGATGATTTGAGGCAAGCATTGATCTCATCGGCAGCGGTCGATCGTGGTATTACTAGTAGTGTTTGCCGGAAATCGCCTGAGAGTAAAATCAATGCACCCCCAAAATGTCTTGCGTCATTACGCAGATCTTTCATAGTGCGATTCAGAGCTTCTAACGCACGTTTATGCGACATTGTGCATTCGTCCCAGATAACGATTTTTCTTGCTACCAAAACTTTAGTCATTGCTAAAAGTTTCGCTATGTTACATGTTGATTCTTCAACCGCTTGAAGGTTTAATGGCAATTTCAATGCCGAATGAGCGGTTCGGCAACCTTCCAGCAGCGTAGCCGATCTTGCAACTCTCGTTTGAAAGCTTCGCTTATTCCACGATCTGGCGATGGCATTTCTAACCTGACTAACAAACTTCCGCACGTGAGGTAACACAGGTTATAAAACCTCTTTACTTGTGGTCCGACGAAAATACTATTGGGCTGTACCACATGAAATGTTATAGTAAAAATTTAATAGCCAATATTATTTTTCCGTAAATTTTTATTCAATCATAATAGGCATCTATGACATTCTTCCAACATGATACAAGGTGAAATATTCCTTTTTCGCAGAAGTGCTGACTTTTTGAGGCAATGGCTCTAGTGACCTCTCGGTTCCGGAACGAATTGCGGAAAAGATGGTAATCCGTTGGGGAAATATCAGGAGAGTATGGTGGATGCGGAAGAATTTCAAATCCCAACTGCAACAGTTTTTGCACCGTTACTTGTGAGGTATGGGGTCTAGCATTGTGATACAAAAATCGGACCGTGCCTATTGACTAACGCAAGTTGCTTTTCAGCCAATTGTCGATTTCTTGACAATATCGTTTCTCCTGGTTGGTCCTTTCGATGTCGACCAAATTGTCACCATAACCTTTTTTTGGGTGAAGACCGGGCTTGGGGGTGTGTTTTGGTTTTTCATCTTTTACGATTATCATATAGTATCCATTTTTCATCACAGGTGACTATCCGGTGCAAAAACGGTTCAGTTTGGTTTCTTAATGTAAGCGATGCGAAGATTTTTCCAGGCGCCGTAGTTTTTGGGATTCGTTCAGTTCATTGGGTACCCACTTATTGAGTTTCTTTACCTTTCCTACGAGAGAAAAATGTCGACTTATTGTCATTTCGTTGGGTCTGCATCCATCGTTGCTCTTAAAACATCGTCGTCAACTAACATTTCCGGCTTCCCACGTGGTTTATTTTCGAGAATGCAATAGCTTTTTATAAGAAAAGAAAATTTAACGTTCTGGCACAGATGTTCACTCGAGAACTTCTTATTTCCGACTGAGCGAAAATCGGTCATTTCAAGTGGTACAACCCAATACTTTTAATAATTTATTTGGTGTAACTGTTATTCGACTGTTCTACACCAGTTGTTTAGTATTCTGTTCTTACTTGTATGTAAACAATGATTTGCCTTTTTGAATGATTGTGCTTTTTGGTTCCTATCCTCTTAACACTCATATCATTTGAAGAATGATTGATCCTTTGAAAGATTGATCCTTTGAAATGTTACGAGTACATCGAGCCACTGTTTTTTTAAGAGCTGTTTGAGATTGAAATAAAACGTACAGAAGTTGAGCAATTGGGCCCAGAATTTTTTCCGATAGATATTTTTATGGCATTAATGATGGCATCGGGGGCCACCACAGGAGCGTTTCAGTAATTGCATCCTATAGCTCTACCACTTTGTGACCTTATCTCGTGCTCGATGTAGGCTAGAATCTTTATTGACCTGTCCGCATAGACCATCGACTTCAAATTCTCCCATATAAAATAGTCTAAGGGAGTCAAATAACCCAAACTTTAAGGCCAGGCCGCAGGGCCATTTCTGGAGACAATTTTGTCACAAACACATCTTCATTTTTGGAAGGAAAAAATCGGTGAAATTTCGATCTTCATTTTTGAAGAGGTATGGCCCGATAATGTTGCCAGCCCATAAACTGCACCAAACAATGTATTTTCGGGGTGCATCAGCAGCTGATGGATTGATTATTAATACTGAGGCAGAAATGAACCTCATCACTGGACAAAATTGGACTGTGATGGACTTCTAACTGCCAACAAATTAGCAAAGTCACGACGCAGTCACGGTCTGCTGTAATTTTTGTAAGAGTGTACAATGTACATATATCAAAATCCTTGCGCAAAATCCTCCATGAAGTCGATTGACACAGGCCAAGCTGACGAATCAATGCATTAGAATGTTTCTCAACACTGACCTCAACGGCGTAAGTCTTTGAATGATGATTTGCCAAACAATATTGAATAACAAGACGGTGCCATTTATCAGATTAACTATCAGCTATCTGAGTGTTTCCATATTGAAAAAAGAAAAACACCTATAAAACACCCTTTTTATGGAATTTAGTACAGTGCTAACTTAGACAATCGGGATTATGCCTGCTCGATATAAACACAAGTGTTAAAGATCAGGTCTTGTCGCAATAAGACGAACAAATGTCGTTCTCAAAATCGATTTACGACAGATTTACCGAAGGCCTATACTCGACTGGCTCGATTCTAGCTTGGTTCTAATCCGCAGGCTTTTTTATTGTTATTGGAGGCCTTTCGTTCCAATGTCAACTCCTCGTTTTAGCCAAAGTCGTCAACAAACATTTTTAGAGCAATTTCTGTTGTTGGGACTGCTTAACCAATGCTTATTACAATATTTTCCAAAACCTTCACCAAATGGCACTGTGTGGAGTTAGGAAAATGTCTAGTTTACAAAATAGTGAAATGTTCGGCTGCTGCACAGTGATGGACAGTAAATGAAAACTTTGCGATGTTCATTTTAATGCAACCAGTTTGCTTTATCTGTGCCATAATTAATGTTCTAAGTCAAGACTTTCAGATTTAAATAAAACATCGTTCTAATCTTAAACAGGTTTTTCTATTTCGTGATATCAATATTGCATAAATATTCGTACAACCTTGTTGAAAGTCAACCACAGCTTGCGCCATTAGTGATAAACATTTTAAATTGTCCTACTCCTGGGTAATAAAACAAATTCTTCATTCATGCCGCTGATTGATTAAACACTTGGAAATCTAAATCGGTTATCAGTTCTAGTTCTAAAAACACCTGTGCTTACAATACCTTGTAAAGTTATTAGTTTGTAGATTTCCAGTCCAAACTAACGACGAAATTCAACACCTGTGCCATATTGATGGTGACTGACGAATTGACAATTTCGGGAATTTACTTACGTAAACATTTGCCGCAGGTTAATTCATCAACATTTGAAGAATGATTATGTTTTTTTTTTTAAACAGATACAGGCATTTTCGTATGGATTGCTTTGGCTAGGCTGTCTTACTCCCAATAGGCAAAAGTTGTGTAATTAATCATAAAGGTTTATTGAACAAAAACATGGCGACTACATTATATTTTTTATCAGATGAAGTACATTTAGTTTTATTTCCTGGATCACGGAAGTCATATGTATGTATGTAGTTGTCATATGTATGAAATTGCCGATACTAATTTCAATGATAACCGAAATGAAACACCTGCCAGAGGTAGGTAAGCAATCTAAAAATAGAGGGACGTTGGTCTAAGGTACTCATATCTAAACAGTAGCAGTGTTGGATAGGGAGGTTTGCGGGAAACTGTATGACTCGTTGGTCTATGTTCAAATACTATGGTCACCAATCAGAAGTATTCACGAATTTTTTTATTTCTAAACTGCTGGTGAGGTTTTTATGTTTTTACTTTGTGTCAAAGGCTAAATGGGGGTTCAATTTGTTATAGTGTTTCTCGAATTCCTGAACCCTTGGACAGAATACGGATTCAATGGAAGATTTATTTCGAAGACCAGGGAATACTTATCTTGCAAAATGCAATGCCTGTCTCGGTCCTGGTTTGCCTTCGGGCATTTGTTGAAAAATCATAGAATTATTTGGCCACCATATTTTTAGGATCCGTTTTGCTGTTTATTTGTCAGTAATTCAGTAGGCTACCATGCTCGCATCAAAAGTTGCTTGTCTTGTTACAATATATAATACAGTCCGGAGCTACGCTTCAATATGTCATGTATACGAGGGTAGTCCCAGAAGTACGCGACCTAACAAAGAAAACACAAACAAATTGGGGAAAAATATGTTTATTTCTCTACGTAGTTTCCTGTTAGTTCAACACACTTTTCCCAGCGATGCTCAATAGCTTCAATACCCTGTTTATAGTGAGAATCGTCGTCCTCATTAAAATAGCCATCAACCATAGGGTCCACAAATGTTTTACCACCGAGCCATTTTTTCAAATTCGGAAATCGAAAGTAATTCGAGGAGGCTAAATCTGGCGAATACGTCGCATCAGGAATCACCAATTGCTTCCTCATGCATTGTCCGCCATTGCGTTGACGGATGAGTGAACCGATGCATTGTCTTGATGAAAACAATTGTTTTGACTTTTACTTCGTCTCGGGTGTGAAGTGACCCAAGTTCCATCCAACGACGCAAAAACTCGGCTTTATTGCTGTGAAACCTCGCCAAACACTCGATTGAAATATTCTCACGACGCTGTTTTTGTTCCATTGTGCACCCACAGCGTTCTTATGTCCAATTTTTCAGTCCACATGAGATGTACAGTGCTTTTTGGAATGCCTACCACACGCACTTTCAGCCGGAATAAATTTATTATTTTTTAATTGTTAATCTAACTAGTTTCAATTGTTAATCAATTAATTTTTTTACAAAAACAAATTACACCTAACTAAATTAAGTAAAAAAAATGTTTGTAGTGTTCATAGTAAGAAGTTAGTTGAACCTGCGATCGCGATCTTCCTTGCAAGATTCACCCATGACGTCCATAGATTTAAATAAATTTGTTTGCGAACATATATGTACATCGAAACACTTGGTTTTACTAAAAGGAAATCAACCGAATTGCTTCTCTATTCTGAGCTCCTGGAAATAGATGAAAGTGTTATAGCTGACCATGATGGTTTCGGCTTTTGATGACAGCAAATTAAAAATCTCCAGTAAGCGTCAGTCGGCAGTCAGTCATGAAACATGCAACAGGGAAAGAGTTATGTACAGAAGTGGTTTGGGAATGTTAACCTCAACTCCAGCATTCATTGACAGCCACAGTATTCGTAGATTTGAATGACAACGTTTGCTAATGCTCTCAAATATATAAATATGAATAAATTTTGAACACATCAGTTGGAAAACCCACTTAATAACGCATAAACAAGCACAAGCTTTTTTTATTCAATTATCTAAACACCTTCATTGCACAATGATGAGAACATTTACTTTGAATTGAAACAGCTTAGTGTTTTCCACGAATTCGAATTCAATACAAAGGCAGTTCTTACCACAAATAGGAATATACAAATTAAAAATACACCACAAGTTGAATTAGTCATTTATTTAAATCCAAATTCAACAGGAGGCTGAAACATAAAGTCACTCTAGCAGAGCAGGCAAATAGGTTTGGTTTCAGACAAAAGCATTAACCTCTCAACGATTAGGATTCAATTATTTATAGATACGAATACCAATCAACTATGTTACATACAAGTACTTGTTTTGTATTCCATAAGCGAATCTGAATTAATCGAATCTCAAGTGGTATTCCATTCGGCATTTATAGTATTCTTGAACAAGAACAATGCGTTATCATTTTAATGGTAATTGTCGGGATTAATTATTCCACAGCTCTGGACGTGCACAAGAAACAAATCGAAATTGAAATGAGATTCACTTCTGTGAAAAATTCCCTTTTATAGATGTCAACGGTGATTTTATGGTGTGAATCCCAAACAGTGAGTATAGACGGGTTAAGAATCAATTTACAAATAACGAATAATCCTTACTTTCATTTAGAACCTTCCTCGCATCATAACTCTATCATGGCGGGCACCACCTTCACATGTTATAATTTTCATTTCAATGGAATAACTTCAAGCATGCGTAACAGAATTTACCAAATATTATAGAACAGCAAAAAGAGGGGAACAAAATCCACGTTTCGGAAGTTTTGGAGGAAAGCCTGAGAACTATTTATGTATATCTTAAACTGGTTTCCAAAAACGTGCACGTCCGTTGGGCATTTGGACAGATTGGAGATTTGAAATGCGTCATACGTACAAGTGGTCAATTTTGTATGTTGCACAGAAATAGAAATGGTCAACATGTAGTGGCGCAATTTTAATACTCGTATTTCATGCCATGACGTCCGGAGAACTCCTTAACGGTTAGTGGTACCATAAAAGTTCAGCCTTACTGCCGACCGGGTGAATAGAGATTCAAGCAAGTCATTGTCAAGCTTGACACTGATTTTTTTATAACCCTTTCCAAGGGTATATCTAGATTGATAGATAGGATAAGAAGAATCGGTGAAATGTACAATATATACTCGTATACAATGAAAATACTCGTAGGTCTACTTGTAAACAGCTCGAATCTATGTATTTAGTCTTGTTCGCCAGTATGCAACCTCTGTGAATTTAACATTTTGCTTAAAGCTTATGACTTTTGATTTCGAAGGTTTCTAGATTGGAATGTATCTTTGTTTTGCTAGAAAATTTTCATTTTGTACTTACATAATTCTTGTTTTCTAGTCCGCTTTAAACAAGTGGTAAAATTAATAAAATCTGATTAAATCTGAACACGTTCATCGATCGTTTTGTCTTATATTTTTAGCAAAAATGTAACCACAACCTATTTACTGACTTCGTAGATCAAATGGCGTTCCCAGTGGGTTTTAAAGGATAGCGTCACTTTTTCTTGTTGAACGGAATACTAATGTTCAGTTGTTTTAGTCTAACATACATACGAGTATATCTATATTCTAAAGATCAGTCCGCGAGTTTTTTTTTTTGTTTATCTGAGAACTTATACGTTTCGCATATTCTGCAGTTTCTATTGAGTCATTAGGATGACATTTGGGGAGCATACGATGATATCGCTATTGCCCACATATTCCAGCAGCTGGTCGAATTTGTTGAAGATACTGCCTTTAGTATTAACAATAAAACTAACTGCTCCGTTACAAGATTAAAAAAATGTACATACTCATATATGGCCGTGCAATTCTTTACCAATTTTGTTATGAAAAATGTTATCGCACGCGGCTTAACAAAAAATTGCTATAGAGGCGATGAGTATTGTCTCAATGTGAAACAATTCTTGGAAGACCTACTCGTATGTCCCCCTTTTTAATAAATCAGAAATTCTCTAGGTGCACCTGCTTGGTCACCTTTCTCAGAGTTATGTGCTCATCATTGTACCTCTTAAAGGTTTTTTTTTTTTAGAGGGTGACTCTTTTGCAATGATATTCACAGCTGTTTTTTGATATAGTCTGGGTTTTGGTTTCATATGTTATTGATGTTTGTGTGTGTCCAATACGTAGCAAAAAGTATATACACTAGCCTTTCCAGTCATACGCCGTTTGACTTCGAATTCATTTTTATGATAAGGCTAATCAGTGATCATTGATCCTACGACCATTTGTCGTAGGTGTTCTGTTACATTTGCAATTTCAGATTAAGCGCGGTTTGTCAAAACTTCGTCCTTACTAGGGACCGGCTATCTTTTCCTATAGGTAGCTCTTAATTCAATTCCCTTATGAAATGTAGTGAAATGATTGAACGAAATTGATCAAATAATGGGAAAATGGATCTGTATCTAAGGCCGTACATACACGTTATATCGAAAAATAACCGGACAAATTGCTTACCCAATTTAGATAGGTTAATGCTCAACAAAAGACTTTGTTCCCAGTCTCTGGTACATTTGAGATATTGCCTTGTCATAAATATGCATCCATTGTAGAAGATTATACACACATCCACCAATGCCTGGGTAAAGTTCAAAGTTGCTCGGGGGTCTTAGTCAGTTACTTTCTTACCAACTTTGAGAAAACTTACCCTGCTTAAGCTGACAATTTACTTTATACGCGCAAGAAGAGGAGAAGAGGGTGGTGTATATCCGATGTTAGTCTGCCCTTTGTATTAAAATAATTATCGATGTACAATTCCAAATTTAAGGGGCTGCAATCAAACCTTTTCGCGAATGTGATTAGAGTTTTTTTAATTATCTATTAGATCGAGCACACTCCCTCTATGGCGGTAAAATTTTTACAGCGTTATCATTCACTTCATCAGCGCCTAGTACCTGGCGTCTGATCTGATCCGCAAGACCTTTACTATGATTCAGCGTTACAGCAAGCATCACAGGAGATAAATGTCATTTATGCAAAGTAATGCGCATAGTTAAAACGCAGTAGTCCATCAAGAAGTTCATAAACAGTCTACACTCTGTCAAGTCAAGTTCAGTGAGCCTTTGAAGTCGGGATGCATTCGTTTGGTTTGCGCACTTCCTCTACAGTTATGACACCTTAAATTGTGCTCACGAGAAAACTGTATATAAAAATTCTGTCCTAGGTCAGTTCAGTACCAACAGTTGCTTCTGAGAATTCCTTTGAGCCTTGCCGAACAAGATATGAATTCAACCATTCGGCTGTTTTCATATAAGTTTTTCATAAGCCCAAAATGCAGCATCAACAGCTTCTTGGTTTGACTATTTCTGCTGTTTGTTTATTTAGGCGGCGCTACAATTTGCGGCTAATCTGGGCCTCAACTAACAATCCTATCCAGTTAGCCCGATCTTTATCTATGTAATTGCCTCTAGTTGCGTACTCCAAGTCGGTTGAGGTGCCCTTCTACCGTTCGGTCTACATGTCTTAGCCATCTCAGGCGACTGATGCGCAGTTCTGACTAGATCGATGTTGTTGTAGCGCTCGTTATAGTTTGTCGTTGAATATTCTCCTCCAAAGAACGTCAGCTCAAACGGATCCGAATATTTTTCGAAGAATTTTTCTCTCGAAACGACACTACTCAATTGTCTTCTTAGCCCAAAGAAACAGCGATTGGAAAGAGTGATTCTTCGTTATATTTCTACAAAGGTGTTGTTAGCGGAATTGATGGCAAAGCCAAGGTAGATAAAGTCCCATACTACCTCGAAGTTATAGCTGTCCACTGTGACATTTTCATCGATGCTGTGTGTCCTTTCTTGTTGACGGCATATGCCTAGTTTTCCCTTTTTTTTACCACTAAACCATTTTTGAGAACTCCCATTTATGTGCTAGTGAACGCACCATACAACTACAGCACACACTAGTAGTTGCAGAGACTTTTGAAAGATTGTGCCTTCAGTGTTCCCTTGTGAGTTCCGCAAAATTCTTTCAAGTATGATGTAAGCCGTCAGGTTCAGAAGCTTTGTTGAATTTCAACTTTGATGTTGCTGTCCCTACTTCGTTTTGGTCTAAGTTAAATGGTTTATTCTGTCTGACGGCGGGATGTTTATCTTGATCCCCGTTATACAGTCTCAGCCTCGACTGTGACTCTACTCCAAGGTTTCCCTCTTCATCTCTACTGGTTTCTGTACGGGCCTTTTTGTATTGACACGTTATTTTTACCTGTCGGTATAACTTCCGTACGTTATTTCTGGAGTACAAACTCTCAGTATTTTCGATCGCGCGCTTCTCGTGCTTCGTTGCACCACCACATTGTACGCTTCTCGTTTAGGTACATGTGCTTGCTGGTATTCTTGATCAACCCAGGGAGTTCTGTGTGGTGGTCCGGTGAAACCCAGCACATCAGTAGTCGCGTGTCTGATTTCACCTTGACAACATTGCCACAAGTCTTCCTTACCTGATGGTTTTTGGCATAGGAGTTGTTTACATGTTTAGGGATATGCGTTCGACAAAGATTCTGGCAATATCAGCTTTTGTAGGCTATCACCCCTATTATGGTTAGCGAAAGAAAAAGGTAAAAAATATACAAAATTTACAAATATATAACATATAGCAGTAATTATTTCCCAAGCTCTAAGAAAACCATTCCTCGTCAATTTGAGAAGCTGGCCGAGTTGATGGAAGGGAACGGGAAGGGAAAAAGAGTACTGGGAATTATTTGCAATTGAAATTCGTTAATGGCGCAAGGTAATAAATACATCCACGTTTTTAAAAGTTTGTTAAAAATTTGAAAATTCTTAAAAATAAAGAAAAAAATTGCTTTCAACAAAAGGGAAGTGACTGCTACCGGAGGTGGGCCTTCTTCAATTATCCTTTTGTCTCCTTTGGAAAAAATTGTAGACGGGGGCTACTCAGTCTTCAACACGCCGTTGATCCATCTGGCAGATCTTTCGGAGTAATCGAAGACATATCGATGCCGCTAAAAACAGAGCATATTAAAGTTGATGGAGAGCAACAGAATACGTCCGTTCATGTGACTCCTTTACCTGGTACTAGTCGAGCAAGGATAGGTAATGAAGCAAGGAAGGACGCAAGACTTGTTTTGTTTGACATAGCAAGTTACACAAGAAATTCCTATGAAGTGGAAAAGGAAACTCTTTTGCTTTTGTAAGCCAAAGAGGAGAGGAAGGGCAAAGAAAACGTAGATCAGAACCGCCGACACAAAGAAAACGTAGAGATACAACCGCGTAAACTGGAGGTAAAATCGCTAAAGCACAAAAGTTCCGACTAAAGTTAAGCAATTAAAGTTTGTTTTTTTTTTTTAAATTATTTTCCCCTTTTTAATTAGTTAAACAAAGAATGAATTGTGATTTCTGTTGTTCCTTGAATTTTACGTACTAGACTGAAATGAAATATAGTACAAACATACATTTGTTTATTTGTTTTTAAATTATTCCTAAATTTTAAGTTACCCTATAGAGAAGTTAGGATTTCATTTCGTCTACGCTCGCCTTCCAAGCAGCTTATCAGTAGATCAGACTGTAGCGGTTCAGTTAGCAAGACACCTACTTGGTAAATTTCCTCGGAATCCAAAGCGTTAGATGTTATGTAACGCACAACATACATTTATTATTTTTGGAGCTTTTTCTGGGGAATAATGTAACTTCCGTTCGTTCAGAAGGCATCTGAATCATACACAGTATTTCTGCCTTTTGCATGAGGTTTGTTGAAGACCGCTTCTGTGAATTCAGAGTCCACATTTCTAAAGGCGTAAGTAAATACGGAGAAAGAGGATAACCAGAATCACCTAGACTGCAAAGATTAGGTATATCAATAGACAAATGTTTACGTACTAAAACTACTTTTATTTGACTGTAGTTCTAGACAAAAGAGTCATGTGTTGAGCCCGGATACCTTGCATCAACGTAAACGATTTTCATGTTGTGACCTATAATATTGAGATTTAATACAAATTTTAATTAAGTGCTCTAAAAAAACCCACAATCATTGCATTTAAACTGCAAGATCGTTTTCTGTTTAAATACAATATTTATGTCGCAAACGTACAGGAGCCACAATTCCAAAGTGAGTCTCGTCAACGCATCCGATAACTCCTGGTATTCTCGTTTTGGTGTAAAAATATTGTCGATCATTTTGTTTTCCCCTCTCTGACATGTTAACATTTATCCAAGCTGGGCAAATTTTTATTTCCAATACATAAAATACTTCCGATAAAATAACAGAAACCGTGGGCTGCGATACTCCTAGATCGAAGTCATTACCAACGCTAGTCTGATAGTTATCACAAGCGGAAAATCGTAGCAAACACGCTAACTTAATCAAAGGCGAAATGCCCAAACAACGTTTGAAACGAAAAGTGTCTTTAATTTCATTTAAAAGAAAGACAAACGCTGCTTAATTTAATCGAAAGTACGTGATAAACCTATAAACAAAAGTATAGTAGATCTTCTGTCATAACTCTGGGCTTACACATTATCCGGTAGTTCTAAGGGATTTAAGCCGTCGCGAATTCCTCTACGCAGTGTGATCATTTTCACAATTTTCTCTATTTTTCGGAGTCATCTGTGAAGAAGAGCTCCGTGGAACTAATCATATTTTTTTTTTATCGCAGGCGAAAACAATTTTAAATAACTCACACAATTTATCAAAAAAAAAAATCAATTTTGACACTTCACAGATGTCAAATACTCGTAATATTTTTTCCCTCTGACAGCGCTGATTGTTTACTCGAATGAAAACGTTCGCTAACAGGAATACTACGACAGAAGTAATTCGCCTGGCAGTTTGACTTGAGTCGAACGTTCGATTCGCTAACCATAATAGGCGTATATGGTATATTTTCTCACAGCAGTTCTTCCATATACCCAAACTCCTCGAAAGTATTTTGTATGAAGCTCTAAACTTCCAATGTAAATCATTTATTTCCCCTAGACAACATGGCTTTCTAAAGGGTAGGTCAACCACCACAAATCTCGTTGAATTCGTATCCTTTGCCATCTCTGCCCTAGAAAATGGCAACGAAGTCGATGTAGTTGCAACCGATTTTAGCAAAGCCTTCGATATAATCTCTCATCGATTAATACATTTGAAATTGTCTGCCCTCGGCTTTGAACCCATAATGTTAAAATAAATATCCTCTTACCTCGAAAACCGTTTTTACGGTGTTCGCTTTAGGTCAGCCCACTCCACTCCATTTCTGGCCACCTCTGGAGTTCTTCAAGGCAGCCATCTCGGTTCCCTTCTCTTTATATTAACTATAAATGATCTCGATAGGATCATCAAACACTCGTCCGTCTCCCTTTACGCCGACGATACCAAATTTTTCAAAGCCATTTCCTCTCTCCATGACTGTTTCCTCCTTCAACAAGACCTTGATAGTTTTTCGATCTGGTGCCTCAAAAATTGTTTGGAACTTAATATCACCAAATGCCAATCCATCACCTTTCCACATAAGCGGCACCAATCTCCTCCCCGACTCTACCTTCTCCACAACCAACCTATCTCCTTCCTTGAATCTTTTCGCGACGTCGGTATTTTGTGTGATAGGGAGCTCAACTTCCGTTTACATATGGATGGAATAATCCTTAAAGCCAACTCTGCACTAGGTTTTGTAAAACGATGGTCCAAAGAATTCACCAACCCATACGTGACCAGGTCCCTCTATATTACCTTTGTTCGACGCCAGTCGAGTGTGGTCCCTATATCATCGTGTTCATATCTCGAGAATCGAAAGCATCCAACGCCATTTTCTTCGGTTTGCTCTTCGAGGTATGCCCTGAAACGATTTTTTTATTCTGCCCCCTATCAAAACCGTCTTAACCTTAATAACCTAAACACCCTTGCGGAACGCAGAGATGCAGCCGACTTTCTCTTCATTCAACGACTCCTTTCAGGTCACGTTGCGTCCCTTCACAACTCTATTTTCTTCAATACTAACCCTCGTAATCTACGTACCCCTCGTCTCTTCTATCTCCCAACCCACCACACCTCCTACGGCGCGAACGAACCAATCTCCCGTATGCTACGAAAAATTAATTCAAACCCTAGCGCCTTTGATTTCCACCGCACCACTTCCTACCTCAAATCCGTTCTCCTTCACCACTCTAACCAACCTTAGTTTTAAGTTTTAGTTTAAGTTTAATTTTAAGTTATAGCTTGTATTAAGCTGAATAAATGGGGGCTTTCGCCCCCACCAAAATTAAATTTGCTGTTGCGCTTGGGGAATCCGGCTGCAACAAGGTGGTGATCCGAGCCAATGTTGGCTTCCCGGAAGGTTCGGACGTCTAAAATACTGGAGGCATGTCTAACATTGATCGCAGTGCTACCACTTTGATTTAGCGTTTTATGATATGAAAACCGTCATGTTCCCTTTGGTATATTGTGAATTGAAACCATGTGCCTGCTATAGTGATATTTCGTCCCAGCACAAAGTCAATAAGCTTTTTTTCCGTTGCCAGATGTGGTGTCGGGTAAGCTACGCTTAGCAACTGTCCTACCAAAGATGTCTTCCTTTCCTATCGTGGCGTTACAATCGCCTAGTACCACCACCACATTAGAAACAACTAAAAATAACAGAAATAATAAAAAGTTCAAGATACAATGTCGTATACCTTTTTTTTTTTTGTTTTTCCAAAAATTGTATGGAACGTCTTTAAAATTGTCGTGATGGTGATAATTATTTTTATCATCATCAGTTCTTTTTGTTCCCCAATAATAACAAATAAAACGTGTAGATTCGAATAGTCGTTAGCCTTGGAGTGTATGAATATTTAAATTGAATATCGTTAGCGTGTACTACTTGTACTTAGTACGAGTATTCGTGTGTGGAATTTTTTTTAAATCGAAATATCTAGAGCCTCGTGTAGTTTCTGTTTATTACAGAAACTGTTGGTTACAGAAATTACCTGGTTGGTTGCATCATTTCCTTTGACACTGGTCTTGAATGTATTGAACGGATGACGGTTGGGTAAAAGATGATTTTTGATGCCTCATAGAACCGAAAAAGGCTCTTTTAAAATTGAGTAAAAAGTGCTTCACATTGTATTGTAAAAAATTTAGCTTAAAACCAACTCCACCCATATGGGGATAACAAGAATACACGCACAATATGAATACCTTGACTAACGTTGGCTGCCTGATAAATCGATATCATTTCAAGGAGTGTTTCATGACATTAATGATACAATGCTATACTCGTATGTGCCATCAAGGAGATACACGCCTACGATACTCATATTGTGATATCATGTTCGTATGCTTAATTACAGGACATTGACACCAATTTATACGTTGTTTTCTATTTGCTTCCCATCGTAAATAACTCCTCTCTAGTGACACACAATGAGTAAACGGCAAATCACGGATCACCCTAACAATGCTTCGGACAGCTTGACCAGGTAGAGGTTGATGTTTTTTATTTTCTTCAAGCTTCACAAAAGTGGACAGCGATGTCATATAGTTCAATGACTACTTCAGAGAGTAAAAAGATCATGCGTGGGCATATTGACTTGTGATTCTATGAATATATATGTAGTCTTCCACAACCATATGGGCGGCTATTGATTTTTTTTTCATTTCCAATCCAAAACGCAAGCTCCTCACGCTCTGTGCGAGTCTTTTATGTCCCCTGAGAAATTAGCTCAATTAAATTGAAATTGATTTTACTCTTACGAGGTGACTTACTTGTTGAGTTTTCTTTATGAAGAGAAGGGTCATTCCCATGGAAAGTCGCTTCACACACATCATTCGGTCGTAAGGTGAAAATTCTTTGCCAAAGCCGGCCGGGATTGGACAGTACATAGCATATTTATACACTCGCAACCAACCGTCTTTAATCATGCCAGTCAAATTGTTAATTCAATTGAACCTAAGTCAATCCAATTGGCGTTCAATTTGTCTCAATTACATTAAGCACAACACCAGAGGAGAATCATGCGTTCGGAATACAGACGAGGATTGTTGCTTTTTGGTGAAACTATCATATTCGTATAGAATGCCCAGCTCAGGGACCACTTGGAATTGGCTAGAGTGTGCCTTTCAAGTCACAATTTGTGATGCTCCCAGAGAAACTGTGCTTTCTTTCTTGATTGATTCAATCAGGCGAGTGTACTACATTACAACTGATTTGCGATTGTATGTGTATGTTGGTTGTGTCTAAATGTGTGATGGAACTTAATTCAATGTGCCACTAATTGGGGAGCTTCGGCAATGTAAGGCGATTTGATAGCTTATGATGACATGTCAGAATGTTTTGATGTTGTCGCCTTTTCCGTGTGTAATGCGGGAATTTTGTCTGCTTCACAGATTGAGTATATTCGAGGTAAGATAGTGGTGGCAATTTGAATGCAATCCTTAGTTAAAAGTTTCTACTTAATCAATCAAATGTGGTGTCAAGTGAAGTCATGCACAATTTTCGAAATGAGGCTGGAAAATTGCATTTAAGTTAGTTACTTTAAAACTAGAGCAGAGTTTGTGGGAAGCAACAAGCACTCCGGCAATAAATTGTCTTTTTAACAGTAATAAGGCGAGGACACACCACTTATTAGTTGTTCTACGATTTAACAGACGCTTTAGCTCAGAATCATTATCCTAAGTCCATTAACCTTCCAAACGGACTAAGTTTTAAGCCATCTGTATAAACTTGGTTTTAAACTTCCAAAAAGATTTTTTTTAATCCTGCGTTTCTTAGTTTTTAATGATCCATTTGCAGCTGAAAGCCCTGTGTCCTGTGAAACCTTGAAGTCCATTCGACTTGGCTTATAATTCTATCCATAAATTTCTTGCCAGGAACCGAAGTACAGAATAGGATTTTCATAAGTCAAAACCAAGTAATCATCTTTCTATGAAATTTTCCTAGCGCACCTTTTCATACGTGAACCTCATCCACTTGGGGGAACACGAGGCGGAAGCTATTAAATATTCTATGATTTACGATATTTGGTGTTCAAAGCATTGTAAAAAAAGAGAGGCCCCAATTTGTATACTTGAGGAACTCCACCATTACTCGTATCTACACGCCTTTACCATTGACCTCACATGGTTCTGGGATTTAATTGCTGCGATATTCTTAGTTAATCATCTTGAGAAGACTTCTACATGTATATGACTTTATTGTATAATGATCTTCCAGCTAACCAACTAGAGGTATGCTGAAAATACCAGCAGCAATTCATCTACAGCCGTATCTATTATCTACAAAAAAGGGATACGCCCAGGTTGATGTCTACTTACTGCTTTATGATCTGCAATCATAGAGGAACTACTCAACGAACTTAGCAATCTTTTATACAAAATCATTTTAGGTGCTGATGAACTAATGTAGCGGTCATAGTTATTGGTATACCCGAATGCATTCATAACGCTTTAAATTAACTCCCCGACTGATGCATCACGATGGGTCAATCAATCAACCCAGATGAGCCAGGCTTAGTGTCAGGGTTAGAGAAATGTTTGGACAAGGCCAATCTGCTTGCTGCACACTTTGTGGCAACCTTAAGACTTCCAATTGTGTTTTGTCTCCGCCTACAATTGAGTGCGTCGAATCTTCAACGGGACGATTCCACTGTATAGTAGCAAGAGTTCTTAAAGATCTTAAACATTCACAAATCCGCTGGTCCAGATGTGGACCATGAAGAGGTGTTCTTCCACGCTGGCAAAACCATTGCGTAAGCTTTTTCATCAATCCTACTCTTTAGGACTCTCGGAGTGGAACGCTCGGAGCAGATGGAAAAAGCATTTGTCCAGTCTGTCCCCAAAAAAAGGCGAATCTTCTTCTCTCTCGTCCTACAGACCCATTGCACTTAGGTCCCTTCTCTCCAAGTTCATGGAAACGCTGATAAACCGTCAGCTCATGAAATATCTCGAAATACGAAAACTTCTCAATGACCGGTAATATGGTTTTCGTAGCAACAGATCAACTGGTGATTTGATGACATGTCTCACCGAAAAATGAAACCAAAGCGTACATCAATCTGGCGAAAGTTACATAGTTGCACTTGATATTTCTAAGGCATTTGACAGAGTGTGGCATCAGGCTCTTTTGTCGAATATGCGTGCTTTTTGGATCGATGACTTTCTTCTTCAATGGATTAGAAATTACCTTTCGGAACGTTCAATTCAAGTTGTCTTGGATGGTTTGAAGTCTGATATTCACAAAATAAATGCTGCTGTGCCCCAGGGTTCCGTTCTGTGTCCGACACTCTTTTTTATTTTTATCAATGATATGTTGTCTGACACTTCTAATCCAATGTATTCCTGTACTGACTGACGACAGTACTTTCTGCTTTTCATATTCGTGTCCAGACTGCTCTGCTCTTCGGCTGTAGAACGGGAACGGCAGCGTAAGCTCATTAAATTCCGATATCAACCAATTGGGGAACTATCAACAGAGTGGAATTTAATCGTTAAAGCGAAATTTAAACTTTCCATTCTCGGTATGTGAGTCAGTGACAATTTACGTTGGAATGACCACATATTCGGTGTCGTCAAAATTGCTGGGAAATGTCTACGTTTCTTCAAGCGATGTAAGAAATATTTTACCCCTTCTGACTTGACCTTAATATATAAGGCGTTCATCCGCCCAAAATTGGAGTACAATGCTCACATCTGGTCAGGTGCGCCTAAAGCATAGCTGCATCTGCTAGACCGTATTCAAAACCGTGCGATAAAACTCATAGCTGATACCAATATCACTCAGTCAATGGACACCCTCGAACACCGGCCAAATGTCTCGTGTCTCACTTTGTTCTATCGCTATTTCCATAACCAGTGCTCCATAGAAATCGCCAGTAACATTCCGCCACTTCAAACCTTTAACCGCAGCATCCGTCTTGCTATGAATGTTCATCAGTATACCCTGAAGCCCACTTGCGGACGTACTCTAAAATATCGTGATTCGTTCCTAAGCCGAACAACTCGTTTGTCGAATGCCCTGCCGAGCTCTCTATTTCCTGGTCATTATAATATTCAGACATTTAAAACCAACGTACATCGGTACCTATCCTTCTTTCGTCCCTAAATTTCCTTCGCCCGCGCTGTGTGCAAACATTTTAAGGGTACTCGTACCTTAACCCCTTGAGCGCGCACTAATTTATACAAAAAAAAAACCATTTAGTTGCCTGGAAAGAAGTACATACATATGTCTTTCGGGCACGGCTAGTATTGAACCCCGAACCGTCCGGTTGAGCCACGGTTACCCAGGAGAAAAAAGCAGGACCATGGTTCAGTGACTCTAAATGGTAAAGCCCTATGTTGCTCTGATCAAATTAAATATCTAAGAACTGCTATAGAGAAAAACTGGAATCTCATATCAAAATTAAAATAGACAAGGCAAACAATGTACATTGTGTATGTAGTCGCACTTACTGTATGTTTGCAACAATCACCAAGTTCTTTCAAAGGTTTGCCCTAGGCATCATAGGGGACATGCAAATCAGCTTAACGTGAAATAGTGACACGTTGTAAGGAGTGCAGATAGATCCACTAGCTCAGACGAGAACGACAGATAACAGAGTGTACAACAAGGTATATTGGCTATTCGTCTGGATCTTCCTGAGATAGAAATGATCAACAAAGTATCCGAGTTTACGCTCCACACGCTCAACTATGATAGGTAATTTGAGAATAAGATTCGAAATCGTGATACAAAAAGGTGTCACCTTACCAGCAATGCACTCACTGAATTAAGCAGTGATTAGACCCTGGGTTGACTGATCCATATCGTGTTGCGTGATCTATGAATCAATATTTACTATTCTTGTTCCTGATTCCCTCTAATTGATTCCATAATAAATGACCTTCTGGTTTTTGTTCGCCACTCTTAGTTCTATTACGGTCTAGAAGCTACGAACAAAAACGTGGATTCTACCTTGCTGTTGTCTACGTTGTTCACTATATGAGAGTTTCGCAGAGTTGCCTCAATGACGGTTAATATGTAGTCGGGCGATGCTTAAATTGTAGAGTGGGTGCAATCAATAAATCTTATCCAACTTAATTTAACCACTTTGACAACATGGGACGATGTCTTTGGGTCGAAATGCTCAGAACTTCGACCCTTATTTGACTTGTGATTGAAATATATCAAAGATACTCATAAAATAAGTTCAAAATTTAGTGTCTCTGCTGTTAGTCGTCTTAGTGGACGAACACTTATGTGGAACTTAACAACATATTTCTGTCACAAGATTGTTTAACTAAGCAGTCGTTGTCTACCTTTGTTGATTCTTCTGGCAAATTGAATTCATGTTTGCTTCATCTGTTGTTACCAAGCTCAGTTGTTACCATGGTAATACAAAAACGTGTCATACGCTACACCTTTACGGGACATCTGCAGATGTTTCTGATAAACCACTTCCCACTGGTGGCAGTTTCTGTAATTCGCGTAACTCTGAAATAGTATTGTACTTCTGAGGAATTTCTGACATCGGTTCACACAAGCGTATTCAATTCGTAATGCAACTCTAATTCAGCTTGTTGCGTTGGTCTGTTGCTATGACATCAGACAACTTTTTACCTGAATTGTTTGTCCAGCATTATTTTCGGAGAATTTTCCGTTTAGTCGCTGTATGGTATGTATGTGTATGGAGGCTAGATGACGTAATCTTTGTAGTATATGTATGCATGCATTTATATGATATCTACACTTGCACACAGTTGGACTTTTCCGCTCACGATAATCGCGCAAATTATTTTCTCTATGCGATTCAGAGGTTTATGGTAAATATGCTAACTTTGGCATCACGTTTGTTGCTTGTGGCAGCGAAATGCTGCTGCGTCTATTTAAATGAAAAGGCTATTACTCGTTAGACCGCATGATTTAATTGAAAGTAGTTGGCTATTTGTTTACACTTTTATGGCCACTTAAAATATTTTAGTTAGCACTATTATGTGTTTTTCACAAATGTATGAATTGATTTTGTTTATTGTATTGTACTCGTATTTATGAGGTATTGTTTATTAAAGATATTTTTATACAAATGTGTGCAAGTATGAGAGGTTTTAAACCGAGACTCGAATAGTTTAGCATTTGAAAAAACGGCCTGGGAAAAGACTTTTGTCAGATTTTTGTCTGTTGCAATCGTTGCCTTTTCTTTTTTATAATTCCGAATAAATCCAGTTATAAAAAGGCAACCACGACAAATATCGATTCTTCCAACAACATTCACAACCTGCATAATTTCACAATACGAATGACGAGCGAAAGTTGCTGATTCAGATGCAAATGAGGCAGTACAGCAGTACAGCAGTACACGATATGGGGGATTTCAGAAATGAAGTCATTGACGGGTGAATGCATAAACAGCTTACAAACTCTACAAACTAGTATTCTTTACAAACTTTAAGTTGTCCATTAAAGTTGATGTTTGTACACACTGGCATTTTGTTTGCTTACTCATGTGGTAATTCCCTCTGAAGATAAAGAGCTTAAACTGGATGAACAACACATCGGCAAATCACTGTAAACAATTATACTCTTCAACTCCAAGTGCGAATCGCATGATTTTCTTAACATTCTGTATTACAATACCATATATGACTGTTGTGATTAAAAGTATAATACATACTAATTTAAACGTTTACATAGACTGACGATCGTTATCATAATTGGAATTCAAAGTCTTAACCAAGGTCTTTATTATGATCCGAATATATGTACATTGTACATTTAATAATCACAGCCGCTTGTTCCCGTTAAAGATGATGGATCTACTGAGTTCTACATACAATGTCTTAAATTAATTCACACTTCCATCAAAAGGACTGAACAGATCTCAATATTTTGGTATTATTGGTACTAACGTCCGTTTCTGTCAATGGGCTCAAGAGGCAATTTTTTTTAGGGAGGAAGAAAAGACAGGTACCGATGTACATTGTTTTTAAATGTTTGTAAGTTATAACGACCAGGAAGTACAGAGGTCGGCAGGACATTCCATAAGCGAGTTGTATGGCTTAGGAACGAATTCACGATATTTTAGAGTACGTCCAAAAATGGGCTTGAGGGTGTACTGACTATGCATAAAGAAAGTAGTAATTCATGTTGTCTTTGATGGCTAATAGACCTGAGTTTCGTCTATTTATTTGTGGCACCAAGTTAATTTTCATTGGCATTCACATGATCCACATAACCGTGTCCTATCTATCGTCAAAATATGCTTTTCAGTTGTTTCGAATTCTGGCCTGAAACAGTCCAAAGTAAGTTACAGACCACCAAACTCAAAACCGTTTCTCATCCGAAAACTTAGCACTGACGAAAAATGTGGCAACCTTAATAATTCATAAAGAAAAGTTTTAACATCGTCGTAAGCATATTTTCTGTTTCTGACCGCAATGTAAAGATAGCGGCACTCATCAATAAAAGCTAGTGAATGCTAGTTGTGCACCTTTTGACAGTTACTTACCGAAGTGTCAGTCATTTTTAACGCGCAGTTTTTTGTTGACAGTGAGTCGATGTGAGCGTTTTTTTTTTTGAAAATGGAAAAAATTGAGCATCGAGCTGTTATTAAATTCTTGTTTTTGAAAGGCAACACGCCTACGCAAATCAAAATGGAGTTGGACTATGAGTATATGGACTGTGCACCATCATTTACCACAGTGAAATTTTGGGCAGCTGAATTTAAGCGTGGCCGTAAGAGCTTGGGAGATGATGAACGTTCGGGACGTCCAAAAACTGCAACCACTGACCCACCAAATGGTGTCAGACGACCGCCGAATTAAGGTGAGAGAGATAGTCGAGGTTATGAAAATGTCAAAAGAACGCGTTTGTTACATATTAGATCAAGATTTAGGCATGAGAAAGCTGTCCGTGCGTTGGGTGCCGCGTTTGATAACGTTAGACCAAAAACGTGTTCGAATGAACGTTTCCAACGCTCTGTTGACGCAGTTTAGGCGCAATAAATCCGAGTTTTGGCGCCGATTAATTACTGTAGATGAAACTTGGATACACCATTATACGCCCGAAACAAAAATTTAGTCAAAACAGTGGACTGCAAAGGGCGAGCCGGCTCCAAAAAAAGGAAACATTGTTTTTTCGGCTGGGAAACTGATGTCGACTGTTTTTTGGGATAGTAAAGGAGTTATCTTAATCGATTATCTTCAAAAAGGAAAAACCATTACAGGATCATACTACGCATCATTACTTGCCAAGCTGAAGGCAGAAATTGCGGAAAAACGGCCACATTTGCAGAAAAAGAAAATCCTGTTTCACCAAGACAACGCGCCGTCCCACACCTCAGCGGTTGTCATGGCGAAAATCCATGAATTACGGTTTGAACTGCTTGACCATCCACCTTATTCACCAGATCTAGATCCAAGC
This sequence comes from Volucella zonaria, assembly GCA_963966105.1. Taxonomy (NCBI): domain Eukaryota; kingdom Metazoa; phylum Arthropoda; class Insecta; order Diptera; family Syrphidae; genus Volucella; species Volucella zonaria. Next base: position 86,292,194 of record OZ014533.1, read on the forward strand.
GACTTCGTTTTGTTCCCTCATCTAAAAACTGCGCTCGGAGGACAGAGATTTTCGTCAAATGAGGAGGCAATCACCTTCGTGAACAATTATTTTGCAAAGAAAAACGCCAAGTACTATTTGGACGGGTTAGAGAGATGGGAGCATCGCTTGGAGAAGTGTGTGGAGTTACAAGGAGACTATGTAGAAAAATAAAAAAAAAATTTGAGAAAAAATGTCTTGTATCATTGTTCGGTCGGAAACTTTTCAGCCAACCATCGTCTATTTGACATTTTTGTATTTTCAGTTTTTTAATTAAAAATTATGGATTTTTTATTGATTCATAAAGTATACCAGGTACCTATGTAAATATGAAACCGGAATTTTTCTATAGAAAATACACGTTCATTGTATGAAAGTATTTTATTCGAAGTATTACCCATTGCTAGCTATACATTTTTCCCACTTAATATCTGACAATTTGTGGATGCCACGCCAAGAAAACTGTTGCTCTTTTGTGGCAAACCAGTCATCAGACTGTCATCAGACATCATCAGTCACCAGACGGAGCCAAGTCTGGTGCGTAAGCCGCATGCCAAAGTATTGTACTTCCCAACTACAATAAACAACTCAATCGTTTCCTTGACTAGTTTTGCTGTGTGTGATGGTGCATTATCATGAAGCAAAATCACTTTGTGTTGCCTTTTTGATATTCAGGTCATTTTCTATGTAAGGCTTGATTCAAATCGATCATTTGTTCTCGGTAGCGTTCAGTATCAACGGTTTAGCCAGATTTTAGCAGCTCGTAATAGATCCTTCTGATCCCACCAACACACAGAACATTGTTTTCCGCCCACATCGATTTGTGCTTGTAGTCAATGTCGGTGGTTCGCCTGAAGTTACGCATAATCTTTTACATTTAAGATTCTCAAAATACTATATACCACTTTTAACCACCAGTCACAATTCGTTGGAGAAATGGCTTTCTTTTGTACCTGACGAGCAGCATTGCGCAAGTGGTTTTTGGTTTTTCTTTTGTTTTTCATTCAGTTCATCTTCTGGATCTTTCTTATGTCGTTCAAACTTAAGGAAACGGCTTCTCCTGTCACACTTAATTGATATGCTTGATACGCGAGTTGTTGTTGCGTTTGAGCGTCTTCCTCATCTAACAACGCTTGCAATTCACTGTCTTCAAATTTGTTCAGTGGCCTTCCACGTTCTTCGTTTATCACGTCAAAACCGCCATTTTTGAACTTTTTAAACAACTCGAAGCACTGTGATTTACCAAAAGCATGTTCACCGTAAGCTTCGACAAGCATTCAATGCGATTCTGCAGCAGTTTTCTTCAAAGGGTAACAGAAAATCAATGCTGTATGCAAATCGTAGTGTCCAGGCACAGAATTTGACGTGTTCGACGCCGCTATTACAAACTATGCTGTTGTATGAAACTTGTATTGTTGAAGTTGAAAATCTTTAACAGATGTCAACAAGGAAATAGCGCCAATGATGCACTTAGATGGTAACTACATTAGCAGCCAGGGCAGTCTATGGGTAAATTCCTGTTTCATATTTATGGAGCTGGTGCAGTATAGGGTCACGAGCTTTGCTGGCACATATGCACTCTTTTGTGGCTGAATTTCGTTAATACAGCAGTCAATTTGCTTTTTCAAGGCGTGGGTAGTCGTGGACTTGCTGGCATAAACCTTAGACTTCAAAAAACGTTAAAGAAAAATGTCCAACGGCGTTAAATCGCATGATCTGGGCTGCCAATTCTGATCATCAAAACGAAAAATTACACGAGCAGGAAATAACTCATGCAGTAATTGAATTATTTCTTGGGCTGTATGGCGTGTGGCACGGTCTTGTTGAAACCACATGTCGTCGTCCACATCCATATCTTGAAATTTAAGCACAAACAACTAGATTGTTATGTCGCGATAGCGAGCACCATTAATTGTTATTACCTGGCCAGCCGCATTTTCAAAGAAGAATGGTCCGATGATGCCTCCATCCAACCCGAAATCCACACCAAACAACAACACGTTGTGGATGCATTTGTATTGTAACTCAACAATCACTCGTGGATTTTCTGAACCCCAAATTTGACAATTTTGGCGATTAACAAAACCATCAAGATGAAAATAAGCCTCAAGCTTTAAGATGATTTTGTTTGAAAAATCAGCATCCACTTGTGGTTGTTCTATAATCCTGGCCAGTGGCTTCAGTTCTTGAGCCAATTGGACTTTGTATGCTTGAAGGTATACATCTTTTGTGAGAATGCGCTGAAAAGAGCTTCTTGAAATGTCCAATTCTTGGCCACGGTGTCGAATTGATTTTCCTGGACTCTCAGCAACACTCTCACGCGAATTTCTTCGACGTTTTGTGTTGAAAGATTTGTTTAAAGACCGCCAGAGTATCTAAGACCACTAGTTGATCAAGTCTGCCAGAATTTTTGAATTAATCCATTTAGAGTTGATGAAGTTAAATCACTGTTCCGACTATATTTTGTACGAAAATTGCGAACTGTAACTGTCAAACCTTCATTATTTCTAAAATATTGCTCAACAATGAAAACGCGTTATTTTGGAACACCTTTATTAAGAACTGTGCAATGAAATCTATCTTGTACCGAAATCAGGATTGGGATAACATACTACCACTTAAAATTTCTGTTTTCACGTCTTCCTCGTCTTCTATCTATTTCCATCTTTCTATTTTCTTTTACCGTCACGAAATATGTAACGCGTACATCTTATGTAAATAACACATTGGTCCGAAGTATTTTTTTTTAAATTAATTTTCCCTCTACTCAGCTTTTGAATTTTAATTGACCTTTGTAGAAATTTTTTCGATGAACTTAGTAGCCATTGCCAATACCAACTGATGTGCTTAACCTAAAGTTTTCTTACAATCGGCTTGGGACATCGTGATCTGTGTCAACCATACCTTTACTTTAAGCCATTTTCAGTCACAAAACACTGGAGTTTTCGCGCAATTTCAAGCACCTTGCTAAATATATTGTTGTTCGGAATTGAGTTCGCTATTTTGGTTCAAATGCAAAGCATATAGTCGGTCCTGGTGCGATTGATTGCTAAACTTTTTATCCTCTAAAGTCATAGTCCAATTACTAAATGTTGCTTTATAAACTGTTTTCGGTGGTAGTAGTGGCACAGTGGTTAGATCATTAACTATTACAGGGTGAGTTTTTTAACTTGAGACATCCAAATTACTCGAAAAATACGCGATATCGCGAAAAATGTTTCAGACAAATGTCACAAGGTTCTGAAGGGGACATAAGATGGTAACCACGAGTTTGACCTTGAGACCCATTTTCAAGGTCAAACGAAGGTCACTTTTGATTTTTCAAATGATAATTCCTGATTTTCATTGCTCAGTCGTATTCCTCAATGGGACACACGACTTTGTCTCAAAGGTCTTATTCATTCAGTGCTAGATACCACTGCACTGGCACGCCTAAATCATTAATCGGTTTCTAACGTTGTTAGGGTGTTAAAAGGTCGAGATTTGTTTTGAGGAAGTCATTATTGCCTCGAGTGAAGTTAAAACTCAAAGAAATTTCAGATAGAGACAAATTGTCCTAAACTTATCTGAGAGTGTATGATGTGCACTCTGCCCTTTTTTTCTACTTGAACGGAACTGTACTTCATTTAGAAGTTCGATATTTGTTTTGAGGAACTGATTATTATTAGTAACGTTTTTAATTTTTTTATTTTCACCGTTCATCACAGTTTTATATTCGAGTATTTGCGGCTGTATTTTATCGATAACAGCACGAGTGTTGGTTTTGAGTCCTTTAATTGACTGGGAAACGTTGGAATAAACCTTCGCTTTCACGTAGGCTCAAAAAAAGAAGTCACATTATGTCGACGAACAATATTGGGCCAGGTAACTTTTTTCGCAAAAAAAAAAAAATCAATAGTTTCGCCACTTGTGTGGGACGTAGTGTTGTCTGGCCATAATGTATGACCATTTAGACTATTTGCTTTAGAATGCTGGTTGTGGCTCGTGCAGTATGCGCCGTCGCGTCGGCTGGAATCATGTCTTCCAGTCCCAATCTACCTAATTTAGGAATGAAAAATTTATTGATCATGGCACTGTAGCGCCCACCATCCATAGTGACCTTTTGGCCCGCTCCGTTCTAGAAAAAAAAACTCCTCCAGCGTAAATAGCAAACCATGCAGTGGCTTTGAGTGGATGTAATGGCTCTTCGTGCATTACTTGCGGATATTCAGTGCTCCAGAACTGGCTTCGTCAATGCGCCAAAATCACTGAAGATTATAGGGTTCCATTGCTTATGCACACGAATTCTAATTCTGTTGTTTGCTTCACAAATGTCAAAATCGGATTGACAGTCGACACCATTTGTAAATGCCTGTATACGAGTAAAGGTGCCTCCTCGGTCAAAATGATTTTTCGGTTAAATTCATGATCAATTTTATGCATTTCCAACACCCAATTTATAAAGTTTCAGGCTTGAGTTCTTTCGTTCTAGACTTTATGCGAAACTAGGTGGAGTGTAATTTTTGATAGACACTCGTATACCCAATTTCTGAGATCGACGTGAAATCAACCGAGCTACAGAATAAATATTCCCAATTTTCTTGTCCGACGGTGGGCACGATTTCGGTTCTTTATAGCTTCAATTTCTGAATCAATTAACAACTGCTGAGCGATTGTAGTGAACTTAAACAACTTCTAATCATTGCTGAAGCGTTTTTAGTTTTTACTTGTCATCTGTCAAAAAATCATAGCTCATATTTTGACAGCTGGCAAATGAACCATTGGCCCGAACCACGATCTGGAAAGTCGAGTCCTTGTGCACAATTTCTGCCTTCGAAATGAAATTGTGAATTGGCGATTCGAGAACTCGGGTTTCACCCAGTTCAGTGACGAGAATATGACAAATAATGTCATCACCAACGAAATGGTATTACCACCGTTCATTTCGAAGGAAGAGCTCCAAACGATCTTGTGGGAACCGATGAAATACCGAACATTGTGCTTCGACATGTCCCACTAGAAGCGGTGGATATTTACATCACCCTGTTTAATAATACGATGAATAATGCACATTATCCAGCGCATTGGAAAATTGCGATGGTACATCCCATCCCCAAAAAGGCTAAAGATACGTACTTCCAATCCGGCGAATCTCCGCTCGATCAGTCTTCTTCCAAACATCTGTAAGGTTTTCGAGAAGGTGATCTATAGAGTCCTGACTAAATGGGTTGAGGACAAACATATAGTTCCGGATAATCAATTTGGTTTCAAGGCGGGGCATGATATCATTCATGCTGCGTCTAAACTGGTTTCTGATATCCAGTGGAACAAAGGCAAGAAGCAGTGCACTGGTGCCTGCCTGATTGACTTGGAAAAGGCCTTCGACATCGTATGGTTAGAGGGACTCTTCTTCAAGCTGGACAGATTTTGTATTAGTAAACCACTGCTGTATATTCTTTTTGATATGCTCTCCAGTAGACAGTTCATCGTGAAAAATAGCGATGTGACTTCTGCTAAAACATTTCACATTAACAACGGTCTGCAACAAGATGCGATTAATTCGCCGATCTATTTAACTTCAATTTTTGAATCAATTAATAATTGCTGGGCGATTGTAGTGAACCTAAACAACTTCAAATCATTGCTGAAGAGTTTATAGTTTTTACTTGTCATCTGTCAAAAAATCATAGCACATATTATGACAGCTGGCAAATGAAACCTTTTATTGGAAAACCCTGTTTTATCTTCATAGAATTAATCTGAAATGTACAAGTGCTCATAGATATTTTTAAAGTTCACAAAAGGCTATTGATCCATTGCAAAATACTTACTCGTACATGTGCTCGAGTATAGTATGTATCACTAGCAAGCAATTAGATTATTTAGACTTTAGAGTTTCTTATTCATTTTGTTGGTCTTTCCAGTTAGGTAACTAAGATTAAAGTTTGGTTTTTTATCGATTGCGTCATGCATCTAAGCCGTTGTCTAAAAAGAGTAAAGAAAATGTAGATACTTAGCTAATTGCTTCGTGGAATTACTTGCAACGTTGTAAGCGTATGTTTACGTTTTCACACGATTCGTTTTTTTCATTATTATTATTTTTTTTTTTATATAATGTATTGCCCTTCGTGTACGTAAAATATAGCCATCGAGGTAGCAACAGTTTTGTTACTTGTACCAATGGGAATGTTATCGATTAAATTGTATTTATTGCAACTGTGTATCGATAACGTTTTTCAATTCGAAATTATTTTTATCTTTACCGAATTTTCCAAACAAAGACAATGTCTGTATTGATATTGAATTAAAAAAACCAAAAATCATATTTGAAACAACTCAGCTTTATTTTAAATTTTTTTTATTTATTTAAACAAAAATCTATAAATTATTGATCGATCTTAACACATACCAAAAATAAATGATTCCTTGTATAAACATGAGTTCATCTTCAATCGTTTTAGATTTCAGTAAGAGACGTCAATCAGATGATGAATTTGGTCGGTAGCCATATAGATTCTAAGTAAACACTCAAGTATAGCTCTTCCCGATTACTCACGTTGAATAAATTATGTTTACTAGATTGAATCGCATTTATATTCGTCATCGCTAAGATTCGTGTACAATACGTGTATGGGTTTGTATAAGCACATACATACATATATACAAAACTGAGAATCATTGTTATAAGAAATATGTGTCAATAACACTGTAAATGAAATTAATTGTTGTTGTCTATTTACTTGAGCGAGCACTTACAGCTTACACATATTCGTTCGGACACCTTGTTATCGCTTAATGAAACTCTTTTTCGCTGGCACTAAATAAATGAGTCAAAGATTTTTAAAGTGTATTTACTCGTAATACATTACGAGTATAATACGTATGTAATACAAAAACCAAACCAAATAGGATAAATTGGGTCGCTTACATATGGCTTTGTCGATTTTATTGTGGAAAATTAAGCAACGCCTTTTTGAGAAAAATTCATAAAGTTGATTCTATTAAATAATCTTCATTTACATCCATCATCATTTTCCAATGCTTTCCAACATGCGTCAGAAAGCTACTGTCATTGTAACACATTGGCTGAAAAGTCCGTGCCGTTTTATAGTAAAACACAAAATTTTTGCAAAATTCAACTTTATATATCAATATAGTTGCCTTCGAGGGCGATACACTGATTGGAACGATTTTTCAATCTTTCGATACCAGTTTTGTAGTACGATTTCGGTTTAGCCTCAAAATAAGCCTCTGTTTCGGCGATTCGGTCTTAAATCTCTTTCCGGAGAGCATTCTTTTGAGATCTGCGAACAGGAAATAGTCGCTGGGGGCCAAATCGGGAAAATACGGTGGGTGGGGAAGCAATTCGTAGCCAAATTCATTCAATTTTGCCATTTTTTGACTTGTGACACGGTGCATTGTCTTGATGAAACAGTACTTTCTTTTTCTTCAAATGCGGCCGTTTTTCTGCGATTTCGTCCTTCAAACGCTCCAACAACGCAATGTAATAGTCGCTGTTGATATTCCATGTGCATCCCAAAATACGGATGCCATAACCTTGCCAGTCGACTGTTGAGTTTTTGGTCGTTTTGGACGAGGTTCGTCGCCTGCTCGCCACTCAGCTGACTGCTGACTGAAGTTATGGAGCCAAGTTTCATCCATTGTCACATACCGACGCAAAAATTCGGCTGCATTTTTTCCCATCAAAAAGCAATGATAAATCTACACACGAAATTGCTTTAAATCCATTTTTTTCACAATAACAAAAGTTGCTTCACTCACAACGCGGTATATCTCGAGAACTAATCGTCCGACAGCTGTCAAATTTATACACGTATCTTTTGAAGGTTGGTACTAACTGAAAATGGTATGGATTTAATTCAGGTGGTGCCCTCTCTTAGAAACGGCACGGACTTTCCAGCCCATGTGTTACGTCATTTCAGTATATGTCATTCATTTGAAGCGTAAACAACAATAATTTTTTTTCACTCAAATATGTCGAACTTTGTGCCTGAAAAAGTGTTTTTGCAGGGAGTTTTTCTTCATTACTTTAATATGAAGAAAACTGCTGCCGAAAGTCATCGTATTTTGGTGGAAGTTTATGGTGAACATGCGCTAGCTGAGCGAACGTGCCAAAAGTGGTTTGCACGATTTGAAAGTGGTGATTTTGGCTTGGAAGACGATGAACGTCCTGGGCAGCCAAAAAAGTTTGAAGATGAAGAACTGGAAGCATTACTCTATGAAGATTGTTGCCAAACACAAGAAGAGCTTTCAGAATCTTTGGGTGTCACTCAAGCAGCCATTTTAAAACGTTTAAAAGCAGCTGGATATATTCAAAAGCAAGGAAATTGGGTCCCACATGAACTCAAGCCGAGAGACGTCGAAAGGCGGTTTTGCATGTCCGAAATGCTGCTGGAACGCCACAAAACGAAGTCATTTTTGCATCGGATTGTTACTGGTGATGAAAAATGGATCCATTACGACAATCCCAAGCGCAAAAAATCATATGTGAAACCCAGCCAACCAGCCAAATCAACGGCAAAGCCGAATATCCATGGAGCGAAGGTAATGCTCTGTATTTGGTGGGATCAGATGGGTGTGCTGTATTATGAGCTGCTAAAACCGGGTGAAACCATCAATGGAAAACGCTACAGAACAGAATTAATCCGTTTGAAGAGAGCAGTGGCCGAAAAACGCGCGGAATATGCGACCAGATACGAGGCAATAATTTTCCATCATGACAACGCTCGGCCCCACGTTGCTATTCCGGTTAAGAACTATTTGGAAAACAGTGGATGGGGAGTCTTACCCCACCCGCCTGCCCAGACCTTGTCCCTTCTGACTACCATTTGTTCCGGTCGATGCAGAACGCCCTCACTGAAATACGGTTCACATCAGAGCAGAATATCAAAAATTGGCTTGATTCATTCTTGGCTGCCAAGCCGGCGCAGTTCTTTTGGGAAGGGATCCACAAATTGCCAGAAAGATGGGAAAAAGTCATAGCTTCAGATGGGCAATACTTTGAATAATACTACGAGTATTGTACATGTTTTTCTTAAAGAAACGTTCATTTTTTGAAAAAAAACCCACGAGTTAAGTTATATACCCATTTTGAATGAATTTTAATCTATGTAGTGCTTTGACGAGTGGTATTTAGCGACATAGAAAACGCTTTATCCCTTATTTTACGTAACAAAATTTTTTCTGGATTCGAAATATCGACTTCATCCAGCCATTCTAAGCAAGTATTCAAGGCAAACATAGCTTGAGTATGTGGAATCCTTGCAACTGGTTCCGATGACTCCAATTCTTTTTCGCTTTCGATGTCCTGCTGATTCATTACTTTTCTTACTATGTCTTCATCAGTTAACGGCTTCTGGCAGTCAATGTCATCATTGCTTTGCAAGAAATTGTTAGTGTCTATTTCTGAAAAGCCTCTGTTACGAAAAATGCTTAATGGGAAATCATCTTCATGATCAAAATCATCTACATCTTGACTAGACATTTCCTCTGATTCAAATAACAAAGGCCACAGAGGCTTCCAACACTTTTTAGTCAAATTTGAAATCATAGATAACGACGTGTGTTCGCTGAATGGGCTCTGGAACAGTTGGAAACTCACCCTAATTTTCATCGAAAAATCATCTTCAGCGATGAGGCCCATTTCTGGATGAATAGGTACGTCAACACACAAAATTGTCGAATTTGGGACGATTCCTATCCACATGAGATCCAAAAGTGTCAAATGCATCCCGAAAAAGTCACTGTTTGGTGTGGATCTTTGGCTGGCGGTGTCATCGGTCCATATTTCTTTGAGAACGACGTTGACCGGGCCATCACCGTTAACGGCGAGTCGATGATTACCAACTTCTTTTCGCCTGAATTGGATGATATGGACACCAACGACCTGTGGTTTTAACAGGACGGCACTACGTGCCACATAGCTCACACCACATTGCAAATTTTGCACGAGCAATTCGAGAGCATGGTCATCTCACGTGGAGGTGATGTGAACTGGCCGCAGAGATCGTGCGATTTGACCCCGTTAGACTTTTTCTTGTGGGGTTTTCTGAAGTCGCAGGTCTATGTGAATAAGCCACACACCACAGCGACCCTCAAAGCTAACAAAACCCATGCCATCGGTCAAATTCAGCCTGATTTATGCGCCAGAGTCATGAAAAATTGGACATTTCGGATGCGCGACCCAGAGAAGCCGCAGCGGACATTTGAACAATGTTATATTCCATACATAATGGCATTGATAGGCCTTTCAAATGAATAAAAAATGTCGATGATATCTCACACACACTTTGTTTTACTAGATGGAGTGAAAAGTGGCCTCCTTGACCGCCAGAATGCGCTGCTACTGCAAAAAAGGTTATGGTGCCTTGAAGTCCGTTCATATTTAGGCAGACATGCCAAATTTCAGCGCAATACTATCTTTAGTTTTGTTTTGACAGCTGATTGTTGTTGACGTGTTTGTCATCATGTTGAGTATGCACAAAAACGATTTTCGTTCTCTCATAAAACATTATTTTTTGAGAGGCAAAACGGTGAAGGAAACAAAAGGAAAGTTGGATACATATTATGGGACTAATGCTCCGTCAGATTACACCGTCAAATATTGGTTTCGAGAGTTTCGTGGTGGCCGCAACTCCATTACCGATCAAGTCCGCAGCGACAGACTCTCCGATGCGGTTACAGAGGACAATGTCAAAAAAATACATGAAAGGATGTTGGCTGACCGGAAAGTGAAGGTGCGCGAGCTAGCAGATACCACAAAGATTAGTACTGAGCGCACACGCCATATTTTGGGCAATATTCTGCATATGAAAAAGTTATCCTGCCGCTGGGTGCCGCGCATGACCAAAAACACGAACCCGAGAGCACTTCGAAAGAGTTTTTGGACTTGCTGATGCGGAATTGAGCGGACTTTTGGCGTCAATTGCTAACTGGATTTGGATCCCTCGGACTATTATCTCTTCCCAAACCTCAAGAGATGGCTCATCAATAAAAAATTCAGCTCAAGCGAGGAAATCATCGACGCCACGGGGGAGTATTTTGCAGACCTTCCGAGAAATTACTTTTCGGACGGGATCAAGAAGTTGGAAAATCGCTGGAACAAGTGTATCAAACTAAAAGAGGACTATATTGAATAATATAAAAAAAAACATTTAAAAATAAATTCTTTTAATTCCAAGGAGGTCACTTTTCACTCCATCTAGTATTTAAATTTAAAGATAAGAAGCGCTTAATGAAAGCCCCTTTACTACATCAAAAAGTAATGGTGGCAGCAAACAATCCTGTGGGACTACAAGTACCTATTCATATTAGGTAGTAAATTTCCTCTGTTCTGTGCCCTCGAAACGGTTTAACATTTAACATTTTTATTGAATCTATTAGCCTTTAACATGGTGAGAAAGAGGACAGTCGAAATGACTTGTAGGCAAATAAATATGACATCTTTGTGTTTTTTAGCAGCTTTTAAGTGTTATGATGCGTGACACCTAGCGTTGTCTGTCTATTCTCTCATATTTTGATAGAAGTTCTTCAAATGGCTAGAATTGATTGGCTGCCTCTACAAAAGAGAGTGAATATTAGTTTTTAGTTGCCGCTAGATACAGAACGTTGACCTTGTTTGCTTTGATGGTTCAGCAACCTGAAACACGATCATTTCGGCACTAACTTTTCGTTGATGATAGATAAATGGTAAACTGGTTCATGCGATTTGATAAATTACGTGGGAGTTAAATACAATAAGGACTGAAACGAATAAAATTTGAAAAGTAAAAAAAAAATATATTTTCATAATTCATGTAAATTTTTTTTATTTGCTTTAAAACTTTGTTTTTATTAAATTCATTCATAATTACAAAAAATAAAAAAAATTATTTGGGTTCCCATTCTTTCCTCAACTTCTTTCGAATGTCCTTTATAAAGTTGGTGACAGTTACATCCGTGGTCTTTTTGGACGCTCTTTTCCATTTAGCACTAAAATCTTTTACGTCCTTTACACGCTGCTCACTTTTCCTTAATTTAGCTTTGATCAAAGCCCAATACCTTTCAATGGGACACTGAACATTGGGTGGATTCATGTCTTTTGGGACAAAGTCGACATTTTTAGCAACAAGAAAACTCAACGTCGCATGAGCATAGTGAGCTGAAGCTAAATCTGGCCAAAATAATGTTGAACCCTCGTGTTTGTTTAAGAAAGGAATCAACCGTTTTTTTAGGCACTCGTTAATGTACACTTCTCCGTTAATTGTTCCCGTTGTAATAAAGGATGAGCTTCTGTGTCCACATTGGCAAATGGCCTGCTAAGCGAGGTATTTTGACCCGAATTTTTCCATCCCAATCGATGTTGTTGATTGCGGAAGAATCTCAGCTTCAAATGAGTTGTATAACTGCGCACCTGGAAGAGTGGTAAAGTCGGCTTTGACATAAGTTTCGTCATCCAAAACCGAGCACGCTTTCTTGTTGCCGATCAACTCGTGTAGCTTTCGGGCTCGTGTTTTTATGACTTTTTTTTGCTTTTCAGTAGCTTTTGGTATTTTTTGTGTTTTTGGTCTTTTTAAACTGTTATGTTTTTTCCGATCAACATCTCTGGAAGACATAGTCCGGTTTTTTACGATGGTACCCACTATTTTCCTGTCCAAATTTGTATCATGTGCTCCACTTTTATCTCCACTTTAGTGTTTTCGCTTAACTGTCAACGTCTCCAAATATCGTTTAATAACAGAATCCACTGTACTGCGTGCTATGTTTAAATTTTTTGCGATGAAATGGTTTGGACGCGAAGTATTTTCGAGCCATTTGTCGATGATCTTTTTACGGCGTTCCTCTTGACTCATATTTTATAAATATTTTAAACCGCACCGAACTAAAATCAATAAGAAACTGAAACTAGAGAATATTTGGGTACAAAATGGGATTGCAATTTTTACGCATTGGAAGTATAGCCCGTATTAAAATTTACAGATTTTATTCGTTTCAGTCCTTAATAAGAGTGTGATTATAATGCACTCTTGCCGAGAAGAGCCTTTCGGTTTTCTGCTCGTCAGCAACATTAATTAAGGTATGAAGCAGTTAGAAGCTGAAGACTTTTCGAAGTTGAAATACTCATACAAAGCTAACACATCTATATTACATTGGTTGAGCTTAAATCCTTTTACCAGAATCAACTAGAAACGTAATTGGCGTGAAAAGAGAAGCTTTCCTAAGCAACAAGTTAGAAGAGAGTTAATATATGGAGCCTTGAACTGAGTTTTACCATACAGTAAATAACTATCAGGGAAAGAGTGAAACTATCGGCAATTGAATACTTTAAAATGGAAGTCAATCTGCGATGCAGTGACAGAAAATCCCTCTATGAGGTTAAGAAGTTTTCGTCACAGAAATTTAAAAGGATCCTCGTATATTACCATAAGTACAATGTCATAAGCAGTTTAGACCTCTGGACGTTTCATGCATAGTTGTAGTAGTGTTGAATCGAAAATTGCATTGAGCTGGTGATTGGTGTTGTTACAAACTGTTTCATGAGCAAATCACAAAAATTAAAGTTTTTCAGTTGCATACCGTATTTTATGATAATCAGTCCATACAAATACTGTTTATCCTGTTTCAAAGCTCACGTCCTCCAAAATTATTCTCATAAATATCATAAATTCTATCCTATTGATTTTAATTTACATTGAATGATTGTAATTAGGAGTTAGAGGCCCATATTGGTGCTGTTCTACTAACAAATATAAAAGCATTGAATACTAATCGACTAATCAATGCGGAGAGTCAATTTTAATTCTCTACCACCATATTATTATTGAATACCTCTTTAATGTATATTAAATTAAATTACTTGTGTTATTATAAGTATTCTATGGAGACCTTTTTGTATTGATCTTCTTTTTGTATGAGCACGTAATTTTCGGTGGAATGTGGTTGCATCCTGTAATCTAATTTAAAAATTAATGCACTATTCATTAGAATATTAAATAGGCATGGACAATTGTAGTCAAATTGGTAATTTAATTAGAAAACTGCAAATGAAACCATAGTCTCAAGAGAAGCCCGTTATCGTCATCAGCATCTGCTAGATCCTATCAGCAGTTATTTTTATCCCTTTCCTCCGCGTTTAGCATTGAATTTTTCTATACCATATGTAGGTTACTTACATATGCTGCATTATCCTTATATGATGATATGTACATATAATATAAAACTTTTTGTCGTTTATATAGTCATTATTTAAATTTAATTGACTTGTCTGAATAATTAAAATATAATGAATCCATAGGTCAGAAGAAGGAGAAAACATGTCATGTCCTAGTTTGTTAGTTATAAACATTGGTTGCCATCATCCACTTTGAATTTGGTTATATTCTATGTATGGAACAACACCGGTTCCAATCGTTCTGAGTTCACTGGACAAGACCCAATGAACAGCAATCACTTGTTCTCAATGGATGAACTTAATGCACTTGTCATGGAAATGATTAATGGTTTAGGTAAATGTAAGACAAAATATGAACAATTCTACACAGTCGCACAATTAGCAACTAAGTTTTTGTATAGTAATGTTAAATAGTATGTTAATCAGTCCAATTAATATTGTAATTTGGAATGCTAGAGGCATTCAAACCAAAGTAGCTGAATTCATAAATTTTCTGAATAGCAAAAATATTGACATTGCCTTAGTGACTGAAACTTGGTTACAAGGTAATAAAAATCTGTCTAACTCAAATTATAAATGCTATCGTGTTGACAGAACTGGGAGTAGAGGTGGAGGTGTAGCAATTTTGATTAGGAAATCAATTCGACATGAAGCTTTGCCTGTTATAAGAACAAAGTTAGTCGAAAACGTTGGAATTAAAATATTTCTCAACGACTTAACTAGTATACACATTTACTGTGCCTACTTTCCTGGGAAAAACAGATCTGCAGAGCGTGTAAAATTGTTTAAAAATGATTTGAGGTTGCTTTTTTCCAGAAAAGAAAAATATGTCATTGGTGGTGATCTTAATTGTAAGCATAGAAGCTGGGGGTGCAATAGGGCAAATTCCTGGGGAAATATTCTCAAGGAACTTTGGAGCTGTTTTCCGTTTACGGTTTTGTTTCCATCAAGTCCATCTTATGTTCCGTGTAGTTCGCGTGGTGTCCCATCTGTTCTTGATTTGTTTATAACAAATGTAGCGAATTTACTGTCTGATCCAATCGCCTTTCAAGAATTAAACTCTGATCATAATCCAGTTACTTGTAAATTATCGCAGGCTTGCTTTGAAAATAAATGTTATTCTCTTAATTACAAAAAAGCCAACTGGAAAATGTTCAAAAGAGAATTAAATAATAAATTTAACAATATACCTGTTGACTTAGAAAATACTTTGTATAAAGGAAATATAGACACATATATTAAGGTGTTCTCAGAAAGCGTTTTGCATTCTGCAAATCTAAGTATACCTAGGGTTAATAATAAAAACAATAGCGCATACTTAAAAATTCCAGACTATATTCTTTCATATATTCGAATCAGAAATTCTCATAGGCGTTCTTGGCAGAGAAATCGCCAGCCCTTTCACTATGCAATGATGAAATATTTTAATAAAATGATCTCTGATGAAATCCAATGCTACAGAAACAGAAAATGGGGGAAAACTCTGAGCACTCTAGAAAAAAATGCCAAACCTTTTTGGAATATATTGCGTGTAGTTAAAAATAAAAACAACCCTATTCCCAGTCTTATAAGTGATGGTCAAGTTTACCACATGGACAAGGAAAAAGCCAATACCCTTGCTTCTAATTTCATTAAAAACCACAATGTGTCTCAAAATATCGATAATGCAATAACAAGTGCCTTGTGAATACTTCGTCCATCAGCCTGTCACAACAAAATGTGTGTTTGTCTGATGTAGAGTATGTTTCTCTGGAAAATGTTAAAGATGTTCTAAAAAGCTTAAAAATTAAGAAAAGCGATGGCATTGACGGTATAAAAAATATTTATTTAAAAAAATTGCCGGTGTCAGCAATAAAATTTTTAACTTTTCTTATAAACTCGTGCCTAAAATTGCAATACTTTCCGGATAGTTGGAAAATGGCTAAAGTGATTCCTATTTCCAAACCGTGTAAGCCATTGGAAGATCCGCTTAGCTACCGGCCCATAAGCTTGCTTAGCAGTATAAGCAAAATTCTGGAAAGGGTCCTCAAAAACAAACTGTTATCAGTCATTGAGAGCCAATGTATTCTTCCCAAAGAACAATTTGGTTTTAGAAGTCAGCATAGCACGTTGCATCAAGCAAACAGAATTTGTCAGTACATTAAGAATAAAAGACTTATTGGTGCATCAACCGGTTTAGTCCTTTTGGACATCGAAAAGGCATTCGATTCAGTCTGGCACGATGGACTAATACACAAAATGCTTTCGTTTGGTTTTCCTGTATATCTCGTCAAAATTGTACAAAGTTTTTTACGTAATAGAAGTTTTATTGTCCATGTTAATAATTGTCCTTCTGAACTCAAACAAATTTTCTCAGGCGTACCACAAGGTTCAGTTCTTGGTCCGATTCTTTATAATATCTTTACATCCGATTTCCCTGAGCTTCCGTTATGTAAATACGCAGTCTATGCAGATGATGTGGCAATATTTTCTTCGCATAGACTTGGTCTCAACATCGAGACAAATTTACAAAATGCGTTAGAAATATTGTTACATTATTACACGAAATGGAAAATTAAAGTCAACAGAGGTAAGTTTCAAGCAATCTTTTTTACTCGAAAAAGAAAACCTTGTTATCTTCCGTGTAACCCTCTTCAAGTGAGAGGTCAAGTAATACAATGGGAATCACATGTGAAATATTTGGGAATCTATTTGGATAAAAGGTTAACATTCAAGGAACACTTTGCACAAACCAGTAGAAAAAATTCAAATTGGAATAAAATTATTGTATCCTTTTATTAACAGAAGATCGAGTTTAAATTTTGAAAACAAAATGACAATATACAAAGTAATATTTCAGGCAATTCTGTTTTATGGATGCCAGGTTTGGGGAGATTGTGCAATATGTCATAAAAAAAATCTTCAACGTATACAAAACAAAATTGTTAAGATAATGCTTAATCTACCTCGTTCCTACTCCACTAGAGCCCTGCATAAGTTATCAAATGTTGAGATGATTTCCGAAAGAACTTATAAATTAAAAGCATCTTTTGCTAGGAATGTTGTTTTACATGATAATCCCCTAATAAGAAACTCAATCAGTGAAACATGACAGTGTTTTTTTTTTTTTTTGTTTTGTTTCTTTCTTTTCTTTATTTATTAATGTATTAATTATTTTTATTTATTTATTCATTTATTTATTTATTTATTTATTTATTTATTTATTTATTTATTTATTCATTCATTACACTATTTATTTATTTATTGTTAATACCTATTATTAATTTATTTATTTATTATAATTACCAATTATTATTATTATTATTATTTTTTATTTTTTTTTTTTTACATAAAGGTTTTATTCGTTTTTTCCTTTGTTTTTCTAAATATTTTCGAACTGTAATCTTTAAAGAAAAATGTAAAAATTTGTAATAGCAGAAAGATATTTTTGTATATCGAATCTCTATATTGTAAATTGTGCGACTTAAATGTATAAGCTTTTTATGACGAAAATAAAAATACTACTACTGGTTATGTTCTGTTCTCTTCGTTGAAAGATAGTTTACCACCAATTAGCTAACCGGGCTATCGACGCGGTTAGATCCATAGCATTAGAAGCAGCATGATGTTGAATATCACTCTCGATGTCGTCTCTCAAGAACAGAGTAAGAAAAACGTGGTCAGCTAAGTTTCTGACGGTTGTGGTTGTAGAATTTCAACGATAAACTGAACGTCAAAACTAGTAAGAATTCGCTGCGTAATGGATATCTGCGTTTCCATTGTATTTGCTAAAAAAAATAGTGACGAAGTCAATGTCAGCTGTCCTAAATGCCAATTTAAGCTATTGGATTGACAGCTTGATATGATCAGATTATCAAGCTCAAGTTGGCTCGGTATTATCCCTCAAATAAATTCATTTCGTTCAGTTACTAAACCCGTCAGTCTGTATCTGTTACCGGCGATGATGTTGTATTGATTATTCTTTTCAACCGTCAAATTAATGTTTTACCTCCAGTTTAAACTCAGACATTAAAGTCGCCAAGCATGACTTTGAAGTGAAACTTACCCCACTTCTCAAGACCTCGTAGAGTTGGTTCCATTAACTTTCCCCTATATTGGTGTAAGTTTTTTGTTTTGTTTCAATTTATGTTTTGCAAGATAAGGGCTTTTTGTCTAACTGCTCTCCCGATAATTAAATCACATCAAACTAACCACTGAAACTATCACTGGAAGCCTTCGCCGTAGTAGATATCTCGTAGATTCTCTGCCAGTTTGACTATCCATTTTACAGTTAGTACCTGATCATGTCAGCGAAAGGTGTTGTCTTTTCTCACGTATTGATGTAATTATTTACGGATACATCTGAACTATTTAAGAATACGATAATACGCTATAACCGTGAACATATTGCAAAGTGTGATAGGTCAACACAAAACGATGTGAACTGGAGGCATGATACTCATATGTGTGTATTTATATGATTGCTCAACGAGAATGATTTTGGTCACGAACGTTACATAGTATTGTATTTCGTTCGTTCAATTTAAAGCGTCCTTTTAATGATTTTTTAGACCTTGAATATGGCTTTCTTATCATTTCTATTTTGTGAAAATAAAACGAAATCGGTTGATTATTTATTGATTTTCCTTGTAAATGGGACAACATTCCATTACAAAGTTTTAAGGAAGTAAATCACGAGACTGTGTGTGTCGCCTCATATGAAATATTGATCATAATGTCAGAAACTACGAGGGTAGTCCTATAAGTACCACTCCTAACAGAACAAAAATTGGGGCAAAAGGTGGTTATTTCTCTACGTAGTCTCCTTTTAGTTCAATACACTTTTCCCAGCGATATTCAATGGCTGCGATACTCTGTTTATAGTGAGAATAGTCGAGCTTCTTAAAATAGCCATAAACCGCAGACTCCACCTCTAGAAAATACTCCAAAGAGGTTAAATCTGGCGAATACGGTGCATGAGGAAGCAATTCGAACTTTAACTCATTGATTTTGGCCATTGTGATGACGGATGAGTGAATTGATGCATTGTCTTGATGAAACAAGACAAATGCGGCCGTTTTTTCAATCTTTCAAACGCTGCAATAAGTTCGCATAATACACGCGGTTGATTGTTTTTCCTTTCTGAAGATAATCAATGAAAATTATCTCACGCGCA
Organism: Volucella zonaria; assembly: GCA_963966105.1. Classification (NCBI taxonomy): domain Eukaryota; kingdom Metazoa; phylum Arthropoda; class Insecta; order Diptera; family Syrphidae; genus Volucella; species Volucella zonaria. The sequence goes on from OZ014533.1 coordinate 86,311,516, forward strand.
TCCCAAAAAACTGACGCCATGATCTTGCCTGCACATGGAACTGTCTTTGCCTTCCTTGGAGTCGATTCTCCCCTTTGAGTCCATTCTTTTGACTGGTCCTTTGTCTCGGGTGTAAAGTGATGGATCTCATGTTTCATCCATGATTATGAATCGACACTAAAACTCCGCTTTATTACTGTGAAACTTTGCCGAACCCTCGATTGAAACATCCTCACGACGGTGTTTTTGTTCCATTGTAAGTAATCGCGCACAACTTTCTCATGTTCAATTTTCCAGTCAACATACGATGCACAATGCTTACCATATATGCCAGTTTACGCACTTTCAATCGACGGTTAATACCATTTTGTGGATTTTTTCCAACAGTTCTGGTGAACTCATCTCATTTGGTCGATCACTGCGATGTTCGTCTTGACAACTCGTACGGCCTCACTTAAACTCTGCCACCCAATATTTTATTGTTGTAAATGAAGGAGCAGACTTACCCAGAGTAGAATCCAGTTCCGTTTTGATGTTGGTTGGATTGAGGCCTTTCCAATGAAAGTATTATATCATATAATGATGACCATTTTTTCCATATTCAAATATTCATTGAGAGCGTTCACTAGTGAGGGCTACCGAACAAATACTAAACAACGTTCGTCAAACTTCAAATTTAAGCTTTATAAGGTTGGTACTTTCTACGATAGTCATCCTTTTTAAACAACAATCGCCATCTATAGGCCAAATCGGGTACTCTTGGGACTACCGTCGTATCTCATGAATATTCATATGTACTCGTATGCATGGTTCTCATCATTTTACTTCTATTGTGTTAGTGTTTTCTGACCGAACTGAATGTTAGTTAATTTGGCACCAGTTACTCCCAAATTTTACGTATGAAAGACTTCTTCTCTTGCATGTGAATATACGATTCAGGTAGAGTGTTCTGAATACAAAATTTCTATATACTACTCGTAGCATGAAATCAAAAAAATTTAATATCAGACAAATATATGTTATGTAGTTTGCTCTGTGCGTTGCCAGATCAGTCAGTCAGTTTTATATAATCGATTTTGGTTCACTTAGAGGACTACTTCTACAGAGGGTCTGAATTAGATTCTCAGGACACAAAGAATGTCTTTTCGAGCCTCTCGAAACATTTTTGTTTAAATAAGACAGAAAGAAATTAACTTCATGACTATTTAATGCATCCGTTCGAAAGATTATTCCATGCCATATCGTATTTGAAAGTTGTTTCCAGCATATTCTACCACGGCTGCCTCGTCCAAAACGCAATCTACAATACATATTTGTCCAATGTCCAATTTTCGACCACTTTTTCGAGCAATTGGGGGCGTATACCCCGTATTACTCGAACAATGTTTTATTCTAAAGACTCAATAGTTGCTGGTTTATCGGCATAAGCTTGTGACTTGACGTAGCCCCACAAAAACATAATACAATGACGTCGAGTGGCATAATCTTGCTGGCCTATTAACGGGCCCATATCTTGAAATGACTCTATTCCCAAATCGTGTTTTCAATAAAGCGATATTTTTCGATATACATATTCAGTTCTTCTTCTTCCACATTCTATTGCCAATAACTTGTGCTCCGGCGTGTACTATCCGCATAATACGGTACATTTTTCTGGATGTAGTGACATTTGGTAAACTTTTTCAGGAGCGTCCTCAATGCTCACGCGGCCTTAGCTCTTGCACTTTCCTTGAGACCAAGATCTGTACGCAGAATTTTCCAGATAGTGGATGGATAAAGGCCAAGTTGGTGCGAACGACGACAGATCGATAAATTGGGGTCCCTTCAACACAAGCTTCCGCAGTCGCGATATTTTTTTCCGAACGCATTGTTCTCGTTGTTGTTGGTGTTTGAGTATTCAAAGCGTGAATTAGGCGCGAAATTTTTCAATAGTTCGTTATATAGCACTTTCAAATGGGCGATGACGTCTACCGTAAATCTCTCGAAGTGCTCTATAAGTTTCGCGAACCGATAAATTTTAACCCAACAGAATATAATACCTGAACGTGTTTTTTGAATCGGTTTTGAAGTTGCAACTTTAATATTCGAGCAGCAGGTAAAACTTTGATGGCAATGCATCCATTAGGCTAGAGTAGAAAAATAGTTACTTCTTACTTAATTATGTCCTGTATCCCCTTGTGGGTGCCCTGGCAATATGGTTCAGCTTCCACCAGCTCTCCCTGAGTTGTGTGAGTGAATAGCTTTTTTTCTATCCTTGGAAGGAGAATTTAACTACATTGCATAATAAATAATGAAAGTTTCATCTTTTGATCCAGTGCCAGTTTATCATTATGATTATGATACCCACATATAGGATCCACAGGCGTAGCTTAGTCTTTAAACTCTTTCACATCTTGAACACCAGGTCAAACGCAGACTTTGCCTTTCTTATTCGGTTTGGTATGTCTTGTCACGATTTGTTTGATGGCATATCATTCAGAACAGAAGTAAAGTGATTTTTCTATAGCCTTCCCATATGTTGATCCTGAAATGAGAAGAGAACCACCTAAAAAGCTCTCATTGGATATACGAGGGGCGTTCAATATATTCTCGGTATCGATATGAAGGAAAATGCGAATTCAATTTAAATTATTTTTATTTTTCAATATAATCTCCCCTAACATCAATGCGTTTGTTACATCTTGAGATAAGCTTTTTTAAACCCTCAAAAAAATAAATTTCCTCTTTCTCTGCAAAATACCGACTTGAGTTCTTCATCATCCGAAAATCTTTTTCCACGAAGACATTTTTTCAAATCCGGAAACAGGAAATAATCACTAGGGGCAAGGTCTGGACTATAGGGTGGGTGTTGGATTTCTTCGAAACCACAATCTCGCGCAGCAGCCTTGGAAACTCGCGCCGTGTGAACAGGAGCGTTGTCATGAAGAAGCAACACATCCGCTGCGAGTTTACCCCGTCTTTTCTTTTTAATTTCCTCCCGCAAATTATGCAAAGTGGAAGCGTAGGATGTGGCGTTGATGGTTTCACCTTTTTTTTTGTACTCAATGAGCAAGATTCCCTTTGAGTCCCAAAAAACTGTGGCCATGATCTTCCCGGCAGACGGAGTGACTTTGAACTTCTTCGGGGGGTCTGTTCCTTTTTTATGCCACTGCATGGACTCTTGTTTGATTTCAGCGTCATAGTGGTGGACCCATGTTTCGTCCCCAGTAACAATTCGATCCATAACACCGTCCGCGTTCACACTACACATCTCCAAAAGCTCTCTACAGCATGCGATTCTCACTTTTTTCTGAGGCGCTGTGAGCATTCGTGGCACCCACCTTGCACTGACCTTTGAAAGGTTAAGATGGTCATGAAGAATGGTGTGAATGGTACCAATTGAAAGCTTGGTGATCTCTGCCATCATTTTCACCTTTATTCGGGCATCCTCAAGAACAAGTTTTTCGACTTCTTTGATGCTTTCTCCCGTACAAGCAGTAGCCGGGGCGCCGGAGCGGGGGTCGTCTTCAATGCTCTCTCTGCCTCTCTTGAACTGACTTGACCACTTTTGCACAGTTGATAATGAAGGTGCGGAACCCTGGTAAACAGCCACCATCTCTTCATGAATAGTTTTTTGACTTTTTCCTTGCTTAGTGAGAAATTTAATTACAGCGCGATGCTCAATTTTCACCATCATCGTCTCAGTTGCCATTATGATTCTGTTTAACTAGAGATAAAACGCGAATTAATAATCACATTTTTATGAAATTTTACATGAATGCACTAAAATAATAGTATTACTTGAAAAATAAGTCAATTTATATATACAACCACAGCTTCACCCCGATACCGAGAATAGTTTGAACGCCCCTCGTATTATAGAACTGTGACCATTTTCCAGTTCTTTACTAATATTATAATAAATAGTTCAGCAAACGCACCTAATTGCTATCTTTTGCGTTGATGTGAATACTTGCGCAGTACTTCTCTTATTTTATTTTGGTGTAGTGACACGAGATTGCTCCTTTTTACCGGTGAGGATACTACAATTTGAACTCTTAGAGCCTTTCGTTTCTCGTTCAGTGAAAATATTTTTACATTGCGTGGTTGAAGGGCTTGTGAGTTGCTTTTCCCTTAATTTTTTCTTTTGGCGCACTGAGTTGCTCAAATGGTATTTGCGAAATCTATAAACTGATAGAGTACGTCATTTAAAGTTGGTTTCGTATCGCGTCCAAGTTTTCTCTGCGCCTGGTTTGGTTGTGTATTAGAGATCTTCCAGAACGGCAGCTTATCTGGACTTATACTGGTTTGGATACTTTGGATCTACTGATTTTGTGGATATTAATATCACCTATAAGCTTTATTACTTCGCCCGCGCTGTGTACATACATTTTAACGGTACACAAATCCATTATAAAAAGAAAAAAAAAAGCAAAGGAATATATTGGATTCGAAGTAGCAGTCAAGAGATCGTTGATGAAAATTAGAAAGAGTGTCGGAGACAGAACGGAGCCCTGGGGTACACCAGCATTTATTTTGTGAATATCAGACTTGAACCCATCCAAGACAACTTGAATTGAATGTTCCGAAAGGTCATTTCTAATCCATTGAAAAATAGAGTCATCATCTGAGCTACAGCCACCCCTTATGATGATTGGTTGATGAGTGGAAGATTCTTGGGTGCTCACTAGTTATTAGTTGAACAGTGACATCATTTTGGAACTATTCAAGATGTTGAGCAATAGAATTAACCATTCCACATCCACTATTTTAAAAATGATCGCCTGCATGAGCAGAACTGTTGGAAGTGCTGTACACAAGCAAGTTTGTGAAGAACCTCTGCTCACTCCTGGCATAACGTGTACACGTGAGTACATTCGCTTCCAAAATACTGTTCATAAGTATAGATTCGTACGCATTTGAGGTGAAAACTGATAGCTGACCCTGTCCGTTTTGCCCGGGTGTGTAAAGCACGCTTTCAAAGGTCGCATTTTTAAGAGCATCATCGACTTTTATGGTTGGTTTATTGCGATAGGAGTTTATGACTACATGCAAAGTTCACATGTTGCTGCTTTTCCAAGAATTTGGAAGGCTAAATGTCAGAGAATACCACATTGATCATATTACTAGTTTTTAAGAAGAGTAACGTACTCTGTATTCCACGTTTACAAATTTTCAGAAATGGGGTTAGAGATTTCCGAATTCGTTTCATGTATTCTAAACAGATTTCATGGAACTTCCATCAGTTAGAAACATTTCTAAATAGCCTGTAATTCCACGAATAATTTCTCAGATAATTCAGCATACGCTTATCAATTGAAGATTTTCATTAAATATTTGCACGTAACCAGTGAGTTTTGATGCCTGCTGGGCTGTCGAATTTCTTGCGAAGAAATCATACAATTGGAATCAAAGTTGAGTAAAATGTGACCAGTAAAGGTCACATTACTATACATTGTGAGATTGTTCCAAAATTTGTAAATACGAGCTCAACCAAAGTTAGATACCAATACCATAATACAGAACCCCCCTCTTTAGCAATTTCAGATTCCGTATTTGACATTTGAATTAAGTAGAGAACAACGGTGCACGTTCAGGAACCCATACGAATATCCCCATCCTTCGGATTGGAATTGCCATTTAAGGAATTCAAAGAGAGACGACGGACGAGTACTACGTACTTATTTTAAATGAACATTAAAACTTCTGCGCACTCCTTTACAAAGTTTATTTGTACGAGCATATTTGAATTTATTTTTCGTGGATCTCGTAATCACATTTCTCTACACCATATACGGGTTAAAAGGCAAATAAATAAGTAAAAAATGTCAAAGGGCAGTATTGAGTTTTCAATAAATGCACTGTTCTGGTTTTAAGAACAAATCCTTGGAGGTACTCGTATCATATTGTTGTAAAGGATATGTATAGTACATAATGTTAGGTTCTTTGAAAGCACTAATCTTCAGCTCAAAGTTAAAAGCATTTTGCTGAAATACAAATACTTCTCCTCAAATAAGTACGTTAAATATAAATTTGTCTTCTTGTTGTTTATGCACATACTCGTATGCATCTCCTTATTCTAAGAATGATTACACGTTAAAAGATAGACAATGATGTTGACGGAGCGTCATTTATAATTGAAGCATGTGGGTACATTAAATCTGTAAGGAGCATAAATGTCTGACATAATTGGTGAACTTTATGGAACAATGACCTACTCGTAGATATGACAATTAAAAGCATCCACTTAATATAAATGGAATGGAACCATATGAGGTCTGCGACCTTTAAGACTTTGGCGTTCATGATACGAATGATCTCATCTTTAAGTCAGTCGACTTTGAACTTTTTTGATTTCTTACTACAGTTGAGGCAGCTAATCTAATTGGGTTGGACCAAGGATTTAGGATTTCATTCTATTGTCCATTATTTTTCTCCTTTTGTACTTCTATGGATATCTATTCGGTGTATGTCATAACACCGCCATGATGCGGCTATTGAGACAGTGGCCCAGAATGGTGCTTCATAACCAAAAGTCGAAGCCAGTTGATCGGCACCTCATCGCTGGTCATAAAACATCTTCCCATGAAAATGTTCATGATTTAATCCCATTTTTTGACTGAGATGAATTTTTCAAGTCTCTATAAAAACGCAAATACCACTCGTATGACTAAAAGTTCTGAGCACGTGTACCATTTAAAAATGTCAAATTTTACGATGCTGATGCCAGGTTTAACGTATCTACATCGCTAGATTAGCAACCTTAAGTAGCAACCTACGCATGTGCGCCAAGGTGATGACATTGCCCAGGGGTTAAATCGGCGATTATTACGCAAGATGGTTTGGGTTCACATCTCGGTCAACATCGAAAAGAATAAAAAGTAATTCACTTTTTGGATGTCAAAACCTATGCGGCAGTCAGTAAAATCTTGCCTTGCCATCTGGGGTTGTTGCGTCCACAACTTATTTATTAATTTATAAATCACAAAGTCGATTAATTGAATTGATCTTGCAAAACCATGTTCATGAGCACTGTGATCCTTTGGAGATGCACTTGATAGGGGCACTGCGACTGATTCTTACTCTTTCAAATCGAATAAAACAAAGAATACAATTGAACATTCGTAGGAAATTGATTATTCGGAGTGACATTAAAAGTTGGTGCTACATCCAACCGTGATTCAAAAATCCTTTTCGTTTATATCAGTCTTAAATTAATTGTGTGCTTAATTATGTATACACTCTATGAGGTTAGGACTCTTCTACTATTAATCTGCTTGTGCATGTCAACTAAGTTTACATCGACTTTCTGAGTTGAAGTTGAAGAAAGTCCAGGTCTTTATTTAGTATCTGTACACACTAGATGACTTTGTTGTTTTGGTGGAATTTTTTGACAAAATTGATGTCATATGTAAACACACGATGATAGGTTTTGTCGATACAATTTATTTTTCCTGGTAAAATATATTTTTTCATCCGTCTTCATCTTAGGTTCTCCATATCGTTGTCATTTCGTATTGTTGACTGACGTCGATTGCCTCTCGACGTTTGCTCATATTTCAATTAGCTCTTCTTGCTTAAGTATGCTACGACTGACAAACTCGCCTCTAAATTGACGCTGTTTTTGCTTGCTGCAACGCACTATTTAGTCCTGCCATAAGTTCTGTTACAAATACGAGGGTTGTCTGAAAAGTTTCCGACCGAACAATGATACAAGGCATTTTTTCTCAATTTTTTTTTTAATTTTTCTACATAGTCTCCTTGTAACTCTACACACTTCTCCCAGCGATGCTCCCATCTTCCTAACCCGTCCAAATAGTACTTGGCGTTTTTTTTTCTGCAAAATAATTGTTCACGAAGGTGATTGCCTCCTCATTTGACGAAAATCTCTGCCCTCCGAGCGCAGTTTTTAGATGAGGGAACAAAAAGAAGTCGCTTGGGGCTAGATCTGGTGAATAAGGTGGATGGTCAAGCAGTTCAAACCGTAATTCATGGATTTTAGTCATGGCAACCGCTGAGGTGTGAGACAGCGTGTTGTCTTGGTGAAACAGGATTTTCTTTTTTCGCAAATGTGGCCGTTTTTCTGCAATTTCTGCCTTCAGCTTGGCAAGTAAGATGCGTAGTATGCTCCTGGAATGGTTTTTCCTTTTTGAAGATAATCGATTAAGATAACTCCTTTACTATCCCAAAAAACAGTCGCCATCACTTTCGCAGCCGAAAAAACCGTTTTTGCTTTTTTTGGAGCCGGCTCGCCCTTTGCAGTCCACTGTTTTGACTGAATTTTTGTTTCGGGCGTATAATGGTGTATCCAAATTTCATCTACAGTAATTAATCGGCGCCAAAACTCGGATTTATTGTGCCTAAACTGCGTCAACAGAGAGTTAGAAATGTTCATTCGAACGCGTTTTTGGTCTAACGTAAGCAAACGCGGCACCCAACGCGCGTCGCACGGACAGCTTTCTCATGCCTAAATCTTGATTTAATATGTAACAAACACGTTCTTTGGATATTTTCACAACCTCTACTATCTCTCTCACTTTAATTCGGCGACCGTTTGACGCCATTTGGTGAACTTTAGCAATGTTATCGTCAGTTGTGGCAGTTTTTGGACGTCCCGAACGTTCATCATCTCCCAAGCTCTTACGGCCACGTTTAAATTCAGCTGCCAAAAATTTCACTGTTGCAAATGATGGTGCAGAGTCCCCATACACAGAGTCCAACTCATTTTTGATTTGCGTAGGCGTATTGCCTTTCAAAAACAAATATCTAATGACAGCTCGATACTCAATTTTTTCCATTTTCACAAAAAACACTCACATCGACTCACTCAAACGACTGTCAACTAAAAACTGCGCGTCCAAAATGACTGAATCTTCGGTAAGTAACTGTCAAAAGATGCACAGTTAGCATTGACTAGCTTTTACTGACGAGTGCCGCTATCTTTACCTTGTGATCGGAAACTTTTCAGACAACCCTCGTATAAAACGCTATAAAAAAAAATCAGTAAACATATTGCATTCAAAATTGTTTCATTTATTAGACCACAATACTGGTTATTAAAAAAAATTGGATTCACACCAAATGACGGCCTTTTGCTTTAACACAAGCTGCCAAACGGGGTGGCCACTGGGCTATAGCGGCACGTACGGTTTCCGTGGAGATCGTGGACGCTGCTCTGGTCAATGCTGTTTTAAGGCTTTCCAAATTTCTGTGGCGAGTATTGCAGGCCGTGTTCTCCAATTCTGACCACAAGCCATAACAAAGTGGATTCAGATCTGGATTCCACGACGGCTAATTTTCTGCTGCTATAAAGCCAGGAATATTGACTCTGAGCCAATCCTGCATAGTTTTGGCTTTGTGCGTTGGAGCAGAGTCCTGTTGGAAGATCCATATGTATCCATTGAAAAAGGTATTGGGCAAACCCTTCACAACATCCTCCAGCACATCTTGTTTGCACCAGTTTTTACACCTTCTTCACAGAAATGGAGGGATGTGACACCATGGTGAGAAACTCCCCACCAAACCATTACGGAAACGGGAAGATGTCCACGTTGAAATCTTGAAACAACTTTTTTCGCTTCCTTAGATGAAGTGGTATAAATTTTGTCATTTTGTTTGTTGAAAACTTCTTCTACGGTAAAAATTTTCTCATCCGTAAACAGAATGTTGTCATGGCCATTGTCTGCGTGCCGCTGCAAAAGTCGCTTACATCTTTCCGGCCTAATTTTTTTTAGTTGAGAAGTTAGAAGATGACCCGTGGACCGACAATAGGCTTCATGATCTTCTACTTCCTAATGGGATTTATCCGAATTCGTTCACGCACTGCTTGTACTACCGCATTCGTACGGACGACGCGCGGGCGACCACTTCTTGGCCCTTCCTCTACACCAGACAATTCGCCGAAGCGAGCAATAGTCCGATAAACGAATATTCTCAATATTCTGAGTGGTTTTAGCAACTCGAAAATTTGGCCAGCACTTTTTCCGCACTTATGCAAGATTATTATAGCGACTCGATTCTCTTTAACGCCCCACTCCATGTTAATAGTTTGCAAACTGAAACCAAACTTACTAGTTTACTTCACTGATCATTGCAAGTATTTTGAGAAAAAGGTTAACGGTTCTATTTCCGCAAGAAGTTTTGAACGATAAGCTCTGGAAATTGTGTAACAGAACTTATGGCAGGACTAGGTACATTTACTATATGTTGCACTTTTTCAACTTCATTTAGCCAAGTCAAGTGCTTATGGCCCTTTTTGCGTGGCTGTGATGTCTGACTTAAAGCGTTCCAGGCTCCCCGAAAATTGCTGCCCTTTATCGTTTAGCCTGATCATCAGCAATGAACCCTATAATATCGTCTGTGGTTTCTTGTGACTTCTTAATTGTGTGGTAGTTCAGTGACAGAGTATGAAAAATCCCTTACTTGCTACATGCTCAAAATTCCGAACCAATTCAATAATTACTGTGCGAGAAGGTGCTTCATGTCGACCGAGAAAACTTAACTTTTTCAGCCAAATTTTAAACATTTTTGTAGTGAATTTTAAAACTTACAATGCAGTGTTGAAGCCTGTATCGCTCCCATGCTCGTATGTAAATGGAGCTTCGAAGCACGCTATTGCTTTTCAACACGTGATTTTTTTTCCTTCTTTGTTATTATGTTTCTCTGAAGTAGAAGAGTGTACGCTGCTATTTTAGGTCTTGTTCAAAAGTTACCTAGTAGCGGCGTTGAATCCATTCCTGTGACCTCTTTGTTTTTTTCGATAGTTACTTTCCAATCGAATTAGTCGATACAACAGGCTAGACCAACGATGTGAAAAACTGGTTTGTTAATAGGGTTTCTCTTTATCCTTCACCTTGCAATTTGTTGCTTTCTATCACTTTCTTCGCTAGCTTGGTTGGCGGTAATGCCAAGCCTGTTCTTGCAGGGAGGTAAACGCCCCTGAATGCTTTGATCTTTTTGAGCAGAATGAGAATTGGTGCTGTTCTATCATTAAAAACTTGAGTTAAGAAGATCTAAATTGTATTGTACCCTTATTTTGAAGATCTTTAAAACTGCCTTATTGGAGAGTTTTTTTTTTGCTTTTGTTCAAATATGTTATCACTTACTAGTAAATATCAATGCATGCTTTAAAACTATAAAATTTTACAATTTAATAAAAGGCAAATTGAAATATTCAATAGTTCAATTATCTTCCTATACAAAAAGTCAATAAAATAACCTCTGCGCGTTTTGATTAGATAAATAGATAGATAGTCGTAGACTTAACAGAAAGTTGATATGAATGATGTATCACTACAGTGTCTACAGTCATTCTTATACGTTAACCGTTTCCCTATAAATACCTCCTTAAGCGGTGAAAGATGTCATTGCTATAGATAGATAAGACATTTCGCATGTCATATTCGCACTTGAATTATACAAATTTTACGTTTTCAAAGTTTTGGAGAAATGGCGTGACAAATAGCAGTTCTTGTAAATGATATGGATGAACACTTTTATAAAAAGGAAATTAAAGTAAAATGCATGAAATCACCTTAAAAAAAAACGCTCACAATATTATTACATCGTCATTTTTTGTGATCTAAGAAGACCAAGACCAATCAATATAACTTTTTAACGGTTAACGTGTATCCTCACCTTTGCGTCTGTGTTGAGTATATTTGCGCTTTTCTACGGAGATAATGGAATCTCTTCATAAGCTTATTTATCTCCACTACATAGACAGAATATGAATTCTAACCAAAGGTGCAAAGTCGCATAACATATTTCGTATGGAAACATGCATACGGGTACTGCAATTGTAAGCACAACAAATCAAAATTACTAACTTTGGTTAAATTCCACTCGTCCTATGACTTTTCTGACTCTTTTAGCTAAGTCAATGTCGCTGTATAGCCCGTAGAGCTCGTATTTAAATCTTTTCCTCTACTCGCCGTTTGCAACAACGTATCGTAAGTCATCTCTTCATCCTTCTTTGTTACAGTGCATGCGTCTGCACCGTAGATTGAGAGTGTGACTGTCAGTGTTTTATAGAGCGCTATTCTAGTTGTCCGAGAGAGCTGCTATGCTGTCTTCTGAGCCTAGAAAACAAAAAAAATATTGCGATTGACAAGGGTTACTCTTCATATATTCACTAAAATGCTGTAGTTATTTATATTTATCTACGCGGTCTAGAGAGACGAAGTCTCTAACTACCTCAAAACGTTGTCTATGAATATTACTCGTATGACGTTTTTCTCCAGCCATCGATGTGTCTTTTCTTGATGACAGCACGTATATCGGTTTTCTCCCAATTACCCCTAAAATCATCTTCGCCGCTTCTGTTACAAAACGTGAAAATGTATCGAAAGATTGTGTTTATGGTGTTGGCTTGTGAGTTTCGTGCAAAACTCTCAAGTAGATGCTTAAGATTTAGCATGATATGTATCGCCTTGTCAAAAGCCTTTTTTGATACCAAAGGTCTCGATAAAATCATTATCGAACGTCACGGAGCAGTGATCTTTTTCCATGGTCATTCTATGCAAAAACTGGGCATGCCCCAATCTTCAGGATATGCATACAATAACGGTGTCCCATTCGTCTGGTGTGTTTTCGTCCCATCATATTTTGAGAATAATTTGGAGCATGTCTCTTAATTAAGTCAACTTCCGTTCCGGCTGTTCTCAATGTCACCGGTTTTAAGGAGATTATGATGGCGTAGAGCGCCGAGCAGAGTTAAAGGGCACTTACCCGGACTTCTTGCTTCAGGATTTCTCCTCCACTAGTCTTAACCAACAGGTCCAACAAATCTCCATTCAAAAAATGTCGAAAATGTTTCTCTTGTGTTAAGTGAAATTTCAGAGAGGGTTCTCGGTAAGTTTAGTACTTGGGTCAAATTTGTTTCTATACCCTGCCATCGTTTTCTCCTCACCTCATTGAATCAAGAATTCGGTGACCATCGTTAATAATGCTGTCACAAAACACAACAGAGTTCAAAGATTTACAGGAGAAATGGTCCGAAGCGGTGAACATACTCGTAGTCCTACGTTTCCTACTCCTTCTTTCTTTACATTTACTTTAAAATTATCGGAAATAATCTAGGTGCTATATGACGAAACCCTATGGTAGCAATAAGGTTGTAGATTTACTTGCCAGGGACCTCTTAATAATTGGAAATTATTCTCCAGGGAACTGATTAGAAAAACAGTATACTGTCGTGCATGTACGAGTACAAAGCACTGATCTTCACCTACAGCTGCGGACATGGAAATGCGTTTACCCTGTACATGTCGCATTAAGTGGATTTATCAAATACTCGTAATCAGAATTCGTCTTTAGGAAACGTTTATTGCTTCAAATACATTTTAGAAATGCATAACAATAAACCGATTCCCGAAATTGTTGAACACACTGAACGTGTGTGCATCTAAAAAACAGCTGAAAAGTTCCAGAATTTTATTAAATCATAACGAATAGCGCGCAATCATATTAGTCGGGAGTTCAGTCACCATTATTATTTATAATTGGCTAGCATCCATTAATGCAACTTTCACTTAATTTTTGCGCATATTCTAAACATAGGCCTCTCCAAATTACTTCGAGACCAGCGCAAGTTGTTTTGTCATGACTATTTTTGGTCTCTTAAGACTCTGCTTCATTAAAGACCACACATTTTCTTTGGACGGTCATTCTAACGTCTATATACCATTTTCCTCTTTCCAATGCATGCAGAGGCGATTCCAATGTTTTGGATCCTTATCCTCTTGCAAAATCCAGTCGTAATTGTTTGGTACATACAGAGATTCGGCGGACTTTAGCAAACGCTTCTGCGATCATTTTACCATGAGGTGTGCATCGTGGTTTTGTGTGAATATATTAAATTTCTTACGAGTAATCCTTTGGCCGAGAAGAACCATAAACATGAACTTTTGCTGGATGTTTTACGACGCATTGCAGAAACTTTTCATCTTTTTCGAGGATTGTCAAGGATTTCTTCTAATAATTATAAACAAAAAAAGATGACTCGTCTGTAAATACGATGCTGCTCCAGTCCCGGTCTAAATTCTGCGTTGACCAACTTAGCCACTTTTAATATGTTCTTGGGTCAGTAGTGGTTTAAGTTTGGTACTCCTGTTTTGACTCCGAGTTCTACCAAACGTCGTCGTATTGTGCTGATGGGGACACTTAAATTCCTTTTGTGGAAATTTACCTCAGAATAATTGTGGGGTTTTTCCGAAATAATTCACAAATTACTTTATTGTCCTTACATGGATGTGCTAGCTTTGGTCCTTCTACCTGTCCCATCGCCGACATTACCGCGTTCCTCATACCTCTTTATCCACTTTCTCACAAATTCCTCTGATGTTTTTAAATATTTCCCTGACGACTTAAAAGTCATTTGCGGTCCTTTTGGGTTACTTACTAAGAAAACACTCTCGAAACGCCTTTTAAAAACTGCACTCGTTGTGTAATGAGCAAATGAAAACAATGCGCGATTAAATACAGAAAATAATTTGTCTACAAACATGTGTGTGTTAGTATAGTAATAGAAGTAATTTAACGCACGTTTTTCTCGAACACACTGTAAATAACTTAACATAAATTATTTTGAATTTGCTCAAATTTGATTGAAAAAACACTTTAATAAATATGTTATAATTTATCATACAATAGTTTATGTTGCTTGTCGGGTTTAAGACTTTGAGTGTAGGAAACTAATGTCGTTGCTTTACAAAAATGGTGGTTATTAGTATGTTACTTTGTGGTACCTCCTTTTTTTTTTTTAATGACCGCTTCGGTTCGGCTTGTAGCAACCAATATCTGCAAGGCATCCAGTTGAATTTCCTCATACCACATTTTTTCAATGAATTTTCATTTTCACATTTTCAATGATCGTGCTCTCTGCTTTGCTACCTGAACTTTTATTATGGACCAAAGGTTCTCAATCGGGTTCAGGTTCTTTACAGTTGTATTGCTAACATTTTCACTCGGTGACAAGGCGCAGAAACATCTTGAAAAATCACCTTATCTGAATGTTCAAAGTATTCCTCTGATGATGGTAGCAAATTCTCTTTCAATTTTTTTCTGCTACAAGCGGTCCTGTACGCTCACTCGCTTTAACAAACGATCTTAAGCGCTGGTAGTTTTTCTACTGGAGCCCGTTTCTCTTTTTCTTTCAATCAAATAAGTTGGTTGACTTAAATTTTTTGATGAATTCAGCCACTGACGACTTTCTGAATCCCATTAATCGCGCTATATCCTTTTTACAGTAGTCGTCTTACAGTTGTTCAGCGAAGCATAATCATGTCATCAAGGCCTTTTTATGCAAAATCCTCAAAGACTACCTGTGGTGTCCCAAGATAATAAAAGTATACAAACCATTAAAGAGTTTTTCCTAACTGTCTGGATTTCCATGTCCGCAACTGTATGATCCTAAGATGGGCTGTGTAGTAGGTTCAAGTGTCTTCTAAATTAAACTGAGAATTTCAGAATTCTATTGTCTTCCAGATTCGTCCATATTGTTTCATTAATGCGGGAATAATCGTGAAGGCATGAATGAAATTTAGTCTCAGCCTTCAACCCACCAGTTAGAAATTGTTATTGCTTGCAAAAACGCTATCGGAGGGGTCTCTTAAAATACCACTTCCTCTAAGCTAGTTAAACGGAACATGAACAGAAAAAGAACGGTAAATTAGGGGATCGAAGCGGCTTTCTGTTTAAAATAACATATAGGTGAATGACAAGGTCAACTAGGTAGTCATACCTTCGTATAACGTATACCTCGTCCTTAACTTTTCTCTTACAGAGACAGTTGAAGCTCGACTAGAACTCGTCAAGTATAAAATCTTGTGCGGGCATGGGCCAGTTGATACGCTTCCTAGCCAAGAATTTTCTTAAACACGAACTGGTGTAGCAGCAAAAACAAAAAGGAAAAGGAAATTCTGTTTCTATAGTAGTATGTCCATCACTAACTAAGTTCAGACACACTAGGTAGACCTTACTTCAAAAATCTCTTGAAAATTTTCGTATTAACTGCATATGATGAAACGCAGTACAACATGTTCCAGTCATCTAAGCCAATGACTTTGAGGCACTTAGACTGCCACAGTCAAGATAACTGAATATCCGGCCCGTGCAGTGAGCTGTTCTTAATGCAAACTGGAACAAATAAAATATAACTCGGAAAATGAATGAAAACAATTTTCATTCGCTGTTAATGAAATACAAGTCCCCATCCCTCATAGTAGGACTAAAACGATAATGTAAGATCCTTAGTAGTGGGTAGTATTGTATCATTTTACAGCGAAGTCTGGGAATACAAAGTTCCGTTCTAGTTAGTTAGAGTTGTTTTTTACGTTTTAAGAAACCTACTTCCGCTATTGAAGAAAGTTAAACAGTGAGTTCTAGGGTTAAATAAAATTCCATTTTTTTTTTTTCATATTTCTTAAATTTTTAAACTATCCACAAAGCAGACGGTGCTGTAAGATTCTTAGCCTTTGTCTAATCTACCATGATTCAAAATCTTTTTTAAAACGAGATGAGTTCATTAGATCATTTAACGCGATCATTTCCGACGCATTTCATTACGTCAAAAAACAAAAAATGGCAATACAAATATGTTATGTTAACCTCTATAAATGTATTTAATTAGTGATATATCCGTAGGTAGTTACAATATATTCCGTGCAAATAACGTCAGTATTCGGCTAAAATATATACGTATGTGCTTACTGACATACATCCAGGTATGCACATATATACATACAATACATTCAGATTCAGTAGCTTATTTGATTTAAATTTTGATTCACAACTCGCTGAATACCAATGGTGCCATTCAAACAAAGACGTTGATCTTAAAATTAGGTCACAGCTTTTAGTGAACAATTGTTTTATAAATCACAAGCCAGGCAGAAACAGATCATTATTGTTACTCTCTGATGTTAAGATCTGCCTATTTTCTACCTCGTTAGCGGTATACTGATACGATACATCTGCAAGCACTAGTTTGCCTGTCTGAGTCTGAGAGATAAAGAGTAAGGAATATTATTTGGAAGTCAGATCTTTCATGTCTAGAGTTTTTCCTAAGGACCGTTGTGAACAGTGTTTCGAAAAGACATTCATAAATTAGGTTGCATTGATATAAAATTGCTTGCTCAGCTCACAAGATGTCTAATTCTTCGATCATTTCACACAATTTCAAGTACGACTAACAGTCATCCGTCTGTTTAACCTGCAACCGAAACCAAAATTTTAACTTAATCAAACCATAACACTGTAGATACCAGTATAAGTCTTAGTACCCACCAAAAAGTCAGGCAAGATTGACTTAGTGTTCCTTGCGAATTTGAGCAAATACGATAGCGGTACTCGTCAATTAAAGCTAGTGAATGCTAGTTGTGCATCTTTTGACAGTTACTTACCGAAGATTCAGTCATTTTGGACGCGCAGTTTTTAGTTGACAGTCGTTTGAGTGAGTCGAAGTGAGTGTTTTTTGTGAAAATGGAAAAAATTGAGTATCGAGCTGTCATTAGATATTTGTTTTTGAAAGGCAATACGCCTACGCAAATCAAAAATGAGTTGGACTCTGTGTATGGGGACTCTGCACCATCATTTACCACAGTGAAATTTTGGGCAGCTCAATTTAAGCGTGGCCGTAAGAGCTTGGGAGATGATGAACGTTCGGGACGTCCAAAAACTGCAATCACCAACGATAACATTGCTAAAGTTCACCAAATGGTGTCAGACGACCGCCGAATTAAGGTGAGGGAGATAGTCGAGGTTATGAAAATGTCAAAAGAACGCGTTTGTTACATATTAGATCAAGATTTAGGCATGAGAAAGCTGTCCGTGCGTTGGGTGCCGCGTTTGATAACGTTAGACCAAAAACGTGTTCGAATGAACATTTCCAACGCTCTGTTGGCGCAGTTTAGGCGCAATAAATTCGAGTTCTGGCGTCGATTAATTACTGTAGATGAAACTTGGGTACACCATTATACGCCCGAAACAAAAATTCAGTCAAAACAGTGGACTGCAATGGGCGAGCCGGCTCCAAAAAAAGGAAACACTGTTTTTTCGGCTGGGAAACTGATGTCGACTGTTTTTTGGGATAGTAAAGGAGTTATCTTAATCGATTATCTTCAAAAAGGAAAAACCATTCCAGGAGCATACTACGCATCATTACTTGCCAAGCTGAAGGCAGAAATTGCGGAAAAACGGCCACATTTGCAGGAAAAGAAAATCCTGTTTCACCAAGACAGCGCGCCGTCTCACACCTCAGCGGTTGCCATGGCGAAAATCCATGAATTACGGTTTGAACTGCTTGACCATCCACCTTATTCACCAGATCTAGCCCCAAGCGACTTCTTTTGGTTCCCTCATCTAAAAACTGCGTTCGGAGGACAGAGATTTTCGTCAAATGAGGAGGCAATCACCTTCGTGAACAATTATTTTGCAAAGAAAAACGCCGAGTACTATTTGGACGGGTTAGAGAGATGGAAGCATCGCTTGGAGAAGTGTGTGGAGTTACAAGGAGACTATGTAGAAAAATAAAAAAAAAATGCCTTGTATCATTGTTCGGTTGGAAACTTTTCAGAAATACTCTCGTATTTCCTGGCCTAAATATTTTACAACCATTGAAATCCTATATCTGCAGTTACCTTAAATATCCTTCGAGGAGAGACAAATTTTTTAAGTTGGTACATTGTAGTTTTATGGCATTGAAGCGTTTTTTTTTTTGCAATCCTTGACCTGTAAACATTTCCAAAATGGTCAAAGTATTCACAAAGAAACATCTCTAGGGTAACATCAAGGGTTACTGCATTTTGGGTGGGGATTTGCAGCTTTTATAGGATAACAAAAGGTCAGAAGATATGTATCTATGGTGATGCAAACTAACATAATCCGTTTTTTCTAAGTGCATTCGCTATGTTCTCGTTTAATATAAAATCAAAGGTGTCATCTAAAATAATTAGAGTACACAGTTAAATATCTGGTTCAAATAAAAGAATATGAATTTGTCGAATTCCGGTCAAAATTTGCCTGGAATTGTATATGTGTAGTGAAGCATGTACGAATACCACCTTGATCAAACATTGCGTTCTGTTTTTTTTTTTTGTTAAGTTGGTTGTTGACATTCCCTCTAAATCGTAGCATCATAGCTTGACATTTGCAAAAGTTACGTACGAGTAGCCAAGAATACATCTAACATATCTCTGTGTGTGTTGGCGATTTTTTACAATTTTAGAAATGGATTTAAATTTGCAACAAAAACGGATTTAATGGTGCGCGAACGTTGGAAATGTTGGAAAAGTGTTTCGGCAACGATTCTCTAAAGAAAACGGTCGTTTACCAGTGACACTAGCGGTTCAAAAGTGGTCGTGAGTCAATCGAAGATGATGAACGCAGTGGCAGACCATCGACATCGAAAACCGACGAAAATATTGATGAAGTACGAGTAAAAGAAATGTTGGTCAATAACCGCAAATTAAGCGCGGAGGACTTGAACATCCGTCCACGACATTTTGGTTAATGCTTTGGGTTTCCGTCGTGTAGCAGCAAAGTTGGTGCCAAAAGACCTCAATTTCAAGCTAAAAAGAGACCGTGTTGACGTCGCAAAACCGATGTTTTGCGAGGCTGGATCCGATCCCACATTCATTAAAAGGATCATTACTGGAGACAAGATGGGTTTATGAGTTCGACACGCAATCCAGATATTAGACAAGTGAATGGCGTTCACCAAATGAGCCGAGACCAAAAAAACCACGTCGTTTTCAGTCAAAAAAGAAGGCAATGCTCACGCTTTTCATGGATTACAACGGGGTAGTGCATCATGAATTTTTGCCAGAAGGCCAGACAGTAAACAAAGAGTATTATTTGGGCCTTATGAGACGTTTGCGTGAAGCAATTCGCCGAAAGAGACTAGAATTGTGGGCAGAAAACTCATGAATTTTGCACCATGATAACGCACCGTCGCACAGTGCCATCATTATTCGTAATTTTTTGACGAAAAATGCAACAAATACCATCCAACAGCCACCGAATTCACCTGATTTGGCTCCCTGTGACTTCTTTCTGTTCAATCGAGTTAAAAAACCACTGCAGGGAACGCGTTTCAGCATTCAGCAGCCGGGAGGAAGTAATGGAAAAATCGCAGGAAGCACTGATGGACATACCGAAAACCGAATATAAAAAATGCATCGAGGATTGGATTAAGCGCTGGCATAAGTGTGTTGCAGTTGATGGGGATTACTTTGAAGGGGACAATATATAGTACATTTTTAATTTTCTGAATAAATTCCGGAAAATTTTTGATCAAGGTGGTATATTTAGTTATTGTAGTACTCTTTTTTTTCCACCTACCCACCGTCTTCGTCAAACCTCTGAATCAACAGTTGATGACCGGGTGGTATCGAAAATACACAGCAAATGCAAATATCAAATGAATATAATTAGATTATGCTTACAAATAGTCGTTCCTCTACCACAAATGTCGGTATACAAAGTCAAGGTTATTGCAAAAAAAAAAAAAAAAAAAAACACAACTACAACAAATAAATAAATAAAAACATTCTTGAAAAAACTGCACGAGGAGCTACGAGCAGTCTACGTTTTTATGGGGGAAAAAGCTAATTGAATTATCTTCTATGTGGTTACGAGCAGCGGCGTGAGGATTCGACAATTTCTCAACATCATACGCTCGTGCGCAAGTAGCGATGATTAATTTCCAATAGCTGCCCTTGATATTCAATTAAAAAGTCGCATGTACGAGCAGTTTCCCACTTGTCAAAGGCAAAATATTTTCTTCTTCTTCTCTGATTCCTCCGATAAATTCAAAAATGAATCGTAGACAGACTATGATACACCCTCGTTTATTTAAAAATAATTTGATCTGCTTTTACTTATTTTTCTTTTTCATCTTGTCAATTGCTAATACTGTGCGGATATCAAAGAATCAAATGCCCTTCAATGAATTCCTATACTCGTAGTCTGACAATTTGATATCTATTGCATCCACAAAGAATGATGTTGTTACAAAGCTATCAAATATCAAATTAAGTTGAAATATTCTTCTCGAATGGAATCGGATATGGGTTCGTAATTTAATCGGATGTCAGCGTTTTAGTTGTAAGAATATCATTTTCTGTCATTGTATGTGACTTACAATTTGACGCTACACTGCTTAGTGTAGATATTAAGATCTGTTATTCCGGTGAAAATTCGTTATCCAAGTCTTGCTCGTAAGCAAATCGTTTGATAATTTTTTGTTAGAGATATCACAGATCCGTTTAATGTTGCCTCTCAATTTATAGCTTCTGTAGGTAAGAATGCAGGTTATCATTTTTTCTAAATACCTTACTACAATTTTATTTTTATTTACGTGTGTATTAATAACTTTAAATGGGGAAAGGAGTGTAAGGACAAGTCTTCCATAAAAGATCTCCAAAGAACTACGATCGTTTGGATGGAACCTTGACGCCTTAAACGGTTTCATTTTTTATCAGACTTCAGCTAAAATGTGCTCTATGCACATTTCACATTCAGATATGTGAAGTTCCTTCTTTCGATAGAGCCTAGAATTATAGAACCTAATGGCTTTAGTCTAGTTTCAATGATTCAGCTTTATACTTCTAAGTGCATACCAAACATCAATGTATTCACTTCAAATTGATTAATGGCCTAATTCTGTTAAGAACGTCGCCATTGAAGCCAAATGGACCCAGAATTTGTATGCTACACGTAAATACACTTCCTCTCCATGCTGAGATAGCAGTCCGAATATACTCGTAGCTCTAGTTTTCCCAATTCTGCTCAAATCCCCATTCTGCTGCTCACATCCCAATCTCGTTGCTATAGGGATCAAGGCATGGGAGGCGTTCTCTCGGTTTGACTTCAGACGGTGTTAAATTAAATTTGTGGTTCAAAATATTCTGTTCCTTTGGTTTCGTTGGTATAATCTCTAGCCGTAGCTTATTTACTTCAATTTTGACCATTTGATGAGAATCCATAATTTTCTCGGGAACGGGAATTGGAACATACGAGTAAGTAAGAGGATATGTGAAACACCTCCAGGAATTATATCAGGACCCACTTTACGCGTTTGATGCCTTAATTCAGTGCTACGTCAAATATATAGTACACTCCTCGACAACTGGTTTGAGAAATCCCCCTCTGATTTCGGCGTTTCTCGATGATTTTGTTCCGTATGTCCTCCAAATATTACCGTTAGATAATAATTACCAATTTCTAAGAAAATTCTAATCACCATAAATCCTTTGTTCCCCTTAATTTTCTTAGAATTTGTAATTTGTCCCTAATTACCCGCGACAAGTGGTTGAGACAGGATTGGGTTTTTTGAAATAAAAACAAAATTTAGAGTTTTATGGCAATGGTTTTATTTTTTTTTTTAGTAATGAGTACTGTAAGTAATGAGGGATACATACAGCCTCTAAAATTGTTGATGGAAGAGATTTAAACAATTTTTTAATTAATTTTCGTGGGATTTTGTCCCATTCAGTTTCAATAACGTCTTTTAGGTCTACGTTATTGAATTGTTGTCCGCTTTGGTAGACAGCTCTGGGGAGATATCCCCATACATTTTCAATTATGTTGAGGTCTGGAGACAATGCTGGCCAGCGATGAATACAAACGTTGTTACGCTCGAAGTACTCTTTCACCTTTCAAGCTGTGTGGATTGCAGCAGTATCTTATTACAGGATGAAATTTTCGCCGAATATTTCTTGGCACGATCTCTTCGTCTAAGTTCTTAAGTTAGTTGTCACCTTTCAACCTGCCGTTTACGAAACGGATATTAGTCTTATTTTGGTTTGATATTCCTGTCCTTGTTGTCGTCGTCTTAAAAAACAGCTTGGCCTTTCTCAAATCCGTCAGGTCCATGAAGGCAAAAGAGTTTCTCATCAATGAAGTTGACAGTTCTCCAACGCTTCTTCCATCTTAAACGATTTTTGGCAAAGGTCAGAGGGACGTTTCGATGACGTTGTAGTAAAGCGGGTTTTATTTTCAAATGCTTTCTTTGAAGATGTTCCGCTTAAGCTAACACACGCTGGCAAGTCCTTAGTTTTCTGTCCACATTCGGAATTCCTGCTGATACCGCAATTTCTCTTGTTGCTGCTATAGAATTTGACGCTTGTCTTAGTAGGGATCGTCAATCTGCTGGTGGCAAGCTATATTTTCGTCCAAGTACGAATCTTTTTCCGTAGTTTTCTGGATCGGGCGGATAAACGCCTTAAATATTGAGCCAGATCAGAGGGGGTGAAATATTTCTTACATCGCTTAAGGAAACTTAGACATTTTTGATGACATCGAATATGTGGCCATTCCAACGTAAGTTGTTATTGACACACATACCGAGAATGGAAAGTTTATCGATTTCGACAATGCAAGTGCCATTCATGGATTATGACTGGGTGTTTAAATTTCGCTTTAACGACAACAGACAGCATTAAGTTTTGGAAGCATTAAATTCTACTCTGTTAGTGTTTCCCAGATTAGCTATGCTGTTAATATCAGAATTTAATGAAGAGCAGGGATGTGAGTCCAGGAGCGAATATGGAAAGCAGAGAGTACTGTCGTCAGCAAAGGAACATATTGGGTTAGAAGTAGCACACAAGAGATCGTTGATGAAAATTAAAAAGAGAGTCGGAGACAGAACGGAGCCCTGGGGCACACCAGACTTTAATACATGGGCCGTTTCTAAGAGAGGGCACCACTTGAATTAAATCCATACCATTTTCAGTTAGTACCAACCTTCAAAAGATAGGTGTATAAATTTGACAGCTGTCGGACGATTAGTTCTCGAGATACAGCGTTTTGAGTGAAGCAACTTCTGTTATTGTGAAAAAAAATGGATTCAAAGCAATTTCGTGTGTTGATTTATCATTGCTTTTTGATGGGAAAAAATGCAGCAGATGCAAAGAAATGGCTTGATAAGTGTTATGCGGACTCTGCACCAGCCGAACGAACCATTCGCAAGTGGATTGAAAAATTTAAAAGTGATCATACAAGCACCGAAGATGATGCACGCAGTGGACGTTCAAAAGAGGCTGTTTCAGATGAGAACATCAAAAAAGTCCACGAAATGATTACGAATGACCGTAAAGTGAAGTTGATCGGGATAGCTGAGGCTCTGAAGATATCAAACGAGCGTGTTGGATATATCATACACGAATATTTGGACATGCGAAAGCTCTGTTCAAAGTGGGTGCCGCGTTAGATCACAGTCGACCAAAAACAACAACGTGTTAATGATTCAGAGGAGTGTTTAAAGCTGTTTAACCGCAATAAAGCCGAATTTTTGCGTCGGTATGTGACAACGAATGAAACTTGGCTCCATCACTTCACACCAGAGTCAAGTCGGCAGTCAGCTGAGTGGCGAGCAGGCGACGAACCTCGTCCTCGGCTGGCAAGGTTATGGCATCAGTATTTTGGGATACACATGGAATAATTTCCAAAAGGGGCAGACTATCAACAGCGACTATTACATTGCGTTGTTGGAGCGTTTGAAGGACGAAATCGCAGAAAAACGGCCGCATTGTTTCATCAAGACAATGCACCGTGTCAAAAGTCGATGAAAACGATGGCAAAATTGAATGAATTTGGCTACGAATTGCTTCCCCACCCAGATTTGGCCCCCAGCGACTATTTCCTGTTCGCAGACCTCAAAAGAATGCTCGCCGGAAAGAGATTTTGAGGTTAAACCGAAATCCTACTACAAAACTGGTATCGAAAGATTGGAAAATTGTTTCAATCAGTGTGTCGCCCTCGGAGGCAACTATATTGATAAATAAAGTTGAATTTTGCAAAAATTTTGTGTTTTACTATAAAACGGCACGGACTTTTCAGCCCATGTGTTATTTTGTGAATATCAGACTTGAAACCATCCAAGACGATTTGAATTGAACGTTCCGAAAGGTAATTTCTCATCCATTGAAGAAGAGAGTCGTCGATCCCAAAAGCACGCATTTTCGACAAAAGAGCCTGATGCCAAACTCTGTCAAATGCCTTAGAAATATCAAGTGCAACTACGAGTATCTTGCTTTCGCTTTGGTTCCACTTTTCGGTGAGACATGCCATCAGATCACCAGTGGACCTGTTACTACGAAAACCGTACTGCCGGTCATTAAGAAGTTTTCGTGTTTCGAGATATTTCATGAGCTGACGATTTATCAGCGTTGCCATGACCTTGGAAAGAAGGAACGAAGATTCGTCTTTTTTAGGGACGGGCTGGACAAATGCTGTTTTCCAACTGCTCGGAAAGAGTCCTAAAGAGTTGGACTGATGAAAAAGCTTACGCAGTGGTTTTGCCAGCCAGGAGGGGAGGTATACCATGTGGACCAGCGGATTTGTGAATGTTAAGATCTTTAAGAACTCTTGCTACTACACGAGTACGAAAGTGGATTTGTTCCATTGAAGATTCGACGCACTCAAGTGTAGGCGGAGACAAAGCACAATCTCGGAGTGTTGAGCTGGCCGCAAAGTGTGCAGCAAGCAGATTGGTATTATCCAAAGAGCTGACAGCTGGAATGTCATTGTAAATTAACGTTGGGATGGAGGATGAGGCAGAATTTGAAAATGTACGACTCGACTGTGCTTCAAAAGTGCTGTAATTTTCTTGACGGAATATCCCTCTTGGCGCATTGTTTTAATGTTTTGGATCTCCGTTTGATTTAAAATCTTTCCAGATCCCATTTTTAATTTTTTCACCTCTTTGAATACTTTCTTTTAAATCAAATCACTAAAACTGACCAACAAGTCACACTGCCAACGGAATCCGTAACTGAACTTTCAAAGTATTTATACCCTGTCCCAATTCTGTAAATTCCAAAAAAAATTAAGCGGAAAAAAGGATTTATGGTGATCAGAATTTTCTTTGAAATTGACAATGATTACCTAACATGAATATTTGCAGCACATACGGAACAAAATTATCGAGAAACGCCGAAATCAAGGGTGTCTCAACCAGTTGTCGAGGAGTGTATTGCTAGTGATCGCCCGTAAGAAAAGCTGTTACAGAATGCAAACTTGATTTACTCCATTTGTCTCCAAATTCAGCCGACTGTGCTAAAATGCAACCTTTGTGGACTCCATATCATTGAAGGGACCATGGCATTTACCCCTTTCTTGAGTTACGTGGTTACTTACTCACTCAGTCCAGGATAACCAATGCTAGGTTTAAATCGAATAAGACTTATCCGTAAGAAGTTGATATGGTTTACGCAAAAAGATAGGGTTCGAAAGCCTGCTTTTTCAAAATCTCGTGTTCTTATCCAATCTGATAGCATCGTTGTTGTGGCTATGCGTACTCCTCTTCAAGCTCCGCACTCCATCAAGAAGATTAATTTTCTCCTTCTTTGGCAACTTGATACGTCACCCTTTTTTCATTCCTCCGGGAATCGCTAATTTTCTCAGACTTGTTTATCAGTGAATGTAAGATTGAATGCTGTAGACGGTATCTTTTCTGGCTTCAATCCAGAGTATGTTCTCGTATTAAGAAGATAATCTCGCCGCATCTGCTAAAGTCTTTTCACAAGCTTCTAATAATTATATATGTTCTCATGAACTGAGCTTCTGCCTCATGTAGCGTAAATGGATCACCAAACCTATCTGATCCTTTATCTGGGGAGGATTTTTTTATGTTAAAGGTTGGATTTTTGCTGCTGAGAGTCTTTGAGATACTTTGAAAGTTGCTGCCTATAAATCCTACTTTTCAATATCTCATGTACTTCAGCAAGTTCCAGTCATCTTAAGAGGCAAACGATAGTTGTTAACATTTTCATTTTCGTTAAACACTTTTCATAAAATTTTTTGTATGACAGAATTATTTATATAGTTGGCTGCTGCATCTTCTTTTATTTATGTTCGCTTTCTAATTAATTTTATTTGATTTTAATAGATTTATTGATGTGAATTTTTGTTTTTATTTTTTTCTTTGCAGGCAGAAAGTCAGTGTATTTGGTATGGAGTGTGTAACAAAAAGGGGGATCTCACCCAATACTGCACATATAATGGTACAGCGAAAAGCATATCACCACAGGGAATAACAGCGTTAATGGAACGATGTTCACATCTTCTGGAAGGTGGTCAGAAAGAATTTTGCTGTGATGCTCAGCAAGTAAGTAATATTAATTTTTAAAATGTAACACTGGATTGGTGATGGTGGGTAAGTTCGTCGACTAATACATAAGAGGGTTTGGGTTCAAATCTTGCAAAATACCGAAACGCGAAAAAAGTAATTGCTAGTTTTTCTTAAGCCACCCGGGTAAAAACAAACCTCAGGATATGATATTAAATCTCCTACTCTCCGCAATTTGGAGTCTGCTAAAAATCACTGCGCACCGAGTGCGAGAGACTGCGGCTTGACCTAGGCCACCAATTTATTTATTATTTTTTAACAGTGTTGGAAGATTAATCAATGGGGCTTCATCGAAAATCGTGTTGGTGTATTTTTCCGTCACAAATGCAACATGGACAAAGCGAGATCTAATGGATTTTACGGGTGTTTGATAGATTTTTTTGTATCTTACTACAAGTAGAAAGTTGTTCATTGGTGTAAATTTCAAGGCCGCTTTAAATATTGCCATCGGCGCACTGTAAGGTCTAAAATCACCGAAAATTTAAAGCAGGATATGAAAATTTGCCAAAAATCCGTGTCTCGCTTTAGCAAAGGGCACACTGGACACAGTCGCAGTGAAGCGAAATCGTATGCGAAGAAGCCTTGCCTTTTCTTGACGAAAAAAGTCCGTTGAAGAATCTTGGAATAAACAGTACAATCGAATATATGCTCTATCGTTAAGAGCAGCGTCGGAATAACTCCAACATCTCACATCAACTGAGCTATGCTTTCTTACTTTTTGCCAGAAAAGTGTCAAAATATCGGGAAGCTTAGCAAACAACTATTTTGAAAGACCTTGTGGTGGCCCTCTACAAAAAATTTCCTGCAAATAAACTGTGGACACGATCCTTTTTCACAAAGTGAATTCAACTCAACAAGGTTTCAAAAATTACATTCCGCATTTAAACCTGTTGGAGATTAAATATAAATAAATCTATAGGTCGCTGGTTCAAATCCAGCTCAAAGGACCGAAAAATGTTTGGTGTTGGAAAGCTAAATCTTTTAAGAAGAAAAAATTTGTGAATTATTCACTGTTTAAAATGAAAAAAAATAATACCATTTTGGGTTGATGTTATAAACGTTATAAATTCTGTTTTATTCTATTGTTGTCCTCTTGAGAACAGTGGTTCTATTCTGCATAACTTGTTGGCTTTCCTTCTTTGATTAGTTACTTTTTTATTTTAAACTATCTCCATATAAGAACGTAGTTGCTAAAATGGCTTATTTCACATTTCACATTTTACTAGATTCCTTTCAAACCGGTAGACAAATTATCAGCTAATAAGGAATAAATTATGAAATTATGAAGTGGGGCTTTTGTTAATAAGTTCGCTCTGTTTATCGTTAGTGTTAAAGTAAATTTTGAATGACGGAGTTTGTAGTTTTTTTTTATTTACATAAATAAAAAAGTAAACTTGTGAAGGAAAGCACATTGCGATTGGTTGTGTTTTACACATTCGGTGGACTTTTGAAAATAGAGACAAATAAGGAGAAATATCTGATACATACGTAATATAATAAAAATAGGAGCAGCTCCCTAGTGGCTTTCTTTTTATACATTTCGAACTACTGTGTATTATACTCGTATCAGCACATTATTATTTGTGGTGATTTTAATACAAATCTCCTTAAAAATGACTCACTTAATTTTCAAATGAACGATTTAATTTTCAGTAGGAATGGAGAAAGTAAATACTACTTACCCTACACGTTTTGCTGACAATCGATTACCCAGTCTGCTGATATAGTCATAGACACCATTCTGTTTGGAATGAGAAACTTTATCCCTCATCGGACGAAGAGTATCAAACCAAAAGAAAAGGCATGGTACGACTAGCTGTAAAGAGGCTGTCAGGGTTAGAGAAATGTTTTTCGGTTTCAACAGAGGAAAACCGAAAAAAGTGTAAACGAGCTGTGTGTAAACTACAACGTTTTTCTTAAGCGTGTAAAATTCCAATATGACCAAAAACTGAGGCAGAAAATACTACAATGTCCCAAAGGTAGTAAAAATTATTGTTCGTTCGTCAAAAATATTAGAAATTCTTTCTCATCCTCCATCCCACCGCTCATTTATAATGACATTCCAGCTGTCAGCTCTTTAGACAAGGCCAATCTGCTTGCAGCATTCTTTGCGGCCAGCTCAACAGTCGCAGATTGTGCTTTGTCTCCGCCTACACTTGAGTGCGTCGAATCTTCAATGGGACAAATCCAATTTCGCACTTGTGTAGTAGCAAGAGTTCTTAAAGATCTTAACATTCACAAATCCGCTGGTCCATATGATATATCTCCCGTCCTTCTGAAGAGGGAGGTGTTCTTCCTCGCTGGCAAAACCAATGCGTAAGCTTTTTCATCAATCCTACTTTTTAGGACGCTTTCCGAGAAGATGGAAAACAACATTTGTCCAGCCCGTCCCTAAAAAAGGCGAATCTTCCTCTCTTTCCTCCTACAGACCCATTTCACTTACGTCCCTTGTAACCAAAGCGTACATCAATCTGGCGAAAGTAGAATAGTTGCACTTGATATTTCTAAGTTATTCGACGGAGTTTGGTATCATGCTCTTTTGTCGAAAATGCGTGCTTTTGGGATCGACGACTCTCTTCTTCAAGGGATTAGAAATTACCTTTCGGAACGTTCAATTCAAGATATCTTGGATGGTTTCATGTCTGATATTCACAAAATAAATGCTGGTGTGCCCCAGGGCTCCGTTCTGTCTCTGACACTGTTTTTAATTTTTATTAATGATGTCTTGTCCGCTATATTCCTTTGCTGACAACAGTACTCTCTGCTTTTTATATTCGTTCCCAGACTCACATCCCTGCTCTTCGGCTGTAGAACGGGAACGGCAGCGTATGTTAAGCTCATTAAATTCTGATATTAACAGCATAACTAATCTGGGAAACACTAACAGAGTAGAATTTAATGATTCCAAAACACAATGCTGCCTTCTGTCATTAAAGCGAAATTTAAACACCCAGCCATTATCCATGAATGGCACTTGCATTGTAGAAATCGATAAACTTTTCATTCTCGGTATGTGTGTCAATGACAACTTACGTTGAAATGACTACATAGTCGATGTCGTCAAAAATGCTGCGAAATGTCTAGGTTTCCTCAAGCGATGTAAGAAATATTTCACCCCCTCTGATCTGGTCTCAATATATAAGCCGTTTATCCGCCCGAAATTGGAGTACAATGCCCACATCTGGTTGGGTGCTCCCAAAACGTCTCTGCACCAGGTAGATACGATTCAAAACCGTGGGATAAAACTCATAGGTGATACTAATATCACTCAAACACCGATGTAATGTCTCGTGTCTCACTCTGTTTTATCGCTATTTCCACCAACAGTGCTCCATAGAAATCGCCAGTAGCATTCCGTCCATTCAAACTTTTAACCGTAACATGAATGAATGGTCATCAGTATACCCTCAAGCCCACTTTCGGACGTACTCTATAATATCGTGATTCGTTCCTAAGCCGTACAACTCGCTTATGGAATGCCCTGCCTAGCTCTTTATTTCCTAGTAATTATAACCTTCAAACATTGAAACCAACGTTCATCGGTACTTCTCTTTCTATCCTTTCTGATTTTCCTTCGCCCGCGCTGTGTGCAAGCATTTTAAGGGTACTTAAATCCCTTGAGCGCAAATTATAAAAAAAAGTCACTAGACCTTATCATTGTTTTAATCCTTCACTTATTCTTTTGTTTGACCAATGATCCTTCGGTGTTTCTGATCTACTGATCTACTCTTTTTCTATGTTCAGAGATCAAATTGATTTATATTTAGATAAAAGTATCCAGTTTTCTGTACATATTCCCGGAACAATGTTCGTCAGCGGTTAAAACGAACAAAAAATGTTTGTAGCTTATATTTACGTAGATACTATAGCTGCCAATGAGCTCCTACTTTACCTCAGATTCCGTAGGTATTAGCAAGTCTTCAAAATCAAACATCGGCCTATAACAAAATATCTCACTCTCACCCTTAAAAAATCAGAAAAATCATGTCTTAGCCATCCATGTACTAAATGAGAACGCAAAACTAGGACGGTGTTCCACATGGACTGGTAACCACCATAAATCGAACTTTTCTTTTCGAAGAATTGGCAGAAGACATGTTCTACGCAGTGTTTGTTATTCGTTTAACGTTCCAAATTACATTCAACACATGCGAAGGAGTCCTTGTTATATTTAACTACAATAAAAAGACAACCCTTACTCTCATATATAGTATATATAAAAAAAAAAACATACAAATAAATCTAAAAAGCAATTAAATCGAAATCTTTTATTTACTAACAGGAATTTCAAGTACCTGTACATTTAGATTGTGTGTGTGTGTCGAAATCTATTGAATTATTCAATGCAACAACTCTCATCTGCAAACGGCTACTATTTCTATGTACATATCTCTACTCAGTGTCCATATTCAAAGCTTCTTATTTAAACTGTAACGAAGGAACTTATGAAATATTAATTGTCTTCCTTTAATTTTAGGTTGAAATTCTGAATAAGAACGTTGGACAGGCGGCAGCATTTCTAGATCGTTGCCCTTCCTGTATGGGAAATCTAGTGCGTCATATGTGTGAATTTACGTGCTCTCCCAAACAGGCAGAGTTTATGAAAGTTATTGATAGGAAAATGTCCAAAGATGGTAATTTATTCGTATTAAATGTTGTTTTCGAAATTCTGATCTATATGTACGTTTGTTTACCATTATTTATTACTATCCCGTCCAGGCAAGGAATACGTCAATGGTGTGGATTTACATATAACGAGTGAATATCTAAACAATACCTACAAATCCTGTTCTCAGGTAAGTTGCAAAATCATCTCCAAATATTGAATTTTAAAATTGATTTAATGAAATCAATTGAAATTTCGTTTCGATTGTAGGTTTCCGTTCCAGCAACTGGTCAATTAGCATTGGATATAATGTGTGGCGAATATCCAGCATCAAGATGTAGCGCAACGAAATGGTTTAACTTTTTAGGCAATGCACAAGATAGTGCCTATGTACCATTTCAAATCAACTATATTCAACATACAAATAAATCAGAGATAATCGATAATTATCGACCAGTCGATCCAAAAACAGTTCCTTGCAGTAAAGCATTAAATGTTGGTTAAATCGTCTGCATATGTATTTAGAAAAATTTTATTTGAGTTTGTGGGTTTGATTTCAGGATAAAACACTTCCATGTTCCTGTTCGGATTGTGAAGAATCATGTCCAATACCACCACCAGAGCCACCAATTCCACAACCGTTCACTATTGCTGGTTTCGATGCATTTACTGTGATAATGTTGGTGGTGTTCCTTGTTGGTTCTATACTCTTTCTAATGGGTGTTTGTCTATTCCCATCAAAGAATGCCGAAGGTAAGTTTTATTATTGGTTTTCGTGTTTTTGATTTATTTTTGATTTTGTAGATTGAAATTGAACGTTTTTCTTTCTCTATTTAAAAAAAAAATGCATGTTTTTTTAGAATCTAATTAAAACATGACAAGAGTTGCATGTTCGAGAACAAAGTAGAATCAAGTGTCATGCGAAAACGAGTAGAACAAAAGATAGATTGTTTTGTAGCGTAGCTAAAAACAACACGAACGTGAATTTCGTTGGTGAAAATTTCAATTGAACTCTCCACGTAATTGGTGAATAAAAGGAAAAAGATACATATTAGATATGGATGTAGATATACTCGTGACTGTTGTTCAAACTCCTATGCTAATTGATCCTTGGCTTCCTAATTTAAGCAATTTATCCAAAGAAATATCGATTCAATAGTTTGTAATACCTTTATAGAGGGGATATATGGTTTATGGTTCTGTTCTTCAATTGATACGGATTAAGACAATTAGCAAAAAGCAACATTGTGTACCATATCCACAACAAAGTTATCACGAAAGTTCGTACTCATTGTAACATTGTTTAGTTTTCTTTGACTTGTGAATGAACGTATCTTTGTTGGTTTAGATTAGATGAATAGATACGAGTACAATGCTAATTTTATTTCATATTCCTTTTATAGGGCCACCGTATAGTTTGATTTGAACTAAATTTGAGTAAAAGTTCCATTGGGATTGGCACAATGGCTCCGTCAAACATTTGAATTTGTTCCGTCTTTATTATATCTGCTTAGGGTGGTCCATTATTTTCGGTCTTAATGAGTTTATTTCACTGCATAACACGGTTTTTTTTTAACTGGATTCGCTCCCCGCTTTATTGCTCTAACCTACTTTCAATAGATTCATGCAGAAAGTTTTTTGGTGGAATTTTTCTTATGTCGGTCGTATACATGTCATGCGTTTAGAAATGACATCATCGAAAAACTGTTCTTGCGACATTAATAAGTCTACTTTGTCCCTTTGTAGTAGTTTCATAGGATTCTGGTCAATAGGTACTTAATTTAAAGCGTATTCCTCAACTAATTGGCTTTAATTAAGTGGAGTACCTTATGCAGGTTTATGAAAGAGAAAATATTTATCATAAATTAGATAAGATTGCTAGATGAGTATTTTGTCATGCACAGATATATTCTACTAGAAAAACTGGCGCCACCGTATTCATTAGGAAAATCCGCTCTTTTGATTTAGAAGGACATCGGTTCTTTTTTGTCACGTTTAGGGGACTTTACACTTTTTCCAGTTGCAGTGCCTGGTAAGTTTATTACCCGGCTCAAAACATTCTTGATTTTTTTCAGCTTCACATAGAAGTAGTATATCTGCCCTTTTGATACCTCCTCACAGCAACGACCCAGCGGAAATGACTCTTAAAATTCTGAGTACCTTGGCCTTAGCCTTGTTTCATGTTGTTTTTATGATCACCCGTTTTTATTTGATGCTGTCAACAATCTAGCAATGGTTGGACTAATGATTCATTAATGCGTTTTTGTCATTGAGCGCGGAAATAAACTTTCTCCTCTCTAGTAATATTGAATATTATTTTTGACAAGGTAGCATAGCCCTAGCTTTTGCGATGTTTTATTTATGTATTTCCTTCTTTTCATGTTTGTAACCGGCCTTTCCGCCCATTTGTAATAGGGTAAATTGTTTATAGTCGTACATTGATCCAGACGAGATGTGGTCTCAATATGTGTCATACAGCAATTCAAATCACCGATTTATTGAAATCCCAATTTCACGAGTTGATTTTGCGTAATGGACCTCCAAGATCATGCAATTTGACAGATGGGGACAATTTTTTCTTTGCCACTTGAAAGCATTGGTTTACACGGATAAGCCCGCAATTATTGACCCATTAGGAACAAATATTGTGACTGTGCCTCGTGATGTCATCAAAAAAGTTGCCAAAAATTGAATGGGCAATGTGATTTTAGTGGGACGCAGCCGTAGTGATCATATGCGCCCAATTGTATTAAATGTCAACAATTTTTCAGTCTTACCAATAACGCATTGAATATTGGCCTCCAAGGCCTGAATAATTTACATACACCAACGACTACATAGCATCACAAAAAGTTATCGAATGTCGTCCAATCGTACTTTCTCAATTCAATAGTCCATGTAGGGGTGAAATGTTGCCGTTAAATCTAGTCCTCAGTAATCCAATAGTTTCGTGCCATAGTTCGTGGCGTCATCTTGCTGGAATCAGATATCATCCGGATCAGTGTCGTCAATATTTCCGAAGAAATTATCGCTTATCGTTGTCCGGTAACGACGATACCATCAACATGAAGACCATACCCAATAACTTCTGTGAGTCTCTTCCGAATTTAACCCGGTGTGAATCAAAGAGTGAGCCTCGATTTTTCGATCAAAGTAAGGGTCGATTTTAATCTGCTGAAGAGCCGCAAGCCACGGTTTCGTGGTTGACGACTTTTCGCAAAATATTTCAAAGAGTGGATGGCCAACAGCTAATCTTTTTAGACCGACGCCGAATTGACAATTACGATGTTTTTATGATACGAAAGTGTATAGTGAAAGGTTTGATGGAACGCAGGTCTCAGGAGCAAAGCTTCTACATTTTGTAGATAGATGGTCATACGTCTTCTTCTAATCTTTGCCTATAGGTTTAACATACTCGAGGCTTCTGAAATTCTATTTTAAGACTAGTTGGTCAATTGCTCTTCCACCTAAATGAATTGGAAGTGTAATTATGAAAAGAAATTTTCACAATCTACCGGGGTGATTTAAAGGAGATGTAAGCAATCCATTTTTCTCCAATAGTGTTACCTTGAGCCTTGAACATTTCCACCGAAACATACTAATGAACTATATGTAATGCCCTTTATCATTCGGTTTATCACATGACTCTTCAGTGCCAACTTACACAAATCAGGGCGTATACTTAGTGGCTAATGTTAGGGTTAAATTTGTTATTAATTGATTATCTGTTGAGTTTTTATTGTCCATTTAAGTTCCGACTGGCGACCATGCTTTGGTTTGCTTAACATTTAATATCTTCAACTTATAACGCTGACCCTTACCATGGCCTTAAAGTTACAAAAAGTCACATTTTACGTCCCAATATATAATTTAGTCATAAAGTATTACGTAATTGTTTAAACGGCCTCTAGATTTACATAACACAATCGCATGACACTATTCAATTTTGGCTCATATAAACATGCGCACACAATTTTGTGCACTAACCACTTATTTGTTGTTTGTTTCCAAAGCATGTTCATCCACAAGTACTAGCTTTAAGAAATTGTTTTAATGTAACTGCGTTTGATTTTCCAATTGCATTCGGTCACGTTACTATAAAAAATCATAAAGAAAAAAAAAATACAAGTAATTGCAGTAGCTAATATTGGTGGATGAAGAGTTATTAAAAAAAAAAATTATTTAACAGAATATCATCTGTTTATATTCATGACATTTTAACAAAATTATTTACTAGGCACATGGTTTGGAATATACGATTACATAGGTTAGGTACTCTTAAAGTTGTGTGTGCTTGTTAAATTTAAATTTTATTTATATGCTAATTTTTACAATGTGTTTGTTGATACGTAAGCAAAGCAGCGATGATTTGGTGCAGAGTATTTGATTTTATTGATAAAACTTAATCAAGAAGTAAAGTTCATTAATAGATGTTAAAAGGTCTAAGATGTTAAGATAATTGTAATTTATTTTTCCTTCTATTTCTATTCTAGAAAGTAATAATTGTCAATCTTGTCAACACTAATATTCAACAAATAAATCTGTTTTTAGAATTTATAAGTTGTAGTGATTTATTCACTTTCAATGCGCTTGCGACTTTAAAGTAGCGTTTGTCTAGTTTTTTTTTTTATAAAATATATTTGGAATATGTAGTTTGAATTTTATTAGAATCCAGCAAAATAATTTGATTATAATCTTTTTGAACCATTTTGGGGTTACAACGATGATTATTTTGAAACTGCATTTGTCGAGTTAAATGTCATCCACAAAGGTTCGGTATATAAGACGCGGATCTATTGAAAGTTGGTTGTCCTACATACGAGGACATATGCATTCTAACGCTCATAAATGTTTGACTTCTATATAAATCGAATTTACATAACTGACATAAAACAAAAGATAAACAAATTCTGATTGTAATGATTTAACATATACATATTTAACTCATCAGATTGCGTCTACGCTTTATTTTTGATGACCGCTTCACAAAGTTTTGTGAAGGAAATGTTTCTCCATATCGATTGCTAAATCTTCTACATACGAGGGGCGTTTAATATATTCTCGGTATCGATATGAAGGAAAATGCGAATTCAATTTAAATTGTTTTTATTTTTCAATATACTCGTAATCTCCCCTAACATCAATGCATTTGTTACATCTTGAGATAAGCTTTTTTAAACTCTCAAAAAAATAAATTTCCTCTTTCTCTGCAAAATACCGACTTGAGTTCTTCATCATCCGAAAATCTTTTTCCACGAAGACATTTTTTCAAATCCGGAAACAGGAAATAATCACTAGGGGCAAGGTCTGGACTATAGGGTGGGTGTTGGATTTCTTCGAAACCACAATTTCGCGCAGCAGCCTTGGAAACTCGCGCCGTGTGAACAGGAGCGTTGTCATGAAGAAGCAACACACCCGCTGCGAGTTTACCCCGTCTTTTCTTTTTAATTTCCTCTCGCAAATTATGCAAAGTGGAAGCGTAGGATGTGGCGTTGATGGTTTCACCTTTTTTTTTGTACTCAATGAGCAAGATTCCCTTTGAGTCCCAAAAAACTGTGGCCATGAGCTTCCCGGCAGACGGAGTGACTTTGAACTTCTTCGGGGGGTCTGTTCCTTTTTTATGCCACTGCATGGACTCTTGTTTGCTTTCAGGGTCATAGTGGTGGACCCATGTTTCGTCCCCAGTAACAATTCGATCCATAACACCGTCCGCGTTCTCACTACACATCTCCAAAAGCTCTCTACAGCATGCGATTCTCACTTTTTTCTGAGGCGATGTGAGCATTCGTGGCACCCACCTTGCACTGACCTTTGAAAGGTTAAGATGGTCATGAAGAATGGTGTGAATGGTACCAATTGAAAGCTTGGTGATCTCTGCCATCATTTTCACCTTTATTCGGGCATCCTCAAGAACAAGTTTTTCGACTTCTTTGATGCTTTCTCCCGTACAAGCAGTAGCCGGGGCGCCGGAGCGGGGGTCGTCTTCAATGCTCTCTCTGCCTCTCTTGAACTCACTTGACCACTTTTGCACAGTTGATAATGAAGGTGCGGAACCCTGGTAAGCAGCCACCATCTCTTCATGAATAGTTTTTTGACTTTTTCCTTGCTTAGTGAGAAATTTAATTACAGCGCGATGCTCAATTTTCACCATCATCGTCTCAGTTGCCATTATGATTCTGTTTAACTAGAGATAAAACGCGAATTAATAATCACATTTATATGAAATTTTACATGAATGCACTAAAATAATAGTATTACTTGATAAATTTATATATACAACCACAGCTTCACCCCGATACCGAGAATAGTTTGAACGCCCCTCGTATGTTCAGTGGATGTTGGGCAAAGTTTCCTAACTTTTCTGTCAAGATACTCTAACAAAAGATTAACGAGGTTCAGATCTGGAGACCGTGTTGATTAAATCATGACTTCGAGTTTACCAGAAACACAAGGGAATCATGATTCTGCGGCATAGGGTTTCGGAGTCGATCCTGAATATTTCTGGTCTACTAACTTTTTGTGATAAATACGGACAATCTATTGAAAATGGGTTAAAAAATAAAATAAACTTGATTAATATATTCAAAAACTTTTATTTTCAAATGGAAACATATTTGAAATAATACTTTTTATAATATTGATTAGAATAAACTTTATATGAAAGAAATAATTTAGGAAAAACGTTTTTTATGTGACTTTCTGTTGTATTTTTTATCAGGACTGCCCCTTAGTAATGTCCAACAGTTGTCTACCATCATATGGCGATCCCAACCGGCTTTGATATCTTCTTCCATGGTCTTTATATCCTGGTGGAGCCATTCCCCCTGGTCTTCACTGTAATCACCCAGGTTGCCTGGAAATCTATCCAGAAATGGTTATGCAAATAATGTAATTTGATATTCATATTGACTCCCAGTTTTTGAAAATTCAGAAGCAATTTGGCGATTATTTCGGAATGATTTGCAGCTTTATGGTTCCCAAAAATAGTTGTTGACAACTGATACGAAGCTTGTCCATGCCTCCGATTCAACCTGCGTCATGTGATTTATAAAATCATTGTTGTTTATACGACTATGGATTTGTGCCTGCTTTTAATTTTTCTGTACTGAGGACAGGAAACGATTGACAAATATATTTAAAGCAAACATCATTCTTGTTAAAGCTTTCACAAACTGTTTAATAAGCCCAAGTCCAATATGAAGGGGCAGAACAATTATTTTTTCTCCAGATATCAATGGTTCATGAACGATGTTAGCTTTGGCTACAATCATATCTATTCTCAAAGACCTATCTTTCCGACTATAGCGCTCATTTTTCCGACTGTCCCATAGACCAAGGCTGTCCAGACTGGCGTCGTGTGCGGGCCAAAATGGAATTCAACAAGAACTGGCGGGCCATCGAAACAAAATACTATTAGCCTTTAATAAAAAAAACATTCATATTATTTTAGTCTTTATTTATTTCTTTCTTTCTTTAACAATATTATCAATGTCAACACCAATATTTCTCGTTGCCAAGCGTTAATAAGTGACTTATCAGACAATGAAGACCTGTATTTTGGTTTAATAAAATTCATGGTTGAATAAGCACTTTCTCAAAGATATGTACTCCCCATCATCGAACCCATTTTTAAACCAAAATTCGCTAATTTCGGAAAGCGATAAGTGAAGAGCTTAAACAAATCTATTCCACTTTGCTTTTGTAGAATAGGTCGGATTGTAGGTCGCATAACTCCAATTGGTAGTCAGTCTTTACACTTTCAATGGCCAGTGTTAATGGATGAGTGAAAAGTGATAAATCGCTCTCTATTCCTTAAAATCTATAAATCGATTTTCAAACTCCAAACTTACCTCGTCAATGTACTCTATGTGCTTAGAAAAGTGGCTTCTTTCGAAAGTTCCCATCTCCATGTAAAGTTCTTTGTAACTCGGGAAAAAAGAAAGATCATTCTTTTCTAAAGACATTTTGAACAATTTAAGTTTACTTTTAAATCAATTTACATGTCCTTACAAGTTCGCGATATTATTGTGTTTCCCTTGTAACTTCAAATTTAATTCGTTCAAGTGTTGGGTCATATCTATTAAAAATGCAAGATCAGCGAGGAATTGGGGATCTTGCAGTTTGTTTTCTATTTCTGTGGTATCAGATTTTATTTCGTCTTTCAGAAATATTGGAATCTCTTTTCGCAGGGTAAAAAAACGCTACAAGCACTTACCAGCACTTAACCGTCTGATGTCCGAGTGTAAAGGTAAACCTCCATTAAAAAATGCCGCAGAAAAAAAGAATTTATTTTGTTTCACTGTGTAATTGATGTATATATTCTCTGCAGAGCTTGGAGGAGTGTTTAGGGCTATAATTGTATTGAAATGTGAATCTGTGGCCGAGAATGCGCAGGGGAGATGGCACCATTTCATTTTCAATTCATTTCTCGGCACTATTTCGCCCTCATTATTCCTCTGACTTTAAAGATGTTGCCGACCGTATTTCGACCAATACGGTCCCACACCATTACAAAACCTCCACCAGAAGACACCAAACACTGTTCAGATGTTGACTCTTCTGTAGACATTCTGCTTGAGCCGGAATTTTTGAACTTTGACTTATCACTCGACTGAATTGTTTTCTTCTAGTTTCCGATTTTGGTCCAAGGCAATCGCTTCTTATTTGCAGAGCTTAACACGGACTTATTTCCAGCTTTCTTTTCGCCAATGAAAGCTTGCTTCCACAAGTCTACCGTTGACAACTGTGTTGTTATTTCTGGTGATTTAAGGCGCTTACTACGTTTGTCAGTTGTTGTCATGATATTGAATCGTTCTGCACGTCTTTGCTGCTTACAGCTCCGTCGACGTAAATTTGTTTATGTTGTAATCAACAATTCGTCGCGCTATACTTGTTTCTATTGAAATTTTTCGATTACACTTTGATGATAAGCAATTATTAAATAATGTGTTTCAAGTGAAATTTTTTTCGTTTTTGGTAAATTTATATTTAAAACTGTTAAACAGTCAGAGAGGTTTTCTCAGCAGAATCTAAATAAAAACTAAAAAACAGAAACTGTCATATAATAAGTACATTCCCACTTTCTTATAGAGCGCGAATGTACTGATAAAATATAGGTCGGCTTACGGAAATTTCCCAGAAATAAAAGGATGAATTTTGTATAACTGCCATCATAAAATAATAATACATACCTGGGAAAACTTACTTCAAATATCATTACCAGCGATTTCAATTTTTTTTTTTTTTTTCACTTCTGGAATTTTCCTATGAGTACCGGAAATTACAAAAAAATTTGGGGTGAGCAAACATTTATGAGCGGTAATGTATGGTAATGTATGGTATACTTTACATTGAAAATGCTTTTTCCAATCTTATACGTGGATACGATATTCCACTTTAGGAATAAAATGAATGGGTTAGTTTGGCTAGTTAGGTTATATGATAGTTTTTCATCGTTCTAGAATTGCAACGAGAACAATTTCAATTTAACACTCATTTAGAATACTATATTATCTTATATTATATCGCTACTACATTGGAAATACTTTCTCCTGTCATACAAGTACATGTGAATTTAATATTCGAGTTTCATAGAAGGGTTGTAATATTCAGTAATTAACTCTAATAGCTATACCTTCCTTAAAAAAACATTCACAACAGATATAAGATTTCCAAGCATATGTTTACAATATGCTATAATCTTTCTGAAGAACTCGCAGCAAAAAGGCTTACATACTAATAGGGCTTTAGTTATAATATTTCATAAAACTTTCTGTAGATCGAGGGGCGAACACATAGAGGTTTTTCCGGTTATGATAGAGAAAAAGGATATAAATAGTAAAGGGTGTTTTTTTTTTTTAAAGAGGTTTAGTTTTTAAACTGGTAACACTGTTGCTACAGATCGTCAATTTGACAGTTGAAAGTTGATTTGTGGTTAGTACGTTTTGCCATTTTGCGATGAATAAATTAACGCCAGAACAACGCGTGCAAATTATGCAAACTTATTTTGACAACCATGGTTCGGTTCACCAAACTTATCGTGCGCTACGTCCATTTTGCGGTCGACATAATCGTCCATTTGAGCAAGGTATTCGGAACACAATGAATTGTTTTCGTACCACGTTCACTCTAGTGGATAATACGCATCCCCAAAGACGACAAACAGTGCGAAAAAAAGAAGTTATTGCCGTTGTAGAGTGCAGTGTTGAGAAGAATCCGGATGAGGCGATTCGCCACCGTGCACAGCAATTGGAGCTATGCCCATCCACTTTGTGGAAGGTTTTAAGGAAAGATCTTGGCTTAAAAGCTTATAAGATCCAGCTTGTGCAAGAGTTGAAACCGCGTGACCATTATACGCGTCGTAGAATCGGTGAATGGGCCGAAAATATGATTCAGCTTGATCACGCAAAATGTTGTTCTCTGATGAGGCCCATTTTCGGTTAAATGGATATGTAAACAAGCAAAATTGCAGAATTTGGAGTGGAGAAGCCT
The DNA here is from genome assembly GCA_963966105.1 of Volucella zonaria. Taxonomy (NCBI): domain Eukaryota; kingdom Metazoa; phylum Arthropoda; class Insecta; order Diptera; family Syrphidae; genus Volucella; species Volucella zonaria. Next base: position 86,353,701 of record OZ014533.1, read on the forward strand.
TTGTCGAGACGCTCTTACAGCCATTAAAACTCACTGTTTATTGTGCTTTATGGGCTGGTGGAATCATCGGCCTATATTTCTTTAAGGACGATGCCGGCCAGAATGTTATCATCAATGGAGAGCGCTATAGAAACATGATTGCTGACTTTTTCGTTCCTCAGTTGGATGGCATTGACGTTACAGAGCTTTGGTTTCAACAAGATGGCGCAACATTTGCTGAGCGCATAATTTCGCGTGCTGGACCTGTGAACTGGCCTTCACAATCCTGTGACCTAACACCTTTAGATCTTTCTTGGGGGAATATGAAGTCACTAGTCTATGCCGATAAACCAGAGACGTTGGACGATTGGGAAGTCAACATTCGCCGTGTTATTGCTGATATACGCCCCAGTTGCTCGATAAAGTATTCGAAAATTGGACTTCACGATTGCGATTTATTCGAGCTAGCTGTGAGCGCATATGCCCGATCTCAATTTAGGAAACTTTTCGTGACTGTTATTACCAAATTTCTAAATTTTCTGTAAGAAGTGTAAACACCTTCCATCCTGCTACTTATTAGCAAACGCTTAACTATAATTTGTATTCGATTCATGTGGCAAAATCATTGTACGAGTAAAATTATGATCAACTATTTTGCGCACTAAAAGTTCAATGAAAGCTACCTCTTGATAACGAGCCGCTGTTGCTTTTGATGCGTTACCGAAACATCTCTGTTGAATTGATATTTAATTCATATTTATTTTCTCGCAGGATTGAGAAGAAAAAAATTTACATGACAACACATAACATAGGAACAGAAGAGTCTCTTATAAAATCTTTACCCATATGAATGGAGAGAACATGTGATCGTTCTAAGATCCATTCGTCTCCAAACGCCTTCTAGGCCAACAACGTCTTCCTTTTATGCAGATAGCCTAGACCTTCTATGCAGATAGCCTAGACCTTCTATGCAGATTGCCTAGACCTGATATTGCCCATTACTAACATGCTGCTAAAAATTAAAGGGAGACTTGTCCCATGGCATACAAAAATGTTTAGAAACTGCTCAATACCCCTATGATCGGGACGAACTATAGTCGCCTGCATTTTAAGAGCGGTCGAGCGAGGACTCGAACCAGCTTCGGATTTTAGTCTTTTGCTGAAACTTTTTCGTAGAGAAGCTTTCTAATGTATTCTGCGAATAGGCCATAGCATTGGATGAATGTACTGAGAACTTGCAGTTAATATACAAAGAATAAGGTCAAGATGGTTGTTTTACCATTCCAGTGACTGTCGGATATGAATACACTTGTAAAGGCTAGCTACTAGCTGAACTTAAGTGATTTCGGTGTCACTTATCAGGGATGATAAATGAAATCCTAGAAAGATCTGAAAAAGCTGGGCTCATGTGTACGGTATGTGGACTGTCTGTAAATCACAGGAAAACAGAAGTAATAATTTCAACCACTGAAATCGGAATAATTTCCAAAGACTTCGTAATTAATAAATTGCACCTTATATTATTTTTTCCATCTTAAATGGAATGGATGAGAAGTATCGACCCTCGTAGACGGTTAAAAAATAGAGTGCGGAATTTACTCGAGGATAATTTAAGAGATATTTTCTATTTGAACTAGATTCCAGATATTGTATTTACACTATTTTCCAGGCTGGCATTAAATCAGACAAATGCATATAGGTACACACTTGCAAGTAGTTAAGAATCTAGAATCTATAACTTTTAAGGCTTTTTAAATAATCGACCTATGGAAATAAAACATTATAAAAACGAGATCGCCCACTCAGGCCATCATATGTTATATCCATTTTCCTGTATAATTTTCCATCATAGCCTCCCTGTTACCACATGACAGACGAATCGTTTAGACGGTATTGCGCTTACAATCCACTCGTGTAGGAATGTAATAACTCGGTTTGACTAGATTGATTGCTATTACTTTCCATTCTGTTTACATTGGCCACTAGCGCATACCAATAAAAGATTTCTTAAGCGTCACACAACTTGTACCAACCTATAGAATAAATTTAAAAGAATGCTGTTATTGCGAATATAACTGTTTATTTATTGTTGTTGTTTTTTTTTTTTAATAAAATTTGGTTATGGTACTTCAACATGTATTTCTTTATATATTTTTCGTCATCACCATTTTCCGGCTTAGGTTTGATGGGAGATGTATTGGATAGCGGACTATATAATGCTACCGTTGGGCGAAGATTAGCAGGACATACAAATAATGAAATAGCAGCCGATCAAGAAGACTCTCCGCTACAATCGAAACGATCCAGTAGGTTTAAAAACAAAAAAAAAATCTCATCTCATGTTTTGTCATTCCTTTGTCCCTTTTTCTTTCGTCGGATACTATGCCATTTTGTCATAATTTATATTATTATCATATTTTTTTCTATTATGTTTAATATAACTAATTCTAAATAACACAAAAATGGTGACGGAATTTATTGTACTTTTCTCACATCTACTCGTATTTTATTTTAATTCGTTTTGTTCTCATATGGTGAAGACATGAGTATTATTTGATTGCTTTATTGTATTTCGTTTGTCTATGTTAATTGTGTTTTCTGTGAATTTTTCAAAAACATCTAGGCATTTCAGGTGACGGCGTTGAAACAGAAGTCGATGGTGTGCAAACGGATGCGATCGATGTAATTGAAACTGAGCAATCGGGCATTTTTGAAGAGCTTGGAGCAAAAACGGAAAAGTGCCTGGAAGCATTCTTTACAGCATGGGGAAAATTCTTTGCTTCCTATCCATGGACGACTTTATTGGGAGGTAAGTTGTTAAATTGAAAGCCATCAATATACTTGTATTCGTAAGTTGTTACTTGAATTTCAAATTTCGTATGCTGTAAACGCGGTCATAATGAAAGGCAAACTTTTTTTTTTGTGAGCTGTTAATCAAAAATCAAGGATTTTATGAGAAATTGCATATTTTGTGACAATTGCTAAATGGTTTCAGATCCACCAAACAGCTTGGGATATCGGAAAATTGTTTCGATGGGATACTGTGAGTGTGTGTTGATGAAAGAAGACAACATTTTCAAAATACTAAGAGAATATTAAATGGATTGCTGTGGCGTCAACAGCTTTGTTATTGTGCACTTTTTGTTTGACATCATGGCGTTACTCGTATCTGAGTTTCAAACGATTAATACTAACATTTCAAACAGAATGACCACTGTAAATATTGACAACAAATCGCCGTTGTTAAAAGTATCTACATATCTGACAGAAGCGTTAGGCCGAGATGGTGACCATTTTACGAAAATTTTGATCATATTAGAGAAATGTTTTTTCGGTCCTTCAAGACCCCTTCAAGACCAACCCAACAGGGGAAAACCGAAAAAATTTTAAACGAGCTAGGAATGACTCCAATACGACCAAAACCTGAGGCAAAAAATACAACAATGTCCCAACGGTAGGAACAATTTTTGGTCGTTCGTCAAAAATATTAGAAATTCTGCCTCACCCTCCATCCCAACGTTAATTTACAATGACATTCCAGCTGTCAACTCTTTGGATAAGGCCAATCTGTTTGTTGCACACTTTGCGGCCAGCTCAACACTCCCAGATTGTGCTTTGTCTCCGCCTACACTTGAGTGCGTCGAATCTTCAATGGGACAAATCCACTTTCGCACTCATGTAGTAGCAAAAGTTCTTAAAGATCTTAACATTCACAAATCCGCTGGTCCAGATGGTATATCTCCCCTCCTTCTGAAGAGGTGTTCTTCCTCGCTGTCAAAACCACAACCAAGCTTTTTCATCAATCCTACTCTTTAGGACACTTTCCGAGCAGATGGAAAACAGCATTTGTCCAGCCCGTCCCTAAAAAAGACGAATCTTCGTCTCTCTCCTCCTACTCCAAGGTCTTGGAAATCGTTAGCTCATGAAATATCTCGAAACACGAAAACTTCTTAATGACCGGCAGTATGGTTTTCGTAGCAACAGGTCCACTGGTGATCTGATGGCATGTCTCACCGAAAAGTGGAATCAAAGCCTACATCAATCTGGCGAAAGCAAGATAGTTGCACTTGATATTTCTAAGTTATTCGACAGAGTTTGGCATCAGGCTCTTTTGTTGAAAATGCATGCTTTTGGGATCGACGACTCTCTACTTCAATGGATTAGAAATCACCTTTCGGAACGTTCAATTCAAGTTATCTTGGATGGTTTCAAGTGTGATATCCACAATATAAATGCTGGTGTGCCCCAGGGCTCTGTTCTGTTTCCGACTCTCTTTTTAATTTTCATCAACGATCTCTTGTGTGCTACTTCTAATCCAATATATTCCTTTGCTGATGACAGTACTCTCTGCTTTTCATATTCGTTCCCGGACCCACGCCTCTGCTCTTCGGCTGTAGAACGGGAACGGCAGCGTATGTTAAGCTCATTAAATTCTGATAGTAATAGCATAACTAATTGGGGAACAACTAACAGAGTAGAATTTAATGATTCCAAAACACAATGTTGTCTGCCGTCGTTAAAGCGAAATTTAAACACCCAGTCATTATCCATGAATGGCACTTGCATCGTCAAAACTGATAAACTTTCCATTCTCGGTATGTGTGTCAATGACAACTTGGAATGACAACGTATTCGGTGTCGTCAAGAATGCTGCAAAATGTCTAGGTTTCCTCGAACAATGGACACCTTCGAACACCGACGTATGGTCTCGTGTCTCACTCTGTTTTATCGCTATCCACCATCAGTGCTCCATGGAAATCGCCAGTAGCATTCCGCCCCTTCAAACCTTTAACCGTAACACCCGAAAGGTTATGAATGCGCATCAGCATACCCTCAAGCCCACTTTCGGACGTACTCTAAAATTCGTTCCTAAGCCAACTCGCTTACATTCCTAGCTCCTTATTTTCTAGTCATTATAACCTTTAAATATTTAAAACCAACGTACACCGGTATCTCTCTTTCTATCCCTTCTGATTTTTCTCCGCCCGTGCTGTGTGCCAGCATTTTAAGGGTACTTAAATCCCTTGAGCGCGCGCAAATTATAAAAAAAAAAAACCGTTTGAAACAATTAGAAAAAATTCCCCTAAGGTAGAATACTAATGAGGCTGTGACTATGCGCCATTTTTTAACAGGTCACGACTCAACCGAACAAACAAACATTTAAACATAATTGGTACATTCGGATCAACACAGTGTATCAAAGATTGTGTTGCTGTAATAAAAATTTGAGAACGGATTCAAACACAGGAGAATTAAATCCTAGTCCTGGACCTCAACCATAATGCTTTTTGAATTGATTTGATTATAGGTCAAACATCTCTAACTGAACACTTTTATTCGAGCGCGCTCCCTTAAATGTTGGTTCCTTTTCTGGAAAATTGTACCTCTTGTATTCGATTCGTGAAATTTGTCCAGGTACATTATGATCTGTACATCACGCGTTGTCTTCTATCTTGGACGTTACAGCGGACGCTCACCATTGTCATTTGGATAGAAAGGTGAACTTGGCTGGTATTGTAAAACTGACAAAAGCTAAATATGCACGTATACCATCCCATCTTTTAGACGCAGCCATATGTGACTCCTCAGTGGCCCAGTGGTGGGTGTCGCCTTGAAATTTCTTGCGCTTTTCCAAAATCTGCTAAAGTATGAGCTTATGACTTACATATGCACATATATTGGACTTTCTATGACTAACACGGATCCACCGGGTTACTGACCAAGATTTTAAGGCGTTTAGATCGTACATTACGATGGAAGAATTATTCTCCATATTTATCGCAGTTAGTAGATTTTCTCTTCTTAAATGCAAAGGTTCCATTCATTGGGGTACTCAGTTATTCACTTCCAAATGAATTTAGCAAATAATTTGATATTTGCTTTTAGTGAAATTTGTTCCATTTGCTATGAAGAGTTTAGCTGTTAAGTCATCAGTCCATATAGCATTATTTGACTTCAATCATCCTTATTTCAATGTCAGTGTTCATTGTGTCTCACAGCAATATTTTTCTGATAACCGCTGTTTAATAGACCAAGAAAGAGGTTCTGTCATATCCTCCTCACCCACTGCGATTGGGGATTGGGTATTTGATAAAATCAAAATCATTTGTTCATCCATGCAGACTTATGTTCGGGCCGTGGCCTGCCTATTTTCTCTTTTTGGTGGAAATTTCTTCCAAACTGTAGGTATAGTAGTATCCCTACCTTGTCGACCGAATTCTTCTCTCTGAGCAAATGCTTTTTGCCTGAGTAGTTACGTTCGTCGATTCTAATTGTCAAGTCAACAGGGCTTCCATGGTAGTATTCATGTGAAACCCAACATAAACATTTAACATATTATAATGGAATTTTTGGCACTGGCTCCATATTCGGTGCATGTAAAATGCAAACTTGTTTAATTTACTTTTCTCCCAACATTCTGTTTGTTTGCTTGGCGGAATAGATGTTTCTTCCCCGGAAGGTTCGGAGATTTAAAAGAGCGCCTTACGACGATCGCGATATGATTAATCTTGATGGCTACGAATTGAATATAAAATCTTGCATTATTCAAAGCAAATAAACATATTTTGGTTTCTATACGCTGTGAAGTCTATTAACCAAAATCCTTTGCCGGAATTGGTGTCATGCAGATTACGCTTTTCGACTATACATATAGTACTTTTCGCAGCGTTGCATTTTCGACGAGGGCGATTTTGACATTGATAAGATCTTTTTGTGTCTCGTCGTCTTCCTCAAAAGAGCATGAACGCAAATTATGCTTGGGTTTTTTACGATGCGAAGTGCCACGAAGTGTTTCGTCAATGCTAATTGCATCATATTACTTTCAATGGCAAATTCACAACCTAAGGAACGTTGTATTTGTCCCCAGAAGCAGTCTGGAGCAGTGAATATCGTCACGTCACACTCTTTAGATGGCTATTAGACCCCTGCTTCAACAAAGGCTACTCTTCAATTTTGTCCGCATAATTCGAGTTATTAAACAGTCATGTCAGTCGAGGTTTTTTGGGCTAAGAGGACAAACGATAAGTGGTAGTAAAGAAGGAGCACATTGCAATTGAATTTCTTTTCGTTTTTTTTTTCTTTTTTGTTAAAAAGTTTTCATTATAATGTTAAATTCCCTTTCAGGCGTTATCGTTGTCAGTCTTCTTGGATTCGGAATTAAATTCCTACACATTACAACAGATCCCGTCCAACTATGGGCTTCACCACAATCTAGATCTCGTGTTGAACGTGAATATTTTGACTCAACGTTCCAGCCATTCTACAGAATCGAACAAGTGAGCGCACTTTTCAATAGATCTCATTTCATTATTTCATTTTTATTTTATCTCTTTTAGATAATAATCAAAGCCGTTGACATGCCACAAATCGTCCACAATACGTCAAATGGACCAATTACATTTGGACCTGTTTTTGATAAACAATTCCTACTGGAGATATTCAATTTGCAACAACAAATCAAAGCAATTGGCCAAGATGAGGGTAAAGGTTTAGAGAAAATCTGTTATTCACCATTAGTAGCTGATTATACTGGACCAATGACAACATCCGATTGTGTAGTGCAATCGATTTGGGGTTATTTCAAAGACGATCTTGACGAATTTAATGATAGCGAAGAAGAAAACGGCTTTGAAGTGAATTATTTGGATAGAATCTTTCAATGCATGGGCAATCCTTACATGTGCTTGGCACCGTTTGGTGGGCCCATTGATCCAGCAATTGCATTGGGTGGTTTCTTGGCACCAGGCGAACAACTATCTGGTTCCGCGCAATACGAAAAAGCAGACGCTTTAATTTTGACTTTCCTTGTAAACAATCATCACAACAAGGATAAACTTCATCCAGCTCTGGAATGGGAATCTAAATATGTAGAATTTATGCTCAACTACACAAAACACAACATGACCAAGAATATGGACATTGCATTTACTTCCGAACGTTCCATTGAAGACGAACTAAATCGCGAGTCACAATCAGACGTACTTACAATTTTAGTGTCGTACTTAATAATGTTTGCCTACATTGCAATTTCTCTGGGACATGTCCAGGAAGCTAAACGTGCATTTATTGATAGTAAGATAACGCTCGGTGTTGGCGGTGTTGTTATTGTCTTAGCATCCGTCGTTACGTCGATTGGAGTATTTGGATTTATTGGATTACCGGCGACATTGATTATTGTGGAAGTTATTCCATTTTTGGTACTGGCTGTTGGAGTCGATAACATTTTCATCTTAGTACAAACCTATCAACGTGATCCACGAAAACCCACAGAGACGCATGAGGAGCATATTGGACGAATTTTGGGTCGTGTCGGTCCATCGATGTTACTTACATCGGTGAGCGAAAGTTGTTGCTTCTTCCTCGGTGGATTGTCTGATATGCCTGCTGTAAAAGCGTTTGCCTTATATGCTGGCATGGCTTTGTTCATCGATTTTATCCTTCAAATCACTTGTTTTGTAAGTCTTCTTACATTGGACACGAAGCGACAAGCTGATAATCGTTTGGATGTATGCTGTTTCATTCGTGGAAAGAAGACCGATGCTCCACCAATCACTGAAGGTCTACTCTATAAATTCTTTAAAAGTGTTTACGTACCTTTCCTAATGAAGAAAAACATTCGCGTACTCGTCATGATTGTGTTCTTTGGATGGTTATGTTCTAGTATAGCAATCGCACCGAGAATTGATATAGGACTGAATCAGGAATTGTCAATGCCAGAAGATAGTTTTGTACTTCATTATTTCCAGTCACTTCAAAAGTATTTGAGCATTGGACCTCCAGTTTACTTCGTACTCAAATCCGGATTGGATATGTCGCTGAGTAAAGAACAGAATTTAGTGTGCTCCGGGCAGTTTTGTAATGACGACAGTATATTGACACAAATTTACATGGCTAGCCGGCATTCGAATAGGACATACATTGCACGACCGGCTTCAAGTTGGCTAGATGATTTCTTCGATTGGAGTGCAGCTCAAGCTTCTTGTTGTAGGGTATCACCTGATACTCATGGATTCTGTCCTCATTTCAGTATGTTGTTTCTATTGAAATTGTTTTGTCTTTAGTATTTAAATTTGTTGTCATTTCAGATACAAGTTGCGATCAATGTTCAATTCAGAAAAATGCTTTAAATCGTCCGACGGAACATGATTTCAAGAAATATTTAACCTATTTCCTTATGGACAACCCCGATGATGGCTGTTCGAAGGGAGGACACGCAGCGTATGGAACTGCTGTGAAATACAGCACAGAACCACCAACAAATGAATTAGCCGATGTTGGTTCATCGTTCTTCATGTCATACCATTCGATTTTAAAATCATCAGCTGACTATTACTTAGCTCTACGTTCAGCGCGAAAAATCTCTTCCAACATAACGAACATGATCCGTGGAAGACTTATGTCACAGGGTGTAACACTAAGTGATGCCCTCAAAGTTGAAGTATTCCCTTATTCAGTGTTTTATGTCTTCTACGAACAATATCTCACCATGTGGCCGGATACCCTACAAAGCATGGGTATATCCGTAATGGCCATTTTCATTGTGACATTCCTTTTGATGGGCTTTGATATTCATTCATCTCTAGTGGTAGTGATTACAATTACAATGATTGTCATCAATTTAGGCGGTGTCATGTACTATTGGAATATTTCATTGAATGCTGTATCATTGGTTAATCTTGTAATGGCAGTTGGCATTTCAGTGGAATTCTGTTCACATTTGGTGCATAGTTTTGCCATATCAGTGCAGAATACACGAGAGAAACGTGCCGCCGATTGTCTTACGAAAATGGGTAGTTCGATATTTTCGGGCATTACTCTGACGAAATTCGGTGGAATTTTGGTTCTTGCCTTTGCCAAGAGTCAAATTTTCCAAGTCTTCTACTTTAGAATGTACTTGGGTATTGTTTTAATTGGTGCTGCTCATGGACTGATTTTCCTGCCGGTGCTGCTAAGCTATATTGGTAAGTAAATTTGTTTTGTTCAACTTTTTTTCTTTTTTTATTTATTGTAACTTTTATCATCTACTAAAATGCCACCTCAAAATGCTAATTTAACATGGAACTTCCATAACCTAAGTCTACATGATTACCCAATGCCTAGTGTTGATTCCTGAAACGAGAACCTTTTTTAATGCATTTTGCTTTTGAAATCACGCATGGGTTAGAACGTCCTTGAAAGTGTGTGCCTTGTTAACAAAACGCTGATTAATGCTAGTCGTAAGTTGAGTTTTCGATGGTAAATTGAAGCGTGAAATGCATGTAAATGGTTTTGTGAAATAAACGAACAGTGAACTCTGATATTATACAACAAATACTTGAATATGAATAACAATTGAGTTGAGAGTCGTCATTGTAATGTTGTTTGGAATTTTCTCAAGTTATTCATCCTAAAAATAGTTTCTTTATTTACTACAGAGCACTTTGCATTAATAATTTTGAGGGCCTTTTTCACAAATGATTGTAGTTTGTGTGAAATTTTCTATTAAACAGGTCATCGCTCTCATTTATATAGTCTCTAAGTTTGGTCTGGCAGTGTTTCTTAAGATTTTTGTATAGACTGAAACTTTGCAGTTGGATTGCTATATTTCCCTGTTTACCTTTATTTTCTACCATGTCCTGTAACCTCAACACACTATTTTTCATTTATATCGAACTCCCTAGGTAGCAACAATTCTGAAGAAATCCTACAGAGTTGTTTCTGATCCTGTGATTGTGATTGAATTTGAAAGAAATCCTGCTTAATCGTTTAGAAGGGAAATTAGTTTTAAACACATTTAGAGCGACGATTTTGGATAAAATGCTTATCAGGACTATGGTCGTCTAGTTGCCGCTTTTCGTTGAAATCTTTACGATCAGATTCCGTTTCCACGATGGTGCTGGATTTTTTTCAGGCCTTCCATCATTTATGTGAAATTTTCTCGGTAGAATTTGTAATTGATGAGGCTGCCCTTTTATCCAGTCTGATTGTAACGAAACATTTCGTTACAAAGTTTCCAAATTAATTTTGTTACATCCACATAATTGTTCACTATTTTGTGTGCAGCTACTACGGAGCTACTACACGAGCTTGAGTGTTTGAGTTCTTTTATAAGGCGCCATAAGTGCTGAAATATAATTGTTCGTCTTTTCACAGATCACAGGAAGCCGGAATTGATTGAATACTTCTTCCCACATGTATTGTTGTTGATTGTTGCCTCAACGATTTGCATTTTTTTTCACTTGACAGGGATCCAATCCTTGCATTTTTATATTATGCTAATTTCGATTTTTGGGTTGTTCTCAGGGGTGGTCTCCGATTTAGATATGTTTATGGATGATTTTGTGAAAAAAAAAAACGAGTAAATATCCAACGGCTAGATGATATTAATGTCCATTCTGTGTTGTCCTATGTGTGAGACTGAGAGATTGGTTCGATAGATTTTCGTTTATGTCATTCATAAGGACTAAAATATTCCTTCCGCTACAAATTGGTTTTATGAGCTGACAACGAAAATCGTGCGTAACACGTTACTATGCGGAAAGTCTTGCTTTTCCGGGGAGGCGGATTGAGATAACTCTTAAAACGGAAGCCAATGGGAAAATACCTGCCATCGGTAACACGAGTATTCCCTACTAACAAATTGAATCAAATTCTAATGGCATTATAATAATGAATAATCAAAGTTTGGTGAGCACTTTAATATTGCTACGTTGACCATTAGAAGTTTATTTTAAACCGGTAAAATAGACATTGTAAAAAAGGAAGCGAAGTTTAGAACATAGCAGTATTCTATGAACATTTAAGACAAGCTAATATACGAGTATCTCATTGAGAAAATGGTCTGAATTGACGAAAACAAAGATGTTGTAGGCGAGTATGGCTTGCTCGGTTTTGTCAACGAAACGCATTAACGTATGGATCAAATGTCGCCCAAAAAGATTGTATTCATGGACTTCACCAAGCCGGAGTCAGAAATAACATGCCAAATCGATTATATAATTGTAAACAAACGCTTTAAGAATGTAGATAAAGCGATGATGACTTATCAAAGATCAGATCATAACCCTGTAAGGAGTAAGATTTAGGACTCTTAACAGACAAGCTAATATAAATCAAAAAGTCAAAAGAGAAATAAATGGGAAGTTGTCTCAACTAAATAGGGGTCAACCTGTGTAACCAGATACAAACTCCAAGTGCGCAGAGTACCACAGTACCACAGCAACAGAAACCAAACCGAGAAACGGCAGTATAGTATAAGCCAAGCGTAATGAATTGCAACAACAGTGTAGCGAACTCCAGAGATTTGACAAAATGCATTACAGTTTTAATTTAATAAAAAAAGTGAATGAGATATCTTTTACTGAAAGAAATTGACAGGCTTGTGAAAGATAAAGATGGCTAGATTTTTTGAAACACGAAAGAAAAACTAGAAAGGTGGAACGAACGGTTGAGAACAAATCCAGTCATATGATGAACCGATTTTGCTTGAAATTCTAAAGCAAGAGTTCGTACGAGTGCCAAATGAAACTAAAAACAGAAAAAGCAGTATGCCCAGGTGAAATCCCAATTGAGCTATGAAAGTTCATAGAACAGGAATCCCTACGATTATTATAGTACGAGTAGTAGATTTGTTTAACGTAACATAGAACCATAGCAGTATTCCGGATGAGTGCAGTCTACACTCATAACAATGCATTAATACTCGTAACAATGCCAAATGTACAATGTAGAGAAAACAGCTTAAGAGCTGTTTAAAAATATTTCCCCAAAAAATTTACAGTAAACTGGATGAGGACATTACCCTATCTCAGTTTGGTATCAGAAGTGGATAAGACACACGTGTACTTTGAATATGATTGTGCAAAACAGCCTGACGATTAATAAAGAAGTTTTCACTTATTTTATGGATTATGAAAAAGTCTTTGACGAAGTTCAACAGATCAAAATGAGGACGATCTTCAGAAGCAAAAACATCGACAGAACTGACAATCGACTAATCGAAAACCTCTACTCTCTATTCGCAGTGCGCTAAAATATATACTGACGGAGAAGAATATGAAAGAATTAGACAAGACTGCACTCTGCCACCGTTATTATTTAACATGTTATCGTCACAGACATAAAAATACTAGACAAACCATGATGGTTGGAACAAGATAAATGACATACTACAATAAAATAAAATATAAGATGAAAATCAGACTTACCTAGTGCTATATCTGGTCTCCTCTTTTGTTCTTTGGATTTGAAAGTTGGACGTTATACAAAACTATGATAAACAACGGAAAGCATTTGAAATTTGGTTGCATAGAAGCTGCAGATGTGTTGGGTTACAAATGTGGAAATTCTGTATAGAATGAGATAAAGAAGGAAGCTCATATTCCAATTCAAAGACGAAAAGTCTAGTATTGAGGAACAACAAACAGGACCTATTTCACGTCGTTTAAGAAATGTTATAGGGAAGAGGATCAACGGGACGTCAGTAACTGCGTTAGCTAGCAAATTTACGTGAATGGCTGAAAAGGTCAATGCCAGGAATACTAAGAGATGTGAAAGACAAACAGATAATCAAAACGATGATTTCCAACCTCCAAAGTGGAGAGAAAGGCGAAGAAAAAAACTAACTCAAGGGGATACTTAGTCTGAAATCGTTCTCTCGACTTGTTCCAGCTCGGTGGTAGATTATTTCGCTGGTACTATTTTTCAGCGTTTTTGAATGTTGCTTGCGACTTTTCTTAATTCCATTTGATTTTTTGATTGTGGAGTTTTGAAAGTTTCTGTAGATGTTGCAAGGTTCTATTGAGCGTATGTGCTAACATAGCTAGGTAGATCTTCCTTTTTTTTTTTTTAATACTTTTCCCCGAAAGGACAACCTGAATGACTTACTAAGCACCCTGAAAGTGTTGCATCCGCTTATTACCCCAAAGTGGGATCTTATTGAGAGTTTCAGAAGATGCTAATTTTATGACTAACCGAATTTTGACAATTCCATAGCGTTGGAAAGTATTTTTTGTAATCATAGCATTAAGCTGTATGGTATTAAGCTCTTGGTTATAAATTTGCTACCAGCCTGAGTTGTAGATCAGTTACTTGACTAGGGTCTCAAGATTGGATGGTTCAAGTGGTAGTGGTTCCAAATCGGAAGGTTCGTGTTCTGATCTCAGCCTCGCCCGAAAGAAATTCATTTTTTCAGTTACCAAAAATCAAATAAGATGAGTAGTTGACTAGAAATCAGCAACAAGCCAACTTCTACTAAGAATTTAGTCTTAGCCTCCCCATTAAATGTTGGTTGCCACGGAAAAAAAAAAAAAAAAAAAAATGAAAAATCATCGGTTTAAAGTCGTATTCCATTTCCTATTCCATTATTCCTACTTTTGCATCTCTTTGTGAAGTAAGAGAGGTTGTGAAGGTATACTTTTAAACAGTATTCTGTGTGGTAAAACTATTTTTCTTCATATGAAGTAGCTATATTCAGTTATGAAGCTGCCGTAGGTTTAAGAATATATTTCGGTTGGAAACTACAACGTTGTTTTTTAATATTTATTTGCTTTCTAAGCAAGTTTTCGTGGCTTCTGCTTCTAGGTTTTTGCTGGAAAAACCCATATGCAAGGCTCGGTCGACGATAATCCATATTCCAACATATTGATACCCCGTGAGGTTCAAAAACTTAGGACTACTCGTAAGAGATGTCCTGCTTATTGTCTACTTTCGACGATCAACTATTGAGAACTGCTACTGGTACTGTGACAGCGGATTTTCCCACTTGAAATTAAACTTTTAAAAGATTTGTTGATGTTCTTGGGACAGAACTCTAAATCTTATATCGAAAGTACCACGTGTGGCAAATTTGTTGCTCTATTTTTTGTTTGTCTGTTTTTCACTTGAAGGAGTAAATACATAGATTTCCGTGTTCAATCATCAAGCATTGGGCCCTACTGACGTGCGTCGTGATTGTGATTGGTACAACGTCGTCTTGAGTCATTTTTCATACTGCTAAGACAAGACTGGTGTCCGCGGTGTTCGCTGACCTAATCTTAAATTTCTTGTTCGGAGACTCTTTTGAAATCGATTATTCAAACATAGTTTTCAAGAAGGGATGAAAACCAAGTATTGGTCAGAGTGGATTATTCTTCCCCTGGCTAACCAGCCCACAGTATTTGATCTCTTTAAATTTTTTTTTTTTATTTTTTCTTCGAAAAATAGAATAGTATCTATAGGCTGATTTAGTTTTTTTTTCAAATTTATTTTCTTGACAAGTAGTTATATTTAAACAGCACTTATTAGAAACAACATCCGTTTTTCTTATGGTTAATTTTTTAGGTGCGCCCATGAATAAAGTGAAACTGGAAAATTTCCGACGTCAGCATTTTAAAGTGCAAGAGACATCACTCTCAACTGTAAGATTTTAATAGAAACAAAACAAAACAAAAAACCAAAACCCAATAAATAAAACAAATGAAACACAAAATAAATTAAAAAAAAAATAAAATAAAATTAAAACTTGGAATGACCACCTAATCTACCTGTGTATGCCTGCATTGCCTTGGTTTGCTGTCGTAAATTGTACCTACAAAAGAGAAATATTAATTTTATTATTATTATATTGTATTACAATATTATTATTTTCCCTACAATTTCCTTTCTTTTGTTTTGTGCATGTAGTTGCTATTATCTTATTTAGTTGAATGGAATGCTTTTAATTTCTTTTATTATTCCCAACTTTGTTTGTGCATTTTCCTTTTGTTTTTACTGTTATGCCCTTAACATTTTTGAATGAACACCAAACACAATTTACATACAATTATAGTTTTAAGATTGATTAAATGAATCTGATTCGATCAATAGAAAATACATCAAAAACGGCACAATTTCTCCACAATTATACTTGGTAAGAAAAAGTATGGTTTTCCACATACGGAAAAGATAAATTCTTTGATTGAACGAAAGATTCTGTTCTTAAAAGTTAAATTTGTTAGCCAGTCAGTTAAGCACTCGAAAACTGATTCAATATCATGGAGAGGATAGTTCAAATAAATATTCCGGGAAAGTTTCTTTAACAAATTTGAAATTTGTTTTATTTTCTTATATTGGTGCCATTGCCGTTAGGGCCTTTTGCTCTAAACTAATTTGTGGTAATTTATTTAATGAATTATTTTTCCTTCCGACCCATAATTAATAAAAGTCGAAGCTTTTCTTCAGTTTTGTGTCAAAATCATATTTGATACGGCAGAAAAATGTGCACAGTCCGCAACGGTTTCAATGTGTACTTGAATGTTCATCTTAAACTCTTATACCCAGAGATTTTGACTTTATGTGGTATGTGGTAAATTTTCGTCTGCTGAAAGGATGCTCACAATTTCAATAATTTTTTTTTATTATCTGTGTGTTCTGATTATTTCTAATTTTGTCTAATAATCGACGTACTGCATTTCAGACACGACGTGTCAAATTCATAAATTTTGATTTCAGTGCTAAGAGGGATATATTTTAGCTAACCGGATTGAAAATTGCCTTATTTTTCCCTTTTTTTTTTTTTTTTAAATGTGCAAAGCAATGTCGCTAGTACCCACAGACAATTGATAATATTTTGCAGTTTGAAGTAAACTCATCTGGTCATTTTCACAAGAAAATATAAAACTTTCAGTTGCTTGCTATCGATTAATCTATCCATATTCTTTGAAATTATCCAGAGATCGGAAGGTACATTGCCCAAATCTGCTTACATCAGTCGATGTAAGACACTCGATATTGAAAGGATCAAAGCTAATGAAAGGCGATGTCCATTACAATTGACTGCTGTCAATATTGAGGGTGGGTATATGACGGTATAGCTTAGGAAAGAATCGGCTTTAACAACTTCCTGAAATATTGGGACATCCATCTCTTCTTAACCTCCCGGCTTCGACAAGCCGCTGGCTGGTCTTTGTTAGATATTGTTGCAAAAATGATATTATCATATATACAACAGTCATGCAGTAATTAATTTTCTTGCACTCCGCGCTATTAGATCGAAGGTAGTGCTGGATTGCCTTGTACTTCTTAATAAGATAGCCAAATATTTTAACAGCACCTTTCGCAGGATATCAGGTCATTACGATGTCACAGAGAATGGCCCATTGCGTACAAATATCACAAACGCAGTGCGCATTAAATTGCAAATATCATTTGCTACACAGTTTACTCAAAACTGTCCATATAAAAATGAATTAGAACCAAACTTTTTATTCCATTTTCAATGAGGGGTCGTATAATCTCTGAAAGGCTGTCGAGAAATATTTTTCCGGAATGCTTCGTAGCACACTCATCACATTTCGTTGAATAGCCGTCAGTTCATCAGAATCCAGATCCAGGGAGTATTTTGGGTAATTGGTCACAGCAACTGAATCTTCCCCCAAAACTGCATTAGCAGTAACGAAGAATGCGCAGAAGTATTCTCGTGAAGTAAGAACCTGTCGCCCGTGCGGTAAAATACCGGCGCATGTGTTTTATCCGTTTCAAAAGCCGATTATGTACTTCTTTATAAAATATTGCGTTGAAGTGGTATGAATTCATTGTGAACAATACTGCAGGAGTCGAAAAAATAAATCACCATCTTCTTCTTTACGCATCACCATATGCAGTTTTCAAAATTTGGAACGTCTCCGTTGCAATCTTATCCAATTTAAAACAAAATTTAATGGCAGCTCTTTGGTCCATTGCTAAAAACAATAAAACAAACACACGAACTTCAAACGAATACTATTTGCTACTAAAGTTATCGCGTTGAAATGTTTACAGTGGCTAAAGAAAGAACGAAATAACATAGGTCCAGGGGCAAAACTTATTAGCGCCGCTTATACATTCTATATAAAACCAGTCTCGGAACTTTTTGAATAAACTGTGTTAGGTTGATACCCCGAAGAAAGTAATCCTCAGATAAAAACACATAAGTCGATAGCAAGTGCCGTTATGCTTGTCCAAAAAAAACAGATATTTAAGGTATTAGAAAGGAATCCTCTCTAGATTAATAAATGTGTTAGCTGGACACTGCAATATGTAGATGAAAGGGACGAGGATAAAATCTTACACCGCATATGCGCTTGTTCTGCATTAGCCAACATTAGAAATGCTACATTAGCTCAATACACTTTCAGCTATCATAACGATCTTACCAATTGCCTGTATGGCTAACATAAACAAGTTCATAAAGAAAAGTATTTGGCTATACCTATGAGTAGACAGTGTGATTTACCTGTGTACTGCCTATGACGTACGTATATCTAAGTGAGCCCCATTGAATGTCCCTTTCGCATTGGGAATGTCTGGAGAAGAACTGTCAATACATTATCTGTATAACACTATTGTTATTGATCAGCTGCCCCAACATTCCACTGCATCAATTAATTACACACTACAAACTACAAGAAGCCTTCGATCTCATCGGTAGCCCGACAAATTTGTTTACTCTAAAATAGTTGCCGAATTTAAACATTCCAAAGTAATTGGTGTTGTTGGCTGTTTTATAGGTACACTTTCGACACATAAATCTTTTATGTTATGTATTTATTTATTTTTCTATTATTTTTGTATAATTCTTGAATTTGTTCCTGCTTTGAATGTATCATTGCACTTTTAAACTAGTAGTGCACCCTACCTCTTAACTTGCATGCTCCAACACACATACTGATCCACCCAAATTATAAAACGATTATTTTGAATTATAGAATTTCTTAATGTGAATAACACTTTCCCTCGTTTTCTTGTTTCGTTAATCCCCGGCTTATTAGAAAGTTTTTTTTTATTTATATGTCCTTAAAATTATAAACAATATATCATTTTGAAAAAACTAATAATTTATATTTTTATCTTTTAATAAAAATTAAAAAAAAAAAAAATAATAAATAAACAGGCGTGATGCATGGTAGAAATAGAAGTAGACCAACAAACAGGCCAAATATCCGAAGAGCGAACTACCATCCAGACGACACAATCGACCCATCTTCTACCCATTATTCTCCAGTTTATCCGTCTTCGTCGCAATCATCCTACGGAAGTATAAGTTCTGAAACAAATCTTCACCCACCCCAACCCAAATACACCCGAATTAATTATGAATGAGGACACGACAGCCCACAACTAAAGTAAACAAAAAATCAGAAACGGAGAGAGAGAGATTTATAAAACAATAAAAAATAAAAGAAAACACAAAAACTTCAATCAGGAATGAATAAGAATGAAGTAAAGATAATATATTAGCAAGCATATAAACAAACAAAGTAAAGAACCTATTTAATATTGAAAAAGAATGTATTTACAACAAACAAAAACAAAACAAACAAAAAAAAAAAAAACGAGAAAAAGTATGTAATTCCTTAGGCATATGTACGATGTATGAAATAATGAAAACAAAAATGGTAACGTGAGAGAGAAGTATGTATGTATTTTATACTGCATATTAAAAGTCGAGTATGTAATCTTTATGTAAAAAAAATACAAATCAATAATATAAAAAATTATAAATTATAAAGCAAAATGAAAACAAACAAACAAAAACAGTTGCCTATTTTATAAGTACGTCCCTTAAATGTTTCATCGCATCATCCAAATCATTCAACTAATCTTTGTTGTTCCCATTCAAAATAATTTATTTACTAAACCAACAAAAAAAAAAAAACAAAACGAGAAAATTCAAACATTTATTTTCTGCGATATTTTGTATCATTTTCACTGATTAGTTTTAGAGCAATTTAAGTATTTGTACTTTTTTAGGAGAAAATATGAATTTTCATTAATTATTATTATTTTGTAGTTTTTCTTTTTTTTTTGTCTTACTTTGACAGTCAACGAAATGTATTTTTGTTTCAATTGAAATACCAGTTTTTTAGCCTACGAGAGGAGCATAATATTATGTGGAAGCAAGAGTTGATGATCAAGCATCTGCTGGCATATCGGTTATCGTTTTTATTTATAAATAGTATTTACACCGGTTGAGTTATAGGATGCTAAAATTTTCAAGCTTTTCATACCTGTTCATCGTAGTCTGGCCAACTGAGCCCGATCTGATGTTGTACATTTTTGTGATTGATAAAAGTAAAAATTTCTCAACTTCAATTCTGTATATTCCCCTACTCCCCAATTCGGTCAAGTTTCACTGTCGTTAGAGAAATGTTCTTGGTCGGCGAATACATTGTTTACAATCCATGACAACGCCTGAGAACATCAACAAGTCAGTGAAAAATAGTCAAAAGATGTGTATTATTTTGGTAATAACGAAAAGAACTCGAAAGTGGCCATTTAAACCTTCTAAAATTCTTGAAGCAAATCAGTACTATGAATATGTAGGTCAACATAGTTTTGATTCTGTTTTTTTTTCTTTTTTTTTTTTTAAATTGATAAAACAGATACGATTCACCTAATAAATGTAAAAAGGTGTCCAATTTAAGGAGCATTCGGTTTTCAAAGGTTTTTTTTTTCGAAAAAGGGCATTTAAATGTTTTGTTTTATGTTTCCCAGTGTTGATATATTTTTATATTAATTTTTTTTTCACAGGTAGACCTTGTCTGATCTGATGACATTGAAAAGGTACATACTTTCGCCTACCACTGATCATAAACAAAAACTCGATTAAACAAATAAAATCAAGCACTGATGCCGTGATACTATTACCCAGGGTTACAATTCTGATGAAAGTATCATATCACTTGACAAAGTTAGATCATATACAGCTACTTTGAGTTCAGATGGTCTTCTCATATTTTAAAAATCAATTAAATGGGGCGTATCGACATGATGACTGCATTCCGCTCCTTAAGCCTTGTATGTATTAATTAATAGTGATGCTTAAATTCATACCGCCTAATAATACTAAATGTATTATGAACTAAAGCCTGATTTCTATCAGCTATTAGACCATTTTGTTCCAATATTTGACACTTTCATTGAGTTACAGCCATAAAAGTGGTATTGATTCGATGAAAGAGCGGAAAACTCTCAATTGATTAAAATATTATTCTTCCATACTTTAGATAGCATTCCAAACGCAGCCCTTTCTTTTTGGCGAGTCTGCTTATTACAAATTTCCTAAATATTGAAAATTTAAACATTTCTCGGTCTGCTCTCTTGTAATGTTGTAATGTGCCCACTCTAATTTGTACTACAATACTTGAAAATGATGCTATGATAATGAACAGCTATTGTGCACTTTTTTAATATGTAATCATTCATCATGACATGGGGCACCTAGCTATACATTTCCATTATATTAAGCCAATATTCCTAAATCCACACCATCTCGATTTAAACCATTGATAGTAAAAATGGCAGAAACCTAAACTTGATATACTGTTCTTTTAAGACTGACATAATATGTTTGTTTTTGACATAATATGTAAGTTTCTATCTTCGGCAGCTTAGTTTCCAAGGAATATGTGTAAATATCTGCAGGATTTTGATCGAAACGCTTGGCCTCGATTGGAAAAATTCAGTCGATTTGTTTTTCTTAAGCGAACTGATGGTTGTTTACTTCTATTGTCAATTTCCATCTCCTGGGTAGATTCTCATGCAATGAGAGCGGTTTTTCTGGCGATGTGAGCATATTCTCATATGAAGCTGTGGAACGTCAACAGATCATTAGACGACGTCAAGTCATGCGATGTCGTCAGATCCTTATAGGAGCAGATTCTCATGAAATTTCAGAAAATCCTTATACGACATCAGCTCTCATGTCCTTAATGTCCTTAATTTTGAACGCCAATATATTTTTAAGTTATGCTCTGGACCGTTGTATTTTATAGTATTTAAAACTACGCTGCTATTTCGTCTTCCTCTCGCTATAACTAAGTTTTGGAGTGTTTTAAAGCGATAGAATGGTATGAGTTAAGGCCAACATATTGCTCGCCACTGTATTTTTGATGTCTGATAGTGGGTGCTAACCTCATTCCATTAATGAATGTAAGCCGCTCTGCCTTAGGACTATGCCACGACTCCGTATATCCTTTCAATCGGAAATTTTTATGGAAAAACCTAGATGCTTGCCTAAATTGTGAAGTGCTCGGCTGTGGAGGATTTTATCACGTAACACGGCATAGGCCGAGGTATGATGTTTTAGCTCGTGATCATCGAATATGTTGATTTTATTTGCCAGTCTTGTAAGTTGATCCAGATTTTTTTTTTTTATTGTGCCGCATGCTTTTGTTGTTAATGTGTCTAAAGGAAAGTTCCCCCAAAAATATATATATAAACATCGAAATCTTATTTTTATGGACCAACGAAAACTAATAAAACTTGAAAATAAAATATATTGGGCTTCCGGGAAATAAGATTGAGAACTAGTGCATTTTTTTGTGCGTTCAAGTTGGGACTAATAAATTAGTAAATGAACCATTTCAAAAGAAAAAAAAAACTCCATAGGCTCAGGTATTTGTGTTTTAATATTTATTTCATTTCCTTTTATGTATCGTAGTATGATTTTAGCTATTAAATTTATTTTTGAAAGTCATTTGGCGTTTTAAGTTTGCTTTGTTAGTCAATTCTCTTATTTTGGAATTCAGATTCAAATTGATTAAGACAATCAATTGCTTAAACACTTTTTGTTTTATGCTTGAATGCTTCTTATACGAACTTAGGATAAAATGTATTTTGTTCCTGATCTTCATTTCCAAAGACTGTCATAGGAAAACAATAAGCAAAAAATCAAAATTTGTTTCATTAACACATAAATAAGTAAAAAATATTTATATTTCTGCATAAAACGGTCAACTTACAAGTAAATGAAAAAAAAAACAAAACTAAAAGAAAATGCAATGAAAGAAACTCAAAGGAAAATGGAATTTTAAAATAACCCAAATAAAAGAAAAATTATAAAGAATACGTGGAGTATATATATATGCTTTGTATTGTGGTTAAGAACTAAAACAATAAATTTGTAAAAAAATTAAAACAAAATATAGTAACTTGGTATAGATATGTTTAAACTGAATGTGCGTTTATGATGATAACGAATTTCAAAATAAACTAGATGTGGCCTTTATAACAAAAAAAAAGTATATTAAAAAAAAATTAACTAAAAAAAATTAAAAATAAAACAAACTAAATGTAACGATATAGAGAAACGGAGATTTTTTTTTACGAATGAATGGAAATGTATAGGAATTACAAATTATTTGATGAAAACTAAAACAGCAACAAGGATTATCCAACAGCAAACAGATTTCGATTGTATGTGCACGTATATCAGTTTTTGAAAATAAATTAATAGAATAGTAAGTGAAATCGAAAAAAAAAAATATGTTCAAATGCACAGAAAATCATGAAAATACTTATCAATAGAAGAACATTTCAAAGAGAAGTTTTATAAGTACGTTACCAGATTTACCGATTCCATTTTACAACATCTGACAATCATATTCCCCAAAGCTGGCCAATTTACTTCCTGATAGCAATTTAAAGTAATGGTTAGGGCTGTTGTTAAAGCTTTCACTTATCCATGGCAAACGTTTTCAAATAAATTGGAAAACAAAAAATTATTTTGATACACTACACTTCCATTTTGCTAACAGACATGCTTCTTTCTTGTGCTTACAGACATCGTAAATCCTTACGATCCACAGCACTTTTGTTTTTAGATAGTGGCTTTATTTTCAGTAATTGTTTGCTGTTCCCATATACTCGTACATACAGTGACTCAACTATTTGATCACATGCATACCAAATACTCTGACTTTTGATTACAACTTTTTTATTTAAAAAGATAATTTAACGAGATTTTTGACATCATTATAAAATAATATCATAATTCATTAAAAAACAATAGAGATAGAAATTCATTTGTTAACTTAATTTAATTTAACAAAAACAAAAATAGGGCACTTGATCAATTAGTTGACTTTACTAAACTAATCTTGTTCAGTATTTCGTATGGCCTCCTTTTGCTTTGAGAACTGCTTGTATGCTTCTTGGCATGGATTCTATTAATGTTTTGCATCGGTTTGGATTAATATTTTGCCAAGCAGTTTGAGTGCGGTGCCATAATGCTAGTAAATTTGCATAATCTCCTAGCAAATCTGTAATTGCACGTTTGACTTCAACCCAAAGGTGCTCAATCGGATTGACGTCTGAAGATTGTGGTGGGGAATCAAGTAGTTCGAAATGATTACTTTGCAGTCACGCTTTGGTAATTCTGGCTGTGTGTTTCTGATTATTATTTTGCTGGAAGATAATGTCAGACACATTTTTGTTCCAGTTTCCAAGACATGTTAAAAGCCCGCCTTCCAAAATGGTTATGTATTGAGCGGCATTCATGCGACCCATTATCCTAACACATCGACCAACCATCCCCAAATCATAAGATTTCCACCTCCAAACTTTAATGTTGGCTTTATGTGGCGATCGCTTATTGGCTCACTAGGCTTTCTCCACGTCCACTGACGACCATCGGACCCAAAACGTTTAATTTTTGTTTCGTCCGACCAAATCACCTTTGCCCAGTCACTAACACTATAGTTTTTATACTTTCTGGCGAATTCCAACCTTAATTTTTTATGGCAGAAAGGGCATCTTTCTTTTGCGCACCCGTGAAAGCCGTTGTTGAGCAAAGTTATCCTAACAGCCTCAGTTGTTACAGTAATTTTATCGTTTTGTAACAAATCTTTATTGATCTGGGCCGAATTGTTATATACGCCATACTTTATTTGTCACACAATACGCCGTTGCAAGGTAGAATTGAAAATTGGCTTCCTTCCAGCGCTATTTTTTTTCGATTTCAGTGCCCAAATTCTTGCGTATTTTAGATATGGATCCCAATGACCCTCCAAGTTTTCGAGAAATTTTTCTACCTCTCATTTTGGAAACAATTAACCTTTAGCTTTACCAAGTTTTTTCAAGTTCTATCAAATTAAAGACAGTTAAACTTAAACTGAAATTTAAACCTGCCTTATGTTGGATTCCAATATTAATTTTTTTTAATAATCAAACTTGTTTAATTTCGAGAGAAAACACTAAAAAAAAAAACAAGCTTTGCAACCCTTTGTGCTCAAAATACGACGCTTCGCAATATACTGCGCCAGTTCCAACAAATTGATCACATGCGTTGTCTAAGAACTTTTAAAAGTATTGTATTTACGAAATAACGGTGCATTCCCGTTCGCTTTCGCTATGCTGATTCTTAATCACTCTATTTGTTTTGAGTGAAAATTTAGTTATACTAACAGTAAAATTGGAGAAGTTACAGCAAAGAGTTGTATTTTCTTCAGATCGTGTGATCGAAAACTTGAGTCACTGTATGTAAGATACGATTTTGCTTTGCAGACTTCTGAATTCCGGGGTGGATTTAAAAACTCCCCGATTTGGTGCGATTACTTTATTGCATACCTAAGGTCAGTCCTCATCGTTGAATTTGAGTTAAGCACACTAGGTTTATGTAGATGCATAGTTCATTTAAATTGGACCAACTATTAGAAAATAACCCAAACACTTTTGAGCAGCTTTTAATTGCATACAGACGGTATTGCTATTCGTCGTTTAGACGTGTGCTACTAGCATCACCCGTTAGCCGCTTGAAGCATGGACATAAAACATAACCTTGTCTACCCGTAGACGGCCTGACCTTTCCTAATCATTGGTTTCACAATGGCTATATTTATCTTGGGACATTTTTATGGATCTGTTTTATATTTTTGTTCAGTGATCTGATCGGATACCTTCCGAATTCGATTTCGGTTTTGATTTTATCTTAGCACTTGTCATAAAGTAGCAAAAAGCTTTTACCTTCTATTTATTTGACAATGCCCTCTTCTTTTTGTTAGCTCAACTTGTGAATTATTAATCAGATGACATATTACGTTACATATTACTCGACCTTTACGAGGCTTGTAATAAATGCTGAAGATAATTCAGGCTCTATATAACCGCTTTGAGGAAATACATACTTTATATATACTTTGTCAATTTCTGGTGTAGGATAAGTCTTTCTTTTTGAAGATGATGATCGGTTTTTTTGTTTCCGTTCCTTGTAGAAGCGCTTAACAGTTCGTTTATATTCCAAATCATACATAAAAAATAAACAATTATAAATATATAAAAAATATAAACATTGCTCCTTTTGAAAAGATTTATTGAACTTGCTTTGAGGTGCTCTTCTACTACTCGTACTAAATGAAAATCAAATCCAAATATATCGACAAAAAAAACTGAATACTACCAACTATTACACTACTACATTTAGAACAAAAGCAACAAACAACAAAGTTACTCTTTTGCCCACTTCAAAAAAAAAAAAATAAAAATAAAAAATATCCATAAATTTAAATAAAAAGAAAAATGTGTTAACAATCAAAACAACAATCAATGAAAAACAAAATATATAGTGGGCAAAAAATGATTTTTGATCTTTTTTATATAAGAAAATATTTTAAAATATAAATATATTATTACAAGCAAACCAAACATATAATGTACCTAAGAAGATTAACGTTTAAACAAAGATGTATTTCTATTTTTTTCATTTTTATTTTTTTAAGAAAACCTAAAATCTTTACTTTCATAAAAAAATCAAAGAGATTACTTTGTGAATTAATTTAATTAACTACAGGTGGTACACAATATTTTAATTTTGGTATCTAGTTAAGCTCTTGGACTCGGTTTAGTGCGATTTGCTTCTTAAAAGTTGATCTTATCAATTTTTATAATCGAATCCTCCAACTAGCATTATTAACTGTCGCCTATCACTCGAAACTTTCTTATTATTGATAGTAACTTTATCTTGTTGAACTGGATATAACTGGTCACCATATATGGATACGATGATTGTGTGTTATACCCACAAAATATTGTCTCAGTTTTAAAAATAAGAAAACCACTTCTGACTAGAAATATATGATTAAGGTTGAGATCATAATGGAAATCCGTATCACAACTTTCAACGGCTTTAAATAGCAGGCATGAGTTTCGAATATATAAAAGTTAATAAATTAATTAACACAAAGTTTTTTGGTTAATTTAAAATCCTCCCCACTGTCTCATAACTAATTACACTAGCTGAAGTTCTACAAAAGGCATTCGATTGGTTTCAAAGACCAAAAGCTCGAGTATTGCTTTACTTATTCTAAAGATTTTTCTCAAATTATTTGATGAGATTGGGATAACTATCTATTTAGGCAGTTACAAGGCATACTAAAGTGGCTTATACAATATTTCAACCGTTTCCTTTTGGGCTTTTTGAGATTAATTACGTTACCTTCAGCGCCAAGACTGCAGCGTTTCGAAATAAAGAAAAGGTTAAATCAAGAGCTTAACACGATTAAAAAGAGCTGGTTTACCACCGGTAGCAAATAGAGCTTCTTGGGAATAAAATATAATGGGAATAAAGACGAACCACTTATTGATTTTTGTAGAAGTAACTACTGTCGTTAAGATTCGTAATCTCTTTAATTTTTATTCCTTTGATTCCTCAAGTTCTCACTTCCTTCAAAACAGTTTACAGAAGTCATATCAATATTGTTTTCTGACTCTAACTTGAAGAACACAATTTAAATGTGTTTTATTTATTTTTTATATTTTATCTAAAACTCATTCCGAATATTATAAAAAGTAGTATGATAACAAAATCAAAGAAACTCTTTTAAAAAATTTATATTTCCATAAGTGTAAACTAAGAAGATATACCTATTAATGTAAAAAATAAACTAAACAAATCTAAATAGCAAAACGGTGTATATGTAGATAGATAGATGTCTAAAAATATGGCTAGTTCATTGATTATTTTGTTAACTCTTTTTCCATTAGTATTTTTGTAATAAAATGATTAATTTGTCATTTAGTTTTTTGTACGCACGTTTTATTTGAATATGAATTGAGTATTTTTTTTTTTTAATAACAAAAAGAAATATTTAACTTTTTATGCAATTTGGTGTGATATATTTATACAACAAAAATAAATAATAAAACAATTAAAAGAGAAATACTGCTGTTATACTGAAGCCTCTTTTCGTTATTTCATAATATATAAAATGTTTAAAACCAAAGCGATGATGGATATAAAAAATAATGGTCAAGGGTTTCTCTGTGGTTGATGATTAGTTAAATTTCTTAAAACTATACTGCTAATATAAAAATAAAATAAAATAAGAAAAAAGAAAAAAATAATAAAAACTAAAACAGAAACTTTTAAATGAACAAAATATACTTTTAGCTTAAACAGAAAACTTATAAATAATGTAAATTTATAGATAATGAATATATGAATTTGAGTTTATGATAAAAAGAAAATGCAGGAAAAAAAAAAATATTGAAAAGTTGTGAAACTATCAAAACTTGTGTCTGACTGTGGCTTAGATAATAAAGTTTATTTTTCTTTTTTCCTTTTATTTTTTTGTTTTTGGTAAATGTTTAAATTATAAATGAAGTTGTTTTATTTCGTACTAACGGTCAATGAATTAAATCTTGAGAAATTTTTAGGTTTTCCAAAATGGATAACTTTCAAACCGTATTGTCAGTTTAGTATTGTTTAACAAATCACCATGAATAGATTTACAACAGAAGAACGCTTCCGTATCATTTAAACTTATTTTGAAAATCGGTATTCAATTTGCGAAACCTGTAGAAGATTGGTCCCCAAACTGATCTCGCTGTTCGCCATCTTGGGAATAAAGTTCATGCCACAAACACTATACATGACATAAAGTCAACATAATGTGGGCACTGAAAAAGGCTTAGTTATTGTGAGTGGAAGTGTAGTGGAAAACCGGGAATCTTCACCTCGGCATCGATGACCTTTTTATTTGAACCCACATATTTTCAGCTGGTGCATGGCTTGAGTATTACTGTATTTTTATCGAAAAATCGTGCATAGCGACGAGACTCACTTTTTGCTCAATAGGCTTGTGAGGAAGCAAAACTGCAGGTTTTGGAGTATGATGGAAATGATTCATGAGATTCAACTACACCCAAAAAACTGCACTGTTTATTGTGGTCTCACGATGACGACTTGACCGTTCCTTATTTTTTTTTGTAGCGTTAAAATCAATAAATACAATAAATATTTCTTCCCAACTTCCATACAGAAACCTGAAGAGAGATAGAAGAAAACATTGTAGTACAGTCACAGTCGGTGCTGCGAATGTGGACAAATTTCTTTTGCAGACTGTATAACGGTGACAAAGACGAACAAAGTTGATATTTCCGTCCACCTGATCAAAACGAAGTGTGGATAGCAATATTTAAGCTTAAATCTAGCAAAGCTGCTAGACCGAAGTATTCAAAGCTCGATGTGACTTTGGAAAAGCATACACCAACTCATTTCTAAGATCTGGTCAGAAAAGGGTATGAGTAAGTTTATAAACCTCAGCATTTCTACCTTAATACAATCGCAGATCTTTCCTCGTGTGTTTTTGAGTGCATTAATTGCGCAGACATATCTTAGTACGATCGTCATCTGTTTTGCGTGAATCATATCATATCGAAAAGATAAATTTTTCATTAACTCTGCAATATACAGTTGTGGCGAAGTAGTTAAGAACGTTCGTATTAAATACTGACAACACCATCGCTCCAATAATAAGACAGATGTCAACCAAAATTAAAAGTACCGCTATCTATTCAGTCATGTCTCTTTTTCATATTAAACTATTACTATCGATGTTATTGCACGTTATTTAACAGTTTAAATCGGTTTTTAAGCATATTGGTCCTGTATTCGCTTGGCGACATAATTAAGAACGTATCACTAAAACAGGTTTGTTTGTAGAATTTCGCTGCCCACGGAAAAAGTTTTTGGTAAACATTCTAATTCATTTGAAATTAAAGTTTTTGTTGGGTTTAGAGATATTTTGAGCGTGATATAGTGAAAAAAGAGCTGCACAGCAGGCATGAGGGAAGCCATACTAGAACTTCGCAATATTGAAAGATTGTCCTATAATGATATTGCAAAAAACTTGATTACTCGAAAACAATGATTTTTAATGCCGTAACATATGTCGAGAAACATTGAACCAGCGAAAGCGTAGAAAGACGTAAAAGGCGTCCCAAAACGAATGAAGCTCAAGATAGGTTGATAGTTAGCACTGCAAAAAAAAAAATCCTTTTTTGAGCTCGAACGGTATTCGGAAAGTAGCTTTCGCGAGGACCCAAATGCACTTTTTCCACGCTCCATTAGAGAGCGATTGAGTGAAAGTCAGCTTTTTAGAAGTAACGTGGAAATTTATGCAGGACAACGACTCGAAACATACTGCGAGGTCAACAAAAGCGTGGTTTCAGAATAATTCTGTGGATGACATCGATTGGCCGTCAAGCAGTTCGGACCTAAATCCAATAGAAAACCCTGGTACGAGTTAAAAAGCAGAAAATTAGCAATACAAATGAATTGTATGAAATCGCAAGGACATTCCAAGAATTCAATAACACCGAAAAAATGTCAGGACCTAATTTTGTCAACGCCAAGGCGATGTATGGCTATAATTGCAAATAAAGGATTCCCGACAAAATATTAAGGAAAAACCGCAAAATACAATGAAAAGTTTACATATTCTCTTATCGCTCTTAGCTTAGATCACCAGCTAATTTCTTGTTACCAAAACATTTTGAATTAAATTTTATGTTTCCATTATCTTTCTGCTACTCTTTTTTTTGCTATTGTCTGTTTGTAACTGATACGTAGTATAAAAAAAAAATTTAACAAACCAAGATGAATAAAATTTTAAATAAAAATGTTCGAAAAACATGATTCCAGTGTATCTGCGACTACATCATGAACTGAATGGGATTAATATCTGATTTGGTAAATTTTTAAGTGGCTTTCTAGCCCGTCGTGCTACTAGAGTACCTGTTGAAATGTTGTTTTACGTGCAGCATTTTTGCTTGGATATAGACAATGTATAATTATTGAATTCCTGTGTGCCAATATCATTGTAGACTCCCGATCTTGAAAATCCAGATTTTTTATGAACAGATGTCGATCCGTTCATCCGTCGTTCTCTACTACTCATATGTTTAGCCGAAGATTAAGTAATTATCCCGTGAGAAGTTTAGATGGTTCCTTGGCGACATCGGGTCAGCTCAATACATATCATTACATCTAACGCTACATATTTCTTTCACATATGCTCTGCTATCGCATCGCCCCTTTCCACAGGTTCCTTTTTTAGATTACGCCGTTAGAAAGGCCAATAATACTGATCTACAAATTTTGACTTTAAAAAAGCCAAGTAAAGTAGCGTTTTTTTTTATTAATTTTCATTTGCTGAATACGGAAATAATAATTATATTCCGAAATTAATTTCAGTTTTTTGGAAAAAGAAAACAAGCTCTTTTTTGACAAAATTACAAAAATCAAACTGTTTTCTCGCTACCCTGTTCTATTCTGCTTCTTTAACATCTCGACAAAGATTCGAGCAATAATCCGCCAACATTGAAACGTTCCACTTGCCCTGATATCGTTTTTCCATCTTTGCGATATCCTGATGAAAGCGCTTACCATGTTCATCACTAAAAGTCCCACAATTGTCTGGAAAAAAATGAAGCGTCTACAATAAAACAGCGTCGGAATCATCGTAATAAATAATAAATAAATTACTTCTGTGAGGACCGACAAAAATACGTTCCCTGATCTTAGTTTCACTTAATCTGGGAAATTTTTGGCGAAGGTACGAGTATTGAAAGGCAGCACCATTTTTGTTCAATGCCTTCACAAAATTTTTCATCAGTCCTAATTTTATGTGGAGTGTCGGAAGTATTACTTTTTGTGGATCAACTAAAGGAACATTTTGAAAATTTTTTTGCCCAGGTTGAAGTGACTGAAGTTGATGCTATATCTTTTTTTTTATAATGCTCTTTTCTATAACGACTGTCTCATTCGCAAATAAAGCAACACAATTTCGTGTGGGCTAATTGTAGTCCAAGCAGCAAAGCTACGACTTTCAAGTCTCCGCAAATTTGCCAGTGGCGTTCATCATACTTAATGCGAAGTAAGACCCTATCATATGGACCGCGTGACCAGTAGGAATCGAAGGTAAAATATTTCGGTTATGTAACAACTCCATTAGTTTTGTGTATATATTTAATGTTAAGGGCTCCCATCAAACCATTCACACCTTTACAAAAAAACTAAGCTTTCAACTATTTCGAAATATTTTGTGAACACTTTTTGCCTAGTACCGAAAAATGTTATAGTCACATATCTTTCTAAAAGGTTCCATTATTGGAGCTTCGTGCCTCGTGTTCTTTGACTGTTCTAAATCCCTTACAAGATCATTTAATTCAGCTTGCGTTATTCAATGTGGCTGTGATGACGTACTCGGTACTTCGTATTTTGACATTGAGGAAATTGATGGTTCAAAAAGTGTGATTTCATTTTGGTCATTGCAAATATTCGGACACTTGCTGGGGATTGGGTGAAGATTACTGCGCGGCAGAGGACGAGTAGCCGATGGTATATTAGGATACGCTATGGTATTCTTTTTTTTTAAAAACACTTGCTTTTTCCAAATATGTGAATTGTCTGGCAGAAACAACAATCCGTTACGTGATTTGTTGATTCTCGCCACTGCATTGGCATTGCGAAACGAAATTATGTGTTTTCGCCACTCAGCCAGTTTCTTAAACCTGTAGCGCATGAATTGCAGCAGAAATG
Source organism: Volucella zonaria (assembly GCA_963966105.1). NCBI lineage: Eukaryota > Metazoa > Arthropoda > Insecta > Diptera > Syrphidae > Volucella > Volucella zonaria. Next base: position 86,386,258 of record OZ014533.1, read on the forward strand.
TGGAACCCAGCTTTTACGAGGGTTGTCTGAAAAGTAAAGATAGCGGCACTCGTCCATAAAAGTTAGTGAATGCTAGTAATGTATCTTTTGAGAGTTACTTATCGAAGTTTCAGTCATTTTGGACGCGCAGTTTTTAGTTGACAGTCGTTTGAGTGAGTCGATGTGAGTGTTTTTAGTGAAAATGGAAAAAATTGAGTATCGAGCTGTTATTAAATTCCTGTTTTTGAAAGGCAATACGCCTACGCAAATCAAAAATGAGTTGGACTCTGTGTATGGGGACTCTGCACCATCATTTACAACAGTGAAATTTTGGGCAGCTGAATTTAAACGTGGCCGTAAGAGCTTGGGAGATGATGAACGTTCGGGACGTCCAAAAACTGCCACAACTGACGATAACATTGCTAAAGTTCACCAAATGGCGTTAAACTGTCGCCGAATTAAAGTGAGAGAGATAGTAGAGGTTATGAAAATGTCCAAAGAACGTGTTTGTTACATATTAAATCAAGATTTGAATGAACATTTCCAACGCTCTGTTGGCGCAGTTTAGGCGCAATAAATCCGAGTTTTGGCACCGATTAATTACTGTAGATGAAACTTGGATACACCATTATACGCCCGAAACAAAAATTCAGTCAAAACAGTGGACTGCAAAGGGCGAGCCGGCTCCAAAAAAAGGAAACACTGTTTTTTTCGGCTGGAAAGTGATGACGACTGTTTTTTGGGATAGTAAAGGAGTTATCTTAATCGATTATCTTCAAAAAGGAAAAACCATTCCAGGAGCATACTACGCATCATTACTTGCCAAGCTGAAGGTAGAAATTGCGGAAAAACGGCCATATTTGCGGAAAAAGAAAATCCTGTTTCACCAAAACAACAGGCCGTCTCACACTCGGATACTTTTCCACTGTAGACTACTGTACTTTGCTGACGATTTTGCATTTGAGGGATCCAATGTAGGAGTGGACAAAGCACAATCCGGCAGTGTTGAGGTGGTATGCATCAAGTATAGAATCGCATGTCTGAACTACTTTAATGGCGCTTGCTGCTTTCATACCGCATTTTTATCCTTTATCAGTGGTTCAAAATTTGAAAGCTGAACAAACCGAAATGAAGCCTCATCGATGTTAAAGATGTGTAGCTATAATTCTAAATCGATTGATCAGGTGACTGCAGTCTTGGCGAAATTATGCTTCTGGAGTAGATTAAGCTTACAATGACCACATGAACATGCAACTCTTCGGTATGGTATTGCCCTCTACAAACCGCTAACGAACAGTGGATAAAGAGCCTCACGCTCAATAGGGAAGAACGAAAATAACTTAGACTTTGGGCTATGAACCTATGAAACAGTGCTACGATAAAAACTGCGAATAAAATAAATGGATGACAGAAGGCATAAACAAAAACACATTGAAGGCGAGAAATGAAAACTCTACAAAATAGTCCGCACAACGTCCTAACTAAACGAAAGCGAACTATTCCGCGTTTGGATCAGCATCAATAATGTGTATCAGAGAATTAAGCAACTGAAAGTCCACACTCAACTCGAAACACAGGTTATTCGACATTTATGTACCTAGTCCTGCCATAAGTTCTGTTACAAATATAAAACGCTAATAGAAAAAAAACCAGTAAACATATTGCATTCAAAATTGTTTCATTTATAAGACCACAATATTGATTATTAAAAAAAATTGGATTCATACAAAATGACGGCCTTTTGCTTTAACATAAGCTTCCAAACGGGGTGGCCGCTGGGCTATAGCACACGTATGGTTTCCATGGAGATCGTGGACGCTTCTCTGGTTAGTGCTGTTTTAAGTCTTTCCAAATTTCTGTGGGGAGTTCAATTCTGACGACAAATCATAATCCAGTGGATTCAGATCTGGATTCCCCGACATCCCATCGTCTACTGCTATAAAGCCAAGAATATTGACTTTGAGCCACTACTGCGTGGTTTTGGCTTTGTGCGCTGGAGCAGTGTCCTGTTGGCAGATGCATCTCTATCCATTGAAAAGGGTATTGGTCAAACCCTTCACAACACCCTCTAGCACTTCTTCTTGGTAAACCTTTGCACCAGTTTTTACACCTTTTTCTCAGATATGGAGGGATGTGACACCGTGGTGAGGGACCCCCCACCAACTCATTATGGAAGCGGGTTGATGTCCACGTTAAACCCTTGGAACAACTTTTTTCACTTCCTTAGACGAAGTGGCACACATTTTGTCATTTTGTTTGTTGAAAACTTCTTCACGGTAAAAGTTTTCTCATCCGTAAACTGGATGTTTTCACGCCCATTGTTCGCGTGCCACTGCAAAAGTCGTTTGCATCTTTCCAGCCAATTTTTTTTAGTTGAGGTGTTAGAAGATGACTCGTGGACCGACGATAGGCTTTCATAAGCAGATCATCCCGAATCAGCCTAGACATGGATCTGGTTGATATACCCAATTCCTTGGGCATGATCTTCTGCTTCCTAAGGGGATTTCTCCGAATTCGTTCACGCACTGCCTTTACTACCGCATTTGTACGGACGACGCGAGGGCGACCACTTCTTGGCCTGTCCTCTACTCCAGAAAATTCGCCGAAGCGAGCAATATTCTCGATATTCTGAGTGGTTTTAGCAACTCGAAAATTTGGCCATCACTTTTCCGCACTTATGCAACTCTATTACCTCGACTCGATTCTCTTTAACGCCCCGCTCCATGTTAATAGTTTGCAAACTGAAACCAAGCTCACTAGTGTTCTTCACTGATCAATGCATGTGTTCTGAAAAAAAGTTAATGGTTCTATTCCCGCAAGAAATTTTGAACGATAAGCGCTGGAAAATGTGTAACAGAACTTATGGCAGGACTAGGTATACTGCAATCCGGCGGAAGTTTATTCAGGGATCCTGTGCAAACTAACTAAACTATGCCGTTTTAAGTTGCTAAACATGTGATAAGCAGAAATAAAGGGAGTCTGGCAAATAGAAGCGCTTTTGAGTGGCTTTTTAAGCTTGATGCCCGAATAGATAGAGCGTTAGGAAGTTATTGGTCCTTCAACCAGTCCATTCAGTTGTCCATTATTATGACGTCCGCATGGGCATAAATACAGTTTGACTGAAACAGTTGAACTTTGCTTTTTTGCAGTGCTTTCCATTTTTTTTTGTGACAACATACTGAATGCCGCCTTAACTATCGCTAACATCCAATTCGGCCCATCGTCAATCGGTGGACGAGAACGGAGACTATTTACAATACTTTTTTGACGGAGTGAGTTTTCTAGGAGTTATAATGAATCCTACGGACTTTTGCCACTCAATCGATTGGCATTTGGTGCAGGTTTATAATTCTATACGAAAGTAGACAACCATTGTCATCATTTTCAATTCAATTTGAATTTCAATTTATTTGATTATTATACGTATGGTGTACATTAAGATAATTACTTTGGCAATATTTAGAAAAATATTTAGGAAACAAGAACAATAATTCGAAACTATATGTACTCGTACATTTATGCATTAGATCGATTACAAAAAATAATTTATATTTTTATATAAATATGATTGACAAATAAAAAAGAGAGGAAAAAGATAGATAGATAGAAAAAAGTCAGGATTGAAGAGAGAAATGTATTAGGACTGCATTTTTGAAGTTTGCGGTATTTGATATTCCCCTGGGTAGCGAATTACATTATGCTATGTCTCCGCCAAAACTAAATCTGGGATTTAGTAAGGATTTAGCAAAATCCACCCAAATCTTCATTAGATCCCGACGATTTACCAAACGATTTGACGACTATAAATCCCATCTGAACCACAGATTTATAATAAATCCTACTTAAATTCTCATGCGGCACAAATAAAAAAAAAACTTTCTTATTTCTGCACACGTCATTTCCGTGACAGTGAGAGAGTTGACACAGAGACACCCCATATACTTGTTGACTTCTTTTGCTTAAACATTGCCTTGATTATTTCAAATCTTTTTCTCCTCCATTGCAGCAGTTTAATAATTGTTTGAAGTCGTTTTTTCCGGCTGCAAGCGATCCACCTCTGCAATACATGTATTATCGCTCTCAATTGATTTTGTATCTATATATTGTACATATACCAATAATAATTTTCCATCGTTTGCATCCATTTCTTGAAAATTGTAAAAATATTACCAGCTGTGATGATATTTTTGACAGCAAACCTTAATATAAATCCTAAATCCTAGTGGAACCAACTACATAAATCTAGATCTTTTTTCACTAGGTAAATCCCGGATTTAGTTTTGGTGGAGACATAGCATTATAGCGTGAACGAAAAAAGACATGATGAGTTTAAGTTCTTGTAAAGGGTGTTTTGTTTAGAGGTTTAGTTCTTAAACTGGCAACACTGTTTCCACAGAGTGTCAATTTAACAGCTAAAAGTTGATTTGTGCTTAGTACGTTTTGCCATTTTACGATGATTAGATTAATGCCAGAACAATGCTTGCAAATTTATTTTGAAAACTATGGTTCGGTTCGCTAAGCTTATCGTGCGCTACGTCCATTTTACGGTCGTCATACGAGTAATCTTCCATCTGAGCAAGTTATTCGGAACACAATGAATTGTTTTCGTACCACGTTCACTCTAGTGGATAATACGCATCCCCAAAGACGACAAACAATGCGAACAGGAGAAGTTATTGCATTCCATAGTGGAAAGTGATAGTGTGCGCACGCGTAGATAGTATCGCAAAAAAAAAAAAAAATTTCTCGCAAACGTTCCTTAAACGATTCTAAGGATGAGCCTTTTCTCTCTAGAAAAATACCCTCAAGTGCAAAAAATACAAAGTTTTCCAAAATGGGTTCTGTGAATAACTATTCAAACTATTTCCAACCTTTCCAAAGCTTAAACGATGATTCGGAAATCGACAGAAGTGTCGAAAGCTGCTACTAAAGCAGTAGGAAGTGTTCCTTCCATTATCGTGTTAAAATCAAATAGTGAACTCCTGCATTCAGTTCATAAAAAAATTAAGGTTCAAAACTACATAATAAAAAATATGTCATTAGGTCACAAAATATTATATTCCTCGTTCGATACATACGAAAGTGTCATAAATGAATTTAACCATCTTAACTTTCAATATTTCTCCCATGAGCGAAAAAACATCAGACCTTTCAAAGTGACTATTTCTGGACTCCATTTCTACAACACGGACGTCTTAAAAAGGGAATTGATCTCCATCGGAATCAAATGTATAGATGTTAAGCCTACTTATTACATTTATGTCCAACATGAACAACTCTATACACTACATATACTTAGTCTACATCGAACGCGGAACAATTAAAATGAACGATCTTCGAAGAAAATATAATAATATATTTAAAACAATTATACGCTGGGATTTCAAAAAACATAACCCTGCAAAGATCATGCAATGTCACAACTGCCAGTTTTATGGACATGGCGCCATGCACTGTCATGTTCAAAGTTTTTGCGCCAACTGTTCTGGGCACCAGAACACAAAAGATTGTGACTCTTCTCATATGATCAAATGCGCCAATTGGAGTGGACCGCACAAATTATCCGACACCCAACGTGCATTAGTCGAAAGCAATTTCTGGAAATACGGGACAACATCAGCTTACGAAATCGGCCAAATAAGAACAAATCACCTAGTAACATGTTACAACAACAACAACAACGCCCCTATGACAGATTTTCTATAAATGAATTTCCACCTTTCACAAAACCTCGCATACCACTGCATCGAGCTTCTTCAAACCAAAAGTCTTTCGAACAAGTGTCCACACATAAAGTTCAAATCCAACATAAGCATACAACAAATGAGCGCCATCCCTGGAAAACAATGATATGTTTTCAATGCAAGAAATCAATTCACTTCTCAATGAAGTGATAACCAAACTCAGCAATTGTCACTCAAAAGCAGACCAATTCAATGTAATGTAATGTCACATGCAAATTAACTCTCTTAAAGTATTAACTGGGAATGCGAGAAGCGTTCAACACAAACAAACGGTTTTTTTTTGATCTCCTTATAAATGATGTAGCGCTGGTCACGGGGACTATGTAAAAAAACTCCATATCTTTCTCACATCCCAACTTTGTATGCCATAGATTAGATAGACAAAACCGTAGAGGAGGGTGAGTTTCTGTTGTTATCAGAAAAGGATTACCACATTCTTTACAAAAATCACTAAACCTTCGGGTCATAGAAGCTGTCGGAATCGACATAATCCTAGAAGATAATTCTAAGTTGAGTATTATTTCCGTCTATTTCCCTGGAGGAAATAGTAATTTGGATAAGAGGGCTCAATTTAGAAGAGATCTAAAAAGAATGTTTAAATGTAATAATAAACTTTTAATTGGAGGTGAACTTAACTGCCATCACCGAGCATGGGGGTGTTTAAGGGCGAACTGCTGGGGTAATATTCTTTACAATATTATTGAAACGACCATCAATTATCCCCCTGGGCACACGTTCATTCCACCCACACCTTCTTTAAATCCTTCCGTTCTCGATTTCTTCATATAACATATAACATATCTTACCACTGTTCTCCCCTTAGAACACTGCATAGATTAGGATCAGATCATCTTCCTGTCTGTTTAATAAGGACTGCAACGAATACAATTTGGAAACTTCAAAGTAAAAAAAAAAAAAAACTTTTTTCATAATTCATTTAAATTTTTTTTATTTTCTTTAAAACCCTGTTTTTATTAAATCCATTCACAATTACAAAAAATAAAAAAAATTATTTGGGTTCCCATCTTTCCTCAACTTCTTTCGAATGTCCTTTATAAAGTTGGTGACAGTTACATCCGTGGTCTTTTTGGACGCTCTTTTCCATTTAGCACTAAAATCTTTTACGTCCTTTGCACACTGCTCACTTTTCCACAATTTAATGGGACGGCACTGTGGAACATTGGGTGGATTCATGTCTTTTGGGACAAAGTCGACATTTTTAGCAAGAAGAAAGCATAGTGAGCTGAAGCTAAATCTGGCCAAAATAATGTTGAACCCTCATGTTTGTTTAAGAAAGGAATCAACCGTTTTTTTAGGCACTCGTTAATGTACACTTCTCCGTTAATTGTTCCCGTTTTAATATACGATGAGCTTCTGTGTCCACATTGGCAAATGGCCTGCTAAGCGAGGTATTTTGACCCGAATTTTTCCATCCCAATCGATGTTGTTGATTGCGGAAGAATCTCAGCTTCAAACGAGTTGTAAAACTGCGCACCTGGAAGAGTGGTAAAGTCGGCTTTGACATAAGTTTCGTCATCCAAAACCAAGCACGCTTTCTTGTTGCCGATCAACTCGTATAGCTTTCGGACTCGTGTTTTTATGACTTTTTTTTGCTCTTCAGTAACTTTTGGTATTTTTTGTTTTTTTCGTGTTTTTAGACCGTTACGTTTTTTAGATCTTTGTACCATTGTTTGGTTGGTATTACATTTCCGAGCAACATCTCTGGAAGACATAGTCCGGTTTTTTTACGATGGTACCCACTATTTTCCTGTCCAAATTTATATCATCTGCTTCACTTTTATCTCCACTTTTCTGTTTTAGTTTAACTGTCAACGTCTCCAAATATCGTTTAATAACAGAATCCACTGTACTGCGTGCTATGTTTACATTTTTTGCGATGAAATAGTTTGGACGCGAAGTATTTTCGAGCCATTTGTCGATGATCTTTTTACGGCATTCCTCTTGACTCACATTTTATAAATATTTTAAACCGCACCGAACTAAAATCAATAAGAAACTGAAACTAGAGAATATACAGGCTAATTTGGGTACAAAATGGGATTGCAATTTTTACGCATTGGAAGTCTAGTCCGTATTAAAATTTACAGATTTTATTCGTTTCAGTCCTTAGTTAGCATTTCGATAAGGTACAAAACATATATAAGCAGAAACATTGATAACAACGACGCGGTGTTTGAAGATACAATCTCCACTGACTCTATTGATCTACTCGCACATATAGAAAAATTTATTTCTACAGTCAAAAGAGCTGAAGACTTTGCTATACCTAAGAGACCGATTTCAAATTTTCAAAATAGCCGTCTTCCATCTTATATTCTGAGTCTTATTCGTCGAATGAACTGTGAAAGAAGGAAACTGCTTCTCCGAAAATATGAACATACTGAACACCATTATTAAAGAAGAAATCTTAGTTTTCAAAAATAGACGGTGGAATTCTCTTCTCTCCACTTTCGACAGCTCTAGCCCACCTTTCTGGAAAATCTCGAAAGTCATCAAAAGTAGAATCAGGTACATGCCTCCATTAATAGTTGACAACACTATGCTTCTAACTTAAAAAGAAAAGCTAGTTCTATCCCAAACTTTTAGCAAAAACAATATGATTGCTGCTCACCTTGATGACAATTATACCGAATCTGTAGTGGCTTCTACAGTTTCGCTCATCTCAAACATTCTGTTTGTCATTGACGAAACTTACTTGACTAATTCTAATGACATACAAAGCTTTATCAAGCTATGAAAAGATAAAAAATCCCCAGGCCTTGATAAAGTCAATAACATGCTTCTGAAAGCCCTGCCAAAAAAGGGAATAGAGATGTTGACATTAATTTTTAATTCATGTCTTAAGCTTTGTTATTTCCCTAACAAGTGGAAAGCTGCTAAGGTCGTTCAACCAAAAGATAAGCCCTCCACTTACAGGCCCATAAGTCTACTCAGCGACTTAAGCAAGTTGTTAGAAAAAATTATCAAAGTGAGGATGGAGAAGTAAATGGAGGATTATAGTATGTTGTTCTTTTTGATTCTCAGTTTGGTTTTCGTAAACATTATTCAACCTGCCATCAAATTGCCAGAATCAAAAACCACATAAAAAATAACTTTACGTTAAAAAAATCTTCTGGCCTGGTACTACTAAATATAGAGAAAGCCTTTGATATTGTCTGGCATGATGGACTTATTTCTAAACTCTACCACTACAACTTTCCGATCCCAATTGTAAATATCATTCGAAGCTTTCTCAAAGAAAGAAACTTTTCAGTTTGCATGGGCAATAATTACTCAACTGTCAAAAATATAAAACTCGGTGTCCATCAAGGATCAATCCTTGGCCCATTACTATTCAATATATATATATATCAGATCTGAAAGTAAGTAATGAAAACACTCAGTTAGCGATGTATGCTGACGATACCGCAATTTTTGAGTCTGGCATTCTATTTTCCGACGTTTTCCATTTTTTGTAGAACTCGTTAAAAGACATCGAACAATATTGTAAAAAGTGGAAAATTAAGGTAAATGCAGATAAAACTCAAGCCGTCTGGTTTACAAGACGCATAAAAGAATGTTTCCTTCCCAACGGTAGAAAACTTAAATTGTAGTCAAATTACTCGTACATAGCTTGGGCAGATTCTTGCAAATATCTCGGAGTGGTGTTAGATAAAAGACTTACTTTCAACACGCACATAGCAAGCCGTATAGAAAATATTAATGTTACTACTAGAATTCTACATCTCTTTATTAATAAAAATTGGGGTCTCAATACCCGTAATATGATTGTTATATTTAAATCAATCTTTCAAGCCATTCTCCTCTATGGCGCCCCTACTCGTATATAGTATAGTCTAACTGTGCTAAAACACATCAACTGAAATTGCAAAGGTGTCAAAATAAAATTCTTAAAATGATACCTAGATTACCATGGGATTTTCCAACCCTTAGTCTCCATGATTTAGCAAACGTCAAACTTATTACAACAATTGTTAATGATATGAAGATTAAATCTTACGAAAGATGTTCATATTCAGAAAGCGCACTCATTATTCAACTAAGTAATTTGCAATATCACCTTGATCAAAAAGTTCCCGCACCACACCACCATGTGGCGCTCGCATTGTTCCGATTTCAGTTCTGTTTTTTTTTGTTAAGTTGGTAAATCTGTTGTTGACATTTCCTCTAAATCTTAGCATCATAGCTTGACATTTGCAAAAGTTACGTAGCCAAGAGTACATCTATCTCTGTGTATGTTGGCGATTTTTTACAATTTTAGAAATGGATTTCAATTTGCAACAACAAATTTGTATTAAATTTTGCGTAAAAAAAGGATTTAATGGTGCGCGAATATTGGAAATGTTGGAAAAGTGTTTCGGCAACGATTCTCTAAAGAAAACGGTCGTTTACTATCGTATCGTGGCACGAGCAGTTCAAAAGTGGTCGTGAGTTAATCGAAAATGATGAACGCAGTGGCTGACCATCGACATCGAAAACCGACGAAAACATTGATGAAGTAAAAGAAATGTTGGTCAATAACCGCAAATTAACCACCAGAGAGATAGCGGAGGACTTGAACATTGCCTATGGATCCGTTCAAGACATTTTGGTTAATGATTTGGGTTTCCGTCGTGTAGCAGCAAAGTTGGTGCCAAAAGCCCTCAATTTCATGCAAAAAAGAGACCATGTTGACGTCGCAAAAGAGATGATTTGCGAGGCTGAATCTGGTCCCACATTCATCAAAAGGATCATTACTGGAGATGAGACGTGGGTTTATGAGTACGACACGCAATCCAGATATCAGGCAAGTGAATGGCGTTCACCAAATGAGCCGAGACTAAAAAAACCACGTCGTTTTCAGTCAAAAAAGAAGGCAATGCTCACGGTTTTCATGGACTACAACGGTGTACAATACAAGTAGTGCATCATGAATTTTTGCCAGAAGGCTAGACAGTAAACAAAGAGTACTCGTATTATTTGGGCGTTATGAGACGTTTGCGTGAAGCAATTCGCCGAAAGAGACCAGAATTGTGGGCAGAAAACTGCAAAAACTGGATTTTGCACCATGATAACGCACCGTTGCACAGTGCCATCATTATTCGTAATTTTTTGACGAAAAATGCAACAAATACCATCCAACAGCCACCGAATTCACCTGATTTGGCTCCCTGTGACCTCTTTCTGTTCAATCGAGTTAAAAAACCACTACGGGGAATGCGTTTCAGCAGCCGAGAGGAAGTAATGGAAAAATTGCAGGAAGCACTGATTGATGGACATCCCGAAAACCGAATATAAAAAATGTTTCAGGGATTGGATCAAGCGCTGGCATAAGTGTGTTGCAGTCGATGGGGATTACTTTGAAGGGGACAATATAACATATGTAGATTTAGATGAATAAACTTGTATTTTTAATTTTCTGAATAAATTCCGAAAAATTTTTGATCAAGGTGGGTGCGCATTAAGGGAAATCTTAAAAGCTTTAAAATAAGCAATTTTGTTTTCCTAAGTCAAACGGTTGTTTTCTTTTAAACCACACGTTTTTGTCAAACACACTGTATATCCGCTAATAATTTTTTTTTTTAATCTCTTTGGAGTATTGGGGAGAGTACGATAACTTAGGCGCCAAAAATTGATAACGGCTTTTGTAGGAGTATTTATTTCTGGCCACTTTTTTTTTAATATTGACAATTCAGATATGAGTAGTTTGGTCAAAGTAACGGTTTTCTAGAACGAAGAACGAAGGAAAAATCACGGAGCAAATTGAGTTGCTTTTGTTTTGGCCAGCTGAAAAGTAAATTGGATTCAATTGGATGTCTGTATTTGTAAAATTGCTGCTGATTGATTTTATAAATTAATCAACAATACTCCAAGCTATTGGGAATATTTTTTTTTAACTATGGACTAAATTTATATGAAATGTATCGCAAAACACGGACTTGCAATTTTAGTTGTTTTAGTTTTGGCCAACACTGTATATGTACAATACATACTTGTACTTATACAAATCTTAAAAGTACAGTTTATTAGATTTATTAAACTCGTGCAAACACAATGTGAGTATATTTCCGCGTACAATCATTTGCTATGAGATACATTTTCCATGTAAACATTTGCTATTGCTCCTATTGAAGAGTGTTTTCAGGTTCATATCTGTATCCACAAGCCATTTGCACCTGGACAATATAAATTTTTTGAGTATGGAATACTCACTTGGTAATCATAATCATATCTCGATAACCGCATTCAACTTAAATAGAACAAATATTGCAGGGGTAGTCTGTTTAGACTCACTTAGCAGTCATTCCAAAATAAGCTGATTTTAACAGGTATCTCTATCGTTGTATCTAATATTCGTATACATTCAGTTGTTTCCTTGAACGTATCATACGTACGATTTATAATATCATTTCACAAGGAGCGGCAGAAGCCACAGTCGAATCATGTGCTCATGAAGGCATGAAGGCGAGATGAAAGACCTTCGGCATTGTCGGTGCTTACATTTGATTTAGGATCATCTTCACTTGTAAATTGATTGACTTGAGTTTACAATTTGTGTACAAAGTTAAGTGTCACTACAAGTGTTGCTTTCACTGTAAAAACACAATGAATTGCCTCAGAACAACCCCCTGCTCGATGAAATATCTTGAATTCTTTAGTGGATATCAAAATGTAGATCAGCTCCTTCGACACAAAAATTCAAACAATGGCATAGCTTAAGATTCACCCGAATTTCAATTTTTTTTTTGAAGCAGATGAAAATTTTACGAATTCACGGCAAAGTGTACTACGCCAACGACTAAACCAAACATACAAATTTGTCTCGGTAGCATTGTACAGAGAACGAAAATATTGAAATACTAATACGAGTATTCGTATCTAGAAAATGCATCAACTTTTTCATCATCTTGGCGAATTTGTTTTGTCTTGAGATTGTAGTGCTGCGCAACAAAAACCATGTCCCCATGGGAGGAAGAATTTCGGCCACAGTTCGCTGCTGCTGATGATCTCGCTGATGATGCTGTTGAAGTTGTTGATGGGTAAATTAAAAATACTTTGAATAATCCCCAGCTAGATAGTTATTGAAAATTAAGATATATTTTGTTTTTTTTTTTTTCCTTTTTGGCTAACTATCCTGCTAGTTTCAGTTCCTCACCCCCTAGGGGTGAGAAGCATTTTTTTTTTTGAATTTCGCTTTTAATTGTTAAATGTACGAGTATATTTGCAATGACAACCTGCTAGTAATTATTTAATTTCTGATTAAGATCCCCGGGATCGGACCGGCAGAAAATATTGATTGAGAAAATATTTTTAGACCTGTCGGGCAGTTTGATTGAATTTGTAAATGATATTTAGGCAGCCAAATCTGAGATAATGCTTCTGCCGTTTTTTAAAGGCAAATAGATCGAACTATTGATGGGGATCACCATGGACTTTTAAATAGACAAATGATCTTGCCAACGTAAACATTTATTTCATAGTTTGCGTATATAAACGTGTACAGCATATGTACAAATTATGAGCGAAAATCTGAAGGAAGATCAATGTTATTTTATCGTTTTATTCTGCCGATTTGAGAACCAATATTTGTAAAGTTAAAGCGTTAAATCTGTTAAAAAAACAAACATTCAATTAAACATACCATCTGCCCTTGATTTACATGAAAGGGGGCAAGGTTATTTGTTTGGATTTATGTCAAATGATACCACTAGGAAGCGGAAATATAATTCGAATTATTTTGAAGATAAAACTAATTGGTATGCTGTAAGTTTTCTCGGAAGATAAGAAGACGATTCTAGTGACTTGAACGTGATAACAAATACTATAGCCCTACTACAGTGGTCCACACTACAATCTACTCCACTTTCACCTGTGAGTTGGAGCCTTCTGTGTAGAAGTGAAGCTTCGTGTGATGTTTTTATGATTAACCGTACATCCGGAGTATCATCATCACTCTCACAGCATCGTCAAAGAAAATGATGTCACTTATATCTGGCACACTTGAGTGCGCCAGTAAGATGTTTACGGCATTTCCTGCCAAGAAACAACAGAATGATCACTGAAATCTTGGATACGTCTGGAAGCATTCGCTAAATCTGCCTGCAGCCTGAAGAGTCATTCATGCTGAAGATACAAGCAGTCTCAATGTAGGTTCAGGACCCCATCTCCTTGAAAAAGCTTTCTAACACTGTCCAGTTCAAAAAAAGTTTGCTATCCTGAGTGACTCAGAGATATTGACTTTCGACTAAAAAAGAGATCGTCAACCTTTTTATGAGTCTATAGATGAGCCAAACCAGTCAGATTTCCCTTTTCCGTAAAAAGAACAACCTCCGTTTTGAATGAATTGACTGAAAGTTTGTTTCTGGTTTACGAATTTTGTTTTTCTTTTTTTCAGGGATCTGATCCCCCAATTTCGGGGATGCGACCAAAAAGTTCTTTTGTACCGCAAAATCAATGTTACGAAGCCAAGAGAGGCTCAACTCTTTTGATGAAATTGAAAATCTCTCTGGTGGAGATTTTGAGAATTTTCTCAGGGATTAAAATTTCGCAGCGGAAGTGTTGTCTCTCTAAGGCAGTTAGAGCCATGCATTCACATTAAATGTGTTCTGCCATGTGTTCTTCCATGTAAAGACAGCATTCAGTTCCCTGAAAAAGATCTAAAATATTTTGTGTATCGAAGGTGGCAGTGTCCGGTTAGAAATCTAAACGGTCTTTTGATATCACCGTTCTGTCGCACCAAAAGTCTATTAAAGTCTTCTGTATCTCACAGAAAAGAGTCGTAGACATGATGCGACAAATGGAATATGACCGAGCCCAGATCTTTGTACTATTGTGAGAGCCAACTATCGAAGCCCTTCTTAATGTCGATGAAAATGCCTAACACGTGCTTCTTGTCAACTACTGGGAAGATGATGAATAACTTTTACCAGTTGCTGCATCTTTTGACTTATAAGTCAACAAGAAATGAATCCTATTCACGAAAAGTGAAGAAACCACTTCAATATGTTGAGCTAATAAACCCAGCCGCTTGGCCGTATAATGCTTTCGACTCCATTACGGAGGGATAAATCGGTTGCCAAAGGTTGGGCGCTTCAGTGAAAAGGTACCTCAGTCAACTTGGTGTGCGCAATCGTAAGCGATTAGAGTAAGGTTCAGGCCAACCCTGGAATACAGAGGAATGTTAAGAATGCCTAGATTTAATGATCCTCTTGCAGTATTATTCGGAATTTTTCCGTTGCGACAACGAATTCATCGTACTTTTCTAAATATTTTAAGTCCACTTAGGTAAGGCATGAGAGCTGAAACTTGGCTAAAGTAGTGGTTTACCTAGTTCACCATTACTCTGTCATCATTGGTATTGGGCTTGGAGATAGGTAGTTTGATATGAGGCTTACCTACTAAAAAGGCTCTGACTCGAGTTTAACCAACATTCCTGGTGGTGACGTCCTTATTGCAAAAAAAATCAGACTTAGGAAACATCATAGTTATCTACCAGCAAACGTTGAAGTTGTGGAACATATTAGGATTGAATACTTTTTCAACTTTGTCAATCACACAATTATCTACAATACAATGAACTGTAAATTCATTTTGATTTCCTAAATTGGGCGCTCACTCTTGAGTCGTCATATTTTAAGAACAGAAAACAACCTGTCTCAGTGGGTTGCGTGTGTAATATTCTTCTAAATAATAGAGACTCCACAGGGCTCTATTGTGGAACCATTTCTTTTCTCTTTGTATGTCGATGAGATTTTTTCAAAAGTGCCGTTTTCTCTTCACATATATGCGCACGACGTCCAACTGCATCAAAGTTGCACACTAAGTATTGTCGAAGACTGCGATTATCATTGATCTAGGAAGGATATCCGCACAGTCAAAAAAGAATGTGCTTTTTGTAAAGATAAAGATATCTTAAAATTGTTAAGGGCCTAAAACGGCACTGATAGGGGCCAATCCGATCCTTGATAAATAGCGCCAGGAGCTCACACAAGACATCAGATAATGTAGTATCTTATTGCGATGTTAGCAGACTGATGCCCCTATAATTGGCGCAGATAAGAAGGATCGGTGCTAATGTTCTATTCTTCAGGCATGCTTTCTGACGATCAGATCTTGGAAATGATTTGGTGCATGCTCTCTCCCACTAGCTCGGCAGGTAGGCCATCCGGTCCTGCACCCTTGGTGTTTTAAAGCTTGGATATTGTTATCCTTACTTCATTTTGGTCGGGTGGACGGATCTCTTGACTTTCATTGTCCAAGTTGAATGGTTCATTCTGCCTGACAACGGAATTTGGGTTATCCCCGCCGTTTAAAGGTCCTTTTTCCATATCATCAGCATCGACTGTGTTCTTTAACTCTACTACTGTGTTTCCTTGTTCCTCTCTGCAGTCCTCTGTTCGGGCCTTATTGCCTTGACATGTTCTTTTTACCTTTTGGTAAAACTTCCGAACATTGTTCTGGAGTAGAACTCATTTATTTCCTCACTTCTCATGCTCTTTCTTTTTCCCCCGGACAAGCCGATGTTCTTTCCTTCTTGTTTGCTCGTAGAGCTCACTGGCAGCACTCGTTTTACCTATATTATGTAGTGCCGCTTCATGGGCGAGTTGTTTCACTACGCGTGCGTGTCTGCATTCTTCATCAAACCATGTGTTTCGTGGAAGTTGTCAGGTGAAACCAAGCACATCAGTTGCGTCTTTTCTCGGCATCGATGCTCTTTAGCACTTGATGTTGGTTGCATAGGACATGTAGAGAGGTTGGGGGATACGCAAACGGTAAATACTCTGATTGTTTTTTTGCGATTGCAGCTGTTCACGATGAAATCTTCTCACAGTATTTCTTCATTGTTATGAGCTTGAGATACCCCTAGATGTACCTTGCCTAGAACGAGATGGTAGTCAGAGCCTAAGTTCGACGCTCGGAAAGTTTGGACGTCTATAATACTGGAGAAATGTCTTGTGTTGATCGCAATATGATCAACGTGACCATCAAGTCTCTTTGTTTATAGTAAGTTGAGGAAATCATGTTCTAGCTATACAATTAGCCTTACTCCGTCTTCAGATGTGGTGTCGTTCAGGCTATTCTGACTACGCTGCCAAAAACGTCATTCCTTCCTATTTTGGCGTTAAAATCATTTTAGGCTATACTTTGGACGTTACTCGTAAATTTTGTTCTGGAACTCACAGAAACATAGCGTGGCGTCGTTTTTTTCCTCTGTGAGTGCGGAAATACAAATCAGCGTCAAAACGACGCTGTTTGTTTTCTTTGTAGTAATCACGTAGTATATGTTATAGATGTCTCGCGTCTTTTAAGTAAACTCCTGACAATATAAGCTTTAATTCTATTGAATGCCCAAGTATTAATTGGAGCAAGGATAAGCCTTGCCATCGCAATCGGGCCCTTTTGTACAATTCCTACCTTCGAAATGATATCGAGTACTGCCGACATAGATAAACTGAACTAGATGTCAAACTCTACTAATACTTTTGCAAACCCTTAACTTTCACACTGACACACTGTAAGTGAATTCCAACACTTTTATATTTCTATAACTTTCTCAAAATTTGCTAGAATGAGAGCAATTTACAAGTAAAATTGCTAGAATGAGAGGGATTTGCACAAGTGTGTGTAATGTGGATGATGTTTTTTTGTTTAAAATGAGCGTGGTTTGTATAAAATGAGAGGGAAATTGCCATTGATGACAATTCACACGTATTCGCAGACAGGGTCACACGGATAGGGGCGATCAGTAGAAAACCGGTTTTGATTTTCCAATATCTGGAAAGTTTGCCATCTAGATTAGTTCATCTATGGTGAACCCTGAGTTCTCAAATAGCCAGTCATCAAACAGAACAGAACAATCTGCAAACAGAAGAAGTTATTGCCGTTGTGGGGCGCAGTGTTGAGGAGAATCCGAATGAGTCGATTCGCCATTGTTCACAGCAATCCACTTTGTGGAAAATTTTTCGGAAAGATCTAGATGGAGTGAAAAGTGACTTCCTTGGGAATTAAAAACATTTTTTTTAAATGTTTTTTTATATTATTCAATATAGTCCTCTTTTAGTTTGATACACTTATTCCAACGATTTTCCAATTTCTTGGTCCCGTCCGAAAAGTAGTTTTCCAGAAGGTCTGCAAAATACTCCTCCATGGCGTCGATGATTTCCTCGCGTGAGCTGAATTTTTTATTGATGAGCCATCTTTTGAGGTTTGGGAAGAGATAATACTCCGAGGGATCCAAATCCAGTTACCAATCGACGCCAAAAGTCCGCTCGATTCCGCATCAGCAAGTCCAAAAACTCTTTCGAAGTGCTCTCCCGTTCGTGTTTTTAGTCAGGAGTGAGCATACGCGGCACCCAGCGGCAGGATAACTTTTTCATATGCAGAATATTGCCCAAAATATGGCGTATGCGCTCAGTACTAATCTTTGTGGTATCTGCTAGCTCGCGCATCTTCACTTTTCGGTCAGCCAACACCATTTCATGTATTTTTTTGACATTGTCCTCTGTAACCGCATCGGAGGGTCTGCCGCTGCGGACTTGATCGGTAGTGGAGTTGCGGCCACCACGAAACTCTCGAAACCAATATTTGACGGTGCAATCTGACGGAGCATTAGCCCCATAATATTTATCCAACTTTTCTTTTGCTTCCTTCGACGTTTTGCCTCTCAAAAAATAACGTTTTATGAGAGAACGAAAATCGTTTTTGTCCATACTCAACATGATGCCAAACACGTCAACAACAATCAGCTGTCAAAACAAAATTAAGGACAGTATCGCACTGAAATTTGGCATGGCTGCCTAAATATGAACGGACTTCAAGGCACCACAACCTTTTTGGTAGTAGCAGTACATTCTGGTGGTCAAGGAGGTCACTTTTCACTCCATCTAGTATAAGATCCAGTTTGTGCAAGAGTTGACACCGCGTGACCATTACACGCGTCGTAGGTTCGGTGAATGAACATGAAAACGCAAAATTTTGTTCTCCGATGAGGTCCATTTTTGGTTAAATGGATATGTAAACAAGTAAAATTGCCGAATTTGGAGTGGAGAAAACCCAGAACCCTCTGTCGAGACGCCCTTACAACCATTAAAACTGAATGGGCTAGTGGAACCATCTGACCACATTTCTTTAAGGACGATGCCAGCCAGAATGTTACCGTCAATGAAGAGCGCTATAGAAACATGATTTTTGGCTTCGTTCTTCAGTAGAATGGTATTGACGTGACAGAACTTTGGTTTGAACAAGTTGGTGCAACATGCCATACGGCGTCTGACACCATCAATTTATTGCGAGGAAAATTTGCTGAGCGCATAATTTTGGGTAATGGACCTATGAACCGGCCTCCACTAACCTGTGATCTCACATCTTTAGATTACTTTTTTCGAGGGTATGTCTATAATCTATGCCGATAAACCAGAGACGTTGGACGATTTGGAAGTCAACATTCGCTGTGTTATGTCTAATATACGGCCCCAATTGCTCGACAAAGTTGTTGAAAATTGGACTTCACGATTGTGTTTCATTCGAGCTAGCCGTAATAAGTGAAATGCTCGATATCATATTTAAACACTAATGGCATAAAATTATCTATTAACTAAAGCTAATACCATAGACATTAATATTAGCTCCAAGTGTTTATTTGATATTGAATTTGTATACCTAAAAAAAAGAACACCCTTCCCATATTTAATTATGTATTATAACATAGCCAAGATATTTATTTATTTATTTATTATCAAGGGAATGATAGAAATTAATTTGTAACGTCCGACATTTAACGCCGGGGTACTATGTCCATGTGTTTAAGTTATGTTAAGATTTATTTTAGGTAGTTTGTAAGTTTTATTTACTTAAAAACAAAATCGTCCATTTTCCAAATTAAAAACTATTTTCTTAGTATTAATATAATTAGCTTACATTAATTAAAGATTATAACGTTCATCGAAAGCTGTAGATTAAGTGTTAGTCTTAGCGTAGAGTTCACGCATAGGGCCAGTAAGTTATAACAAAATTATTAAGTTAATTAAGCTAGTTTTTGAGTTTCTTGGTTTGTATAGCATACGAGTAGAAGCAATGAGGAATTTAATAAATAAAAGTGCATTGAAAAAAAAAAACGCCTTGCCATGGCTCTCCGTCAATTCATTGATATCAAAGTAGAACTTTTGTCGGAGGCATAATTTAAAACCTCTTGCTGATCTTAGGATCACAGCACCCAGTACTTATGGCAACTCTACATCGGGTCTAAACCAACCGGAAAAACATCGTGACACTGCCACTAGTGGTCCTACCTTTTCAAGTCAGGCCCGGACTGAAGTCCACGGGGTCCTGACTCCCACGGTGCCGTGATATAAGTTCTTGTATGAAGTACCGGTGGTCCTCCCATCAACAGGACTTATGACCGACAGCTTGTAACTAGTCAAATCGTGGCAACCTTAAGCGGACTTAAGTTCTGAAAACTGTTACGATAAGACCAGTATTTGTTCTACCCTCGCTTTAGACAATTCCATTGGAGGAAGAAGCCTTGATAATTGAGCGGGGAATAAGTATATGTTACAGTGTTTCATCCTTCTTTTGCCCGGCCCATTGTACCGAACTTCCAGAATGGCGGTGACACTCATATCTGCTTTATAGCAGCTGAGTACCTTAGTTAGTTGTAGTTCGGCTGCACACGGTTTGTTTGTAATCGTTTTGATATAATACAGGGTGTCCCAGTTTAGTAGTATAACCTTTTAAGTGCATATTCCCGAAGTTCCACCGAACAAGAAATTGTATGGCAGGGAGGGGTCTATTCTCACTCCATTTCAAGTTACAGCCCATCAAAGTCGGTGACCTCTAATTTGGAGTTGTAACGCTATAATTTCTAAACTAGTACAGGTACAAAAATAGTTTTGGCAATTTTGGAAAGATAATTTAGTAGCGCAATACAAGTCTTGAATGCTTTGGGTATATCTGTGCAGCAACAAAAACGTTATGGCTCGTTATGCTCAAAATTATGAAAATTTGCTGTTCCATTTTTTTACTTAAAATGTATTTTTCTTAAAATTTTTACTTAATAAATTTTCTGAAATTTTAAAGAGAAGGACATTCAGATGCAGCGGTGGCAGAAGTTGAGGATGGGATTTTGCGTGCTGTGGAAGTTCAGCCTTCAGTCAGTATCTGTAGACTAGCTGTGCAGTTGGAACTTCCCAGAACCAGAATTCACAGGACTCTACAGAGAAATATATTGCACCCGTACCATTTGACA
This sequence comes from Volucella zonaria, assembly GCA_963966105.1. Lineage (NCBI taxonomy): Eukaryota > Metazoa > Arthropoda > Insecta > Diptera > Syrphidae > Volucella > Volucella zonaria. The sequence goes on from OZ014533.1 coordinate 86,407,225, forward strand.
CCGATACAGGATTTACTACCAGGTGATGCGCAAAGAAGGGTGAAATTTTGCCCATGGCTACTGCGCAAACATGCAGAAGACGGGCAATTTCTCAAGAATATTCTATGGACTGACGAAGCGCAGTTCATAAGAGATGGGGTTACAAACCACCATAGTTTGCACCATTGGTCAGACTCCAATCCCCATTTAATATGCACAACATCCTTTCAAAGGTAAGAATTTAATTATTGTAAACAACTTCTTCAAAATGTGTTGTTTATTTTAAAGGACGTTTACCGTAGATGTTTGGCCTGGATTATAAGGAAACACTTTAGTAGGCCCACCCGTTTTTCCACAAACCGTTAAATCCAATTAATACCTGGAATTTCTTAGAGAACGATTGCCGGAGCTCCTTGCAGATGTTCCTCTCGTTCAGAGAAGGGCGATGTTCTTTCAACAAAATAGAACACCTTGTCACAGTAGCGGCGGGGTAACTTCGTTCCTCAACCATACTTTTAACGAACGATGGATTGGTCGATTCCGCCCCAACCTTTGGCCACCCAGATCTCCTGACCTAACACCCATGGATTTTTTTCTTCTGGGGTTCTATGAAAGAAAAGGTTTATTTTAGAGAAATATCGAGTTTGGTAGAGCTCCAAGAAAATATTACTGTCACTGTCACAGATGAAAATAATTTTGATTACTGTTAATCTGCCATCAAATGGAAGGAAGTGAAATGAGCATACTCGCATCTACATAAAAAGTTGCAGTGTACATAGGTGTGGATACCATATTACATTTCTGTTAATTCAGCATAATGTTTTTCACTTGGACGATGTCAGGTGCCGTCGCTGTGTGCGGTCTCCATTCTCATTGTGGGAAAGGAAAATTGATATTAAACGACAAAATCAAATATTGCAAGAAACTGTGGGAAAGGAATGTTGGTATCAAATAATGTTATGAACAACACATACGAGTACATACCACTTTGATCAAAAAGTTCCCGGGGGACACCACCGTGTGGCGCTCCCATTGTTCCGATTTGAGCTCTGTTTTTTTTTTTGTTAAGTTGGTAAATCTGTCGTTGACATTCCTTCTGAATCTTAGCGTCATAGTTTGACATTTGCAAAAATTACGTAGCCAAGCGTACATGTAACTCTGCATGTGTTGGCGATTTTTTACAATTTTTGAAATGGATTTAAATTTGCAGCAACGAACTTGTATTAAATTTGGCGGATTTAATGGTGCGCGAACGTTGGAAATGTTGGAAAAGTGTTTCGGCAACGATTCTCTAAAGAAAACGGTCGTTTACTAGTGGCACGAGCAGTTCAAAAGTGGTCGTGAGTCAGTCGAAGATGATGAACACAGTGGCAGATCATCGACATCGAAAACCGACGAAAACATTCATGAAGTAAAAGAAATGTTGGTCAATAACCGCAAATTAACCATCAGAGAGATAGCGGAGGACTTGAACATTGCCTATGGATCCGTTCAAGACATTTTGTTTAATGATTTGGGTTTCCATCGTGTAGCAGCAAAGTTAGTGCCAAAAGACCTCAATTTCATGCAAAAAAGAGACCGTGTTGACGTCGCAAAAGAGATGATTTGCGAGGCTGAATCCGATCCCACATTAATCAAAAGGATCATTACTGGAGACGAGACGTGGGTTTATGAGTACGACACGCAATCCAGACATCAGGCAAGTGAACGGCGTTCACCAAATGAGCCGAGACTAAAAAAAACACTTCGTTTTCAGTCAAAAAAGAAGGCAATGCTCACGGTTTTCATGGACTACAACGGTGTACAATACAAGTAGTGCATCATGAATTTTTGCCAGAAGGCCAGACAGTAAACAAAGAGTACTCGTATTATTTGGGCGTTATGAGACGTTTGCGTGAAGCAATTCGCCGAAAGAGACTAGAATTGTGGGCAGAAAACTCGTGGATTTTGCATCATGATAACGCACCGTCGCACAGTGCCATCATTATCCGTAATTTTTTGACGAAAAATGCAACAAGTACCATCCAACAGCCACCGAATTCACCTGATTTGGCTCCCTGTGACCTCTTTCTGTTCAATCGAGTTAAAAAACCACTACGGGGAATGCGTTTCAGCAGCCGAGAGGAAGTAATGGAAAAATCGCAGGAAGCACTGATGTACATACCGAAAACCGAATATAAAAAATGCATCGAGGATTGGATCAAGCGCTGGCATAAGTGTGTTGCAGTCGATGGGGATTACTCTGAAGGGGACAATATAGATTTAGATGAATAAACTTGTATTTCCAATTTTCTGAATGCATTCCGGGGACTTTTTGATCAAGGTAGTATGTCCACTACAGAAGGCATTTCGAACAATTGCTATTAACATTCCATAAACTATTCCAAAAAGGTCCTTCTCAGGGCCACATAAAAATATCTAAGCGCTTTTATGAGTAATTCAATAGATACCCTTCTTTTTGGCCATTTTTGTTTGACGAAAAATGGCTTTACTACAAAATCTGTTGATCATACGTAAAAAAGTTTCTAAACATAATTTTTAGGAAATTTTGCAAGGATAAAAATTTCATAAAATTTCAGAAAATTCATAAAATTTCAGAAAATTCATAAAATTTTTAGTATAAGTTTTAAGAAAAATGCATTTTAAGTAAAAACAATGGAACAGCAATTTTTCATAATTTTGAGTTAAACGAGCCATAATGTTTTTGTTGCTGCACAGATGCACCCAAAGCATTTATGACTTGTATGCACTACTAAATTATCTTACAAAAATTTCCAAAACGATTTTTGGACCTGTACTAGTTTAGAAATTATAGCGTTTAAAGTGGTTACACTTCCAAATTAGAAATGGAGTGAGAATAGCCCCGCCCCTGCCATACAATTTCTTGTTCGACGGAACTTCGGGAATATGCCCTTAAAGGATTATACTGCTAAACTGGGACACCCTGTATAGATTATATATTTTCTTTTTTCTGAACATAATGTGATATAATATAAGTGTGAGTGCGATTAGGTAAATTTTTCTTTTCTTTCTTTTAAAGGAATCCCAATCACTTTAGCAATTTTTCATCATATTGTGTTATACGAGTAGAGCTTACCTTAGATCGATAAACGGAATTTCTTCCATTGCTAGAGTTAAGAATTTTTAATTGACCCGACTTACTCTTCTGTACGATAAATGGCGGTGTCGTCATCTGGCACCCTTGTCGCGAATTACATACAAACGAAGATGGCATTATTTTTGAGGTTTCAATGTAAGAAGATGTAATGTTTTTTTTTTGTTCGTAAAGCAATTCCGCTTTTATCTACAGTATCTACAGTGTTTTCAAGCCGAAATAATGGTGATGAAGGAATCTACACTTATAATATTATCAATTTATTTAGCTAATAATAATTAATATTTTTTATACATGGTTGCCGCTTTTCCAATTTACCTGAGGGTTCCTAATAAGAATGTGGTAATATAAAATATTATTTATTATTGAAATGTGAATTTCACCGAGTGTTTGTTTTGATTGCACCTTTCAGCGCGTTAAGTTGATGTGTCACTTTGCAGATTTTTAATGTTATAAATAAATATCTCAATAGAATGATTTAAAATAAATTAAAATACTAAGAACGCAATTATTTTATGAAACAATGCCAGTTGGGTAAATCTAAAAATAAATAAACATTTTATTTATTTTAAGTAGAGAGAAAATTATGTGTTACATTTAATTTCATTGTGATGTTTTTATGTACGAGTACATGTTCTTATACATATGTGTGTACAAATATGTAATAGTTAATTTATTCTTTTTTTCTTAACTTGTGCCACATTCCTGCCCATGCATAAAAATTAAACAAAGAATAAGAATATCCCATTTAATTAGGTTTGACAATGTTGTTTTCTAACATAGTGTTCTAAGGATTTTAGTTATGCAAAATTTGTATCAACACATTTTAGAATAAAATGTTGTTTTTGCTTATAACAGAAAAAAGGTTAGAAAGTACTCGTACGTTAGGATTGGTCGCTGAGATTGATTTGACCCTGTTTCCTATGACTATTAAATGAATCCTCACATTTGATATAAAAAACCAATATTTTACTATCGGATCCATAATCAAAATTAATTTTAATTGTGCTGTAGTCCGGGATGAGGCTGGTCTCAAGTTGTGCATTCCAACTTTGTTTATAGGGCTCAATAACTTTCTACCTAAAGAGAAGAATTCTTTTTCCACTACCTCTTTCTGGTATAGATTCAAAGAATATTCGGATCAAAGTTTTTACTTCACATTACATTACCGAAGAATTTTCATTGCATTAATCCAAGAACCTTGGGTCATTAACAACTTGGTTCGCGAACTCAGGACTCTTGGATACAACCTACCATACCTACTGTTTGTGAACGAAAGTATATGTTTTATGGTTGAAATTCTTTAGTCTGTTTAAATTTGTATTGATGTTGAAATAAATGATTTTATACTTATCCAAAGTCTTCAGGTGGTGTGATGTGAAGTTGTAAGTCTCTGTGTAGCTGGTGATAATGTTCAGTGTCATACGATTAAATGCAAAACTATTTCCAAATTTGTCTACGTTACAAAATGACTTTATTTAATATATAATAGTATAGTGAATAGACCACATGGATCAAGCAAGAAGTTTGGCCAACCGATCTCGTTGGAAGGTTAATAGCGAATCTTTTACAATAAGTGATTAGAGCAAATGATAACAATAGAGTAAATGACAAATGAATAATTGAGTGAGAATTGAGTTTGAGTGAAATAGAGATGGACTTGAGTGAAGAGGATGTTGTTGAATATTTTATGATGATGATGATGATTTGATGATTTCCAAACACCTACCATATATGACAGATAAAGGTAACCTTAGGCTATGCATACTGGTAAGAAATAGATCGAACGCAATTCGAATCACTAATTTCAGCGGCCAATATATAATGTCAAGTGAAATACTGACTAGCTTCGACAAATCTTGTCCCTGATCATGCGGGCCTTGTCCCTGGTGATAAACCAGAGAAACTGATCGCAGAACTAGAGACGAGCAAACTCTGTACGTGGTGGTACTCTGTTTTGACGTCAACGAAAGAAGCCTGCCTAAGAACCCTATTGTGTAGTATAAAGATAATGATCCCATATCCATAATCAAAAATCGCATTAAATTGAAAGTTATCAGCTGAGCACTTGGTTTCAGACCATCGATACCTTCAATTTAGTACAGACGATGTTCTCTTAAACTTGCTTTCAGAAATCATTGGAAAACAAATATCTCCAATGTAGATAGACACTTAAGCAATTTGTAACATTAATGTGTTTGATCCTAAAATCAAGAATCTTATTTTGGCGTTTAATAAAGCGCTGTCTTTTCTTTTCCTCTTATTGAATCAAGTGGACTTCAGAGCTGATACCGCTTAGTAAAAATTGCAATCGACCCTAATTTCTACAGACGTTCCGTGAAAATACTTACAAAAAAAGGCAAGTGATCTTTCTGGAAAATCTTTGGTGACAAAATAGAACAATCTTCCGTAGCATGAATGCTAAGAAAAATCATTTCAACCAGCCCATTGATTCCAAGTTGTTAAAAAAAACAAACCGATAATGAAATAGAATAGAAAGTATTCACTAGTCTTAAGTACGCGAACCAAGATTTTGATCAAGGTTGTAAGATCAAGATATTATCCCTCCATCGTTCGAAAGACAGAGAAGGAGGGCGCCGAACCATTTATTAAGTGTTGAAGATCAATCTAACCTATTTGCAGTATTATTGCAACACTTAGGGATAGAAAATTCCCTTCTTGGTTCATTCAAGTCTTTTAATTCAGAAGAACCAAGAAGTTTGACGGTCACAACTTGAGCCCTCGACAAAAATCAAGAGACTACTTATTGATGAAAATAAGTGTACTGGCCTTTCGGAATTTCCAGTGTAACAAGTTTCCAGTGAGTCGAGAGCGTAGTTAATTTAATGATCTGAAGTATTTTATCCATTAACGACTACCTCGGGCATTGTCTGCTATATCTGGTATAGATTGGGCTTGTCTTTCATGATGAGATTGTGACGTTGATGTTGCAGCGGTCGATCATTATGACGTGATGCAAAATTGGAAGACGGTAGACGAAGACCTCATCTTAGGTGGCGCGCACAGGTATAAGGTGACCTCAATCGACTTGGAGTGCACAACTTTTTAGAACTGTAGCGCCACCCAAATAATAATTAAAAGGTCTTTCATTAAGCGCTTCCTATCTTTAAATTTAAATAAAACAAAGAATGTGTTAGATATCAGCGACATTTTCCATTCGTTTGAAAGGCCTATCAATGCCATTATGTATGGAATACGACTTCGTTTAAATGTCCGCTGCGGCTTCTCTGGGTGGCGCGCATCCGAAATGTCCAATTTTCCATGGTTCTGGCGCATAAATCAGGCTGAATTTGACCGATGTGGTTTATGGCTAATTCGCATAGACCTGTTACTTCAGAAAACCCCACAAGAAAAAGTCTAACGGGGTCAAATCGCACAATCTCGGTGGCCAGTTGACATCACCTCCACTCACCTCCACGTGAGATGGCCATTCCCTCGAATCGCTTTGTGGCACGTAGCGCCGTCCTGTTGAAACCACATGTCGTTGGTATCCATATCATGCAATTCAGGCCAAAAGAATTTGGTAATCATCGACCTATAGGGCTCGCCGTTGACGATGATGGCCTGGCCCACGTCGTTCTCAAAGAAACATCGACCGATGACGCCGCCAGCCCAAAATCCACACCAAACAGTGGCTTTTTCGGGATACATTGGACGCTCTTGGATCTCATGTGGATTGGTATCGTCTCAAATTCGACAATAATGTTTGTACCCATTCATCCAGAAATGGGCCTCATCGCTGAAGATGATTTTTCGATGAAAATTAGGCCCAGTTTCCAACTGTTACACAGCCCATTCAGCGAACACACGTCGTTGTCTTTTTTTTTATAATTTGCGCGATCTCTAGGGATTTACGTACCCTTAAAATGCTTGAACACAGTGCGGGCGAAGGAAAACCAGGGAGAATAGTAAGAGAGGTACCGGTGAACGTTGGTTTTAAATGTTTGAAGGTTATAATGACTATGAAATAAAGAACTAGGTAGGGCATTCCATAAGCGAGTTGTATAGCTTAGGAACGAATCACGATATTTTAGAGTACGTCCGAAAGTGGGCTTGAGGGTATGCTGATGAGCTTTCATAACGAGGCGGGTGTTACGGCTAAAAGTTTGAATGAACGGAATGCCACTGGCTATTTCTATGGAGCACTGGTGGTGGAAATAGCGATAAAACAAAGTGAGACAGGAGACATTACGTCGGTGTTCGAGGGTGTCAATTGAGTGACTGATATTTTTATCAGCTATGAGTTTTATCGCACGGCTTTGAATCCGGTCTAGCAGTTGCAGAGATGTTTTAGGCACACCTGACCAGATGTGAGCATTGTACTCCAATTTCGGGCGGATAAACGGCTTATATTGTATATTGAGGCCAGATCAGGGTGGGTGAAATATATCTTACGTCGCTTGAGGAAACCTGGACATTTCGGAGCATTTTTGACGTCATCGAATATATGGTCATTCCAACGTAAATTGTCATCAACACACATACCGAGAATGGAAAGTTTATCGATTTCGAGAATGCAAGTGCCGTTCATTGGTAACGGCTGGGTGTTTAAATTTCGCTTTAACGACTGCAGACAGCATTGTGTTTTGGAATCATTAAATTCTACTCTGTTAGTTGTTCCCCAATTAGTTATGCTATTACTATCAGAATTTAATGAGCTTAACATACGCTGCCGTTCCCGTTCTACAGCCGAAGAGCAGAGGCGTGGGTCCGGGAACGAATATGAAAAGCAGAGAGTACTGTCATCAGCAAAGGAATATATTGGATTAGAAGTAGCACACAAGAGATCGTTGATGAAAATTAAAAAGAGAGTCGGAAACAGAACAGAGCCCTGGGGCACACCAGCATTTATATTGTGGATATCAGACTTGAAACCAACTTGAATTGAACGTTCCGAAAGGTGACTTCTAATCCATTGAAGTAGAGAGTCGTCGATCCCAAAAGCATGCATTTTCAACAAAAGAGCCTGATGCCTTAGAAATATCAAGTGCAACTATCTTGCTTTCGCCAGATTGATGTAGGTTTTGATTCCACTTTTCGGTGAGACATGCCATCAGATCACCAATGGACCTGTTGCTACGAAAACCATACTGCCGGTCATTAAGAAGTTTTCGTGTTTCGAGATATTTCATGAGCTGACGGTTTATCAGCGTTACCATGACCTTACAAAGAAGGGACGTAAGTGCAATGGGTCTGTAGGAGGAGAGAGAAGAAGACTCGCCTTTTTTAGGGAATCTGCTTTCCATTTGTTCGGAAAGAGTCCTAAAGAGTAGGAATGATGAATAAGTTTACGCAGTGGTTTTGCCAGCGAGGAAGAACACCTCTTCAGAAGGAGGGGAGATATACCATCTGGATCAGCAGATTTGTGAATGTTAAGATCTTTAAGAAGTCTTGCTACTATGTCGTTTACCTTCAGCTCCTGGGTCAGTTCAATTTTGTACAGGTGCAGGCCCAAGTCACGACGCAAAATTCGCCAAGTTGTGGTCTGCGAAAGGCCGAGTTCTTGTGAGAGACGCGAAATCGACTGCCTAGAATTCTCCTGCATACTCTTAAGGGCAGCGGCGATGTTTTCGGCAGATCTTGCGTTTCGTCGATGTATGGGTGTTGGTTTATCGTTTACTGAACCAGTGGACTCAAATTTATCCACCACACTGCGAATAACCGTAAAATGGGCGAAGCACGAGGAACGTTGCCCGAACAGAACACCCATTTTGAAAAAAACAATTTTATCATTTGCACGTGTTGTTGCACGCTATGTCCGTCCATGGTGATTTGGCAAAACAGACTGAATAAATTACAACCAATTTGACAAATGTAGCTTCAACAATATGGCCGCTATCAACTGTCAAATTTCGGAAGTCCCTATTGAAAGACCCTGTACATGTAACATTGAACAGAGAAAGAAGAAAAATATTTAGGCTCAGTGGTTATTTCGCTCGATGGGTGGCATCTAATATTTAATGGGTAGATTATATGTATTATTAGTGTAATCGGATTGTTGCTGGATTCTAGGCAACCACTCATCCCACACGATTTTAGTTGCCAGAAAAAAAGAAATAGCATTGTTTTTTAGAATTTGAACCTCGAATAGTCCGATTTGCAAGCCAATACACTAACACTATCACCACGGCTACTATACTATTTATAAAAGCATGAGCGGTATTTCTACGATTCTAGAATTTTCATGGAGTGCTGTGCGCAATCCTCCATTTCAAGACGTTTCCGCGCGTAACGTTTTAGTTGTAGGCTTATAGCTGAATTCATAAATTTTTCTAGCAGTAAAAGGGCTTATGGTTAATCATAACCCTCCTATGCCACACAGTTTGTTGTCTGCTGTTAACATTGATATACTCGTAGTATGTGTACGCACAATTTTTCTTTGGAGGTGTCTCAGTAGCTAGATATTGTATTGTCGATTTACTACAGTTCGGTAGTACGACGCGGGTTTTTTTGATTTTTTGTTTAGTCGTATTTGCATTGAATGAAATTGATCTTTTTGCAAAGATCCGTTGTTACATACAAGGGTAGCTAATCCGGTGGTCGTCAAGTATCCGGATAATCCGTCAATTAGCAAGTTTTTAAAAACCGGGCCCTCAAACAGGCTGACCCCTTGAGTCCAGCCCTGGGGAAAGAAATAGATAACTGAGGGAGGAAGATTTGTGGATGGGCTGGCGATTGAGGCCGTGTGATGAACACTCTTTGGATGCAAGACTCATTGAGAAAATCTTCTCTGTTTATTTTGGTAGATAACTTGAGATGAACATTCGAAATCGTGTAGACTGAGTAATTGAGGGAATCTGATGGAATTTGAAACATTTTTGCCTTTCGTTCACCAACATCCACATTTTTTCATCGGCATGTCTCTCGTCGTTAGATCATCTAAACGAAACCCGACGGCCAAAAATCCATCGCTGACAGCCGAATGATAAAATTGGGGGCTCAGGAGAGCAGTAGGACGATGATGCGTATACCAAGCCTCTTATTGGTAGTTGGTACACCAGCTGATCAGATAATGCACTGTGCGGAAGCAACTAAGCGGTGAATTTTTGCTATATGGCTTGGCGTAGTTGCATAGAAGATCTACAATTGCGAAAGGGGTTGCTGACAAGATTAAGATTGGCTTTCAATAATACGCTAGACAAGGAAGGTTTTCTTATGGCTGAAGGTGCAAACGTTGGTCATTCCAAGTTGAGAAAGAAAAAGTGGCAGTACTATCAATAAAAATTTTTAAAACGCTACAAATGTGCATTTTTTTATACATTTTTTCCGTCCGAATAAATTTGAATCGACACCGTAGGCAAATCGGTTGTAGTTTTTTATTTTTTTTTTGACGATACAACTGGAGAGGTTGTTCCAGTTGTTCGGCTGTGGCCAAACTGACAGCTAGAATAATTCTGAATGGAGTTAACGAACATGTGAATAGTGAGCAAGCATACATACGAGCTGTATCTTCCTGTATCTGCAACACCAACATCGTTAAACAATGCGCCAACTGCAGATCTCGGCTACGTTTGTTGTTCATGAATTTCGACAAAGTCTTCGATAGTTTAAATCGAGATGCTGTATTGCGCGCCTTATCCTCGTATTAATCAGTGAGAATAATAAATATTGTATTTCTAAATGGATTATGGTGTCTCTAAATGTGCACCCATAAAATGCACGCTGTACTTTTCAACTCAGCGATAACAACACATAAATGATGCAAAGGTAAACAATAATTCGAAGCACGAGAGAGAATTTAATTAAATCCCTAATAGGAACTTATTCCGCCACCTAGTTCCATTGCATCACCCCCTAGAAAATCACTCAACAAAATTTTATTAATATCGTTTCGCTGTCGAGTCTGTATGTGAGTAGACTCGTAGGTATCTTTCCCTTACATGCGCATCAAAATCTTTCATTACAACGTGATCTCTTTTACTCGTTTTTAGCGGATGCCAATCTAATTCTGTCCTATTGTTCCGGGCTCGAGAATTTTACATGCGCCAAGTCTTGGATGAAATTGATTTCGCTTCATAGAAACTGAAATAATGTGAAGCATCTCCTTGACAAATGCACGACACAGTAAACCAAAGACCTACAAAACATTGGGCAAATTATTTGCAACTGCACTAAATCTCAAAGAGATACAAAAAAAAATTTCTCACATTCAAAAATTTTTACGCGGCTTTGTCGATTTTTTTTTTTGAGAAATCTGCTGGTGCCGCTTCAAATGCCAAAATCAAATGCAGCCTAACAACACTAAAAGCGAAAAAAAAAAAAAAAAAAACTAAAAAAATCGCGTAAACCCAAAGTCGAATGTTGGCCATCTATTTCCTGGGTTGACACTGAAAGCTAGCACTACAAAGGCGCGCATCGCATTTACACGTTCTAGAAATGCAAGCAAATGTATCTACAATAGAATTTTGAAAGTGAAATACAAAAAAAAGTCCTTTCGGATACATCAGCATAACTAGCTGTAGCTACAGGGGGTGTCGTCGAAAACAATTGTTTGGCTGACGTTCCCAGTGCGAATTGTATCGCATTATTACCAAAAGAATAGAGAAACGATTTAAGGTGAATCCACGGCGAAAATATCTATAAATATCCTTCGGATGATGTTTGCTGATAGCAAGCCGAAAGCTGCTCTAAGCGCATCGAACAGAAAACGCAGTCGATTCGGATGATGGCATCTGCTTCTTTTGTGCAAATGAGCGATGTGTACTCGTATCTATCATAAAAGATTAATGCAGACATGAGTGTCGTCTCGATTGTGTGAAAGATAGTGGAAAATTTAAGCAAACACTCTTTGGTAAAGACCCTGGCTTTGCTAATTAAACGCAGCATGCTCAAGTTGTGGGATCAAGGTTTCAGCAATATAGAATTGCTTATAGAAAAGTTGTGTATACATACATATAACCGACTCTGGAGTTTTAAATGTGTTTTTGTGGTTGATGGAACCAAATTATACTAACTTACATATGAATTTGTGTAATATTTTTTGAAACAAAAAGGTTATTTTAGTATCTGAACACCTTCAAAAGCGAGAGTCGTGACACGATACTCCGTCTATGTATGATTGAATATTTTTGGATAGTCATTTTGTGGTGATGGTGTCTCCTCCTCAAGTGAACAAATTGAATTTCATGTTATATTTTTAAGCGTATCTCTTGAGGAAATGAAGAGCATTTGAGGGTTTCTTTAAAGACTTTAAAAGTGATGTCATCTGGAGTGAATGTTTCGACTTAGTAGAGAATTGTCATCTGAAGGCAGCTCTCGGATGATGGACAGTATGGGTCATTGTCTGCTTCGCTTGGACATCTAAAAAATATTATGTAAAATAGTTTGTGAAATATCATAGCACACATATATTTGCTGAAAAGGATCAGTTCGGCTTGAACTCGAGTCACAATTTAGGTCGAAATTTTTTGTCGGATGCATATGCAAACAGTTTGCAGCCTACTAAATTCTGTAAAAGAGGAGGGGAATACTACTCTGCGGTGTGAGTTGTCCCAAATTTCTTCCAGCTGAGGATCCTTCTAGCTTTGTGTTGATACTTTCTTGTAATAGTCAAGAGAGGACTCTACTTTTATGTTTGCCAGTGTGGCTTATGGTATATCGCATCCACTTTGATATTGTTTCAGTATCAAGGAACGTTACCATAGCAGGTTTATGTCGTATTAATTTGGCCATATGTAGTGCCCATGTTAAAATGTCTAAAGTGATCTCACCTGAAGCTCATTATAGTCAAATTATTTTTTGTTCTGGTAAACATGGTGTTTAGGTTGAAGCGGAGTCTCTTCGAGTAACTCACGAGAACATCACTGAAAGTGAAATTCCAGTAGTACCTCAATCATACCATCACTTTAATTCATGCCAATGTGCCTTTGGATTACCCCCTGGATGCCCAAAAAGTATGTCGATGTCAGAAACTCGACTAACAGGTCCTTAGGACAAGACTTTTCATAAAGGTCAATGGGATCTCGGCACTAGTTTCACCGAAAAACAGCCGTTTAGACTAAATATAAGGTATCTGTGGTCTAATAAAGGGTTATTTAGTAAGGTATATCCTCCTCTTAACTGTATTTCTTAGGCCGAGGTAAACAAAAATTTTTTTTTTTATCTTAGGTACGCAACTAAGTTATGAAAATGCAGCTTTATTGTGAAAAAATGGTTACAAATGAATCATTCAAAGTATTGCCCATCACTAGCTTCAACTTTTTCCCATCCTTCTGGCAGAGCTCAAATACCGTTACTGTTAAAGTGTTCATCTTTTGAGGCTATCCACGAATCAAATCATTTTTTGATGCCGTCATATTAGCGGAACTGCTGATCAGCCAGACCATTCTGACCAGAACAAGTAATAATCGGACGGTGCAATATCTGAAGAATGTTGCGAGTGGGGTAGGATTTCCCATTTGAGCGATTTCTGATAGGTTTTAGCGGGTTTGGTAATGTGAGGCCGAGCGTTGTCATTCTGTAGAATCACTTGTTCGTGCCTCTGCTCGTAACTCCTAATGCTGAAGCAAGCTCTTCTTGCGGATCCTCATGGAGCAATGCCTCCAATTCAGCGTCGAAGATTTTTGGCCTTCCTTCACGCGGACGGTCGTCAACTTCGAAATCACCGTCTTTGAAGCGACGGAGCCCATCACTGCACGTTGCAGCAGAGCAGCATCTCCGTAAACTTTTTGCAGCTATCGATGCGTTTCAATCGGCGTTTACTTCGAATGAAAGAAGAAAATCAACACTTCCCGCAAATGACGATTATTTGGCACAAAATCAGAAATTTTCACACAACCAAAAGTATATGACGCCAAAACAAAATCACTAATGTGTCAAAACGGTTAGTTTACCATATGTCTAAGCTTGGTTCATGACGTTTTCGATATGTCAAAATCGACCAGCACTTACTGCTGGAGCCATCTATTGACAGAACTTAGTTGCGCACCTAATAATTACGCCCGCTCAACGGGTTATTACGCTCTTATCGATGGTATCGAGATACCGATGTACATTGGCCTTAATTGTTTGCAAATTATAACGACTAGAAAATAAAGAGCTCGGCAGGGCATTCCGTAACCGAGTTGTATGGCATAGGAACGAAGCGCGATATTTTAGAACACGTCCGAAAGCAGGCTTGAGCGTGTACTGATGAGCATTCATAGCGGGACTGGTGTTAAGGTTAAAAGTTTGAAGGAGCGGAATGCTATTGGCGATTTCAGTGGAGCACTGGTGGTGGAAATAGCGATAGAACAAAGTGAGACATTACGTCGGTGTTCGAGGGTGTCCATTATCTGAGTGATATTAGTATAACGTACGAGTGTTATCGCACGATTTTTGGGCACACCTGTGTGGGCATTGTACTCCAATTTCGGACGGATAAATGCTCAGAGCATGTGAAGTATTTCTTGCATCGCTTGAAGAAGTGCCATTCATAGATAATGGCTGGGTATTTAAATGACGCTTTAAAGACACCCTTTTGATAGTTCCCCAGTTAGATATGCTATTAATGTCCGAATTTAATGAGCTTAACATACGCTACCGTTCCCGTTCTACAGCCGAAAAGTAGAGACCTGAGTTCAGGAACGAATATGAAAAGCAGAGAGTACTGTCGTCGAGACAATTTGGATCATTGGTGAAAATTAAAAAGAGTATCGGAGACAGAACGGAGCTCTGGGGCACACCAGCATTTATTTTGTGAACATCAGACTTGAAACCATCCAACAAAACTTCAATTGAACGTTCCGAAAGGTAATTTCCAATCCACTGAAGAAGAAAGTCATTGATCCCAAAAGCACGCATTTTCGACAAAAGAGCCTGATGCCAAACTCTGTCAAATACCTTAGAAATATTAAGTGCAATTATCTTGCTTTTACCAGATTGATGTTACTACGGGAACCGTAATGTCGGTCATTGAGAAGAGACCGTTTATCACCGACCGTGACCTTGGAAAGAAGCGTCGTAAGTGCAAAGGGTCTGTATGAGGAGGGAGAAGAAGATTCGCCTCATTTAGGGACGGGCTGGACAAATGCTGTTTCCCATCTGCTAGGAAAGAGTCCCTAAAGAGTAAACATGATGAAAAAGCTTACGCAGTGGTGGCAGAATTTCTAATATTTTTGACGAACGACTATAAATTGTTACTACCTTTGCGACATTTGTGGGTTTTTTCCCTCAGCTTTTACGTTGCAGTCATTCCTGGCTCCTTTGAACTTTTTTGGTTTTCCTCTGTCCGGTTGGTCTTTAAGGACCGAAAAAAATATTTCTCTAATCCTGAGAGCCTCTTTACAGATCGACTCGTACCACGCCTTTTTTTTTTTTGATTTGATGAGGGATAAAGGATCTCATCCCAAAGAGAATGTCACAGAGTCTGTGATCATATTAGCAGCGGCAACCACGTTGCTACAGAGAAACATAATGATCATTAAAAATTCCTGAAGAAGCTGTTAAGTCCGCTTCAATTGGCTTTCTCGTATTGGCGAGACAGCGGTGAGAAAAGAATAAAGGCACTAATTCGTAGCCAGGTAGCGTCAGATCAGAGTTGTCTGAGAGGTGTGGGTGGGGATCTACCTGTGTTTCACTAAGTGCCAAAAAAGCTGCTCTGTTATTTACTGTACTCGTATTTTTTCGGCCTAAAAAGGCAAATGAGCAATTAGACCTTGTCAAGAAACACTAAGGAGATTCTATATAAGACACTCATCATCCTAATTCTTCTTTATGGTACAGAAATATTTGCATTATCGAAGGTAGACCGAGATATCCTTGGTCGTTTTGAACGAAAAGCATCACTCAGGGAGGCTAACTCTACCACAGGAACTTAAGTTGATGACATATTAATGTCAGATGGGAGGAATGCAAGGATTTATGGGAGTAGATAGATGCCGATAGGGACAGAAATGAGTGCGTTAAAAGTAACGATTTTCGTAACAGAGGCTGAGAACAACAAGCAACGGTATTTGTAAATCATTTTTTATTTGGCCTCCGATTCAAAAGCCGTGGTAGTCATTATAATGACTGCATATCTGAAGTTTCGCCCAGTCTATGAGTTTTTAGTGGACATTCATAATGAGTTTGATATGACATTGACACAATTCACACATATACGAGTAGCTTCACGACAAAATGGAACTTTTTTTCAGTACATCTCATAAAGTCGATAGTCAGCATTTTCCTATTTTTCATGTATAAGTCTGACTTCCTTATAAGCATGCATATGTGCTGTTTTAGGAAAGCCACAGACGGACAGAAGGGTGGCTTCAGAATCGCTTATTCAGACATTGAGCGGCAGTATTTATAGCCCAGTTTACAGATAACTTCTGCCTTATGCTCCTCTTCCGGTAAGGATTTCCGGCTAAATACTGCATGTTTTTGCCATATGTACGAGTACGTTTCGAAGGTATAACTAAACGCGATATTGAGTTAAGAATTGCCTAAGAAGGACAATAGGTCCCTACTACACGTAGGTTTTGGTATTCATTGGTAGATTTTGTGATCATCTTTTTGTCGCGTGAGTGAATACCTATACAGAGACCAGCTATGTTCTAGGCAGGGTTACACTTTCTCAAATATGCCTTTCGTCACTGTGATTTGACTGGGCTTTCAGTTGATTACCGGCATGGATAATGTTACACTTTAGTCTAGCTCCGTGGTGAAGAGTAAGGTAAGTAGGGAATGTTGAGAAAGATTCGGAAGTTTGTTGGAGTTAAAAAGGAGCACTCATGGTTGGTTTGCCATAGATATTGTGCCGTTGCCATTTGTCAAGCAGCATGAAGATGATGAAGCTACTTTGCCTGTTGTGATCAACTAACTTGTGACCAGATAGCAATGATAGTTTTTCCAATTATTATGTTTCAGCAGCTGTCAAAATATTCAGTAAAATTTGCCATTTCATCATGTTTCGTTTCACTCTTTCCGAACATGCGGAAATTTTAAAAATTGTTATCGAAATTCCGGCTCAACGTGAATACGCAACCTGAATTTCGTCGTGAGGTCGGTCGTCATCATGGCTCCAATGTGCAGGCAATTCGTCGCATAGTGGAAAAATTTGAGCGTGAGTACACTCTTTTGGATCTTAAGCCACCTGCCAGATAGATATTGGTGCGATATGAAGAAAACATGCCAAAGCAAAAAATGTTGGAAAATACATCAATTTTCAAATTGTATCAGTAGTTGTCAATATGTCCACCTTTGGCGCGAATAATGAGACGGCCGAAGAAAGCATCGCACGCTGCACCCAAGTGGCTCTGCGGAATTTTGGCCCATTCCCTGCGAAGTGCTTGTTTGAGGTGGTCCAAACTTTGGTATTTTTTAGTGCCAACCTTCGCCTTCAAAATACCCCAGACAGAGAAATCCAACGGATTTGTATCCGGGGAATTTGCAATCCATTGTGTCGAAGATATGAAGTGTGGAACATTGTTTTTTAACCAATCTTGGTTGACGCGCGCTTTGTGAGACGGTGCCGAGTCTTGTTGAAATGTCCACGGTCTCCGACCGAAACGATTGTTTGTTCAATATTGCCTCTAAGACAGTTTCACGGTATACGATCGCATTAATTTTGACGCCACGGTCCAAAAATACGAGCGGAGAACGACCATCGGCGATTATGGCGGCCCAAACCATCACCATCGATGCTGCCTGCTTTCTGGTGGCCGTCCGAAGGTGTAAATTTTCGAAGGACCTCCCTGGCAAGTGAACTCGGTCATTTTGTTTGCTGACATATTGCTCGATAACAAATGGCGTTCATCCGAAAAAACCAAACCAAATTCGGCAACTCACCACTTTCGTGCAAGCGTAGCAACTCCTCCGCTCTTTCGACTCTAACTTTTTTCTGTTGCTGTGTAAGATCGTGTGCTTTTTGGAACTTCAGCGGCTTGAGCCCAAGCTCATTATTCAGTATGTGTTGCATCCGTTCCAACGATATGTTGAGCTCACGAGCCATTTTTCTTCCACTTCGACGCGGATTTCGCTCAATTCGAGCCTTCACTTTCCGAACCATTTCTGCTGATGTTGCTGGTTTTTTATGACCACTTCCATGGTGTTTTCTAACGCTGCCAGTATCACGGTAACGAGCTATGGTTCGAGACACAAATGATTTATTCACGTTGAGGTGCTGGAGGGCTTGTGGTTTTCCAGCTAAATATAAAGCAATCACACTATCACGTTTGAATTCCATCGCGGATAAAAATTTTTCAACACAACTGAGACGCAAATCGTTTAAAAGACTTGGAAATAATAAAATTACCTGTCATGTGTCAAAATTTGAGCTCACTATCATGAACGGTTTGGAAATTATAGCAGTCTGAAGTTGGTTGCAGTTCGAGTCATTCAGGGTGTTCTCTACTTGGGAGCTGGAAATGTGGGGTGGAGATCCGGATTTTGGTCAAAAATTTATCTTCTCGGACGAGACCCATTTTTGGCCCAGCAGCTATGTCAAAAAGCAAAATTGGCTTATTATCCACAAGTCGGCTACGCATTAATGCACCCACAAAGAATGACTGTTTAGTGCGGTTTATGGCATGGCGGCATCATCGGACTTTATTTCTTTCGAAATGAGGAAGGAAACACCGTTACCGTCAATGGTCTCAGGTATAGAGCCATGTTTACCAACTTTCTGTGGCCAGAACTCTGCAAAATCGATCTATATGAGCTGTTGTATATATCCATTGTTCCAAGAAGACGGCGTTACATGCCATACAAGCGATGCAACGCTCGAAGTTATGAAGGAGTATTTTGACGACTGGCTCATCTCACGGCGACCGTTCATCAATTGGATGACGTGATCATGCGATTTGATACCACTCGATTATTTCTTTTGGGTCTTAGTCTACGCTAACAAGCCCACCATTTTGGAGGAGCTCGAGGCCAACATTCGACATGCCATTGCCGGAATAATGCCGCACATATTGGACCGAGTCATCAAAAATTGGACCGAACGCTTGAAAAACTGCCAGCGAGGCCGAGGCGGCCATTCGAATGATGCGCATGAATGGCATGAATGTGGCTTCAAAATAAATCCAGAATCAATTTTGTATCTCACACCGTTGTTGTTTTATTTAAATTTGTTTTCCTATCGTTCTTATTTGGTCACCCTATATTAGCTCTTTGGTGATGATGTGTTAATGAAATTTTCTTTATCATGGTGCTGTTAACTGTTGATTAGTATATTCATACAAGCTCAGCTCATAGGTTCCATCTTCACCAATTTATATTTTTGAGAGCCTTTGTGGTTTTGTAAGGTATTCCACCTCCATGTCAAATTTGCAGAGAATTTTATATCCATTCTTGACTTTTTGAGAGTATCTGCTCGATAATTGATTCCTCTACTTTTTCTTGAGGAGTTCTTTAGCCAAGTTTATGAGTATCCTCGTGATGTTGCGACATAGATATTGAACATATATTAAGACAGAGCCAGATGGTCAGTCTGGTTTTATATTTGTTAGTCAAGTTAAGTTTGTTTGATAATAAAAAAAAAAAAATCCCCTTCGTTAAGTCTACACTTTTCCAACACGTGATGTCTACTTTGTTTGCAATAAACCTTCGAACTTTCAAGAACTTCGTCAAAACAATTGTTAAACTATTCCCCCAATGCAAATCCAAGCGGTCAGGGGATGTTCGTCGATATCTAAAACACAAGTAATTAAGCTTTTATAATGAACAACAATTTTTTACTTTGGTCTCTAAAAGGTTTTCACAAAAATTTTCTGATATGGTTTACTATGTATTTATTTAAAAGGTTCTCTAAAATTGTTCACTTTGTACGTCGGTACTGTGCTTTGCTTTTGGTATACATTTCCTCCGTATGCCACACACACCGGAGTACAATTGGTTCACTTAGGCGAATACTTGTGCATTTTATCTATTTACTGAGTACACCTTAAAAAAAAAAGTTTTCGTCGCCCTCTCTTATAGAGATACGAGAATTGGTACACGTACGGATACCATGAGTAAAATCCAACTGTTGGATTGTTCTGGTAAAATTCCTCAAAACACAGAGCACGTTGTTTTCGGTCCAAAGTAAAAAGTAACAGAGCAACAGAATGCGAGTGTACATATAATATTGCGTATGCGCTCTATACCCTCAAAAAAGCGGCATACCTTCACCCGCAACACTATAGATACTTTTGCTACCCGTTCAACAGAGCACACACAGAACAGACATAGGGTACACCCCCGGCAATGGCAACGGCAAAGGCAAAGGCAAAGGCAAAGTGTAGAGTGTAGAATATTGAATGTATCCCCAGTCTCGAGATAATCCCGCCATAGACTGCCAACTAAACGGACGTACCGATACCGACGACAATACTATCTAACAGAACGGAATTGGATGTTTAAAGCTCTGTTGATTCGCGTTTTGGTTTTAGTCAGTCACAAGCGTACGGATCCTCAGGTAGTTCGCGGTTAAACACAACCATTTTGGTCTTCATCTTCAATTCAAACTGTTGTCTCGTCCGAAATAACCGTTGTACGCTCCGAAACCGTTTCTATCTTTTTTAATATTAATTTAATTTTTCTGTGTATGACTCGTCCTAATTTTTTTTATAATAAATATTAAATAAAAAATAAAATAACAGATCCTGCATTTCGAAAAACACTGCATAAAACCCGCATCCTTGTAAACTTCTAAAGATTTAATTTAATAATAATTAATTTCATAATTAAAAATAAAAGAGTAAAAAAAAGAAAACAAATTCAAAAGCGTGACCCTTGTGTTAAGGTGGTGCCAAAGGACGAAATTGAATTTTTACCAAAAGCGAAAATAAAATTTATTTCCAAAAGTATCTTATAAATTTTAAATAAGTGTTTAAACCAGTAAAAAAAAACAAAAGTAACTCGCAAACAGTTCAAAAATGGCTTATTCTTGGGAAAATCGTGTCGACTTTGTTGTCCGGTACATGTACGGTAAGTGCGTTTTCGAATATTTCCGATTTATTTCCGATAGAACTATACAATACATACATATGTATACGTACAAGTAATTGCTGTTAAATACCTTTAAGAAATACCTTTTGTTTTTTTATACCCGTTTGAAAAGGTATTGAATATCCTTTTTAATATGGAGATCTAAGACCTGCATACCACCGGTCTCAGGGCATCAAAAATCAGAATAACAAAATAAATTTTTTGAAAGGATCTCGAAAAGGATAAAGGAGTTTTTATTTTTATTCCGGTTAAAAATCAAACGCGGGAGGTAGCGGCTGAGTAGCACTGGTGGCCTTAGGCTTTTAGTGTCGAATGAGTTTATGAATTTATAATTTTTCTTCTTTTTTGTTGATTTTTTGTTTTGTATTTGCATATTACATACTCGTATTCGACCCCTCTCGCAGTCGTTGTCATCATCGTAATCATATGCCGAGACGTAAGAGAAAAACTTTATGATTTTCAATATTTTACAATCCAAAATGAGGTGTGTGCTTGCGACAGATAAAGAATAAAGTTTACTCCGACTTAAAAAAAAGTCGGAGACTCAATGGAATATATGGAGAATTTAATTTTTAATTTTTATTCGAACGGGAATTATTTAAAAGATACAGGTGGAGTGTTTTTGTTTCTTCGTAAGGGCATACGGCTAAAATGAATTGGCATTTATGAAATTCTAGGTCTGAAATTTGCTCAAAGATGAGGGCACACAATTTTTGGTAGAGGTTTTTAATAAATTGAATTGAGATTTGTTTTTGTTTGTATGTAAATTTATTTTTAAATTTAATTTTGAATAAAATTAAACAATTTTTTATTCGTATAGTGAGTGTTAGTTTTTTTTTTTTTAATTTAAAATTGTTAAAGAACAATATAAAATTTATTTTTTTTTATATTTTCATTAAATTAAATTTCCTTTCGGACAAATATTTATAGAAGTCATTAGTGTTTTTATACATAAACAAAAAATAAAAATAAATTGCCTGGTTACATTGTCTCGAACATGTTAGTGAACATTTTTTTCCAATGATATAGTATTTGGATGGTTGGGGTTCCAGTTCGGGGCTAACGTAAACCTAGACCAAACATTTTTTTTTCAGCAAGACAAGTCCTAATTCAACTGCCTTCAATTGTATTTTCTGAGTAGGTTGCTGTTATTAATTATTGATCTTTGATCCTGCATATCTTGCTTGACTTGGTTTATATGCAGGTACTCGTAGTATAGTTCGCTACTGGATCTCCTTTTTCGGAAGTGTCACCGTACTTGTTTATTTACTTTTGATAGAATATAAGCTTCAGTAGCATAGAGCAGGACTGGCTTCATATATCTTTGGATAAAGTTCCATAGTTGATTTTTTAGTCTGAAGAAACATTTCTAGACAAGTTTTCGTCTTTTAATCTCTCTTTCCTTTTGGATACCTGCTTTGCACTTTCTATGCAACAAGTTCTGTGTCAACGTTGGAATTCCAGTTTTCCAGAATAATAGCGGCATTTTTTTGTATGTCTCTGTTCACTTTCAGACTATCATGCATTGTTTATTAATAATAAGTTTTTATTATAGATCAAACCGTGTACGTGCAGTAGTTGCTTTAGAAAACATTCAGCAACGATGTGTAAAGATAATACTACAAAAACTTTGTACTCGGAAATATGCCTTACGACTTTTGCCCGAATTAAATAATGGATTATCCAGTTAGAGTTTAAGGATTTTACGGCGCTATCATTGTGATAGCTGCCAATATTTCTGGTAGACTATTCGGGAATATATAATACTTTAACACGCCCCCGCTATGGGAACAGTTCCTGGTGATAGTTCAATTCAAGGTGTGATAGTGACGTGTAAAGTAGTCGCGTTTGTGCAGAAATTGAAGTTTTTGTATCATTTAGCGTCGTTAGTTGGGAAAGCATTAGATAACAACAGTCAAAACACTATCTAAGAATCAATTATTCTCGAGAGAGCAGTTCATGATTTAGGAAATTATTCAGTAGTGCTTAATATGCAGTAGGCCAAGCCAGATACCTAATTGATATCGACTTGAATCGAATAGACTTTAGAAAAATGAAATGCCGTCAACATTCCGGACTTGGTTTTAAGTCTCACATCTTCTCTTGGCTCGTCAGACACTTGCTTACTTACATGGGTGACGCTATAATTCGGGGTCTGGTCTTTAGTTAACTGCCTCCAGTTGCGCGCTCCAAGTCGGTGTCGGTTGAGGTCACCTTCCATGTATTGTACATACTTGTGTGTGCCACGTAAGATGAGGTCTCGCTCTACTGCATTGTCCATTCGCTCTACATGTCCATCTCAGACGACTGATGTGCAGTTTACTGACGACATCGATGTCGCGGTTCAGCTCATATAGTTCGTCGTTGAATCTTCACCTCTAAAGTCTAAAGCAAATGGGATCGAATATTTTTCGAAGGATTTTTCTCTCAAAACGACTAAGGATATCTTCATCTCCTTTGAATAGAACCCATGTAGGGGAACGAATTGGGCCTTACTACTCAATTGCCTTCTTAGCCCAAAGAAATAGTAATTAGCAAGAATTTTTTTAATTTTATTTCTGCTCACGTGTTGTTGGCAGAATTTATAGCAGAGACAAGGTAGACGTCCCTTATGTCGAAATTGTAAATACATAACTGTCGACTGTGACATTCTGTCCAATTCATCGATGTTCTGTATGCCTTGTTGTTGATAGCTATACCGCTGGCCCTCTGACTTCTGCCAACTATGTATGTCAATATCACCGACGTTCGCTAGCAGTTGTACAGATTTTTGAAAGGTTGTGCCTCCAGTGTTCGCTTGTGAGTTTTGCACAATTCTTTCAAGTACGAGTATGATGTTAAAGAAATCACTTAACAGCGCGTTACCGACCTTCAACGCAAAGGCGACCGTTCTCAGTCGTCTATCTGCACTGATGAACGAGCTTGTTAGAGATGCCAAAACTAGACATGGCTCTACATAGGTCGTCTCTATAAATTCTGTCATATTCGGCCTTAAATTCGATGAGGAGAGGGTTGGTATCGATTTAGACTCGGTTTCTTCCAGGATCTGGCGGAATGCGAAGATATGGTCGATTGTGGACTTTCCTTTTTATAGTTGGTGCTGTTGAAGGGTCTCCTTTTGTGCAGATCGGGCAAACGGTGCGGGGATTCCATTCATCAGGCATACACTCTTCTGACCAGATCTAAGAAATGAGTTGGTGTATGCTCTCATCTAAATCTACAAGATTTCCTCCTTCATCTCACCAGGTTTTTGTACGGTTCTTCTCACGAACAGGTCTTGCCCTTCGTTGCAGCGCCGCTTTATATGCTTCTTGTTAAGACGCATGTGTCTGCCGGCATTCTTCATCAAGCCATTTGCGGTGTCTCTGATGGCGCGTTGGAAGCTTTGCCACTCATCTTCGGTACTTGATGCTGTCCGCATAGGAGTTAAGAGATTTCGTGATCAGCGTTTGGCGAAGATTTCAGTGGTCCCTTGCGATTGTAGCTTTTATACGTTATATCTTCTCACAGCAGTTCTTCTTTATTGTGGCGCTTGGGAAATCTGCTATCACACCTTGGCTACAACAAGGTGGTGATCAGTCTTGGGTGCCCGGAGAGTTCGGACGTCCAGAAGAGTGTAGGCGTGTCTTACGTCGATCGCAATGTGATCAATTTGATTTAGCGTTTCATGATACGGGGGCCGCCATGTCCCTAATAATAGCAGTATAAACACTATTCTCTCCGGAGTGAACTCCTTTAGCCTTGAGGGTGTCAAATCACAGTTTTCTATCTTTTAAAATTCAACCCTGCAAGGGAAAACCGAATGAAGTTCGAATGAGGCAGAAAAGACGGCATCACATTTCTTTAACATGTCAAGTTGTAACACGAGTAAAATTGGGTTAAAAGTATTACAGTGTTCCAAAAATAGTAAGGGATGGTCCAGAAAATAAATTTAAATAAAAAGAGGTTTTTTTTTTTTTTTTTGAAAAATTATTATTCTTTGTCATTTAACGTTTAATAATAATTTAGGGTATACGTATATGCACTACGACTGGCAATTTCAAAGTGTATCCTGCCGATTAAATTTGTGACTACTTCTTCTCTCATCTGGGGTTGTACATCCGCAATAACTCGGCGTATATTATCTTCCAAAGCTTCAATTCTTCCTGGTTTATCAACGAAAATAAGAAATTGAGCGACGTTGGATCGAAGGATCTTGGTGGCTAATTTAGTCCAATGTTGAATACACCTTCTCTCCACACTTCGAGTATAATAAATCGATGTTATTTGTGTCAATATGACACGTAGCTTCATCCTGCTGAACTGAAAAATTTGTTTCTCCAGTAACACAGGGCTCAACTGCGGTGATATTTTCTTTGGAATGTACTGGCCCCATCTAGTCGTTGACGATGTATCATGAACCTTTAAACTAATGAAAAATCTATCCACATCAAGACGAATAGCACGTTGAGATGAGCAATTACTTCGTTCACAAAATTGATGGAGTGTTTGTGTAACTGAACACTGGTTTGAGGAATGACATTCCACGATTTGGATTCGTTGCTACGATGTGAATCAATCCATTATGAATTGTTAGATATTATTGAAAGCAAAAAATCATTAACACGTTAAAAAAACGATAGCTTGTTTGGTAGTTATCCTTATTACGAACCCGGCGCCTCTTACATAAACACACTTTATAAATTAGTAGTCATCCGTCAGAAATATAAGAAATTTTGCCTCATCCCAACATTCAACTAAAATGATACTGCAGCCATTAGATTCTTAGGCAAGGCCAATATGCTTATTTTGCAGCCATTACTCACAGCTTCGCTCTCTGATTTCCTGTACAGGAATGGCAACGTGCGTTAAATTACGATATTAACAGCATAATTGAATGGGGAATAATACAAAAAAAGAAGACAATGTTGTCTTCTGTAGTTTAGGTGAAATTTAAATACACAGTTATTAGCAATGAGCGGCACTTACATCTGCGAAATATCGAGGATTCAAAACCAACTGTCAATAGAAAACTTTAAAAAAAAAATTGTTTGACTCCATTCAAAAAATTGTATCCCTAAATCTCTGCGTACTGAAATCGTTATTACGGGCGATTTTAATACACAATACATAATTCTGGCTGGCTTCGACATTCTGGACAGGCAACGCGCGAAAGACGGTGTATTGATAACTTCGCTGCGGAAAGGAACCTGACCCAGCTTATAAATGAGTCCACGCGAATACCAGACGTTGACAGTCATACCGCCAACACCCTGGACTTGTCTTTAACTTTTCACCCTGATAAGTGCAAGGTCGATATGCAATTCTATCCAGGCTCGTCCGACCATTGTGTCATAGCAGCTAATTTTTCGTATTGTTAGATTCGTAAAAGAACCGTATGGAAATATATCCCTCATCGGATGAAGAGTGCTAAAGTAACAGAAAAGACGTGGTACGACTCGAGCTGTAAAGGGGCGGTCAGGGTTAGAGAAAAGTTTTTTTTCTGTCCTTCAAGACCAACCCGACAGAGCAAACTGAAAAAAGTTCAAAGGAGCCAGGAATGACTGCAACGTCTTTCTTAAGCGTATGAAATTCCAATACGACCAAAACTGAGGCAAAAAATAATACAATGTTTCAAAGCCAGTAATAATTTTTGGCCGTTCGTTAAAAATATTAACATTCCAGCTATTAGCTCTTTGGAAAAGGCCAATGTACTTGCCGTACACCTTGGGGCCAGCTATGCCTATACCTAAACTTCAGTGCATTGAATTTTCATTGAGTCGAACTCACTTTCACACTCGTGTAGTAGCAAGAGTGCTTAAAGATCTTAAAATTCACAAATCCGGTGGTACAGGTGGTATATCTCCCCTTCTTCTGAGTAGCTGTTCTTCCTCGCTGGCAAAATCACTGCGTAAGCTTTTTCATCAATCCTACTCTTTAGGACTCTTTTCAAGCAGATGGAAAACAGCATTTGTCCAGCCTTAGGGACAGGCGTATTTCCCTTTCTCTCTTCCTACAGACCCATTGGACTTAAGTTCCTTCTTTCCAAGGTCATGGTAATTCTGATACACCGTGAGCTCATGGAATATTTCGAAACACAAAAGCTTAAACTTAATGACCAACAGTACGGCTTTCGTAGCAACAGGTCCACTGGTGATTTGATGGGATGGGAAAAAGCCTTCGTCAATCTTGATATTTCTAAGGCATTTGATAGAGTTTGATATCTTGCATCGTCGAAACCGAACAATTTTCCAATCTCGGTCTGTATGTCAATGACAATTTACATATTGATGTCAAAAATTCTGCGAAATGTCTAAGATTGTCCAAGCTATGTACATATTGAACAGACCTTCATATATGTGTATGGCATTTATCCGCGCAAATTTTTAATACAGTGCCCACGTCTGGTCAGCTGCGCCTAAAGCCATCCCCGCACCTGCTAGACTGGATTCAACACCGTGCGATAAAACTCATAGGTGATGCTGACAATGGACACCCTCGAATACCGACGTAATGTCTCCTGTCTCACTTTATTTTAACGCTATTCCCACCACTAGTGCTCCATAGAACTCGCCAGTAGCGACACTATGTAATGTCGCTTGCTTTATCTTGTTGTATTGCTATTTCCGCCATCCAGTGCTTCAATATTTTGCCCTACAATTGTATTCTATTCCTTAACACTTTCAACCGTAATCCGTCAAGCTATGAATGCTCATCAGTTTACCTTCAAGCCCACCTTCGGAAATTCGTAATTTTTTCCTAACCTCTACAGCTCGCTTACAAAATCCTTTGTCGAACTTTTTATTTCCTACTCATTATAACCTTGATACATTTAAAACCAACGAGCATTAGTATCTTTCTTTCTTTCCTTTCCAATCTTCTTTATATCCGCTCTGTGTAAGGGTTGCGTTTGTAATGCCTTGGGTGCAAGTCACGTACAATAATAGAAAGAAGAGTTAAAGTCGACTTAAATGGAGCCGCGAAACTTCTACAATATCTAGACGCTCATTGTAACCAATTCGATTAATGGTTTGTTAAGCAGTCCAAACCAGATAACCGTTTGCAGTGCTTTTATTGATACTGATTGTGATCTCCATGTGTCGACAAATTTTACCATAATACCGACTATTAGAGGAGGTTCTCGGATGGCAGTTCAATCTAACAAATTTATGCCGGTTCCCACGAATGTAACCTTTACTTTTTTTTACAATTTGCATCTCCCTCAGGAGATACACAGAAGATTATGGAGCAAAGGTTTCCATAAAATGAATTTATTAGTTATTATTCGTATTTCAAACAGAAAATTGTATGAGATAATTAATATCCGAGGTATCCAAGAAAGGTTAAAGATACATGCATGTCCTTGAAAGGCTCCTTATTCCTCATCTTTAACAGGTTACCAGTAGAATTCATTGAAAACTGTTGAAAATGGTGAATATTTCATTTGAAGAAAGCGTATCCTTAAATTTTGTTTGTATTTATAATATCATATGGCCAAATATTGGCCAAAAAAGATAGGAGTTGCAATAGTGGCTCAATTGTGACCACCGATGTGGAATATATTAACATGTTGTGGCGAAGAACAACGATGCATAGAGTTTCCCCAAGATCGTTGCTGTTGATACCATTCGCATCCTGTGTGTCAAATTCATCAGCTATATTGTTCTTAGAACTTCAGAGTAGTCTGAAACCTGACCACGTTACCGACCATTCGACAGTTTTCAACATCCCTGACCTACGCCTATATTCTAGGATATAATAATTCATAACGCAAAATATACTCTGATACTAACCCTAATGATACACTTGCTATTCAAAAGGAAATTGTTTGCTAGATATTTTCGGAGTAACGTTACATACTTGCCCAAAGCGAACATTCCAAAAATATGTCATTCAACCCTGTATCATCTTAGAAGCATATCATTATTTTCTTACTGATTAATGGTAACTGAATCAATGTTCGATCCTTTCTATTCCATCATACTTCCTCTTTATCTAATTATTGACATCATCCATTAGATCACCTTTGGCAACAAAGGAAGGATTATCATTGTACTTGGTCAGTTTTCCTGTGAACTAATTAATCAGGCTTTAACTCATTATACAATGCTTTAATATTGCATCCTTAGTAGTCCTTATTTTTTAATGACTACCATTTTGACAAAAGGGCATTCAAAAAACAACCTGCTCAACAACTGCGTACGATACCCGTACTTTCACTGAATCGTCAATCCCATTGACGAATCAAATTAACGACATAAATTCGACAAGACACCAGATACGGATACCTACAAACTTCTCGGATAGGTGGGGTTTTGGTATTCGTATTCGAATTTCTTCAGAATTTTTTTTTTTTCGGAATGGCTATAGGCAAAGATATGGTAAACGGAAGACACAGTGAGAGCAATTATATCGTAACTTAGGGTGTCCTAACAATGTTTGTACGGGATACGGTACACGGTTCTTCCACCCACAGTACTCGTATTGTGCTATCAGAAGCAAATACTATTTTTGTCAAAATAAACAAAAAGAAAACGCCAAGATGCTCCGCTCTCCCCCTAAATTTTTAATTGGAGGAAATTACTCTGGCCGCCATTAATATTGCAGAAGGAGTCTAACATACATATATATTGTAATTGACTATGCAGAAGGGGATGTATTGAATGGATCGGGTTTACATGTGCCGGGTTCTCTCCTAAAAACTGTTGTAAGGGTGATTAAATGGTACTTAATTTTCCAACTTTCCGAGAAATTCCGATTCCAATTTGAAAAATATAAAAGGATGGTGAGGGAACAGAGATATGGGTGCGTGATGAGAGATTTATTCGACAGTTTTCATCGTCTTTTGTCCGAAAAGGGATCGACGATTTATTGGAGCAAATCATTTAATGAACTGCTCACCAAGGTCCAGTCGTTTAGATGTTTACTCGTAATTGGAAATGTATTGCCTAAATGATTCAATTACATCACTTTTTAGGTTAGCATCAGAATGTGTCTATTAGGTCAATGGGAAAATTCATTCTTTTGAATTGGAGTGTGACTTTACACTGGGTGTGAGCATGGGAATATGCCTACTCTTTTAGGCATGTGACCAGGGATTGAGAACAATTCGCAGAGATTTTGGCCTGCTATTTCACCTTTATGTATGCAAATTTAACTTAGTTCAATTGCTAATTTAGCTTAACCTAAATTAAAAACTAACAAAATGACTTAAGAGTTAGGAACCAAGGAATTGGTTTGAAACGAGGAGTGCTCAGCTTGATATCAAAAACGGAGAGGCTTGAGTTGAAGTTTCCGATATACCATACGTGACATCAATTCATTGGAACCATGAGAGGTATACGGAATATAGAACAGATGAGGAGGGTTAGTGTTGAAGTAAATACGACTAGAGTTGTAAAGAGAGGTGCAATCCATCGAACCAGAGAGCTACATCAGTTAAGAAGTTTGAAGAGGTCTCGATAAGGTGGTAAAATAAAACAGTTATCCCAGGAGTAGTTATCGAGGAATTTTCTTGATTCGGGATATATGAACTCGCCGAAAGGGGGACCACACTTGGCTGACTTATTCGAGGAAGGGTCGGACAAAGTTAATGTAGAGTGACCTGGTCACATAGGGGTTGGAATACTCTCTCATCATTTGATAAAACCAAGTAATGAGTTGGCTTTACGGATTATCGCATCAGTATGTGGGTGGAAGTTTAACTCTCTATCGTAAAAGATTTCAAGATCGCGAAGGGATTGCCACATGCTGTATGGGTTGGCCATGCAGAAAATAAAGTCGAGGAGGACTCTGATTACACTTACGTCACAAAGTCATAGATTGACATTTGGGGACATTAAGCTCTAAATAATTTTTTAGTCACCAAGTAGAAAGCCTATCAAAATCTTTTTCAAGAAGGATAGAGTGAAGAAACAGTTTTGGAGAACTTGATGTCGTCGGCGTTTACGAATAGGGGGAAGTTTTTAATAGTTCCCTCAAGATTATTTATAGTTAAGATGAAATGAAGAGGACCTAGATGGGTGCCTTCTGGGTCACCAGAAGTGGCTAAGAATGGAATTGATGGGACTGACCTAAAGTTGACACTCTGCTTCAAATGATTTGTTAAGGGTAATTAGAGGATAACTTTAGTTAAAGGTCTAATTCATTAACCAGTAGCCATTGCTATTTTAAAGCAGTACAAAAACAATTTCCATATTAAAAAAAAAATTGAATTTTACAACCACCCACCGAACTTAAATTCATTTTAAAGAACTTGTAAGTAATCTTGTAAGTTCGGCTTGATTTACAGACCTAATTTGTTCAGTCTGAAATCTGTCCACTCTTTTTTAATGTGGAGACTTCCGGATATACGCGTACTTCTTATTAGAACATATTTTGTTACTTTCGTATCATTTTTAACTCCGCCGCTGCAATTTTTCCTTCATCGTCATCGTCATCGTCATCCGAATTTCCTTGATGGTCAACGATAGAGCTTAAGTATTATGCCGCATCGATTGCCAGGAAGTTTAATAGTATTGCGTTGTCGACTGTATAGAACGCTCTTGTATATTTTCATAGAATGCAACATTAGTTTTTGTTTTGCTTTTGCCTTTAAATAGTGAAACACGAAAGCACTATCTACACTTGTTACGCATCCGATCGTCTCTTATCATTTCATTGAACAAAATCGCAAGCCATTTAAATTCAGGATTTGTGATTGTCTCCCATATTTCAGAGGGTATGTGATTCGCCCGGCTATATGCCCTCGGTTCATTCCTTATTATTGCTTCGCTAACTTTGGCTTCTGTGAATCTGCATTAAAGTGCTCTTCCCATCTATCGCAAATTTGGTTCTTCCCCGTGAGGTAGTGTCCCTGACTTCAATATACGTATTTTGGTGATTGAGTAATTTCCAAATTTTTTGTTTGTGCCACAAACTGAAACATATTAGCTCGTTTATTCATGCTTCGGAGTTCTGTTGTCTGTCGCCTGCTTATATGTATTGTAGGTTGGAGGAGGTACTTCTAACTTCCGATACAACATTTGTAGCTTAACTCAAGACTCACTTTACAAATTTCACATTTTCCGTTGTATTTAGTCCAGACTTGAAAGACTTTTTGTTGCTTACCCCGATTTTCGTCTCATCGTTCCACCGCCACGTTTCTTTATTTATGTGGGGCCGGTCTTTTGAACACCGAACAGTCTTTTTTCCTCTTTTATGACATTTTGGAGCTATTCTCGCAAAATTTAACGCACGTGTCCGGTTTGCGTTGGTTTTTTTTTACAAAAAATTCTGTCAGTAAAAGCCAGTGCTGATTTGCTAGTGGTTAAGGTTTTAGTAGTTTTTATAAAATATTACTTGCAATCACATGTTGACGCCTTCCATTTAGTTAGACTGCAGCAATTTTAGCATCGAATTAGTCATAACTGCTTCACTCCACTCGTTGAAATTGTTGACAACATCTCCGTTAAAACTGCAATGAACCAAAGGTAGCCGTGTTTATTCTTTTTGACTTTTCGAAGGGAACTGATTCGGCGAATAATAGCAAACATTGTGATAAGCTCTATTATAGATTTAAATTGGAAAAGAAGGGCATTACATTGATTTAAAATGACCTTAGGAAAAGATACCATCTTGCCAGGTTTTATTGAATGGAGTGGTTCCAACAGTGCTGAGGTTTTTTAATGGCGTTCCACAAGACTTAGTACTTGGCCTATTGCTTTTCGTTCGGATTCCTGTATGACATTTAACACAATACTCGTACAAAATACAACAAGATTATTTAGATTTCATGTTGACAGATCAACCGTTACGATATCGCTACGATTTAGAATTTGCATCTAGAACTTGCAAAATAAACAGGGATACATCATGTGAATAGCTCTGAACCACCATCTTACTGCAGAATTCTGATAGATTAAAAAGGTTGAAGAGTAAAAAGAAAATGTAGTTGCATTAAGAAAACCTGGTGGTCTCAAAAAAAGTATTATCCAAGTAGCACTTCTGCCGCATTGAGAGCGGCTCCATAGATTTCATCATTCGAGAAAAGTTTTAGTTTGTAATCAGCTTGTCTCGGATGCGATCCAGAAAATTCTGAACATAGATATATATAAAATATCTTACGACTTACCGTTCTGCAGGCTTTTCTTTTACGGACATGCAGCTACCTGTTTGTAACATCCAATTTTGTACCTAGCCGATGTTCTTTGGCTGTAAGTTTTTTTTATTAACGAAAAACTTTAGTTTGGCTTTTGGTTTATATTTATTTGATGTCTTAAATTTTTTTTCCATTAAGTCGAGAAAATGATATCGGCTAGTGCAAATCGCAAAACGAACGGTTAGGCGACCGGAAATGCAGCCCTCAGAATTTCGGTTGTGGCTCATGCAGTATCCGTCGTCGCTTCATCCTGTTGGAATCACATGTTATCCAGTCCCAATTCATCTAATTAAAGAAGGAGAAAGTCGTTGAGCATGGCTCTGTAGCGCTCATCGTCCATATTAGTCGTTTGGCCCGCAGTGTTTTCGAAAAAATTAGGCCCGATGACGCCTCCAGCGTAAATAGCGCATCATGCAATAATTTTGAGCGGATGTAATGGCTCTTCGTAGGTTATACGCGGATATTCGGTGCCCCAGAAGTAATGATTTGCTTATGCACATATCCACAGAGATGGAAATGGGCCTCATAGCTCATGATAATTTTCGATGAAAAGTTGTTTCCCCCGTGGTCGAGATTCAGGATGGCTTGAGCGTAGGTTACATGCACTTGGCGCTCAACAGCTAACAGCTAACGCACTGTCTGCAATTTGTAAGGGAACATCCTACAGTTTTAAACCAAAATTCTCTATAAAGACCGCCGATTGATGCCCAATTGCGTGCCACGTCGTTTGGTCGATACTCCGGGATCCTCTGCGACATCTTCATCCACAACGGTTGCTTCGGGCTGGTCAGACCTGGCAGCATCTCGTGTTGTCCCATACTGTTCTAGGCGAGCTGCTAAACGTCGTAGTGTTTGCCCAGTTGGTGTCGGGCGACCGGAAAATCTGCGCCGAAATTCACGGTGCGCCAACACCACCGACGAATTATTCCGCAAAAAAATCGTAACAATTATTCCGTTCTCTTTTGGAGTATAGCGATTCATGTCTTGTTGAATTGAATAGAATTGACCTTTGCAGCCATTTGCAAAAATTAGAGCATCTTCCTAGAGGGTAAACACTTTCGTACCACCTAGTATATCTGCGATCGATTGGCCATTTGTCTTTTTTAAAGTTTCGAACCGAGAGACTGCGAATAAAAACTCTCTTATCTGGATCGGCGTCGCCTTTTAAGTGTGCCAACGTATTTAGTATTCGTAGTTGTATTTTTTTCACCTTCCTGACCGTCTGCGCAGATCTTTAATAGTTTTAAGTGACAAATTGGGTGCAACGGTTCACGTTGCTGATGATCGAACGTCGGTTGGTTGTTAAAGAACGCACTCTCTGCTCCAGAAATACGTAATTCGTTAGCATAAGCAGAAGAGTTTCGTCCCTGAGAAGACAACCACCTCAATTGATTTATCTTGTCAAGTCATGGTGTCCTATTATAGCACAGTCGGGCACAGAGTCGTCCGATAAATAGAAGATGATTAGAGGCACGTCTTCCACTAAAAATCGCGGGTTCGACTTAGTCGGTGATGCTCTTATCTGGAGATAGTCAGATTCTTGAATAAAACGATTTGTGGCTCAACCTAATGATGATATATGTAAATCACACTTGCAAATCCTGCCAGAATCAGAAGACATTTTCGGCTTATGAAATTGCTGCTTTAGAACGCTCTTTTGGTCTCACTGACAGAAGAGCGATTTGTTCCAGACAGACATGTGGGAATATGTTACATCTACATATAATCGTATGTATCATATGTTGCCTTAATCCTGTAAAGTCATAAATTATGTAAACCCAGTGTCGGTATAAAATGAAATTTCCTTCGATTTAACAAATCAGTACCTAAGGTTTAATCGCAATATATTTAACTTTTCAGTTCTTGCTTCGATGTAATTCATTTGCTAAATCAAGATCATTACATTACATGATTTATTTTATGATTTCTTGACTTTCATTATTATGAGTATTTTATAACATCTAAATCGAATGATAGTAGACAATAAATTTCCGTTGTGATACCATCTTATCCAGCAATGAGCTTCGTTACGTATCAGTAGTCATGACTACGTTCGAGTGCTTGAACTTGGATTGCTACCAGCAAGGTGCGTATTTCAGAAAGTTTCATCAGTATAATAGGTTCATCTATTCTACAATAGTAGAAGAAAAATAAAAAAATACTGCTGACGAATATAAACCACATTTGTCGTCTTCGTCGATTGATTAAACCATTTCATTCCTTCCACTGGAAATATAATAATCAGTGTTTTGTTCTTCGTTTTTTTCTCATTTGCATCGTCTCACAATTCCTCCTTGCTATCTTCTATTTATTATTGGCTGATATAGTTAAGGAAACTGCTTAACAAATACTGGTTTGAAGCTTGAAATTGATTTGAGAATATGATTTTATTTCTAAATTGGACGGAACAGCCCTTGTGTTTTACGTGGACACCTATCGAAAAAACTTACACATATGTTAATGGAATGCACTTACATCCTTGGGGGCCAGGATATATGCCTGGCCATCGCTTGTCATCTTTTGGTAATACCAGAGTTGGAACTTGTGTTGAGGGCACAAGCTGCACCTCTTGCCGATCTGAGGGTCACGGCACCAAGGACTTATTTGCTACTCCACAAAACGGGTCACCCAACTAGTGGAAGACCTTTCCTGCCACGGTGACGCTCTCACTAGGAGGTGGGTGGGTGGAGTAGTCCTGCAACCCAACAAGATCTTATGACCGACCGCTAGTAACTGGTGAAATCGTAGCAACCTTGAGTTGCGTCATCTGAAAACCGTAACGATAAGAGCAGTAATTTGCTCTATCCCCGCTTTTTATTAGACAATCTAATTAGCGGAAGAAGCCTTAATAATTGGCGAGGGCCCTCTAAATTCCTATTGTGCAATGTCACATGTAAAATGCCACATTATTCCAACATTTATCTTTTAAGCAAAAGAATTCTGGAGTCAGCAATGCTTTTCCCAGCCGCTTTGCAAACAGTAAATGTATACATAGTGTAGGTGGATACCAAGCCTAAGATTTGTATGATATTAAAAGTTGATATTATGATGCGACGCAGGCATATTGTGAGTAAAATTTGTGAACTATGGCAGCTCAAAATCGATATAAGTACAATAACATGCGTCCAAAAAAATTAAGCTGTGAAATTTGGGAAGCAAGTTTACAATTTAAACTAGCAAACGAAAGCTTACAAAATGTTTTATCAGAGAACAGGGTTGCTATTATCTTGACAGCTAGTTTCCTCGATTTTATCGAAAAAGTAAAAAAAAAAATCGGCCATTGGTTGCTGGCCATAAAGTTGATTATTAAACTTGGAATATTATTAGCTTTGATCTACCGCAAGAATGCAGTAAGAAAGCGGAAGAAGCAAAATCTTGATGTGTTCGCGATGATTTTTTGAATAGATGTTGAACGGATATACCTATAGGTACTAATAAGAAGATAGCCCATCCGGACATAAAAGCGGCAGTGGCAGATGCCAACCCAGGCAATTAAAAGATTCTTAAATGAATTTTGGGCGAATCACTTATGTATGGATTAGTACTGAACTTTAAAATGTCAGCATGCATGTAAAATGTTGGAAGAATGGTGCCAAGATTTTGCTTGGTGTTTTGAAAGGCCAGCTCCTCATAACTATAGAAACGTGGTGGGTTAACGATGAAATCCAAACAGCGGTAAAGGACGAGAGGCAAACCTTGCAACCGTGGACGAAGCACTACGGAACTAGCTTATTTGATATACTGCGTCTTGAGTAGGAATTTAGTGTGACAAAACAAAGCCATCGATATCATCATCTGGAAAATGTACCTTCCCAATCAATAAGCATACATGCAAAGGGTCTAGTCATAAATATTGATACAATTTTTATTGTAACCATTTTAAATAAAGCACCAGTTGCACTCTTCTCCAATTAACCATTATTTAAGACGTTACTTTAAGCTTCTTTGTCTTGGAAAAGATTTTTGTTTTTAGGCGTTTAGAATCACGGAATGGGGTAATATTGAAAATCGTGTCGTTGTCATTATACAAGTGTAATATGGCAAAAGGTGGAATCACTCGCTGGTTTGTTTATCGTACCTTCCACGCACTGTGAGGACTTTGGGAGCCATCAAAGCTGTGCAGGCCCGAATCAGACGCAAACTATAGAGAAAACAGAAGATCCATGTTTCGCATCATCAAAGAAGACTTGGAACTTAATGGCTACACAGGACTTAGTGCCTACCCAGGGACATAATGGACACCTGCTACGAGGGTAGTCACAGAAATACCCAACCTAACAAAGAAAACACAAACAATTTAGGAAAAAATATCTTTATTTCTCTACGTAGTCTTCTTTTAGTTCAATACACTTTGTTCTTCGACACCCTGTTTATAGTGAGAATAGTCGAGCTCCTTAAAATAGCCATCAACCGTAGACTCCACCTCTTTATTGTTGGCAAATCTTTTACCACCGGGCCATTTTTTTAAATTCGGAAAGAGAAAATAATCTGGGAGGACTAAATCTGGCGAATAGGGTGCATGAGAAAGCCATTCGAATTTTAACTCATTGATTGTGGCCATCGCGATGACGGATATATGAACTGGTGCAATATCTTGATGAAACAAAACTTGTTTCTTCGCCAAATGCGGTCGTTTTTTTCCTGATTTCATCTTTCAGACTTTGCAATAAGTTCACATAATACACGCGTATATGTGAAATAAAAAAATCCTGAAGATGGAACTGTTTTCGCTTAATTTGGAGCCGATTCTCCCTTTTGAATCCATTGTTTTGACGGTTCCTTCATCTCTGGTGTGAAGTAATGGACCACTTTTTCATCCATGGTTATGAATCGACGCAAAAACTTGGCTTTATTGCTGTGAAACTTTGCCAAACACTCAATTGAAACAACCTCACGATGGTGTTTCTGTTCCATTATGAGTAATCGCGGCACCCATCTTGCGCACAGTTTTATCATGTCCAATATCAGCCAAAATGCGATGTACTGTGCTTTTTGAAATGGCTACCATATCTGGTAGTTCACGTACTTTCAATAGACAGTCATCCAATACCATTTTGTGGTTTTTTTTCAACATCTCTGGTGAACTCATCTCATTTGGTCGATAACTGCGATGTTCGTCTTTGCAACTCGTACAGCATCGCTTAAACTCTGCCACCCAATATTTTATTGTTGTAAACGAAGGAGCAGACTCCATCAGAGTAGAATCCAGTTCCGTTTTGTTGTTGGTTGGATTGAGGCCTTTCAAATGAAGGTAGTGCCTCACATAACAATGACCAATTTGTTCCATATTTAAAAATTCATTTGAAGCATTCACTATTGATGGCTACCGAATAAATACTAAACAACGTACTGTCGTCAAACTTCAAATTTAAATTTTATAAGGTTGGTACGAGTACTTTCTACAATTGTTATTCTTTTTGAACAACACTGTCCTAGTAACAGTCGTATTGAAGCAAATACGTAAGCAAAAATTAAAAGCTCTCTTAAGGCGGTACGCTAAAGATGCTCACAGACAAATTCTGTTCACTGACGAAAAAGTTGTTACCGTCGAAGAAACTTTTAATAAACAAAATGATCAAGAGTATGCTCGGACATCAAATTCAGAACATATTCCAAGGGTTGAAAGAGGCCACCCGCAAATGTAATGGTATGGTGAGGAGTGAGCTACGATGGCATAACCAGCCTCCATTTTTGTGAAAAAGGAGTCAAGATTTCGGTGAAAGTTTACCAAACCACTGTTTTGGAAGACGTTGTTAAGCCGCTAAGCCGATAATCTTCGCAAATAAGCACTGGACAGCACAAGGCGAAAACCACTCAAAAGTGGCTAAAAAAAATGTATCCGACTTTATATCACCGGATGATTGGCCATTGTTGTGGTCCGTTTAAGAGAGAAGGCCGTGTTCTACTCATCACCAAAATTTTGAATCTTTGAAGGGAGCCTTTGACTGCGCTGTTGACAACTTTCCGATGAATGAGGTCCGTAATGCAATTGATGATTAGTCAGTGCGTCTTAGGTCGTGCTTTAAGGCAAATGGTGGCCATTTCGAATGAAGTCTTCCATAACTTGTAGGTAGGGATTTGAAAAATAAAAAGTATAAATTAAGCACGGTTTAAGTGTATACAAAATGTAATTTCACCTCATAACATTCAACAAATAATTTAAACACTTTACACCGACCCTATTGAAGTTGATCATTGGTGTTGATAGCCGTATTGGATCACGAACTTTTGATGTATGTGAAGTAGCTAGGTTCGAATCTACATTCGAGTATTTCTACGTTCATGAATTTGGAGCTTAACAGTAGATTTAGGTGGATACTTCGGTATGTCTACAATACTTTGGTCAATAATTGAGCGTATACATTCTTACAAGACCATTGTCCGGCAAGGTTAGATCAGTCTATAACAAGACTCCATGTTACCTTAACTACTGAACCACATAATTTTCTAGCAGAATTTGGTACAAAGCATTGGGCGTAATTTTAACAATATCCTTTTCTCATTGTGCCTAGCCACAATGTGTACAGAATGCCATGAATTCTTCTGAAAAAAACTCCAGAAAGGTCATGAGCCACACAGCGACCTTTTCAACTTACATCTGAATTTATTAGTAAAATGTTCCCACCATCAAAACACTATTCCCCCCTCAATAATATTATAATATCCCAAATATTCTTATTGAAGATCTGAAGAATGGAAAGTCTTTTATCCTGAATGCAACCAAATTAATGGAGTTCAAGCATTATGACCATCAACATTTTTTATTGC
Organism: Volucella zonaria; assembly: GCA_963966105.1. Taxonomy (NCBI): domain Eukaryota; kingdom Metazoa; phylum Arthropoda; class Insecta; order Diptera; family Syrphidae; genus Volucella; species Volucella zonaria. The sequence continues at coordinate 86,447,121 of OZ014533.1, forward strand.
TTCTCTGGAAAATTCCTCAAAAAAGAAGAATATCGCTTTCCCATTCCTGGATTGGCATTTCAAATAAATACGTTAGCCCAAGGTACAGTGACAAACAATCATATAAATGTTCCAAATGGTACATTAAACAGCCACAGTATAGACTGTCCGTAGTATAGGTATTTAATTCACTTCATTCGACCCCTAAAGGGACTCTCCTACAATACATGCGATATCATTAGCAACTGAGAAATCCAAGAAAATTCCTTTCAAACTTTACCCATTCCAGCAGTTACTACCTCCCCGTTTAGACACGTTCCATGGGCTAATAGGCGGCATAAGACAACGAGTTAGGAGATGGAAAAAGAGAATGAAATAAAAATTCTAATGAATATGGTATGTCAGAGCAAGTAGAGAGAATCGTCTTCTGTTTATTCCGCGCCTTAAGATCCTGGGCATAACTTGTGCCGTGTTTCTGTATTCGTATCTGAGAAAATATCTTTCTCTTATTTTTCCACAAAAGTTGTACATTAACTTCTTTGGCATATATCCGTATGACAAATGAAAAAGAAAATCAAGAAAAAAATAATTAAGTAGACAAAACCATGTCGCAATGGTATGCTCGTAGAACACCAAGGCTCGGTATCGGGTGTCGTATTGAATTTAGTTGCCACACAGAAGAGTGAGAATCAAAAGGAAGAACAGAAAGAGTTTTCCATTTTTTCACATCTGCAATCCGAATTAAGGGTTAAAACATTCAACCCGGTCCCTGACGTCTTTTATTTTTAATTAAAATAAATCGCCGTCCCGTCTCGCTGACAAATAAGGACTGTCGTTTGGATTAGCGTTTTTCAGTTGTGCAAAATTAGTACGCAGTGCTAAATTACTGTCATACGGTTACTGGATAGTCTAGCGTAGTTTCATTTCGTTGGCGAGATGCGAGTTCCAACCTACCCCTAGCATCCATTTGAGTTAGATGATTCGACTTTATTTACGTAAGCTGGCCTTAATGCTTGCACTATTAGTTGTATCTGTAAATGTCATTAAATGCGTCTAATGTTGACGAGTTAGTGATGATGATGACTGTCCCGGTCGAATTTCGAATAAGAGTCCTAATTGAGATGAGCTCAGGGCAGAAGGTTGTTTGTTGGTGGATGCTTGATTTCTAGTTACTGGATATGCTACTGTTTGAGTTCAGTTGATGGATAAGCTTAGGCACAATGAGTTGTTCGCTAGTTGTGTTTGTCTTTTTTTTATATGGAAACAAATTACATCGGATGTTGAGGTTTATTTGAAGAGCAGCCCTGTGATGGACGCCAGCAATGTAGGTCATTTGGGGCATTTGGATGGCATGTTTCTTTAATGGGATTTTTCATGAAATTTGATATTTTATTTTGTTGTGTTTCTCTGTCTTCCGGCTCGTATTTGTTTTGGGCTGTCGAATTAGAGAAAAGTTTTGATAAACTTTATTCCATTGTAATTTGTCAATTTACGGAAGTTATAATATTTACTTCTGCTTTTGAGTTTGTTGGATCAGATGTTTAACTTACAATTATGTGGACTTTGATAAACGGATATGAACTGTGGTATGGGATGTGTGGTAGATCAATAATGCTTATAATGAGAGGTATTGGCAAGATATATTTTTGCCGGGAGAAAGCGACCACTTTTTTTTGTTTTCATCGACCAACAACACCGCAGATCGATGGTGTGTTCAAATATGCATGCTGAGGCCTGAATTCTCATAGAGAAAAGATACACCAAATTTCTAGTATTCAGGTTGAATGCTGCCGCGGTGTCTCGAGGTGTACGATGTTGCCAGCACGAAGTAGTTGTGGATAGTCGTAAAGTAACTTCTAGAGTGGCAGCTTTAATCCAACTATGCAACCTCTTGCGATTTTAGTTTAGTTCTCATTTTGGTTTGATCATCGTATTTGATGATCCTGGAGTATTACAAATATGTAAATTTGATGCATCTTATGCTTAGTAACTTTGTACCTTAGCGATCCAGTGATATTTGCTCACTTGATAAGTCAAAACCAACCAAATCGATGAATTTTTTTACTTTTCCGACTTTGACAGTTTACGTATAAATTTTTGAGGTTTATCTATGCAAGTGGGACATAAAAAACTTGGCTATTGAAACAACCAATGAGATTGCTATACCTTTACGCTATATATAACTAAGTTTTTTGATGAAAATGCAACTTTAATGTGAAAAAATGATTAGAAATGAATAGTATTGCCCGTCGCTAGTTACAACTTTTTCCCATTTTTCTGGCAGAGCTCGAATATCGTTATGGTAGAACTGTTCATCTCTTGAGGCTATCCACGAATCAAGCCATTTTCTGATGTCTTCATATGAGCGGAACTGCTGATCCGCCAGACCATGTGCCATCCAACGGAGCAAGTAATAATCGGACGGCGCAATATCTGGAGAACATTGCGGGTGGGGTAGGACTTCCCATTTGAGCGTTTCTAGGTTGGTTTTTACGGGTATGGCAACGTGAGGCCAAGCGTTGTCATGCTATAGAATCACTTTTCATGTCTTTGTTCGTATTGTGGACGTTTTTCGCACAGTGCTCGCCTTAATCGCATCAATTGAAGTAGATACCGTTCCCCTGTGATGCTTTTATTGGATTTTAACAGTTCATAATAATAACATATAATAATAACACTGCATAACCTTTGCAGCGTGAATATACGGCCGAGCCGACGACGTAGAAGCATGACCGGCCAGTCCCCATGACTTCTTCTCTTTGAGTTGCTGTAATAAATTCGTTTTTCATCACCCGTCATGTTGCGATGAAGAAAACCCTTCCTTTTTTGACGCTGGTACAGGCGAAAAAACGACGCTCAACGTCAATTGGCTTCAAATCATAAGGAACCCAAGTTCCTTGTTTTTGAATAATTCCCAACGCATCCAGTCGCTTGGAAATGGCTTGGCGGGTAGCTTCTAATGCTGAAGCATCTTCTTGCGTTTGACACGGATCCTCATCGAGCAATGCTCCCAATTCAGCGTCTTCGAACTATTTTCGCCTTCCTTCATGCGGGCGGTCGTCAACATCGAAATCACCGTCTTTGAAGCGACGGAACCAATCACGTGCTGTGATTGTTTCACTTAGAGCAACATCTCTATAAAATTTTTGGAGCTCTCGATGCGCTTCAGCCGGCGTTTTCTTCGAATGAAAGAACAAAGTCAACACATCCCACAAATGACGATAATTTGGCCCAAAATCAGGTATTTCCACACAACCAAAAGTATATGACGCCAAAACAAAATCACTAATGTGTCAAATGTCTAAGTTTGGTTAATGACGTTTTGAATATGTCAAAATCGACCAGCACTTACTGCTGGAGCCATCTATTGACAAACAGCGAGAACACGCTTATCATCGTGTATTATTCATAAGTGCGAATAGTTTCCAATTCAGAGTTTTCAGTTCAGAGAAACAGCGGTCTTGGGTACTCACATAGTATAATAAATATAACTTCGATGTTGAGGAGATTGATGATTCTTTTGTTGACACAGTTCAAAGAGTTTTTAATTTGAAACGTAGAGAAATAATGTTGAGATTCAATTCGCCGGGCACACTTTCTTCTGACTATGTTCTACATATCTGTATTTGTGTATACTCCTTTCTAAACCAGCACCCGCTGCTTTTAATAGTTCGACAGTCATCCTATCACCTTTTATGGAATGTAGTATGGATAATACCATACAATGCTTTGTATGGTTGGATGGAGCAAATGATAGTTGTCCGGATTTATTTTATCTGCCGCCGAAATACCGACCTTATTCTCTATTAACCTGTCTGCAGAAGTTGACATGGTCTCTTAATTTGGTGGTAAGGCTTTCGAACATAATCTCCTTTCTAGTTGAGTGTTCTTCATGCTCCTATATATTTGTCGGGAAGCCTCATCGTAAAGTTTAAGAAGAGGTCTCGTCCTTATTTGCATCGGAGTCTAATAATCGCGTTTTTTGCTGCATTAATCGAATCAGTGGTTTCGCGTTGGTGGGCCGGTAAGACAGAAAACATCAGAAACGTATCAGTGAAGGCTATCTTCCAAAGTCCCTGATGGTATTCTACGCTTGATGGTAGCAGTAAGGCGCTTCTTCAAGAGCTCCAGCAATCTCTTACAATTACAACCGTGTTCGCATCATTAGGAAGACTATCTTCCTGATCAAAGAAATCCTGGCTTTTTGAAATAATCGAAAACAAGAGCTGTATCTGTGGTGACTATAATGTGATCAACTTTGTTAATGGTTCCTCGATCAAGCGACCGCCAGATTGCTATATAAATGGTAATAGTTAGATCATCGAATCTCAAGCTTGGAAAGGGGAGATATTACTCGTATATACATGTGGCCGAAACGTCGTTTATTAAACATATATCAGGCTGGATTGTTATACGTTATGTTTAATTTACGTTTTGTGTTGTAATCGACTGTGCAAAACACTTCACAGCAGTATGCTAGGATTGGCAGGAGTAAAGCTTTTACAAGTAGCATTTTAGTAGTAGTTGGATTAAATCTTTGCAAACACCAAAATAATCGAAGTCCATTATAGACTTTTCCAACCGTTGTTGCAATATGATCACTCCAGGTAAGACTTGGTAACAAGGCCCAAGTTTTCAGCAGTACGGACGTATTCTATAACTGATGCTCCTAGTCTTATCGGAGGAAAGCGGGATGTACTTAAACGCTGCTTGTATATACATAAAGTTTTTAACTTCTTTGGATTTAAGGACAGGTTTTGCTTTAGTGGCCACTGCTTGATAATATCTAAATACAAATTAATTTTCCCTACTGCATTTGAGATGTTATTTAACAGGCAGTTCAGGTGTAGTTGAACATCGTCAGCAAACATGTGAACTGTGCAATGTTTGACCATTGCAGGGAGTTCGTTAACATACATTGAGAATAACAGTGGGCTAAGAACAGAACCTTGAGGAACTCCAGCTGTTATGTGAAGGTCATACATTGCTGACGGCCGGTTAAATAGGAGTACAATAATTTTACTGCAAATGGGGAGAGTCTAAAGCTATTCAACATTTTATTACACAGTACAAAGTGGGTTACGGTTTCAAACGCTTTTGAAAAATCAAGCAAGGTTAGGAAAGTACAGCAGCCCTTGTCCATAGCTTGAGGGATATCATCAACAACAAGCAGTAATGCAGTTTTGCAACTACTTTTTGTACGAAAACCGGACTGGGTGGAGCTTAAAAGAATATTTGTGAAAAGATGTGTTTGCAGTTGCTTAAGTAAGGCTTTTTCGAACACTTTCGACAAGAACGGTAAGATGGATATAAGTCGGTATTCAGTCTTTACCCGATTTGCTTTGGGAATCGAAAGTATCTTGGATTTTTTCCATAAAAGAGGGTATTCACAAGTGATAAGAATGTTACTGAAAATTTAGGTAAGGTGTTTCACAATATACGGAAGAAGGAGTTTCAAAAACTTTTAATTGATGTCATCCAATCCCGTGGCATTTGACTTTACAGATAGAACTGCTTCAATTACATCTTCATCGTTTAAAATATTAAATTGAAAGTATTGCTCACCGCCAATAACTTCTTCCATTTGTTGCCAAGGCATTTGGTGTTCAGTGCAGGAAGAATTCGTAGACACTGCAGCGGACACAAAATGTGTGTTAAGCATGTCACAGTCTACATGAGCAGCTTCTTCCAATTTTTGTTTCCCGTTCCCGAGTAGCTTTTAGAAATATCCTTTCCTAATTGATTGTTAGGGCACAGAAAAGTTTCGTAGTGAGCTCGTTTCGCGTTTTGTATGCGTAAAACAACCAAGTTTCGAGGTGATCGGTACGTTTCATAAATCTGCTGTAACTTATAGCGTTTCCATCGAATATATGCGCTATTGCGTTTTTGAATTAAATCAAGAATATGATTGCTAAGCCAAGGTGGAGAACTGCTTTTTACAATCTTTCAGATCAACGGAACGTGTTGGTCAAAAAGTGTTTTTATGTTATGCTGCAGGAAAGCCACTTGCTGTTCAACAGAAGACGTACGGTGAACTTGATCTCATTCGACGTTAGCAATATCAGTTTGTAAGCTTTCATAGTTGATGTTTTGATAGTCAATAAAAATAATTACGTCTTGCTTTGAACCAATTAGTATGTAGAATACAGCTTTATCAGTATTCCCTACAAAGAGAACATCTAGAAGAGTCGCTGTTTCCTTAGTAAAGTGTGTTGCTGCCGTCTGAGGTTAAGAGTGTCACGTCAAATGTACAGCGCTGGGCGTTTCTTCTGCAAAAGAGGGAATAAACTATCACACCAAGTTTGTGAGTCGAGGGAACAGTTTTCAGAAGCATCTCCTGATATATTGTAGTTAAGAGAAAGGGGTTCCCATGACGACATATGACAGCCTGAATATGGTGAAAATATTTAAAACGCTTTTCTTAAGATTATAAAAAGTCAGCCTTTACCATAATTCGTGTACGAAAATTGATGGATGAAGGCAGTGTAGTGTCCATTTTTTGGGGTGCTTGAAAGTCAGCGGAAATTAAGTATGTAAGTACAGTGGTGGTTAGGTGAAGAGCCTAAACATCGTTTGGGTATCGCAATCATATGCTCGTCAAGCTGTGTTGTTGAGATTTCTCTAAATGAACCTGGGGAGTTTAAAAAAGATGTAAATATTCTGATATCCCTTCCTGAGATCTTTCCAAGTAAACTGGAAAGGGGTTTGTCTAGTGCAAGTTTCAAATAAGCATAAGAAAGCGGATCACTATTTTTCTTTGAATTCCGGACGTTGCAGCTGCAACTATGTTTTGTATTTAGAATGAATAGTTTGGCTGCATGATCTCCTGTTGGCTAATTACTCTTGCTAATAGCTGCTCCTCTGCATGAGTTCTTCGCGGCCGCTTGTTTTTGCTTTGCTGTAATCCGGCTATACCTTTGTCCTTATTGTACAGCTTAACCCATTTAAGGCCGACTTTGTAATAAAGTTGGAGATGCTTGGCTTGCCCGTTCCAAACAAAATGTTTACGTCCTCTGCAAGAGAGCAGTGAAGAGTTGGGCCTTGCTTATCAGTTGGTTAGCTTATTCATTGCCAATGGTATTGTTATGTCCCGGAACCTAAATCAGTGCTACCTTGAACTGATCATCTAGCAAGGCTACTATACTTCTGCATTCTTGCTCAGTTTCGAGGATGCATTGTACTATAGTATGCAAGGCAATAGTCTTGATGGCATCTTGCCTGTCAACGAATCTTGCGAAATTCAGCCTTGGAATTATATTCTATATTCTCGGATGATAAATAGTTTCGTCTGGAATACACTTGTGGTATCCGGAGATTTGTAGAATCTTAAGATGGTCAGAGATTGCGAATACTCATCTGCATCAGATCCACTGGTTTTTTTTTTTTAACCGTACAAATTGTTGAGTTGAAGTCCCTGACGACCTACCAACTATGCTACTTTTGAAGAATTATAAGTCAAAGCGCTTTGTGAAATTGAGTTTGGTCGTATTGTAATCTTTTAGCTTTTCAAATTCAAAATATTTTTATGACCATATAAATGAGTTACCAGGTTCCCAGAGATACATAGACTGATGTGATGTGATGTGATATAATGCTTATTGTATTTGGTTATGTTGTACTAAACCCATATGGGAAGATTGTGTATGCTAACACTGTGTACATCCAGAGGATCAAACTTATTTGAAACCTTTCTCTAGAAAGTTTCCAAATTGAGTTTAATATCGTTTGATTCCGAGGAAGTGTAAAATTGATATTTCGGTAATTATGGTGAAGAACATTATTTCTGTGTTATTCGAGTAGATGCCAAGACTATGTTTTGTGACACAGGTGCTTACCTTACTGAAGGCATTCGTTAATTACGAATTAGAACATTCTTGTCTAACTTGATTCCTTTATGATTATCAAAGGTTTCTTATTCATGTCAGAGTTAATAAGAGATAAGCTAGCCTAAGTTGTTCTTCTGCTGTCGAATTTAGTTATCTCATGATTTCCTAGATTACAATCCACTGCCTTGGATAGAATTCTATAAAAAATTCAAGAATCCAGAGATCGTTAACGACTAGCATTGTTGAGAGCTTCTTCAACAGTTTGAAGCCGCAATCTGTACTCGAAAGAAAAACAAAATCTAAAATCCCAAAAACTCTTTAGTAGAATAATATTCATGTAAAATGAACGGGGAACGTATGTACGTATGTATATGAACCCAAAATAAAGGAATTTATTAGTCGATTACTTTTTCTACAATTTTTAGCATTCTATAATAGTTACCAGTTTTTTAATTATTACTACAGCAATCCAATAGTATATTTCTCACATTGATACCGGACCCTTCTATCCTACTCCTCCCACAACAGCTCTATAGGATTTAAATGGTGAATATGCCGCCCATATCATGATTCATCTTTCCCCCGTCTCAGGTAGTTTTAACAAAATCTTGACGTATGCTTAGGCTTGTCGTAATGCTGAAATACGAATCCTCTCCAATTAACCTTAGGCAAGGTCACTGCGTTTTCTTCCAATACGGTTTTGTATGCCTCCTTCTTCATTTTTCAATCACTCGAACCAGATCTTCCACTCCACTTGAAAAGAAGTGCAATTCCTGCATGGCGGTAGGAACCACACAGTCTGGTAGCATCTTTTGTTCAGTCTTGCGTCGAATGAAAACTCTTCGTTTTGTACCAAATACCTCGAACTTGGATTCATCGCTCCATAAAACTCGGTTGAAATTTTCATCCGTCACGCATTACGCTTTTTGGCTCATTCTGAGGGGGTTTTCGAACAGCAACTCTCCCAAATAGTCCAGCATGTTTTAATCTTCATTTGACCATTGTCAAGGAAAGCGATTTATTCCGTGTTTGATTTATTTCGGCGCGTATTTTGGGAGCTGTGCTGTATCTATTGTACTTCATTTGCTTCTTGTTACTATTAGCCGATCCTCGTCTTTAGTTTTAGATCTGGGCAGTTCTGACAATAATTTGTCCTGAACACTTCTGATTTGAGTTTGTTGTACGTTGTACACTGCACCTTTATACCTTCAACTACGAAGCTACTTTCCGTTGCGATTTGCCTTCTTTGAGAAGAGTGACAATTGCAGATTAGTTCTCGGTTCCGGTTTTCGCGACGTATACCATTTATAGCGAGACGTGACAATTCTCAAATATACTCGTATGCATTCAAAGCGTGACCCAGTACAACAAATTTTGGGATTTGACAACCTCATAAATTTTAATAATTATGAAAAACCTAAACACTTCTCAATAAACCAGAAAAGTGGTTTTTGTAAACCAAATACCCACTGTTCAAAACCGTGGGTGTAAAAGTCGGCTTTTGTTATTTGAACATTTTGTGTATTGTTCAGGTAGAAAATTTAGATAAAAAAACTCAATGAAATTCATAAAATTCAATCCACACGCATGAATAAAATCAGTTGTCTAGGGCGGACTCAAACTTTTGGCCAGCAGTGTATACCATATAGTGCACGGATTATTCAATACTTTGCACAGTTGTTTTGGTGAATCTTTCTTAGCGGTAAGAGGGCTAGGATTTAAATGTAATCGTTTCTTCTTTTGAGCCGCGCAGATCATCTAGGATATATTCAACAGTTTTCAGAAAGGAAATCACACTGATTGACCTGAAAGCTTTCACATTTTCCTTTTTCCTAATTGTGTTCACCAGCAATTACCTCAATGAGTTGGAAACATGGTTAATAAATCTTTTCGTAGAAATTGGGATAAACCACACAGGGATTGATTGAATGCCGCCCACGCCTAGATATTTGTATGAAGAAAGACTGTTTATGGTCCTAGAAATTTTGATACAGCAAAAATATTATACTTGCTCTCAAATAAGAATTGTTCGTATATTTCTAGGAAGTCCTTTTAGGGCTCTCACTATTTACATTTGTAGAAGACACTGTAGGTCACTCTTTCAAACTTTGGCCAAACTTTATTTTGTTAATTGTAAAGAATGGAAAATTATGATCTGAAAAGGATTTTAGATTAGATACTCACAAGTTTTTTTTACATTCATTTTGATGCATTTGCTGAAAAACTGTCTTCAGAGAGACTGGGCTAGCTTAGAGTATGACATCCATGTGCTGGCCATCGACGTGTAGTCCTTTAACTTTTTCGGTGCTGAATTTCGGTTGTATATAGATGGA